>CM055898.1:92307114-92970614 GCA_029582155.1 Panopea generosa | reverse complement strand
GTAGTCATTACCCTTACCTACCTACCCATGTATCATATGAGTATATGTAAGGGTGATAGGGGCTCGAATTTGGTGTAAGACCTATTTAAAAAGGTCAAAATAATGATATTTTTAAGTTCGAACCCTGCTTGGTCACCTTCTATGGCCAACCCTGACCTCTTAGGTCATCTCAGGCTCTCATCCATGGTTCTAAATTGTAGTCAGTACCCATACCAACCTACCCATATACCATATGGGTATGTGTCAGGTCATAGGGGCTCAAATAAGGTATTAAACCTGTTCATAAAGGCCAAAATAATGATATTTTACCATACCAGACCTACATCTTTCGGGTCCTGTGACCTTAATACGAGCCCTAAAGGTCTGGTGTTGGTCTCAAATTGTAGTCAGCCCCCATACCTACCTACCCATATACCATATGGATATGTGTCAGGTCATAGGGGCTCAAATTATGTATTAAACCTATTCATAAAGGTCAAAATAATGATATTTTACCATACAGGACCTCCATCTTTCGGGTCCTGTGACCTTAATACAAGCCCTAGAGGTCTGGTTATGGTCTTATTTTGTAGGTGTTTGATGTATCTACATAATTCAGAAGTAAAATTAATATATCTTGAAGATTGAGCTCATTTGAATGGCCTTTAACCTATATAAATGTAAAAAATTGGCTAAACATATAAGGCTACCCCTACCTCTAACTCTTACGTTTTTCTCATACTAAATATTCAGGATTAGCATATTTTATATTTTTATTCTAAAGTACTTAAATACATCTAATAGATAGAAAAGAGTTGATACAAATAACTTAAAGAATAAGTTGGGGAAAAAATTCTGAACATAGGGTAAATTTTTGTAAATTTTGGTCAAAATACGAATTTATGATGTTTTCCAAGGGGAGATAACTCAAAAAATACTCCGATCCTGAGTTATTGCTCTTGATATGATGTAATGGTGACATTGATCTACAACATGTGTTAATATGACATCTCTATCTTTAATAATAAAGTCCCTATAAAACTCCCCCCAAAAAAATCGTAAACAGCCCTGGAAAAATTTGCCCAAATTTGGTCATAGTGACATATTTTGCCATATTTGGTCATATTTGGATTAAATACATTAAAACAAAAATCCCGCACTTCATTTGAGTGCTTAATCAATATAAATAAAAAAACGGCACCCAAAAAACCATTTCTTACATAACCCTTGACCAAATTTTTACTATATAAAACAAAGGGCAGATAATTATATAATTACGTCATAATTATCTAACATTACATAAAACCACATAGCCCAATCACTAAAGTTCCATAACTAAGACACAGGGGGACATAACCCCTCACAGGGCCATATACAGCTCTACAGGGCCATATACAACCATTTCAGGGCCATATACAACCACTTCAGGGCCAGATTCGATTACATAGGGCCATTTTCGATCAAGTCAGGGCCACTTTCGACAAAAAAGCGTACCCCTAACCCTAACCCTAACCCCTAACCCTAACCCTAACCCTAACCCTAACCCTAACCCTAATTATGCTTTTTCGTGGAAATAGGCCCTAGACCTGTTTGGGGAGCCCTAACTTTTGTTTGGGTGGAGGGATTGGGATGAAACTTGGGCGGGTTTTAGAGCTGGGGGAGCCAAGCAGGAATATGTTTTGGTTTTTGATTTGGGTTCATAGGGAGGGCGACCTCGGAGGGTCAACTTTGAGGGCCTTCTTCGACCTAGAAAGTTAACCCAATCAGGATTTTTTGATGGGGTTAGGCTGCTCCCTGGGGGCCTAATCTTCGACCTTGACCCCCCCCATAACCCAGCTCAAAGGAAAAATCTAACCCCCAAAAAATAAAATAGTCAAAATTTGTAGGGGCCCAGAATAATGAAGTTTTTTCAGATTTTCAATTTCATTCATCTAATTTTTTTTGCTTCACCAAATAAGGTCATGGGTTTATTATTAAGGGCTTAAAATGTTCGGCATGACCATGGGCAAAACCCCCATGGGTTTCCCAGTCATTGTGCAAAAGATTAAGCCCAGGATCGAACTTTTTTCTCCCCACCCCCAGGGTCCAGGTGGTCGAAATAGGCCCTGACACATTTTTTTCAAAATTAAAATGTCAAAACGTGTGGTTTAGTGGTAGGGTTTTATAGTTTAAGCTAGATATATTTAAATACTACAAAATAAAAGAAACCCCGACTTAAAAGACCCAGTATTAAGGTCAGCAGGGCCGTTTGAAGGGTTCGAACCCCACCACCCAAAATCCGTCAAATAGAAAATTGGTCATTTTCAAAAGTTAATTCTGACAAAAAGGCTTGCTTTATATTAATAAAACTTACATATTCTTGTAGAACTATTCAAGTACTATGGAATAAATGTTTAAGTTGTCTTTCAGACACAACCCTAAGGTCGTAAGGGCTCGATCTTATGTACCCGGTCCGAGGGTCCAAAATACACAAAATTACACCTTTTTTAATTAATAAAATTAAAATTGACATCAAATTTACAACAACTAAGACTTGAATTTAACATGTATTGATGAACTGAAGTTACTTGCACCGAAACACCAATATTTGGTTCCGTACGTTCGTCCGTACGTTCTATAGACTTGCTAAAGAGACCCAATAATGCTTATTTTGGCCTTCTTATAGCTAAAATGTCTGTGTTTTTCATCAACTTCAACCTAATGTAGAAATAGTTTGGAATAAGATATTATATTGGAATTTTTTTTATATTATAGTTTAGATTAATGTCTATACGAATATAAAAGTATAGATACTATATGTTCGTCCGTCTGTACGTTCTTTAGCACTGAACATTGTACCTTTTTAGGTTTAAAAATAGCTGTAAAATTACATAAAATCAATTAAAACATGTTTATTTTGTATCAATTTATTAAAATAAATACTTCTTTCTATAGTATATCAAGATGTGTAAACGTTCCAGGTAAAATAATGCACATTTGTTCGTCCGTCTGTCCGTGATTTAGGGTTAAACGCTAATATGCGTACTTTTGCCTACTGAAAACATATGCGTTTTTCATTAACTTCAACTTAATGTAGAAATAGTTTGGAATAAGATATTAAGTAGAACTTTTTTTTATATTATAGTGTAGAGTAATGTCTAAAAGAATATAAAAATATATTGATTGTATGTTCGTCCGTCTGTTTGTACTTCAGCACTGAACATTGTACTTTTTTATGTTAAAAATAGCCGTAAAATGACTAAAAATCATTTATAACATGTTTATTTTGTATTAATTTATTTAAATAAACACTTCTTTCTATAGTACATCACCCTGAGTAAACGTTCCAGGTAAAATAATGAATATATGTTCGTCCGTCTGTCCGTGATTTAGGGTTAAAGGCTTATACGCGTACTTTCGCAAACTGAAAATATACGTGTTTTTCATTAACTTCAACTTAATGTAGATATAGTTTGGAATGAGATATTAAATTGAACTTTTTTTTATATTATAATTTAGAACAATGTCTAAAGGAATATTAAAAAATAATGACTATATGTTCGTCCGTCTGATCGTACTTTGGTGCTGAACTTGTACCATTTTTGGTTCAAAATAGACGTAAAATGACTAAAAATCACTTCCAACCCAGCTTGGTCGCCAACACTGACCCCTTTGGCTAACCCAGGCTCTCAACTATGGTCTCAAATTGTAGTCAGTATCCATACCTACCTACACATATATCATATTGGTATATATCAGGGTCCTAGGGGCTCGAACTTGGTGTAAAACCTATTCAAAAAGGTCAAAATAAGGGAATTTCTAGGTTCGAACCCTCCTTGGTCACCTTCTATGGCACACCCTGACCTCTTAGGCCAACCCAGCCTCTAAACCATGGTCTCAAATTGTAGTCAGTACCCATACCTACCTGCCCATGTATCATATGAGTATAGGTCAGAGTCATAGGGACTCGAACTTAATGGAAAACCTATTCAAAATAATGTTATTTCTAAGTTCGAACCCTGCTTGGTCACCTTCTATGGCACACCCTGACCACTTAGGCCAGCCCAGGCTCTCGGTCATGGTCTCAAATTGTAGCCAGTACCCATACCTACCTACCCATGTATCATATGGGTATATATCAGGGACATAGGGGCTCAAACTTGGTGTAAAACCTATCTAAAAAGGTCAAAATAGTGATATTTTTAAGTTCGTACCCTGCTTGGTCACCTTCTAGGGCACACCCTGACCACTTAGGCCAGCCCAGACGCTTGACCATGGTCTCAACTTGTAGCCAGTACCCATACCTACCTACCCATGTATCATACGGGTATATATGAAGGTGATAGGGGCTCGAACTTGGTATTAAACCTTTCAAGCTCGTTTCTGTAGACCTGTCTGGCCCAAATAATGACATTTTACCATACCGGACCTCCATCTTTCTGGTCCTGTGACCTTAATACGAGCCTTACAGGTCTGGTTATGGTCTCAAACTGTAGTCAGTACCCATACCTACGTACCTATATATCATTTGGGTATATATCAGGGTCATAGGAGCTCGAACCCAGTGGAAAACCTATATAAAAAGGTCAAAATAATTATATTTCTGTGTATGAAAACTGCTTCTATGGTTCACCCTGACCTCTTAGGCTGACCCAGGCTCTCAACCATGGTCTCAAATTGTAGTCAGTACCCATACCTACCTACCCATATATAGTATGGGTATATATCAGGGTCATAGGGGCTCGAACTTGGTGGAAACCTATTCAAAACAATGATATTTCTAAGTTCGAACCCTGCTTGGTCACATTCTGTGGCTTACCCTGACCTCTTAGGCCATTCCAGTCTCTCAGCCATGGTCTCGAATTGTAGTCAATACCCATACCTACCTACCCATATACCATATGGGTATGTGTCAGGTCATAGGGGCTCGAATTAGGTATTAAACCTATTGCTAAAGGTCAAAATAACGACATTTTACCATACCAGACCTCCATCTTTCGGGTCCTGTGACCTAGATAGGAGCCCTAGAGGTCTGGTTTGGTCTCAAACTGTAGTCATAACCCTTACCTACCTACCTATGTATCATATGGGTATATGTAAGGGTGATTGGGGCTCGAATTCGGTGTAATACCTGTTTAAAAAGGTCAAAATAATGATATTTTTAAGTTCGAACCCTGCTTGGTCACCTTCTATGGCCAACCCTGACCTATAAGGTCATCCCAGGCTCTCATCCATGGTCTCAAATTGTAGTCATTACCTATACCTACCAACCCATATACCATATGGGTATGTGTCAGGTCAAAGGGGCTCAAATTAGGTATTAAACCTGTTCATAAAGGCCAAAATAATGATATTTTACCATACCAGACCTACATCTTTCGGGTCCTGTGACCTTAATACGAGCCCTAAAGGTCTGGTGTTGGTCTCAAATTGTAGTCAGCCCCCATACCTACCTATCCATATACCATATGGATATGTGTCAGGTCATAGGGGCTCAAATTATGTATTAAACCTATTCATAAAGGTCAAAATAATGATATTTTACCATACGGGACATCCATCTTTCGGGTCCTGGGACCTAAATATGACACCTAGAGGTCCGGTTATGGTCTTATTTTGTAGCTGTGTGATGTATCTACACAATTCAGAAGTAAAATTAATATATCTTGAGGATTGAGCTCAGTAGAATGGCCTTTAACCTATTTAAATGTAAAAAAATGGCTAAACATATAGGGCTACCCCTACCCCTAGCTCTTACGTTTTTCTCATACTAAATATTCAAGATTAGCATATTTTATATTTTTATTCTAAAGTACTTAAATACATCTAATAGATACAATAGAGTTTATACAAATAACTTAAAGAATAAGTTGGGGAAAAAATTCTGAACATAGGGTAAATTTTTGTCAAAATACGAATTTATGATGTTTTCCAAGGGGAGATAACTCAAAAAATACTCCGATCCTGAGTTATTGCTCTTGATATGATGTAATGGTGACCTTGATCTACAACATGTGTTAATATGACATCTCTATCTTTAATAATTAAGTCCCTATAAAACTCCCCCCAAAAAAATCGAAAAAGGCCCTGGAAAAATTTGCCCAAATTTGGTCATAGTGACATATTTTGCCATATTTGGTCATATTTGGATAAAATACATTAAAACAAAAATCCCGCACTTGATTTGAGTGCTTAATCAACATAAATAAAAAAACGGCACCCAAAAAACAATTTCTTACATAACCCTTGACCAAATTTTTACTATATAAAACTAAGGGCAGATAATTATATAATTACGTCATAATTATGTAACATTACATAAAACCACATAACCCTATCACTAAAGTTCCATAACTAAGACACAGGGGGACATAACCCTTGACAGGGCCTATTTCGTCCATACAGGGCCTACTTCGACCATCTTAGGGCCTATTTCGACCAATCCAGGGCCTATTTCGACTTCACGGGGCCTATTTCGACCAAGTCAGGGCCTATTTCGACAAAAAATCGTACCCCTAACCCTAACCCTAACCCTAACCCTAACCCTAACCCTAACCCTAACCCTAACCCTAACCCTAACCCTAACCCTAACCTTAACCCTAACCCTAACCCCAGTAATAAAATAAGTTTTTCAACAATCATAAAAAAAAATAAGTTTTAGTTTATAACAAATCTAAACTACTGTACAAAAATGAGCAGGTTCTTCGGTGAAACCACGTTTTTTTTTTCTCTTGGGTCCCGACTGACTAGTCATATATAAATGAAATTCACATACTATTTAAATTTGTCTTTACTTTCATCAAGAGGGCTCACGTGGGATAGCCTTGTTCTGACGCGAGGGATCATTTAAGATCCTTTTATAAGTTAGAAAAGTTATTATTATTTCAATATTACAGTACTACTTATAATTATAAATGGAATACCACAACTGCCTCCTCTACCATAATAGGTTTACCAAAGCTGTGATCTAGTGGCAGAGCGCCCGCCTTGCACGCGTAAGGTCGTAGGTTCGATACCCAGCCGGGACATACTAAAGACTTGACGCCACCACTACCTAAATCGTCCTTGTATAAATTAAACTTTACATGTGTCTCCACTACAAAATGACTTAAACGGACAAGTGGGATAATTCGTTTTAATTATAGCACCAATAGGATCTCTTTTTATTTCGAAAATCAAGTTATTTCAGCTGGTTCATATTTAAGTAACCACTAGCCTTACATTAATGAAACTTCAAATGTGTCTTCATTAGCAATTAAGGGTTCAAAGCGACTAGTGAAATACCTTATTTTGATTTTAGGCTCAATATGATTACTTTTGTATTTAGAAAATTAAGAAAAGTTTTTATCAAGTTCATACTTCTGTAACTTCTACCTATACATCAGTCAAATTGCCATGTATAAACACCATCATTAATGATACTCAAAGGGACGATTGGGATAACTCGCTTTTAATTTTAGGCAAACTTATAGTCCCATCTTTATGTTTATATTCTTATATTGAACATCACCATTAATGGCACTCAAGAGGAAAATTGGGGGTAACTCGCTCTCAGGTTTAGGCAGAATTATGGGTCCTTTTGTATTTGGTTCTCAATATTTATGATAAGATCCTATCTCAGTAATTACGCATCATGCTAGTCAAGAAAAGTCCCATTGTTTTGTTTTTATTACCATTACAAGGACTTAAGCCTGGTTTTGGAAATTTAGCCTCTTTGATACATAACACAGTTGACTGAATTTCAGTAAACATTGTTATCAGCCATACAAATAAAATATCCCAGGTGTGAAATATCACACTTATACCGTTATGGCATACGTGATATAACTCGATTTAGGCAAAAGTATTGTTTTTTAAATTTAAAGGTTATATAAGTATTATATATTATTTTGAGACGAGTGCAATGTCGAGCGGTTTGTCTTCGACAGCTTTTGTTTTTTACTTTATAGCGCACCAAATCGAATATAGGGGAATACTATGACATTGTGGTGAACATTCGGATTGTACGCTTTGGGTTAAGTCCGTAAATATAAACCTTTTTCCGACATCCCACCCACTCCTAATTAGTAATAAAAACGGTCAATAATAAAACTATTGTAGTTCTGGAGACAACTGCTTCTGACAAAGTTTATTTTGCATAAACATGTAATGGCATATAATTTCTATATCAATTGGATATAATGAGATCAATACTTGGCAGTTTTATATGAAACAATTATTTTACTCTTGAAAATTAACCGAGTGAAGTACATTTTTACAGCAGAAACTAATTTGACATTGCCAAATGTCATGCAAATAAGTTTCCCCAAAACAACAACGTACAGATAGTTTGCAATATCTAACAACAATTTAAAATTTGCCACAGCATTTTCAACAATTCTAATATTTCTCAATAGAGGCTGTCGATACATGCTGAATCAAGTTTTAATTTTGGAAACTCTATAATAATTTTAGTCTTTCGTTCTAATCCTTTATAATTGTTTTTAAATATTGAACTTGTTTATCTGTAACTACTGGAAATTAATTATGTTTAAACCAAGTTTCAATCTAAATTTCATGCACCATGCAATGAAAGCAAACGTGGAAGTATAAGATTTGAAATGAATATAACCATGTGAAACTGCCATGTCATGACTTTGTCAATAGTGCAAGTAGGTTTGATATTGCAAGGATCTTGCAAAGGTTAAGTAGTGGCAAAAATAGTCTATCCAAGAACCTGAACTCTCCCAAATCAGGTATATTAAAATCCAATGCCTGTCCCACAATTCATAGCAATTGAACTCTTACTAAACTGTGACGTCATTCAAACGTTCAGTTATAGCAATTGACCAATCAACGTGCTCAACTGTGGCTTTCCCAACATTGCTATCTGACGACTCCAAACGGGAGGGCTGAGTTCGTACTACAGGGTAACCCTGAAAGAAATTGACTCCCAGGTGCTCTTTCTACAATATAATTACGATATTTCACCACATTATCACCACTTTTCTTTTAAATTACACAGTCTCAAGCTAAACGGTGAATAATTAAAAAACACATTTGATAGCTAACCCTAGCTTTAATTCAACAAGGTCATAGCTTACAAACAAGCAATATATTTTCATTATGTTAAACAGGTTAGTTCCTTAATAGTTAGTCAAGATTAATCACCATAATAACAAAATCAGATTTGACCCTGTTTTAAGACGACTCAAGTCTTTAGCAGAAAAGTTGCTTGCCTTTCAATAACTTTATTTTTTTTTTTATATTATTACGGAAACGAATATTTTGCTCAGCATAATACATAAATACAATGTGTATAGCCTACACACATTGAAAATCGTATTCGTATTGATTTTTTTGTCTCACATTTTTTCAAATGCATTTAAACGCCAGAGAGAATGATGATTATTTGTTTGTTTGTTATTTGTTTTATGATAGCACATTTTGTTGTTGTTATTTTTTTTGCTCAAAATGTGTTTTTTTAAGAACTTCAGCGAAGATTGGACGTAAACACACAGTCTTATTAATAATAGTATTATACGTACACGTGTTCTCTGGATCTCCTAAAGTAATGGACACTGTTCCTCAGATTCTTAAAAGTATTTCCCCCTGATCTAAAAAAAAAATAGGCATTTGATCACTGGATCCTTGAAAGTAATGGCAAATGTTCCCCCAGATCCCTAAAAATAATTAGTCATGTTCCCTATATCACCAAAACCTCTGGATGGGTCTCATTAATAACATATCAACGTCTTGCTTGAGTTTTTACCTACTGTTCAACCAATTTCAAAAGTAATGCGTTGGTTGGTGTGGCATGTTTTTTTATTTGATATATGCTATGTATACGTCTCACAGCACTATTACATTTCCCACAGGGCTTCATTGTAATATTATGTCAAAAAAAAAACTGTAAAAACAAAATACAGCATGTGTCTGGGCTCAAAATCATCTCTGGCTTAAGATAAAAAAATAAATCATACCTTGATCAGTTTTTATTTTAGTGGTTTTGTGAAACATATGAAATTCTAGACTAATAATATGTTAACTATTCGTCAACGATGCGATTTGAACCATCAATTCTAGAATGACACTTAAGTTGCCTAGAAGTTTGGTATCCGCATCAAATTGCGAGTGTTTTTTTTTTCTAAATACTGACCATTTAACACATGGTAATAAAATTAAATCACTCAATATAAAGCCCTGAATAAAAAAAAAGAGAACTAAAGTTTTACATCGGATATAAATGTGGCGTCAGTCCTCTACATACTTAATGATTGAGGGTCCTCCGTATTCGAGTGACATCGCTGAGGTCGTGAGTTCGAGACCAGACCGAATGTAAATCTCGTCATTCAAAGTTTTAAAAACTAATGTTGAGCACATAGTCTAGTAATAGAGCCTCAACGAACCCAGGCTCAGAGGGTCGTTGGTTCGATTCTCTTTCCAACAGATATGGGTCCTTAAGCAAGACACTTTTCCACATATGCTAGTACTGATTCTACCCAGCCAGGAAGAATAAGAGTGTGATTATATAATTGTACTAACTTATTTCACAATCAAAGTAAGATAAACAAATCTTAATCATTGCCTAACTATGAAATTAGCAACGTCATAGCTGATCCGGTATTTATTTATCGTTTTCAGAAGTATGCTTTGTGGTATGAAATTTTAACGAATCTGTTTTTGCATTAATAATCAATACTTTTGCGAAAATGAACTGATACATTTCATGCAAGACACAGCGAAACGAAAAAAGAATTCTCGTGAAAATTAATATTTTTACAGTAGATGTTTCTTAAAAAATATATATTTGAAAGAAGAGAAATAATAACAGTTACAAATGATTAATTATATTGTCTGAACCATTTAACAAAATGATGTTATTAAATGTCCAACCTAGTCCTTAACATTAATAATGACAGTAAAAAGAAGACACAATACGGTATCATTACTTAGGACTGAATACAAAATTAATTTCAGTCATAAACATAATCGGACTGCACTAATTAATCCTTAAATCATTGTAAGAAGTATTCAGCGAAATTAATTACGCATTTTCTTGTATTATTATTTTGTTGGTTCGAGGAGTAGGTATAATGTTCAAACCGCAGCGGTGACTAGTTAAAGAGCATCCACCTTGCATGCGGAAGATCTAGGGTTCGATCCCCGGGCGGGTAATACCAAAAACTTCAAAGAGCTCAGCATTTAGAGGTACTTCTAGGTCTGGTCGAACAGGTGTCAGTATAAAGTGACTGGATTGGGTAGCTTACCATGTGTCTGCGACATGATACTCTTATGTAGACAGCGCTTAGAATACTGTCTCAAGTAGACACCGTCGCGATATATCTGAAGAAAAAAAGTGTTGAAAGTGACGCTAAACACCATACAACACCAACAACATCAACAGCATAATGTTCAAGGGACTGGAGCATATTCTAAAGTTCGAATCTACACAGATCAAAGATATATCTCTGATCAAAACACATAAATACAGCGTCAACACCATGTGTGTTCTAAGACGTCACACAACACAGCCAAATAGATGGGGTAGATGAAATCGCCAGAACCCTTCCTTTGACAAGAATTGGAACACATGCCTTATAAGGTTTTTGAATGGTTATTTCAATCACTGATTAACATACACGTTTAATGTTATAAGAACCTCAACCTGCATTACCATTCCTTGCACATGAGACCAATAACTTGTGGACAACATTCCATCTTGAGGATAACATTTTCGTTCATATTACATTGTCCGATAAAAGTACTTTAAGAGAGTAAGAATTTGATTTTTTTACACGATTCCATCTGAATTTGAACTTGTGTAATGTAAGTCTTGGAGTTCGCTCACCAATATAGACATCTCACATATTGTTGAACACCCCTCGTGAAGATGCCATATAAATATGTCCACGTTTTGTACTTGATTCTCCTTGCATACGCCCCGCAACTGAGTGTACTTCTGGATAAATAACTTTTTTTTATTTAGGTAAACTGTTTCCACTCGTTGTTTTATAGCCAGGTAAGTGTTGAGTCACTCGATATCTTAGTCAAAAAAAGTTTATATATTTGTATCCATACATGTGGTATAAACTCTTTGTTTGTTTAAATAAAATGGCTACATATTTCAGGGCACACTATATAGCTAATCGTAAATAATAATCAGCTCAGTTCAATTGTTTGTATCTCATTATTGGATAGTTGAGTTTAATTATTTACTCAGTTTCGAAAACAAGATAACTTTAGTTTTCTAAACATATAAACAATATCGAAATCAGTCAACAAATAAAGAAGTTAATATGCATCGCCATCTACCATTTCTAAAAGAATAAAAATAACGGTACCGTCATATTTTACACCATTGCATCACTTTTACCTATTACACAGTAACCTCCATGCAGAAGCCAGTCTACGCGTTTCTCAAACAAGAATTAGAGTGAACCACTCCATTTGAATTTTGGTTACAGAACACCAAACTCCGGTGTTCAAAATTTTGCTAGATTTTTAATAGTTCATTGAGGTCTAAAGTCTTTCAAAAGCGTTTAAACATTATTATGCGGTCTTTTTCTACTAAATATTCAAGATCTTAAACGTTTAAATAAAGTTCAATTGGATCCAAGAGTTGAACTATTTATTACCGCGCATTCATTCTTATGGAGGAGTACTGTACACTTTTGGGTTGGCAGCCAGCCAAAAGTGGATAGCGCCAAAAGTATTGGTACTGTGTCCTTTGTTATTATATAATTATATTTCTTCGTTGTTTCAGATAAACATGGTTGTAAGGTTATTATTTCTAGTCACTGTGTACGGATTGATCGCCACCACAGAAGGACTACATCGTAAGTAAGCACCACCAAGTTAAGTTGATTCAACTTATTCAATTTCTTTTTTATAATTTATATTTTTAAAATTGATTCGAAATAATATTATGCAAAACTTTTATCTGAAAGACAATAATATATCACATCTTCAAGATAAGACCAGCCTTAAAGATTTTAAACCCATGTTTTTACTCATAAAACAAAAAAAGAATAAATAGCCTTTGTTTCTTTTTTATTAATCAATAGTTAACTACTTTACAATGCGGAGCATGCGCGAAGCCAATACTTGCATAAAATTAATACGCAGTTAAATAATTTTGCGGCATGCATTGTCCAATGAAAGCATTTGTAAGTGATCAGTGAGTTGTGGTGATTTGTGGTCATGTTTTAAGCAAATTCTAATATTCAATCAATACCACACATTATATATACAATTATATACCATTATATCAAATATCTGTACACACGAAGTTCTGTTTTATATTTTAGGAAGAAACTTCGTATATGCGGAAATAAACAAACGAATATAAGTTTAAAAATAGAACGTCGGGAGTAGGGAAATTAACTGTCTTCGCGATATCGAAGGACCCCTGCTACTAAACTTGATCAATTTCAGATCAATGCATTTTATTCGTTTACTATTGCAGGCAACGAAGGGAAGGTAGATGGTCGAAAGAATTATCCTATATCACGTTCCGGTAATTCAGTCTTTTTTTCTTTCCTATCAACAATACTAGTATGTATAATATATAATACGTATGTAAATCGGTTAATTAAAATGTATATATTTTATTTAACTCTTAATCCTGATCTACATAAAATGCACCATAAATATTCCAGAAAAGTTTGTAATAACGGTGATCTTAGATTAGTAAATCCAATTTAGAAATGTTTCAATATGCAAACATGACATTTTATCCTGAAATTTACATAGTATTACAATATTTCTTATTTAGACTGTTACCATGGCGACGGTTCATCTTACCGGGGAACGCACAATACAACGAAATCTGGTAAATTGTGTATTCCGTGGCCATTTGAATTAGGGGAATTCACCGAAGATCAGGTAATACTACGCAATTTACAATTACAAGTTTAAAGCGTTTTTTTTTTGTTTATTGATAATATAATTAAAATAACAATAATAAAGCCTATGAATGATAACTCTTTCTTTTTATACTGTCTTTGTTGTTCTCTTTCTCATACAAATTCATACTTATTATATTCACTAGAAATTCTAGCAAAATAATTACATTCTTTGCATACACATGCATGTGTGTGTGTGTGTGTGTGTGTGTGTGTGTGTGTGTGTGTGTGTGTGTTGAGAGAGAGAGAGAGAGAGAGAGAGAGTGAGAGAGAGAGAGAGGTTATTTGTAAGTATATAACTGTGTTAGTTTGTATTGCAAATTATTGTCACTTTAAATGTACCGTGATGCATTTTGAAGCCTCGGGGAGGGCTTGTCGTTTAAAGTTGTAGTCCGATTCTTTTGCAATTTGTTTATAATTAATCCAACAAACTGGATTTCTATTAATTGGCAATACATTGTATAATAATATCAAATTACATGATAAAATCACGTACACTTTTAGGATAACGAATCCAAAGAATCAGTATTAACGGACGGGTCAAATATCAAATATGGTTTAGATGGGAACAGTATATAATCATGACTGTACTTCTGCTGGAATATTTCGTATCAAACGTCAAGTTTTATCTGAGCATTCAATCACAAAGCATTCATGACAGGCTTGTAGCGTGGCATACTCATTTACTCTGCTGAGTAACATTTGAAATCAAAGCCTAAAAGATAAAAGGCTGAAAAAGATAGAAGCAAATTTAAAATTTAACTGAAAGGGTGTACAAATAGAATATCGACCTAATTGAGACTGTGCAGTCCGAGAACCCATATCTTGACCGACTGATAGTTTGTTTATGTAATGTTTACTAGCCCAATGAAGCATAAAAGTTTTAAAAGTTTCACCGGGGGAGGCGACCTCTGACCCCATTAGGGGGAGTGGGACCCGAACCCGAGTAACTTCCAAATTTGTCACGGTACGCCCCTGATTGATTATATATATATATATATTTTATAAAACTCCATATAGACATGGGTCACAAAAAAATCAATAAAACGAAAGTTTTTTGTTTTTTTTACAAAATCTTCCTTACCAAAACCATTGATCCGGATTGAATCAAACACGCCTTACAGATAGGAAAGGCAACAAAACCACCAGTTTAATACTGCTTTATGATTAATGAAGTCAAAACCTGGCAGTATTGTTCACTGGTGACTCCATGCATGAAAGTTGTTGTTGTTGTAAGGTTTTTTTTCATGAATATCAGAAAAGTTACACGACTGAAATGGTGAAAGCTGCTTTCTGATTTTTTTTTAAAAAATGGCTCACCGATATTTATTATTGGTGCGGCAATGCCATACCCTGTCTTCACCCATATAGTGAACACACGAACTTTGCAGGAACATTCCATTGGATCTCTTCTAAAGTGATTGTGCGTTTTGGTTCCATTTTGGAAACTCAACATGACCGCCAGTGTATAGCATGATTAACTTAAATTTCATTTTTTTCAGAACCTTCATATCTCAAAATTTGTCTTCCTTATGGATTCTCTAAAATGTCTTTACAGGATATAAAAGAAGGGCATAACTACTGTCGAAATCCTTTTGGCGATGAAGATATGCCAGTCTGCGTTATAAATATTGCCAAGGAGAAAATTGAGGATTGTGATATACCGAAATGCAGGGCAGGTATGTGTGTGTCCACCATATTTATAAAAGTTGTTATATATTTAATGTCTTTAAAAACTGAAGTATGGATATTATATCAACTATGTTTGTGATATATATATATATATATATAAAAGGATATGAAACTTGCATCTTTCTATTAATGTATTAATGATGATAAAACAGCATGCGAAGAATTCATATTTTGACAAATTAATCATTAAGATTCCACAGACAACTGATTACTTTTACATAATATGTAAGGTGTATAGAACATTAATGATTTATAAACACGCAAAATTATCTTAATTTAAAGTATTGTAGTTTGAAGTAAAATTTCCTTGATTTTTATTTGCAGTATACACATTTTGTGATCATAAGTACTTCAACAATTTTAAACACAATTTACTGGGAATGTTCTCGTTTTGTAGAGAATTCAATTGTGCAAAGAATAATAACGTATTAATATGTATTTCTACGACGAACGCTGTTTGAAAACGAGACTTTGCGAGATTTTGCTTGAATACGCGAGACTTCATAACATTTCAATCACTTGCTTTTCCTTCTTTGTATAAGTCCTTGATGGTATGAATGATAAACCATTACAATATTTGTTTATCTTGATATTTAATTTTATTTTACAAATTCCATCACATTAAAAGGCAATTTTAATAACTTAATTGATTTTGTTGCACGTATATGTGGACCGATAAATGATGGAAGATCTGGGTTAAAAATAAATATATACCTTGCGTTTTTAAAGGCGTTAAGTATATTGATTGAAATAAGGTTCATATTCGGATAAGCTTCGTGTAATGTAGGTAAGGCCATTATAAATTAATTGCTAGATTATCATCCAATATTTTCTTTAAAACGGGGAGGGCGGGAGGATTTTTATTCTTTTTTAAAAAATTTTGATGTTTTTTTAATATATATATTTTTTTTTTTTCATTTATTTATTTATTTTTTTTTTGTGAAAATAAAAGGGTCCTTGCGGCATGAAAATAAGGGGGTGATTATTTAGCAATTAATTTATTATGGCCTAATTGCCAGATGTCCATTTACTAAGAAATTATGTTATGTGTCTTTTGCCGCAATCAAAATTACTCACACAAATAGGTATGTCTAAATTTCGATGAGTTTCTTTCTTTTGCTATCTGAGAATGAAAACCAGCTTCCGGAAAAAAATATATATAAAAATGTCGTCGTCAAACAATATAAATCGATACAACACAGTTAAACAAATACGAATGTACGCTACACAGCAGTCACCACCACAGACCCAGTCACCACCACAGCATCAACACAGCCAGTTTATACTGACATTAGTCTGTCCCAAAACCCGATATCTCCCAAATCAGGTATATTAACCACTAATGTATGAGCAGGCAATTTTATACCTGTCCCACAATTCATTTAAACGCTTACTAAAATGTGACGTTATTCAAACTTTCAACTGACGCAACTGACCAATCAACGTTCTTAAATGTGGCTTTCCCTACCTTGCTATTTAACGGGCCCAATAGGGGGAGCTAGGTTCATTCTACGTCAATGAACATTATATTTTGATATTGCTGTTACCTAAGTATGTCAAAATATTATGATTTTACTGTAAAAGTCCATAATTTTGATATAAAATTAAATTATATTGGTCCTCTTTGGCCGACTGGTCTAAGGCGCCGTCTTTAGATCACGTACCTCTCACTGATAACGTCGTAGGTTGGAGTCCCGCTCGCTCCATTAACTTCATGTTAGAAAGTTTCCAGTTACTTGCGGAAGGACGATGGTTTTACTCAGTCTTAGGTCTTCCTCCACCAGTAAAACTGGATATGCCATATATAACCTAAAATGTTTTGAAAGTGGCGTTAGACCCCATTAAAAATATATTTTAACTCCATACCTGTTATTACGCTATGATGTTATAAATGTGTATGTAAAAGTATAATCATGTTTTTTTTTTGTTTCGTTTCAGCGACATCCATGTTTCTACAACGATCTGTGTTGCTTGTCACGATCTCTTTGGCGTTCTGTTTCGGATTTTCACAAACTTCACATGCGATCCTCTAAACACGTCCGTAGTCGGTCGGTTACGTATTATTAAAGCCATGAATCAGAAGTCATGTGGAAAAGGTTTTAATAAATATGTTGACTATTTTGGTTTATGTTGCAATTGAAGAGATACAGAAGATGAGTTTCACTTCTTATGTAAATGTCCCTGTTTTAACAATCTAGAAAACGTATTTGAAAATATATTACTATAAAAGACCGTCTGTGTCTCAATTCACATAATCGCGTATTATATAACATTTCAAGATATATTTATATATAAAGCATTAGAAATTAGAAAAAAAAGTGATTAAGATTAAGCCAAGGATAACTATATAATTCCTTGATTAAGCATAGTGTCAATCCTCATTGCATTTATTAACCATTATCAAATAATGTGTTACATATGTCACAGACTGTTCGTAACCTACTAGGAGAGAAAAATATGACTGGAACCCGGGACCCTTTGCTTACAGGGCGAATGCTCTACCGACTGTATGTAAGCGGTTTGATTAGCTCAGTCGGCAGAGCATTCGCCTTGCAAGCGAAAGATCCCGGGTTCGAGTCATATTTTTCTCTCCTAGTAGGTTACGTACAGTCTGTGACACATACTCTATAAACTATAGATTATATAATATAGTATTGTTACTGTAATAATTCAATTATTGCTGTGAAGTGACTATACGTTTATATTGATTGTATGTTGTATTATCTATGATGATGTACTTTGTATTAATCTTAATAAAATATATGTTCTGTTCTGTTCTAGTCATCGCTTCTGCAACATTCGGATGAACTGAAATCTGGTTTTATTACTTAATCCAAATTTATAGGCTTATTTAAGAAAGGTTTAGTATTGTTCTAAAGCAATTTCTAATATGACAAAATATAATTCCACAGTCGTTAGGAATTTGCATTTTCTCTAATTTGATAAAAGGATTGCTTAATTGAGTGTTGAGCATCATTTCTATGCCATCGAGGGTTAAAAGCCAATCTAACCGCTATTTCTGGGACTCTGGAAGGTTAACCAGTAGTCAAGTGAATGCTGTTTTAAATAGCAAACTTAAATACCTGATACCGGTATATGAACATTTTAAGTGTTTATTTATTTTTTTAAAATAAAAACGTCTGTGAAACTCAACCAGTTAACCTTTTACTTCATATGGACACCTTTGAACACCTCTAACATAAGAGGCCTTTGAAAACATTGTAGAACCAGTTCTGATTGCTCGTAACGAGCAATCAGAACAGGTTCTGTACTGTTTTATTTTCTATCAGAATAAATAGGTAAAATGTATCTATTCATGAAAATTGACTATGTGTGGCATTTAAGTTTGGAAGAGTCTATTTAAAATGCACATGGAGTAAAGAGATGAGACGAACCTTGTCTTGGCTAAATCTATGTGAAACAGTCTTAGGGCATTTGCCAACGATTGATACCAGACTGCAGATAATAGCACGAGATACTGATGTAGTTATACTACTATGCTGCAACCAGTGACCAAATTACATTAATTATTATAATATAGGTCACTCATTGGTGTTATGCCATTGAGGGTTAACAGACCATCGGGTTAACCTACATAAACCATTCAATCCCTAGATGGTTAACCAGTATTCGAGCACTCATTTCCATAAATAATCGATAACTTTACCGCTTGAATCATCGGTTAGAGACAAATGACAATGAGACGCAATGTAGTATACCAATCATCACTAAGACTGCAGCCAGGCGGGATTTCGAACTACCAACACTGGACTGATAGTCGGACATGCTACCGACCGAGATAACCAGTCTAGACATATATTTCAGTAAATTATACCATTTTCTTTCTTTTCTCTTCTCTTCTGATATTAAGCTGCGAACCGATCAATGAATACCACTATACATGTGTATACGTTTTTTTTAATAATTTGGTTTTGTTGCTATATTGTTTGTGTAAATGAAGAAGAAAAAAATCATTTTTATTTTGTATTTCGTATATATTACATGTTTTTGCTTTATATGTTGTTACATGTATATAGTATATTCTTAAATAAATAAAAAAATCTCCATTAATATATCAGCAATCAGTACAGTAGATGTCGCCACAACGTGTATACTGGTATAAATTAGCAAGTGACGTATTAATTATGTAAATATGCTGAATAGTAATTAAATCAATAAGTGAACTAACGACTGAATAATTTAACCAATCCGTGAGCCATGTAAACAATGGTGATATTTATACAATGCAATTATTTGAGAGAAATGGGTTGTGTGGCATCGCTTAACGGGAATATATCAGTATTTTACAAACTTTTAAAATTGGCTAAAAACATATTTTCCCCCAATATTGAATGAATGAAAAGGGTTTTACGGCGTACCGACACATTAAAGGTTATTCGAAATTTGAACAAACATGAAACCCCTACTCATAGAGATTATTTATACCAAAATATGAACGAATTTGACTGGACAGTTCTTGAGAAGATTTTTGAAAATTCACCTCTTTAAGGGCCCCTGCTGACACTTTATGGATATTAAATCCCCTTTCAAGGACTAAGTCCAAACTGTTATAACTAAGTAATGTTCAAGACCTCAAGATAATTGAAATAATATGTAAAATAGGTGAGAAAAACAGAATTATATCATCTGTTTCCTAGTATGTAAAAATCAAAGTCCCCTTACAGGACCTCAGTATACCTTTACCCCTTTATTTGAACCAACTTTGAAACCCCTATTCATAGGGGACATTTAAACCAAATATTAACACATTTGGCTCATCAGGTTTTGAAATGAAGATTTTGGAAATTTCACAATTTTAATTTTTTAGGCCCCTGCTAGTCCCTTATTTATATTAAATCCCCTTTAAAGGACCCTGTCTAAATTGTTATATCTAAGCGATGCTCCAGACATGAAGGTAATTTAAATAACTCCTAAAATAGATCAGAAAAGCAGAGTTTTCCGTTTTCCCATAGCAGTCCTGTGACAAATTCATAGTCCTACAATCAATCATAGCCCCTTTATTTGAAAAATTTGAAACTCCTAGTGATAGCAGAGATGCCAACTCTTAAATACTGTAAATAGGAGTGTGGTCGAATGTGAGGGTTGGGGGTTTCTCCCCCAGAAAATTTTTATGTTGTAGATGCTCTGAGATGGCATTTCAGCACTTTTCAGTGATAAAAAATTAAGAAATATTTCATAATACCTGATGAAAAAGAGAATTGAGTGATCTAGTTTTATAGAATAAATTAAAAAAGCTGACAAACTGATAAAAGCGAGGCTTTATTGAACATTCAAATTAAGCTTTATTGGGATTTAATTACCGACTAATCCATTGGTTGAGTTGTCGCAACCATTGTCAATATTTTCCTTGACGACGACTGACAAGTTGAGCGGGTGATGTGCTGTTTTGTAGCAATGATTTTTCAAATCACCTATCCCACATTGAGATAACATAATTTCTGTATTGCAGACCTTGTAGAATGCAATAATGCACCCCCATCCTCGATGTAGAAATGCAAGGATATGCATCGGTGTAAATTTTAATAAATATTTGTTTATGTTCGTACTTTTTTTTCTTTGGTGGTGTTGCATCCGCCATATTGGATTATGAAGGTGTAACCCCACCATTGATTTTTGTTCTTTATTCTATAGTAAATAATAAAAGTTTGAAGGCTTGTCATTCATAGAGGGTCCCAAATGAAAGAAGTGAAACCTACATTTTACTGTTTGTCAACCTCTGCACTATCAAAATATGATGAGAAAAGTAGGGGTCATGTGTCATATAAGAGATTTTTTTTCTGCTCAGTGTGTACACTGGTGACAAAGTGAAAGTAGACTTCCGAAATCATGAATTCATAACCCAATTTCCAAGCATCATTTTTTTTTCTAAATTCACAATTCAAACATGACAATGCTATCAAAATGTTCAAAATACATCAATAATGCCATTCAAATAAAAAAATGAGCATTAACAATAGGAAAATGCATTTTTAAAGAAGAAGAATTGAGGATTATTTACAACCGCCATTATGCGACTACCCCACGGAAGCATTTCCTTTTTGCAATGATGGCACTATGCCTTGAAGGTTGTTGATCGGCCTTTCCGGATCATCCGATACTGTTTTCTTAAATACTCGGGTATTTTCCGGATAACCTAATAAATAGCGCTCCTAGAGGTGACGTAGCACGTACGGAAATCTCCGAACATCAAAACCGGTGTCAGTGTAAACGGTGCTGATTATTTGTTTTACCCGTGAAATTTATCCCATACCATTTCTTTTTTAAAATTCGGAGACAATTCATGGAAAATCGGAGAGCAGACATAAAGATAATTAAAATAGTATCCAAAATAGTTAAAAAAAAGCAGAATTTTCCGTTTTTCTCATAGTACATGACTATTCCTATGTAAAAATCAAGATCCCTTACTGGCCCCAATCGATCATAGCCCCTTTATTTGAACAAATTTGAAACTCTTGGTCATAAGGGTCATTTATACCAAATATGAACAATTTGACTGGACGATTCTTCAGAAGAATATTGTTAAATGTAAATTTCCCTATGTTAAACTGATGTCTCCGGGGCAGGGCCAATCTTGACCCTCAGGTCATGGCTGGAACTTGATAAAAACTCATTAGATCATATTACATGCAAAATATCATGCTTCAGGCCGTGCACTTTGGTAAAAGATTTTTTTAATTTTGAAAAAAAAATACTGATAAGCCCCTTGGGCAGGGCCAAATTTGACCACAGGGTCATCATTTGATCAAACTTGAGAGAGCTTTGTGTAAGAATACTTCAAACAAAATTTGGTGAAAATCTGTCAAGTATTTCAGAGAATAAGTCATTTGAAGCAAAAGTTAACGACGGACAGATGGCGTATGTCAGACGACAGGCTAAGGTAGATCACAATTGCTCATCCTGAGCTTTGCTCAGAAGAGCTAAAAACATAAAAGATGATTATTGTAAATATGTATGAGTGATGATGGATAGGTGTTGATATTATTTAATGAACTATTTTTATTAATAGTCTTGCATAACTCTATATTGAATGCTAATGCTACTAATAACATCATATGACATTCCCTAGCACCATTAAACAGCAGTGTTTACTGTTAATCATAAGCCATATAGCCCTGTACTAAAGTTTGAAGTAGGAGTCTGGGTGTCATGTGGCGACCATGTCGTCATGTTAAGATGATCCATCTATGCTTGGATACGTTAAAGGCTGGACACAAAATATCGGATAGAAAGACGGACACTGCAACAACTGTATGACACCAAAAAAAATGGTGGTCTATGGAGGAACATAAAAATAAACAAGTAGGTTTTTGTTAATATTGTAAGGGCAGATAACTATTCCTGTGACAAATGCAATGAACCAACTCATCTGAGGTATTGGAGAATATCAACGAGTTACGTTTCATTAGGATTTCAATTCTATATGCCATACAGTTAACACATAAAATTTGTTTCATCTTAGAAAGAGTCTGAATGGCAATGTGAAGGTCATCAAACAGTTTCCAAGTACTGTCTACGTTAACAATGCATATTTTGTTTCAAATTTACCACAAATGAAATATTGATTTTGTCACGATTTGATATACCAAACAATTCAGATATTATTTATTTATGATAATGAGATGCTTTATGTCGATTTTAAAAATAAATTTTATTTCTTAAAACATTCCAACCCCCATGATATACTCCCTTTTCAGAAATGAATTTCATTTTGGGTTTTTGTTTCCATGGTTACTGTTTACAGAAAAAAAATATTGAAAAGGAAAAATCCTTCATACCATAATACACTAATAGACCATGAGGTTGACATGTGAACAAAGAGTATTGAAATTACCTTGAACAGTCTTTGAGTTGTGCTCTGGAAACGGGGATTTTTGTAATTTTACCTTTTGTTTCTATGGTAACAGAAGAAAACTTTTCAATAGTATAAGGCACTACTAGACCACTAGATTGATATGTGTACAAAGGTTTGTGAAGTTACAATAAACAGCTTTATAGTTGTGCTTCAGAAATGGTGAATCAAGTAATTTGGGCTATTTGTTTTACTGGGAGCAAAATTTATTCTCCGCAATAGCGAAAGGCACTACTAAACCACTAGATTAACATATGTACAAAGTTTTGTGAAGTTACCATGAACAGTTTTTGGGTTGTGCTCTGAAATTTTTGTTTTGATGTATGAAAAAATATGAAATATAAGGTGCACCATTTAATATTCCCTGCATTATTTTTGCAGACTGATAACTAAAATATAGGTACTGTTACGTAAATTAAAGGTGAAAGACGCAGGGTGATCATTCGCTCATAGCTCAGATGTGCTAAAAACCTTTAAGAGTGTCACATAAGGTGCACTGGGTCTGTATAGACAAATGTACGGACAGACAACCACAATGCCATTATTGTACAAGTTACATGATATTGTCAATTTCGTCGTTCTGCCTGCAAACAGCAACAAATTAAATGCTCATGTACTACCAGTTCAATTTAACACACAGTTTTCCAGCATGATGTCTTTATAAATTTATTCCAGCATTTTCACAACAGCTCAAACAGTACAATACCATGAAATGAGAAAAATGCCGACAATCTCTGTTTATTTACATGTATTTGTCAGTGACTCAGACACAAGGTCATCCTTAAAAAAAATATTGTTTGCCGTGCTCCTACCTACTCACTCAAAAAATTTTTTATTGACTTTCAAAGCGTTTAATTTTCTTTTTCATGATTTCTGTCCAGTTTCTTTACAATCACTATGCAAAATCAATATTTGGCAACAAACAAAAAATAGCTACCTACCTACTCATATGTAAAATAGACCACAGCAAACAAATGTTTTTTTAAGGATGGACCAAGTTTGTGACAGATCGAAGAACCAAGTAGTGGATCGGCAGATATCACTTCTGTATCCTTATCATTTTAGGGGAAATGTGGGGAATAATCTGCATTATTGATAAAAATGCTGACTGTTATTCCTAAATTTCTCTATAATTCACTTCAACCTTTCTTCTCAGACATTTATTTCAACTTTTTTACTATATACAAAATGTCTTACAAAAGTTTTATAAGTAAATTAATTAAGCCTGCTGTTGATTATTACAGGCAAAAAAACACTGTCCACACTGCTCAGTACTGTCCGTGTCTCTCCAGCAGGATCGAGGCTCTTCATGATTGCAGTCTGTGCCAAAACATTTTCAGGAATATAGTCTTTTAACTAGAGATATTCCAAAATAACATAGTCCAAATTCAATTCTTATAGTCTGTTTGTAATAAACGGAAGACCTCAAGTCTACATATATAAGTTTCACTTTCTAAATTTTTATCATTGTATTCCGTTTCAGCAAGGAAACTAATTTCCCCCCAACCCCTTCCTCAGATTGTTCTATTTGGATATAAATCCAAAGTAATAATCTGGTTATATGTTTGAAAAACTTTTGCAGTCGGGTTAAAAATGTTGTATACTATGTCTCAGACGATATCTATTTTTCGCAATTTGTGATTACTCCATGACTGAAACTCCATGATTAAAACTCCATGATTGAGACGCCATGATTGAAACTCCATTAACAAGACTCAAATGACTCACTAATATTATGTTCCAAACTTATGCATGTCACAATCATGTACATTAACTATATAATATACAAGTATGTTTTGGCCATTTCCTTTAACAATTAAGAAAACAACTTCAAACTACATGTAGATCAACTCCATTTAAATTGAAGTATGATTCGCAAAGTATTCATCTGATATAAAGCAGTCGCTTTTAATGCTGGGTAACTTTCAGATATTGTAGAGTCATCTGGGTAGCAGTGTCAGTTACAGGTATAAAGGTTTCGGAGATGTCACAAGCATTACAATCAAAGAGACAGATTTATCCGTTATCTTGTCTGCTCCTTTGTTGTTCTATTGTAATTGAAATTGATATTTTTCTTTACTATTGATAATTGATAAAAAATATTTCATTTCTGTTGATAAGCTTTTTGTTTTTAATGAAACAAAAACGTTTTTAGTTCTTTTAATAACTGAGAAGCACCTGTATCCTGACAGTGAATCCAATTTTATCACACATATAATGGTCATCACATTATTTGTATCACACTTCCAACATCCGATGCCACATATATTTTTGTTACTATTATTTTACAATGTATGAACAATCACTGTGACTCCTGCTGCAGTCTTGTCACTAAAGTTTGTGAAACCAATTTTTCCGTGTCTCCATATCTATCCATACAGTATGCTAGGCATTTCTGGAACAAAGAAAAATATTTTAGATAAATGATAATAATGACTTCTCAAAATAATATAATAATCTACAATTGCTTTTCTAGTGATAAAGACTCCTGGGTTTTATAAGGCAGTTTTGACCATATTGATCAATGGAATGATACCTGATAGATAGTATTCATTTTTTACTTAGTTTTTTTTAAATACAATTACTTTTCCAGACTTAGTTGAGATGGTAAATGCCAGTTTTCACTTTGTATTTTTTTTATAAATGGAATGATATCTAATAATTTTAAAGTTTTTTTTTTTATAAAACATGTAATATATTTTAGCTTGACTGCGAAGAAAGTTCGAACTATTATGCGAAATACTCTTAAGTCCATTTCCAGCATTGGGGGTTTTCAGAAGATATTGGGATAAGCCTGGGATCAAACTTAAGACATATGGCAGGAGCCACTAACACTCAATGAACTAAAATACCACCACTAGAGTTACTGGTGTTTTCTTCTCAAGTGTTTGTCCCTCCAACATATTAACCATGTCATACAAGTAAGCAAGAGTTCTATTTTTATGCTACAAATTTTTGCCAATATTCTGATCTGTTTTATTAAGTCATTTGGACCATTCCATTCATTGTCCATAGTCTGTAAGGTGCTAATTCCAATATTTAATATTCCACATTCATAACACATACATTCATAGTTAATGAAGGAACACTTTGTATTTAGGGAAAATAATTCATTGATTGAATAGTTAGCGTCATTTTTATGCCATCAACTGCTAACAAATGATCAGTTAACCTGGGATCCTGAAAGGTTAACAAGTACTCGAGCACACCCCATCTCAGTAAGAAACTCATTACTTTCCCACTTGAATAAGCAGTGAGAGACGAATGATAATGAGACAGTGTCATATATCAATCATCACAGAGACTGCTGTCAGGCGTGGATTCCAACTCATGACTCCTGGATTGATAGTCAGGCACCTAATCTGCTGAGCTAATCGGGCCCGGCTGGGGAAAATAAAAGCAGTGACAAAGTTGAATGGTTTCATAATAGAAGTAAGATAGACTCAGTTTTCTTGCATGATTGATAACAAACTGTAAGTGGGCTTAAAATTTCTGATAAAAGCTACTTGTCCTCCCTTTCCAACATTTTTTATTGCATGCTTAAAATCGAAGAAATATTAAGGTCAATTTCTTAAATCTAACTTTTCCTAATCCAACTGTTCACTCGTCATGGCGAACGGACGAGTGGAATCTTCCAGCCCTGTGTAAAACAGTGTCATACCTTTTCCTCTCAGAACCAAACTCTAGATAATACAAGATCACATACCTGCTGATAACTGTCCAGAGAACTGCCTGGTTTGGGAACACATTTCTGGAAACATTTGTCTGTCATTTTCTGTAAAGTAAATGAAAATGTATTATTATTAAACTCAAATAAAAAACCTACCATCTTGTAAGACTTACATGTATCCAATTGTGAAGTTTGTAATGATAGGTGTAAAAGTTTATTAGCAGCTTGCCATGAAAATATTAAAAGCAGCTCACCTGACTTCACAATGTCATGTCAGTTGTATTTCAATTTATCAGTGTTCCCATAGTGTTCCTTTTGCAAAAATAAGCAAAATCACTTTACTGAGTCCAAACGAACACAAGCTCCTTTATTTAACTTGAAACCCCTACTCATAGGAACTATCAACACCAAAATAAGAACACATTAAGCTGAATTGTGCCATTTTTATCCCTTTTTGAGGTGTGAGCCCCTGCTGACCTATTTGTGTATCAAATCTCATTTAAAGGACCCAATCTCCATGGTTATTACTGAAAAATTAGTTGAGAAAAACATAATTAACCGTTTTTCTCATTTTATTCCTTTTAAAAATTCAGTCCCCTCACTGGTCCAAAATGGACCGTAGCCACTTCACTTGAACAAACTTAAAAACCCTTTTCGTAGAGATCATTTAAACCAAATATAAACAAAGGGTGACATACACAGGGCGATCACAAAAGTTCACCTGTGAGCATTCACCTTTATAAATCCATCTTTATACAGTATATATATATATTTAACTGGATCCTACTCATATAAAGCTATCATTTCATGTATGTAAATTTGTCCACCCTGTCCAGATGTGTTGCATGTAATTCCATAGTATATAAGTCATGATGATCAACACCAAATTTACTGGTTTAGCAGAGGCTTTGATATTGTATCTATAGTTTGCATTGTAGCTAGGCGCACTCGCGGTAGTCTGGTCTGTACATTTATGTGTAAGTTATTCACAAATAATTATCTCCATATATATATCATGCATTGTGAATGAGCATCTGAAAAGATCCCCAAAAAATGAAATTCCGTTGTTGTGAATTTAATTATCTCCCTTTATGAAATTAAATATATATGAATTCACTGTATGTATATGATCCAACGGGTGTATAAATCTGTCCTTTATATAGCATGTGAGTAGTCATGAATCATTAACTGGATCCTACTCATATAAAGCTATAAGTTCATGTATGAAAATTTGTCCACCCTGTCCAGATGTGTTGCATGTAATTCCATAGTATATAAGTCATGATCGATACCAAATTTACTGGTTTGGCAAAGGCCTTGATATTGTATCTATGGTTAGCATTGTAGCTAGGTGCACTCGCCGTAGTCTGGTCTGTGTATTTATGTCTTGGTTATTCACAAATAATTATCTCCATATATATAATATATACATATATCCATTGTTTTCTTTTATACTACTAAAATGTCTTATTTTCAAAATCATGGATTGACTGATATTAATCAACATTTTTATGCCATCAAGGGCTAACAGACAATTACTTATCCTAACCACTGTTTCCTGGGATCATGAAATGTTAACCAGTACTCGAGCATACCCCATCTACGCAAGGAACTGATAACTTTCCAACTTGAATCAGCAGTGAGAGATGAATGATAGTGAGACACCATGTCATATATCAATCATCACAAAGACTATTGCTGAGCAGGGATTGGAACTTATGACCTCTGGAATGATAGTAAGATGTGTTTTATCGACTGAGCTAATTGGCCCCAGCTCAAAATCATGCAACCATCAATATTTGTAATCTGTATTTGTATATTGACTTATATGATCATGTAACTCTGTGAATTGTGTTCTTATTTCTGCTATAAACACATTTTTATATCCATCTTTCCATCTATACATTATGATTGGTCTATTTTTAAATTATATTTCAATATTTTTTATTTTTACCCTGCTCACTTTGAAATTAAAACTAACAATTGAAAGGAAAATTTATTGATTCATTTCGATTTTCTTACAAAAATATGATTTATAAGGGAAAAGATCAATCACTGTATGTAATATGTGTGTCAAGATTCTTCTTGATGGTCTGTAGATACAGTCTGTCTTGAAGATGACCGCTAGCTCACCGTTACTTGTATAGCAAGCATGGTAAGTCTGGTATCCCTTCAACTGTCCTCAAAATTTTACGATCTCCAACCAAACCCCTGTATCATGGTAGTGGCACAAGGCCTGTTTTGCTGGCTTCTCAAGACAAACATTGCTGCCCTTCTCTGTACTCCCTCCGGCTTACTGATGTTTTTCTGATGATATGAGTCCCATACAATGCTGGCATACTTAAACAAATCAGCAGAGTGATGTATATAAAGGAGACCTTCAGATTTCTGCGCAGGAAACCGAGTCTTATTTGAGATGTTATAAATTTGCTTGTCCTAGTTTGATGGTGATGTTAACTCAGGTACTTGAATGCTGCTTTACTGTCACTAGTATATAGCCTCCTAGAGTGTATTCAGTTACTATGGGCTTTCTTTGTATGTAATGTCAGCGTTTTCCCTAGAACATTCCATTTTGGAGTCCAAGGACCACTACAATAATATTTTAAGTGTCCCAATACCAATTTTGGGGGTCCCGACTGATCTGCAGCACATTTTTATTTCATTGTCATTCTTTTATTCATGAGCACAATCTTGCTTGCATATTTTGAAATAAGGCTGACAAAAAAAATGGCTTCATTTTTTAAGAAATAGGGAAATTACATGCGCTAAGGTTTTTTCAACATACATGAAAATATATGTTTAATATATAAAAATGTGATTCTCATGTAAAAAGTGTCCTTTATCATAATTTTAAAAGATACCAAAAACCATGTTGTGACATTTCTAATTCATTTACATTTCCTTTTGTGATTTTCCTCCAAGGTATTTCACCCTTACAACAGAAATCATGTCCAGTTACTTTGTTTCTTATTTACTGAATTATGCTGGTTTGTTTTACAAGATTAAAAAGATTCTAAATCGCGAATATTGATGACAATACATAAAACAGTACTGCCCACTGGCAGTACTTACCACTTTACTGATGATGACAAAAGGTTTATTTTAAGAAAAATTTACTAAACGTACGAAAAAGACACAAGTAAATTACATTCATTAATATCAATGACACTCTTTGCTCTTGTCACATGACCAATATCGGTGTTGACATAAACAAATAAAGTGGATCCAGTCCATGCATAGGACAAACGTTTTGGTAGAAAATTAACCCTAGAATTAACAATAACATCGCATTTAGATTGAATTGTATCAATAAAACTGGATGAGTATTCTAAAATATTTTCTTTTTATTACTTTGGATTGAAAAAGAATAAGAATGAAAGAAATTGTTTTTTGAAGAAATGGGTCCCAGGATGCGTGTATTTAAAATACAGGTTCTCATTCGTAAAAGTGCATCATAGACACAAGAAACCTACGTCTAGGAAAACCTTGAACATTGAGTCTGCACATTTCGCCAGATAGAACTTCATGCACCAGTCCTCTTCCCTCGTCAAGTTAATCCTAGAGGTGTTTCGTGTCTGCCTGTGATGTTATTGTGATGTAATCAATCATGTCATTTACTAATAGTTGAACAGAAGCCGGACCTGGAGATCATTAGTACAGTACTGACCCCTATAATGCCTGGTCCGGAGTCAATGTTGACCTGCGACAAGTTCAATCCATCAACAACTACTGCCTGGTTCCTTCCCTCGAGCCAGATTCTTATCCAGGTGTTGACCATAATGGTTGATCTGATGGATGAGCAGGCTATGGATGACCATGTCAAATGTCTTGGCAAAGTCCATGATGACCACGTCTGTCATCCATGACCTAAGTGAAGGTTTTTGTCTAGATAGTCGATCAGCTGTGTCTTACAGGATTTATTCTTATGAAGCTGTGCTGCTGGTTGTACAAAATGTCATCCTCTCCGTGTCTCATTATGTTACATGCGCAAGACTGAAGTAGGTGAAACCTGGTGATAGTTAGGTCCATCTTAATACATGGGTACAACCCCATTCGCTAGACAGTCGACTGCAAAACAACTGGTGTCAAAATATTTCGGACAAACTAGCTGGGGATTAAGAATCTGAATAGTTCCTTCGGTAGCCTTGGTGAAAAGTGGACAATGGACATGATGAGAAATATTATTTCAGACCTGTAAATTAAATCAACTTCCTTATCAGAACAATTATTTTTGATAATTCCATAGCATACTATGAAAACAGGAATACGTTTGCAGGAATTCAATATACTGATATACGTATGCACAATACTCGTATTTGTCCGAAGGGATCAAAATTGACCTGATGACCGGACACCTGAAGTCACAATATTGCGACATTTTGGCGATTCTTTGACCTTTTCTGGATCATACTGATTAAAAAGCTATCTACACTTTATTTGAGAATGCTATTAGTCATTTCTTAAATATCAGAAAGGACTAAATAATTATTTAATGTTAAGTAGAGGATAATGTACACGCGGTTGTTTGAAGGTCGTCACCGGAAACAATTAAATACATGCTTGTAATTTTCTAGTTAAAAACTGCAGTTCAATTTGTTGTTTTGCTGCTGCTAGTTGTTTTTCAACATCTGCTGAAGACATTTTTCCTCCTGGGGAAGATGAAAAGTCCATTTTCTTTAAAATATACACTGACACGAAAACACGTGATTCTTGTTTACATCAGTTTGGTATAATCGTGAAACATCGGGTATTTCCGTATCCTCCGTAGAATACACCTCGTGTATAGCTCTAGAATACACCAACGCGAATCGCCTGTGTTACAAGTCTGTGTTCATTCGCGTGAAAGTAACAAATAGTGTATCCGTCATTAAGATGATCATATACTGGCGTTGTTATATCGATTTTTTTATTTATAAACACGACATGGGTCATATTTTTAGGGAAATTTAAAATATCAGTCTTGATTAACAAACGTTTATATTTTCAACGTACATGTATATACACAGGTGGCATAAGGGGGCCGCCATTTTACTTTATCATGTGACTGAAAGTATTTCCAAAATGGCGCCTTATTATGTCAGAGGTCTATTGCGTAGCATAAAGGCCGAGGTGATCAGATTGCAGTTTGGTACGGTCTAATATAATAGCAGGACCGGTATAATACCGTGACGTCCGGAGTATTTTCAGTTATACTTTGAGATAGCCAATGATAAAAGGAAGTCGCAATATGTCGATAATTTCAATTATAAACAATGATAACTATGTTTATATAACAATAAAATATAGTGTAAAATAACAGCTTAATTCAGTTTTATTCAGTATATAAGTCATTGACCAATCCGATGCAAACACATTGAAGTTACTAAGAGGTAAGAGGTCGCTACCCTGGATAACGCAGGACATGAGGCGGACAATACGAAAACGTAACATGCTCTATGAACGTTTCAAGCATACCAAATGCCCCAAAACCAGAAGTCAACACATCAGATAGAGGCACGTTGTCAGAAGCAAAATACAACTACCACATAATAAATATTTGGAGGACTTACTACGCATGAATACCACTGAAAACCCTGAAAATAAAAAGGTTAACACTAAACGTCTTTTTACCTACCTAAAGAGTGCTAGGACGGACAGTGAGGGCATCGCACCACTACAATCTGAAGGCAAGCTTCACTCGCATACCATTGACAAAGCGAACATGCTCAATAGACAGTTCCAGTCAGTGTTTTCAGCTAGAAACCCAATGAATAGTGATAGCAACAAAACCAGGTAACAATATCACCATGCCTGACATAGACATATCAACTAACGGGGTCCTGAAGCTATTAGGTAACCTTGACCCCACCAAAGCTGCTGGCCCAGACAGGATGAGACCTTTGGTGCTGAAGGAATTAAGATCATTGTTGGAGATTGCACCTATCTTAAAGGTAATGTTTCAGCTTTCATTGGAACAGGGCCAAGTATCAAAAGAATGGAAACATGACACCACTTTTTAAGAAGGGAGACAGGTCAGTTGCGACTAATTGCCGCCATATTTCTCTCACCTGCATTCTTTGTAAGGTGCTTGAGCATATAGTAGCCTCAAACCTAGTCAAGCATCTGAACAGAAACAAAATACTAAATGACATGCAGCATGGTTTAAGAGAGAAAATTTCATGAGAGACACAAATTGCTATGCTAGTAGAGGATTTGGTAAAATGTTGCAGCGAAGATAAGCAAACGGACCTCATCCTCCAAGACTTCAGCAAGGCATTTGACAAGGCTAACCTTGAGAAACTGCTCCACAAACTCAAGTCCTATGGAGTCCAAGGTAACTCTCTACACTGGATAAGAGCATTTTTCAGTGACCGGACACAGACTGTAGTTACAGAGGGTGAGGAATCTGATAAAATTGAAGTCACTTCAGGGGTACCCCAGGGTTCTGTCTTGGATCCTTTCTTATCCCTGAGTATCACCTGACAAGTAAGTATACCTCATTACTTTGAAGCTAACCAACGGGTATCAATATATTGTCACTCGATGTCTTTCAAACAGAATCACACTAGGGTTGACTACTACAAGTATTCATTCTTTCCGCTTACTAAAGTACAGTGGAACTCGTTACCTGAAGATGTTGTACTCCTGCAAGACTTTGATTCATTCAAGCTTGCAGTTAGCCAGTTACAGCACTATAACTATGGGTATTTTGAGTTTGTTTTTAATCTTCTTTTATCTTTTCGAGCTGTTTTAACACCTTTTACACTATTTTGCCCTTTTCCTTATTATACTTTACTTTTCTTTTTTCTATTAATGTAAGACACGACGCACAGCTTCCCGATTATGCCTGTAAAGGCGTATGGCAAAATATAAAGATAGATAGATAGATTACACTTATTGTATATCGTGACAACTAAGTTAGTTTAAAAATGGACCTATATAGAGAAGGAAAGGAAATATTGAAAACTTGCATGTCTCCACTAAATGTTGATAAATAGCACACGAATAATTAATAAATTTGCAAGTTAATCATTCATATTTCACAGACAATTGATTTTTTAATACATAACATGTAAGTTGTATGTAACCTTATGTGCTCTATAATGTTTTAAGTTTAAATTAAAATTTCAAATGGTTTTGCTCTGTTTTGAGTTGCAGTGTACACATTTTGTAATCATAAATACTTCAACACACCACATATAGCCGTGGCGGAGAATCGAACCGTGCCACGGCCTCCGATCCTGGGTTTGAAGCATTTCCACTGGGCCATGCGCCGCTGAAATGATACAGTAAGCATTATAATATTGGAGTTATTATAATAATAACATTACATCTAAAAAGCATTACCAAATCTAAAAACACACAAAAAAAACCACAACACAAACCTAAATTATTTTCTAAAGCTTATTTTGGCCGTTTATGGATATACACGTAATGCCAGATTCCGAGTGATAACATATATTATTTTGCGCATTTAACATATTGTATTTCTGAATATATAAACAAGGTGCAAACAAAACAATGATGAACACTAAAAGAAAATGCAAAGAACGAAAGCATAATGCTTACGGAGTTCTTCTCATAGTCGTAAGTTATTTATAAATAAAAGAGAAATATATACATGATAACAATGGTGTCTAACTAAATTTTATATACGTAATGGATACGTAATAGCTTTTTTTAAAAAGAAAACTAAAAATAAATGTTAGGGTGACACAGGTGTGTACGCGTTCGTATTTAATTATTTAGTTATACACGATCTGACGCTCCTTTTCCGGAGTCTGGACTGGAAGTAATGGCCTTTCAAGAGATACCCGAAATATTAAAAAATACATTTATATATGTTATATATGTAACCGATGGAAGTTGGATAAAAAAAAGGATATACTCATTGCCCCTCCCCACTCAACCAACCATACTAACACACCGAAATGAATTTAATTGAATTTTGATCCAGTGTTAGAGTATCGGATCCATGTTCGGAGGGTCGTGGGTTAGACCTCCCGCAACGGTTTACGTAGTGTCCTTGAGAAAGACACTTTATCCACATATGCTAAGTACTGGTTCTACCCAGGAAGGTCTTGAGCGTGATTTGTTGTAAAAACATCTTAGTAGGATGTTCATGAAACTTCAATGACAAAGTAACAAAACATACATTTTTCATGCCACTATTAAAATATTAGTTTAAACATATTTTATTGCCAATATATTTACAAATATACATATTACAAGCATAAAAAAACAGTGAAATAATTAGGCAAAAGGGTGCTCACCACATTGTTACCGCCTTGAAAAAAATCAGTTGATTACTTGTAGTCATTTAAGGTCAGGTTACACTTAAAAGTTATTCCTTGCTTGGATATGTTTGTCTTTCAAATCACTTTGTCAACAATTAACTTACTTCACATTATATAACAGTTAATTGCTCTAGAATGAGCACACTTTTATGCAAATAGTATTTACACAAAGGCGACAGTATCGTTGTTGCGCTTCCTGCACTCTTTTCCACTCTGTCAGTTAATATAAACATAATTTACCCAATAATTCAAAAGCCTTCTACATGTATATTAGGTTTCCAAAGGCGTCTATATTAGAGGTGTCCAAATTCGTCTATGTGTGTGGTGTGTGTGTGGTACTAAGGTTTATAGTCCCTCCGCCAGGTTATCCCGGATTTGTCTGTACGAAGTAAAGGGATAATTATACACCAAAAATAAAACATTTATCATGTTACAAACATTAACATAATACGAATATAAAGTGAAAACAAATTATGTTTATTAATTCAGTATATTAATGAATAAATGTTTTATCTACTGTTATATTTTCTGCACTTATAATTTTACCATTATACCCATTTGTTTATTTAAAGAAGAAGGTATATAATATGTTTGTTCTTTTATTGAAATAGCTATTAATATAATTTATAACCCATTGCCAAAGGCACATTCATGGGTATTGTATTCGAGATCTGGTTACGACCACGTGTAATTTAGAAGTCATATATACACATGTTTTTATTACCTGTTGTCAGATGGAATTGTCTTGCAAGTGTTATAATTGGAATCATGGAACTCATTCACCGTTGCTTTGAGAATAGATGCCGCTTAAACGCAGGGGCAGAGCTGAAAATGGTGTGTAGGCACAGTTGTATGCGAACCCGGGACATGCTTCCCCGAATTTCTTTTCAGCCTTACCGTCGTAGGTACGTTAAGGCGTATATTTCTTACGTTTTTGGTGCTTGGTTATCCTTAATATTAACATTGAATTCACTGTTTTATAACCAAACTTGATAAAATTATGTTAAATATTTGGATCATATTTAATTTTTTTTTTTTTTTTTGCGAATTTATAGTTTACCCCCGCTAGGGATACGATTTTTATTACATTTTATTTGTTCGATTTTCTCAGAAAAAAGAGTAGGTACCCGCCTATAGTGCTTACAGGAATCTGCGCCACTGGAGTTTGCTTAATGCAAAATGCTTTGACAAATTTATCATGTTCAAAAATGGCTGATCTGACCGCGGTTGTTGCACACTAAGTTCAAAACAAAGAGGCCTATGCTATATCCTCAGGCGACATTATCGATGTTAAGAAATCCAAATTTACCTGACTTCGAAAAAAAATCGCATCGTACTCCTATATCACCTAGACTATTTTTTTCAAAAGAAAACTAACATATACAAGCATATAAAACATATCATTTTTTATTATATAAAACAATGTGGAGGAAGCTTTTAGAAGCCAGGTTGTCTAAACACCGATTCTGTTGCCTGTGGCGAAACGCACAGTAACACTTTCCTGCTCCATTTCAATTTTCAGGATGAAAAACTCTTTATTTTAGATATTTATTTGAGATCTGGGGATTGTAAATGCTAATTTGGAGAGGTGATATTCTGTGGGGGGAGGGGGTCGAATGTGGGGGTGGGGGGGGGGGGGGGGGGGGGGGTGGGGTAAGGCACTGAGCATCAACATCTACAAAGAAAGGTGATAATCGACATGCAATATATTTCATTATAGCCGTAAATAATGTGCAAGGCAAGTCGGTTGTGGTGTCAAGAAAACTGCGCCACTGGCTATAAGGTGGTGTAAAAAATGATCCCAAGTGCAAGTGCGAATCCAGGATCTCAGTTTAGAGGGGCGCGCAGGTGCGAATCCAGGAATGGATGTTAGAGGGGGGGGGGCGGGGGGGAATATATTTCAGTGAATGTATATACATTTATAACTTTATTCTTTTAAATAAAGATAAAAATAATAACACGAATACCTTAAATTGTTTTATAAACATTTTTATTTACAAAAAAAAAAAATGTCGCTAGGCAGGGTCGAACGATAGACCTCTAGATTGACAGGCGCACGCCTTATCTATTACGCTAAAGTACCACTTAGACATTGAGCATTTATCAACACACTCATAGTACATCACTCTCTTGTTAATAGGGGCAGGCCAATGGCATATTGTTTTTTTTCTGGCTAAATCTTTTTTTAATATAACATTGAATGAAAATATATGAAACGTAGATTTCAGTGTTGTATTGATTATTTGTTTGCCTCAATTTGTCCACCAGTTTGGATTTTTCTGTTTCGGTGCTATTACGTAGCGTAGTTATTTTAGTTTATGATGTCACAGTTAAAATATGACGTCACACTTGTCGTATACGTTTGACGTTCAACCCAACCGACTTTCGAAGACGCCTTGATGATAACCTACACATTTGACAACAAAAGATAACATAATTGTGGATATTTGCTTATTTAAAGGCCTTGGTGTAAAATGTGTATTCTACCTTGCAACTGGATGTGTTATCTATTATTACTAGATCTATTATTCTGGTTCGATAAGACGAAGGAGGCAATTAAACGGCAACTGATGTGGATAGACTCGTTGACTTCCAGTGAACAGTGATCCATGTTTGCTGTGTTTTGATGTAGATCTAAGTTATTTTATTAGTTTTGACTATAGAAATATGAATTTGTTGCAAGACTTGTTGTTAATAAAATTTATATATCGTGATCTATTGCTCATGTAACTTGTGTCCCCGTTTCCAACCGAGTTATTTAGCGTCATTTAGCTGTCATTAGCGGTGATTATTTTAGATCTACAACAATGGTGGCTATATATCTAAAGGAGGTCTGTTTTGAAAGAAGGACATTTTGTTAGACTTAGCCCACAGATATTTTGCCACAAACCCAGTAAAGTATATAATTCTAGGTATATAAATATATAAAGACGACTGTGTATCTGATATTTACTGTTCATTTAAAAGTGTAAAACCCAATCCGCTTCCTGTAAGGACTTTCATGTTGATTTGCTCTTTGTTTCTGTTGTAACATGAATGTCAAAGTCGCTCTACCTCTCTCTCCATTTTGTCTCTTTCTTGTTTGTAAAATTCACAATCAAAAACAAAATGTTCAATTGTTTCAAGTGAGCCACATTTTGGATGGTTTTGTTCTTGATTTTAAATATTCGTGCAATGGCTTTCACGTGACTTTAAATTTCGGACAATTTGATTAGTCGTTAGACACTACATATAAACAGTTGCATAGCAACGTTGTGCAGTTTAGACGTTGTGCAGTGCCAGAACGTGCCTATCCGATATTTACCGATGTTTTCCCTTCTGTCAAGCATGGCGTTCAAAGCACGCGTGAGTATATTTTATTACCATTACCTTTGTAGATCTAGATCTAATTATATTTAAAAAAACATCGTATGAACAGTTGAAAAGCGCAACACTATGCCTGTTTCCAATATTTGACTGCAGTTTGCTTTAATGCATCATTTTAAAAATAGATTATGGAAAAATTGGTTTAATATAGATCTTGATTCTATATCACATACTAATCCATGGGCACAAGCAGTGTTTCTTCAATTTCATTTGTTCAAATTGAAAAACCCAAAACACTGACAGTATCTTTAAATAATTTGTAGATTATCATATCGTGCCTAGGCCTATGTTTAAATAATTTGTAGAGAGGCATTACGTATCTATACTTATAAATAGTTAGCAGAAGTCCTGGTATTGTGTGTCTGTGTTTAAATGATTTGAAGACAGGCATTGCGTGTTTGTTTAAATGATTTGTAGATGGGCATTGCGTGCAAATGTATAAATAATCTGTAGAGTTAAAGCGAAAGCGGTCACCAATCCAAGTACTAACCCCGTACTTGCTTAACTTCCAATACAGACGGTGCACTTCTACCATGTCGCTATAAAAGCTAGCTTAACAGTGAGGCTGTTGTTAGTGACCTATGTACATTCATTACGTAATAGTAGGTGTTCATTATGTAAAAAAAATAACAATTAGGAAACACAAAAGTAGCGACAGCAGGGAACGACCGATGTTTCTTATTTGTTAAATCTACATAATAAACACTAACTGGCTTAGTGTTATCTGACTGACAGTTTGACGTCATTATACTGACTTTGGACGAAGCTACGATGAAAGCTGAGAGGATTGACGTTTGAAAGTTGATGTTTTCTAAGGCATAGCTCGCGCGGCTTTGTAGTTTGTACACGACTTGTTCATAATTGAATCAAGGACGGAGTGCAATGTCATTCACGTGCGCGCAGTGATGACGAACTTCATAATAACTTAATGATTGAATTATTTTGTATGCTGATTTAAAAAATAAGAGCGACACAATTTTGAAAATTGAAGCGATTGCATTGGTTGTCAAATGAGTTTAAACATTAAAAAGTGTATTTGCGTGTGCAAAACATTTTTTATCATGCCTATAGTATATATACCCGACCCCGTATTGCCTAAATGATATTATATTAAAACATGCCAAAGTATTTTTAAAAGGGGTTTTCTAACGACTACGCGCAAAGGTTAGACTAAAATTTGATTTCAATTTTATCCGTTATACAGGTTTACACGTGTAGTTTATTTCATCTTAGTACGAATCCGAATAACGATATAGAAGGTTGATATAATCATATACAGTATTAAAGTGCGTTCTATTTTTAGAACGGCGATTTCGTTTCAAGTTTACCACTCCGATTAAAACATTGATTTTGTCACGTTTTTGTGGATTCCATATACTAATCCGTTCGGATTTTATATATCTATAAATTCAATTAAATTCATTTTAAATTTATTCAGTTATATAAGATCATTATACAACATATATATCATGATAATAAAATAACAGTAATAAATCAAGAAAAGTGAATACATAAAATAAATTAATGTAGTAATCATCTAAAAATTAAAGATCTTATAACCTGGGATAACCCATCAAAGCAACAAACGTGCTTATTTCCAATGGTGTCCCTTCCCTTAAAATTGTGATTTTTTAAAATTTAAAAATATATGATATACATGAAATTGTAAGAATGTAGACATTTGATATAAACTTGTTAAAATGTAACAGTACAAAAAGCATTGCATTATCTTATACCCTGAATAACTGAATAAAACATATAAGTGGTTCACAATACAAGAAATATTTTCAACATATACTTAAAAATCAAAAATCAAATTTTGTTAGCCTGCGAGAGCTACATAAATGTTTTTTAACTTCACGTTTAAAAGTTTTCTTATAGGTTAATTTCTTCAAATCGTTAGGTAAATTATTCCAGTCAGCAATTGCATTGCAATAAAAGGTGCCAGAATCGAAACCCTTAGCATGCTGAACTATAAAATTACTTTCACTAAACCTTGTGCGGTTATAACTAGAAGACACCTTATGGAAGTTATCATAAAGATATTTTAGCGCGGTGCCATAACAAATAAAAACATGATTAAATCTTATTTGTTTTACTCTATCATCAACCCTCAATACATTAACTGTTTCTAACATAGCGCAGGGTATACTAAACCTTGGTGATAATTTAAATAAGAACTAGTTTGTGTTCTAACTATTTAGTAAGACCGGCATACCAAGACTAGCACGAAATATCAAAATGACAAGTTTATTAAAGTTCTCTTAGTTTGAAGGTTAAAAATAACAACAGTTTCAATATAAAATGCAATCCGCGAATTAACTTTTTTAACAATGGAGTCAACTATCGCCTCGCCGTTTAGTAACTTGTCAATAGTTAATCCTGGGAAAACTGTAAATGACTGAACTTTTTGAAGTCTTCTAGAAGAGCCAAATAACATACATTCGGTTTTGCCTAGATGAAGGGACAGTTTATTATCAACTAGCCATGTACAACAATTATCAATGAAACGACTAAGCTTATCTGCTATAACATTAGGGTCTTTGTCAACGAACAATATTACACTGTCGTCTGCGTATGATAATAATTTATAATCGGAGTCGATGCACGTAGGCATATCATTGACAAAACATAAAAATAAAAGAGGGCACAGAATGCTTCCCTGTGGTACGCCGTAAGTAATTTGGGTAGATTTTGATGAAACTTTGTTTATCTTCACTAACTGTGATCTTTTGGTGAGATAAGATTTGAACCAATTTATCGACGCAACTCCCATTTCAGAGAGCTTATTACATAGAATAACGTGTCAACGGTATCAAACACCTTCTGTAGATCGAGTAAAAACATTCCGGTATAAAGACCATTTGCATTGTTACGTTTAATAAAATCAAAAAGGTGAATAAGACATGTATCAGTGGAGTATTTACTCCTAAAACTGGACTATAATTCGTACTAAAGAGCATTTTTATCTAAAAAATCCGCACATTGGTTATATACAGAACGCTCGTAAACTTTTGATATAACATTAAGTATGCTTACTCTCAGTCTGGCCTATAATTACCAACTTCCAAAGGACTAGACTTTTTGTAAAACGGGTTGACTCATGCAGTTTTCATTTCATCAGGTGTAATGCCTGAGTCAATAGACATATTAATAATAAAATTACAGGTGTTTTTAAAAAATTGCACTGTCTCTGACAAATTTAGGTGGAATACCATCTAGTCCAGCGCATTTAGCAGCATTTAACCTATTTAATTCCTTGAAAACAAAATCCTCAGTGACATGAATAATTTTAAAAAGAGTGTCTGGAGGCTTCTTCGATTTATAAAAAATCTTAAAAAATTGTGAAGATGTAGTTGAAATAAGTATATGATTCGGCAGCTTATTAACAATATTTGCCGCAACTTTAGTAAAAAAATCATTTACATGATGCGCGATTGTCAAAGGATCATGACTAACCTCATTATCAATATTTAAAATAATATTCGAACTTTTGTTTGTCCTATATTTGTAACCTAGCCTTTTCAACTGCTGCCATAGACTTTGCACGTCATACTTATGTTTTTCCACTTTATCCGAGAAATAGTAAGATTTTGTAGATTTTATTAAATATTAAACCTTGCTTCGAAAGCTACAAATTTGCTTATAATAATCAGTAGACTTATGTTTTTTATAATTGTATAAGGCATTGTCGCTTGCTTTATTTAATTCGAGAATTTCATAGTTCATCCACGGTTCTGTACGCTGCTTTAATCTGACCTCTTTGATAGGAGCTATATTGTTTAATACATTCATAAAAATATAATGAAAACATGACCATGCATCGTTTACACATGTCGTGTTAAAACACGTGCTCCAGTCAGCACCCGTGAGATTATGAATGAACTCTTGTTTAGTATAATTTTTCATTGACCTAATTTTAACGGTTTTATGTGAATTAAAATAACCTTTCGGTACATTCTTGAACAAAACGTCATAGAATGATCGCTAACACCCATAGGGATAGTATCAGACTTGAAAATTTGGTCTTGATTATTGCATAGGTTATGGTCTATAAGGGTATTTGAAGTGTGCGATACACGCGTGGGTTCGGTTATGATTTGATCTAGGTTAAAAAAGCATATTGACATATGCTTTATACAATGAACTTTCTTTTTTAAAACAACAAATATTAAAATCACCTAATATAATAGTTTCACTATCGGATTGTAGATTAAATAGATTTTCCTCAAACCTATCGGTAAAATTTGTCTGATTACGTTCCAATAGTAATATGCTTTGTTTTCGGTAACAATAGCTCGATCCATAAAAATTCGTCAGTATAGTCACTTATATCTGTCCTAATATTAAAAACTAAGTCGTTTCGGATATAGGTGCATAAACCACCACCATTTCGATTTCGATCCTTACGGACAATACAATAATCTTCTATTGATACCTCTACGTCTGTAATAGAATGATCTATCCAAGTTTCAGTAAAAGAGATAACAGCGGCCCTAGCTTTGTCAGCAAAGTAACGAATTTCATCGAACATCTTAGGAATAATAGATGAGCAAAGTACAATCCTTTCCTGGTAAAACATTGAACTTTTTAGTAGGTAAATTGTTTGAAGAATCATTTTTATACTCATTTGCTAAATAATCAAATTCAGAGTCACCAGGTAATAATTTAAAAGTACATTGAACGCAGCAAAACAGATCCTCTTTACCGTTACATGAAAACAGTTCATAGTCATTGGCTGTGATGTAGCCGGTACACTTGATAGACGTATTTGAATGACATGAATCACAGGTTACTGCTTTGCTGGATGAAATAACTCCTCTCTGACATACTGATCAGGAAAATTACGGCTGACGGGGTTTTCGAGTAGACACTGATCCAGTAACAGGCCCAGGTTTGGACTGTATATCACCACATTGAAGTAGGCACAATATGAAAATAGTCTTGGGGTTTGGACGTAATGTTGAATATATGACGACGGAACGTACTTATGGGTCATAGTGAATGCGATATATAGAGTTGTAAATAAAAAACATAAGTTGGGGCTGTGTCAGTAATAAGTCACTCAACAATGTAAACTCACGATAATTACTACTGTTATAAATGATATCAGATCCAGCATCAAGATGATTATGTTCAAATGTTATTAAACTGGTGCAATTAGATATATGACTCACTAATACTAAAGCTGCACATATTATGTAGATTATGTTATATAGCGACATGTTAACTGTCTGTCCCTTCTGTGCTTCCGTAGTTTTTATATTAAACGCGGTAGATGTGTATAGAAATTTCCTCGTGCATACACTTATAACAATAGGCCGATGGGCGTGTGTTACGGGTTATGTATATAAATGTCCAATATACATGTGTTAGGTAAAAAGTTCATGCTTTTAAAACTACTTTTTAAAACTTTAAAGAAAATATCAATACCGTAAACACAAAGTCCGTTTAAAGTTAATAAATTCCGTGCACTTTCGTAATTTTAAAAATTATCCGTTTAAATGAACTTTATCGTCACCGAGGTAAACACTGCCTAACCGTTCACGTATTTCCTTTTATAAGGTATAAATGATAATGAGATGCCTTTATCCATTCAAAAATAAATATATTTTTAAGATATTTATTAAAGTTTGTTGTTATTTTAGCTGCAGTAAGCACATATTGAAATCAAAAGTACTTCAAAAATTTTATACACAAATTGCTGGGAATGGTATAGTTTTGAAGAGAATGTTATTCTGCAATGTAAGAAATTTGATTTGTGTTTCTGAGATGAATGGAAGTTAAGATAAATGAAAAAGAGATATTGTGAGAATTTTCGTGAATACGCGAGCGTTCATAGTTATATCAATCAGTTGTCTTTCCTTCTCTATATAATTCCTTAATCTTACTGACACACAATAATAGCAATTGTGCCAGATCATAAGTTTGTAATTTGAGGCAAAAATAAACAGTATTGATAATTTCAAAACAAGTCTGTACGTGCATGTGTTTTGTAATAACATGCTCAGCAGCTGTCGTTTGAGATCATATTGATGCACCCTGATAAATCCAACTATTATGTGACACGTTTTCTCCAAAAATAAAACACACAAATTATTGTGTGGTGTGCGAGTAAGGTGTGTGTTGTGAGCAGGTGAAGTATGCATTGGTGATGTGTGCGTTTATGACTTTGTTATATTATTGTACTATACAGATGGTATTGAACATGTTTATATGTTTATGGTAATACTATTTTGACTTTTGACTTTTACAAAAAAGTAACTGTTTAATTATGATTTATCATAAGTAATGCAAAATACAATACGAGTGAAACGATTGCAAAAATTAAAGGTATTGTACATAATACAATCCGTATTGTTAAAGCTCTATTATTAAGTTCTACAAACCGCCCTGCTTTTAGATTGATTTGAATACACTTGTTAATTGCAGTACTCGAATACATGTACCCGGTAAGCTTAATTTACTTTATCAACAGTGCCTATAGCGGTCACGGAAGACACCGAAGATGTCACTGTACCAGAGACAGAACCAACCTCTGAACCAGTCACCGTCCCAGTAACTGTACCAGAAACAATACCAGCCTCTGAATAAGTCACTGTGCCAGTCACTGTACCAGAAACAGCACCTGTGGAAGCGATCGGAACTGATCAACATCTAACTTCTCCAGTGTCCTCTCATGTAGGTTGTTTTTCCTGTTTGTTGTAACTGAATATTTTCATTGTTATAATTATAATAAATATGTCTGGAATTCACTTAAAATGATATTATCTGTTTGAGGCATTCAACCGACTTCAGACGGCAAGGTTAATTGTTTTAGTTCGTTCCATGAAGCAATGTTTTTTACATCACATGTTTATATTTTAAAACTATTAAGTAATAATAAATAGTAGCCCAACCCATTGGCTTATTATGTGAATTATGCAATAAATAATGTTTACACTTTAAATACATATTAAAGAAAAACGACACATGCCTACCTTGATTTTAATACATGTACAGTGTATTTTATATATTTTGTTGTTTTAAAATTTCAACTGAGGGTTTGAATATACGTGCATGTAATTCGCTATCAAGAATTCAACACTTTCTTGTTGTTAGATTGTTTGTTTTTAATATGTTATGAAAAATGGTCAGAATCATATTTAGAACTGACGTTTTACTCTTAATCAAAATATCTCAGTTTCAAATAGTTTTACAAGTTCAATACCTTCATTTAGTATTTTCAGCGAACTTCGTAACTGGGATGAAGCAGTTTTTAACATGTGCAGACGACAACATTCATTTGTTCATAATATAATTTGTACAATCATTTCTACAGCACCAGCAGCCGGTTATTCGAATATGAATATTCATCATTTTTGGTCTTATACATGTAATGAACGTTATGTGCAGACAACAAAATTCATATGTGTATGATATAATTTATATAAACATTTCTACAGCACAAGAAGACGGTAAATTGAATGTGAACTTTATTTGCAGACAACAAATTTCATAAAATTATTTTTTTTATAATATTATTTATATAAACATTTCTACAGCACCAGCAGACGGTAAATTGAATATGAACGTTATGTGCCGACAACAAATTTCATGTGCTTATAATATAATTTATATAATCATTTCTACAGCACAAGCAGACGGTAATTCGAATATAAACATTTATCATTTTGTTATCATACATGGACAGTAGTGTTATTTATCAACGTCATTGCAAATATTTCAAAGGCAATATGTCGGGAAAAATATTTATTAACAAAATACGAACGGTTTGGTACAGTAGAACTTCGTTGGCTCAATCACGGATGGCTTGACCACCTCCGATAGTTCGAACCACGCATCTGGTCCAAGCGGAAATCCTGTTTCGATGTATACATGTATGGCATGATGTTGAGCAACCCACATCTCGAATTATTTTGTCCAGTCCCGTCGGGTTCGAGCCATAGTGTACTGTATAAATTTTAAATCCGTAAAAACTTGACATTTTAATCAGAATGGTGAAACAGAAACAAAATCCTAATTATAAAAATAGAATTACGTATATACTGCTTGACGACCTTTATCTCGTCATCCGGACTATTTCTATTCTTAATTTATATATGAAATAAATCTAACAATCTAAATCTAATATGGTGGATCAAATTGGGTAACAATGCAATCACATAATTCATTGATACGTCACAAAATACGTTATAATCCATTTAAGTTTAAACGGCGTGACCTAAATTCTATTATTTTTGACTGTTTAGATACATGTATAGATATACTTATGATAATATGAGTTCTGTAAGACTATTTACATGTATATGCACGGTATATAAAAAATAATTATTTGGCAAATGAAAAGTTTAAAAAAATCCTTATATATACTGCCTTTTAGTATTGTAACAAATGAATTAAACTAATACAACTTTTAGTTATTGCAGATTTCCTGGATATCTGAGGTATTTAGTTATTTCTTTTATATATATGTTCCCGCCATTTATAGGGGTATAAAATTACCTTTGTCCGTCCTAACATCCGTTCGTACATGTCATATTTCCTTGCCAGCCGTCTCGTTAACTTATAAGCCGATTTTATCAAACTTAATATAAAGTATCAGTATGACGTCTAGTTGCGCATACCTTCATTGTGTTCCGGTTCATATACAACGGACGTAATAATGAATTTTTTATTTTTAATAGTAATATTTGTCAGCTCTATTCGTTTTAAATATGTCAACCGATTTTCACCAAATTTGCAAGGAAATAAGTATGAAGTCCAGATGAACATATCGTCATTGTATTCCGGTTCATCGATTTATGGCGAAGTTGTGGACCTTTATCTATTGTAAAGGATAACTGAGCTAGTTTCCTCTTTCTTTAATTGATTTTCACCATACTTGCTAGAAAGTATGAAGTCAAGTTCTGCATAACGTCATTGATTATGAAACAAGTTCTTACAACTTAAATAAATTATGCTGGAATGAATCCTTGATAGAACTACGGCCATCACTACGAGTATGCGAATAAAATGCCTTTATCTAGCCCGTATGATTTCGGCTAAGAATATAATCACTGTCGATCTCTGCAGATGGGTAGGAATCCTCCGAACGGGTGTCATGTTTATGTCATGTTTGTTTTTGTGGTTAAATAACCAACCCGTGTGGTTCCTGGGAGCCATATGAGTGATGACAATAATAGGAACACTGTGGCTCTTGCATTTTGAGTAATACGATAGAAAGTGCTGAAACTCGGCAGTTCTGCAGGTATCAAGGTTCTAGGTTCATTCTGCATATTCATTTGTGGAGGGTTTTTTTAATCTGTATGTTAATTTATTGTTTTTGTACATGTAGAGTGAACCTAGAATCTTTCTTCCTGTTTGCGCCGAATAACTTATACTGTGTTGGTACGCCATAAAACCCCATTCATTAATTCTCTCCATTACACCGCACAAATCCATGGCGGGTGGCATATAGTCGACTTTTTAGTTTATTATAGCAAGGATTTCTAATTCCTTGACTATCTGTATTAAACAACTGCATCTAATTGTAGGTTCATATATATCAAATTGCATGTTATGTTTAGTTGTCATACATGTATCATTATTTTTTCATTATCAGTTAATTGTTATTGTTTAATAGCATAATCTAGACTGAATAACTGATCATGTATCATTGATATTAAATACTAATATGGCGTTGAATACTTCTTACTTTTCTTGTAACAGTATGTATATTTTTTCTCGACATGCAATTATTGATTTAAAATTGATGAGTCTCTGGTCGTCAAAAGTGACCAATTGTAGATTATAAACTTAGTCTAGTTATTATACTGAGGTAAACATATGTGTAATTGGACCATCCTTTAAACAATGTTAATTGCTGTGCCCATATCCAGATACTTTTATTAGTATGTAAATTTTTAATGAGTCGGGTTTTAACATATATTCTTTCTTTGCAGGCTGTGCGGATGGCGTTGTATCTGCTTCCCTCTCGAAGATTGATGGCACAGGTATAGTCTCTTTACGTTAAATTAGTTGGTGTAAATGATCTCAATGAGTAGGGGTATCAACTTTGTTAAGAAGAAGGGGCTGGAACATATTGGTCCAGTAAGGGACTTTGATGTTTACATTAAATCTAAGAATATTATAGCTTTTATATAAGAATGTGTTTAAACGGTAAATGTTGTTTAATATAGGAATAAGTTTAACTATCGTGATAACTGGACTATTGTTTGGTCGAAATCGTTGAGACAGGGCCCTTCCTTCAAAGGGACCAGCAGTGACTGAGCCCGCCCACTTACCCGCAAGCAAGTGTATTCATGTAAACTTATCAGAACTCAAGAGGGGAATTTTTAAAGAGGAATACTACATAAATACGTTTTGATTTTACACAAAAATACTATATACATAGTTACCATTTACAAGGCTGAAATATGGATAAAAGTTGTTATTGTCCTAACACAATCAAATGTTAATATTTGATATAAATGGTTCCCATGAGTAGTCCAGATATTAGAGGTAGAATTTACTAGGTCCAGTGAGGAGACTTTGATTTCTATATAGGAATACTATGTAAAAACCGACAATTCGCATCCTATCTTATCTAAAATAGGCATAGTCTATTCAGGAGTTGAAACATTTAGGCTAATTTTGTGTCTCTTGATGGCAATGTAATATTTTCCGTTTTGAATTTATCGTTTGTTTTATTTTTCAGGAGAGGAGTAAACACTCACCCAACCTACAGTCTTAACAAAAAATTCAACCAAAAAATTCAACCCAAAAATCCATTGAAAATTTCATTTGAAGGCAAAAAATGTAAAACCACGAAAATATGTAACATGGCATTAAAAACCAATTAAAACAGAAAATCAAACCGTGCCATTGTATTAATTAAATATATAAATGGTAATAATTGTTTTAAGAAAATAACTGAACGAAATTTGAAAATGGTTATTATTGTAGTAAGAAAAGAATTAAACTTGTCAATGACAAATATTGTAGTAGTTTTATTTATGTATCACCCAAACGCGACCCTGATGAAGCGTTTAAGGCGATTAGTTCTGTACTACAAAGAACATTCCCAAAGTGGCAAACTGAGCCACTGCCCTGTATTTATGGTCCATAATTAGTTTACTGTCAACGGCCCAGAATTACATTCATTTAGTATTACATAAATACAAGTCTTGGACAACCGCTCGAGGAGAGGAAACTTTTCTCTGAAAGAAGCTGGGTCGATCTTACAAAAAATGTTTGTTTTCCGTGTTCCTACCTTTCTACTTAATATGTAGCTACACATTTTTATTGAATATTTTTTAGTTCAAAGCTGTGGATTTGTTCCATAACTTCTAACCATTTTTTGGATGTGAAAACATAAAAATCTGGCAAAAAAGAGAACAAAAAGCTACCTACCTACTGATATGAACAAATACTGGGTCGGAGCACAGCAAGCACATTTTGATTGGCTATCTATAAAAATGATTTACGCTAAAAGGAGATATATTGCTGGTTTATTCAGAAAACCATTAAAGGAACAACCATATTGAAATAGATTTTACCCATGTCACACATCGAATATATAATAACTTGAACAATAATACTATCTGGCTTCTATTTCACCAATATTTTACTGAAATACTTAAAAAGTAAGTTTTGACTGGTTATTTATCTATCATATAATCAATATCAATGAAACCATCAGTAGTTTTACTGGTACCAGTCTAAAATCATGATCACCTGGCTGCTTGTCTTAATTTAAGCTTCTAAGTATTTAAGTACATGTATATGTTTGTGAAAAAGATGCCTGGAAGAAGCAACGCTTACTTTTGGCAGGAATAAACACCGTGGCATGTTACGATCTTTGAAGAAGATATATAAATGAAATCGATGAAAACATTTCTAAAACAGATTCACTCGAGTCGGACAGCCTATATCGGCAAAGCCCATAGATTTTATCATTTCGACTGTATCACAACCTAGTTCACTAATTAATGTTATATTAAATATATACCTTATTTGATATTTTTGTGTCACTGTATCCTATGTCACAGGTGGACGATTAATGGACATCTTGATCCTATATCTCAACCCTCAAAGTAGCTCAAAAGGGCTATTCTTGTCGTACTGTCCGTCGTCCATCTTCGATTGTCCGAGTGGACTCAATCTCCCGTATAATTGATATATCTGTGACGGTCGTCTTTCCCTAAATCCCTTTCGATTGTGTGCAAATACGAACCCGCTTTTCTTTTCATTCCATTTAATCTTTACCAAACTAAGACCAAAAGATACCTTTTTTCCGGTTGACTGACCGTACATATATTTTATTGCCGATTCTTTTTTTTTTTAAATTAAAAAAAAAGTACTTACGTAAAACCTTTTTTATGAACAAAGCACATGGTAAAAGCTAAATGTTCGTTCTATCAAATAAAATATATACGTTCAATGAACTTATGTTTGTTGAATGTTAACGAGACACAAACTTGCACAACCCGCTGCAAATTTGATGAGGGGATCATTAGAGCAATGTTTGCATTGCCAAAATTTTCAAATGACAGTTCATTGGAAATTGACAACATGATTTCCAAACGTTCGACGAAGGAGTTTGTGTCAAGGATATATGATTTAAATGTAATCTAGTTTTTTGTTTCATTGTTGTATTAAACATTATTCTAAATAGCATATTTTGATGTATCTACCATGCAAGACATGTTTAAAAAAAACAACTGAACAAGATAATAAATTGAATAATTAAAGATTCAAGTGGTATTCTATTCTAGTGCTAGAGCTTTTATGTCTGGTCTGGCCGGCGTCAGTATAATACGGCTGGATTGGGCACCATAACGTATGTTTGTGGTACGATGCTCCAGCGTGATGCCAAAGTAGACACCGTCCTAATATGCCTGAAATTTGAAAGTGATGCTAAACACCCTAATTTGTTTCAGAGGTCAACTAAAACGAACATATTCTTTTCAGAACACATTTAACCATCATATTTCAAATATGATTTATTAATTACTTTTTTTCGTTACGTGTTTTTGGGTAATAGTAAGTGTCCATTAAGTACAAATTTAACAATTAAGAAACTCAAAGGGAGCGACCACTTGTAAACACTGTTTTATCTCGGAACAGGCCGAATAGGATAATTAATGTTTGAATTATAACCAATACTAACCGTATTTACCATTGTGTGTTATTTAACACCTCGAGTTTCATCAAACTTTACACAGTACTAGTAGTAACTATGTCGCGAGTTATGTCCCTTAAACTGCCGAATGAAATTTCATTCATGTTCAGTGATAGGTTGATGGAATATGTACGAACTCAAAATGTTAACCTACTAAAAATTCTAACCGAAAAAGGGCCATACTTCTGCCAAAACGCAATCTAGAGTTATGGTTCTTGTCTCCGTACCTTCCATTGATGATACTGAACATATATGTGACGTTTCATTCGTATCCCATGAGTGGTTGCATAGATACCTTACCTGATAAAAAAAACATTAACACGAAAAACCAACGCCAGCGCCAATGTGAATACAATAATCGATAGTTAACTGTCCTTTCATTTTATCCATTACTAAATCCTTCTTTTGATATTCAAGAGTATGGAAGGCAATTCAATGAGTTCTTGTACACAGATAAAGTTCAAAGTGTGGAAGTACAAAAATATGTTAAACAAAAAATATCATCCCTTTACATTGTACTACTCAAACAAGTACTGTTCCGGAAGCTTCTTTTTTTTGAGAGGTCGTCGGGTAGACACGTTGGCCGGAAAAACTCTATTGCACAAAACGTACAATGATATTATGCCTGTCGACCGACAATGTATAATTTTATTTCAGCCTTTAAATATGAGTACCTTGACTACCTTGCCATAATTAATGGCAAAATCCTGCACCGACAGCGCAACAACAAAGCAGAAAGGTCAATTGGAAGACTTGAAAATTACTAAAGGTACGTGTACATCCATAGTCATGGTAAATATATAGCCATGTAATAATAGTAATACATAAAACAATGTGAACAGCCAACTGAACTATTATTGTGAGTATGTTCAAAATGTTATGTGAATAAATGTACCTTATTTAGTTTGTTTTTAAATGCGTTTGCTTGAGACAGTATACCATTACGGCGTTCTAATGATATAGTACCTCTCCCTTACATGCTCAGTATGTAATTCCATCCCTGGCTAGGTCATACCAATTACTTGTTACTAAAATATTTTTTTGCTTTGGGCTCAGCATTAAGAGGATAGTTCTCGAACTGTCGGGTCTTGTACCAGTTCAAATGACAAGATTGTGTATCATAACATGTAACTACCTCGTTATACTATGGCAGCGCTCAGAAAACTATATCCAGCAGACATTAAAGTGTTATGACAGAAAACTTGCTGAAAGTAATTGCTAAACACCATACTTGTAATACAATTGAGACGCTATAACACAAAAAATAAATGCTGCTACACTTAAGTATCCTACTAAACACACATTTTGCATTATGCTGGCACCAGAACTAGAACTCTTAAGGCAAAGTATTTAAGTTTGGAGTTTTCTAATACCGTTATATAAATATATATAGATTATGAGTGGATTGAATGCAAAACTTCCAGCATGTTAAGTAGACCCTCTGCCAATAGACCACCCATGTGGTGGTAAACATAAATGCGGAAATAACTTGTTTATTTCTCTGCCAGACAGATTGTTATATCAATGGTTTAAATGTTCATAGGATTGCGTGTTATCAAATAACACATTTCTAGTGTTTATATTTCTCTTAACAATTGTATATATGTCTTAGAGATTGTTTGTATCTATCATGATCTATGTATGACTTTGATTTGTTTTGTCACAGATAGTGGTGTTATTCTTTCGTGGTAAAGTGATAAAACGAAAGTAATTTTTCTCCTGTTTGAGTCCCAACCAGATTAAACTGTTGTACTGGGTCATGGGATGTGTACGGTAAACGTTAATGGTTCAATCATCAATAAATACCCCATTATCTAACAGTTATTATGTTATAACTCATTCAAATCATTTAACGCCTATGTTTGAAAAGACATATTCTAAAGAGCTGGAAAGGAGGCATATAGGGGAACATAGGAAATTCATTGCCCGTTAAACTCTGTTCGTTCGTCCGTCGTTGGGTCTGTAACTTTGATATACACAGGTCTGTTACATTAGATGTCAAGGTCACACAAAGGTCAATATCACACTTTAAGGTATAACTTTAAACCATAACTCTTGATATTCATTGATACATTTTGAAGTAATATCCAATAATATATAAAATGTTATTTTCACATTAACAATAAATAAACAAACTCACAGTGTATACCATTATTAATAGACACATTTTCTTCTTAATATTTCCACTTACAAAATATATCGTTATTTTCACAGACCATTGGGGGTGAGGTAGAGGGTGACACTTACCAGTTGGTTATACTTGGTTATTTTGTTTGAATATTAAGCAACATTTTTATTCCACCGGAAGATAACAGACGATAAATACTACTTGTTAACAACATTCAAATCTATAAAATTTAGCAAACTTATGCATGTTTACGGTTTATTTCTTTTTTCTCAAAAAAGAAAAAAAAGAATGTCAAATTGATATCAAATCAATATCATGCAAAAAAAAAAGAAATACGGTAGACAAGAAGTTTTAAGTTGGTCGTGTTAAATTTATTAGACAATATCAAGATTGTGACTATATCATTTAAAATAAACAAGACCCGTGACTTAGACATTACGAAACAAGATAAAGGTATACAAACTGTAGCATGAGATGAAATATTTGCTTATGAAGCACGTTAAAATAATTAAGTAACAGTAGAACTTTGTTAGGTTGAACTAGTTAACTGGTCCCGGCCGAATTTCTATTTAGATTGCATCATCTTATTATTGCTTATTTTGTGACAGAGACCGGTTTGTTTGAACCACAGAGATCCACTTGTGGGAACTGCAGAGATCAACTTGCGGGAACTACATAGATAAACTTGTTGAAACACTATGGAGATAATGAGATACTGCTGTCAGGGTTAGTCGATTATTTAAGGTAACACTTTAAAGCTGAATGGTACATTCATTATGTAAGCTGAATGGTACATTCATTATGTAACCTAGGTGCTAAGCTATATCCACCATGGAACTGTAGATATATACATGTGTTACCGGTGTCATGACATATCTGCGAGTTGTGGAAACGAAGTGGAAATAAAAGAGTTGTCAAGGTATATCAACTAGAAAACGTGTTCAATTGTAAATATAAAAGAGTAGTATCGGTGTCAAGATAATGTCCGCTTGTTATAGGGTAGTTGTGTCCAGGGACCCGTTTCACTAACCTTTGTAAGTCTTAAGAATTTCGTAACATCTAGGAACGTTTCATTTGTGCAGTATTTTGTTTTTCAATTTTAGAAGAATACTTGTTAGGCCTACAAAAGATCGTAAAATTGTAAGGGACACACTAAATAAATTTTCCGACATCTTTTTTTTTCATTACTTTTTTTTCACAAATTTTACTCTTAGGAGTAAACTTGCGAAATTGGTCCCTGCTATATATTTACCAGTTAAGATGCTAATTCAACTCACAAGTTGTTGTAACTATAAAGACTAAGCGGTGAATGTATTGCCAGTGAAAATGTATTTTCACTATTTTTTTATCCGTATACATGCCTTTTCACTAGCTTTGTTGCGATATTGTTTTCAAGATATCTGGGCATTCAAAAATTAAAACAAAAATTTTATATTGGTGGTCCAAAATGGAAAATCTCCATCACTTTTGGTTTTCATCTTAAAAGTTTTGATAGGCATTAAATGTTTGTAAAAATACAAGGGCTTGTACATTTAACAAAACTCACTTTTTTAATTATTAAAAGCTTTTTTTTTATTATTATGTTAACACAACTTTTTTAACAAATTATTATAATCTGTTAAAGGTAAAATGGCATGTGTTTTATTTATTGATTGTAATAGAACACATGTTGAAATTAGAAAAAATGCTACTGTTTACCTTTCTTCTCGCTCAAATATATATTTTCTATTGACGTCTTTTTGATAAATTTTCGTTTCATGGTACTGAATTTGCATTTTCACGTCCTTACATATATGTGGTATTTTATTTCAATTACATATAGTCTTCTACACTTAGGACTGATTGGACAATTCACAAGTTGGTACTTAATTTGCCAAAAACTGTAGGTATTGTTCCGTTGTTCTTTAAATACGGTCAAGTAATTTACAATTAAAATTCGGGACCCATTCATTTAATGATGGAGACAAAACAACATATTATAAAATTTCGTATAAATATACTTTTTATTTATACAATTTTTAAAGGTTTTCTTGTATTGTTACCTGAATACTAATTATGTTCAGTGATTTTTTTTTAATTTTAGGGGAAGGGTGGTCGGTGCTTTTTGAAGGGGGAACAATAAGCGTTTGGGGGAATTTTAATAGATCGTAAAATAAAATAAAAAGAAAACGGAAATCACAAGAATGTATATTTAAAACAGTTAACAGGTCAATATACATGTTCTTCATTGATTTAAACTGGCATTAAATCACACTTTTTTAGGGGATTTTTTCTTAAATTAGGGGGGGGGGGACATACTATTTTGAGGGGGGAATGAGGTCAAATTTCGCAGAATATTTTGAGTAAAAAAACACCGATGTTATCAAAAAAGATATTATTTACTATGTACGGGTAGACCTACATTGACATTATTCTTCTATCTATAAACCTAATATGTAGTTCCTACCGCTGTCATGTCTGGTCTTTTTATCATTTTTTTTCTAATTTGGTTTTATCAATTATTTGATTGTAAGTGTAAGTTTTATCAAATGCAAGTAAGTTTTTCAAATCAATTTTCAAATACAAGTGACGGTTTCTGTTCCGGTTCGTCGAAACTTTCCACGCGACCGTTATATTAAAGAATGAATCTGCTTGGCTGATAAAAGCCAATCAGAAATCGTAAAACAAATATATGACGTCATCATACAAACGTCTGCCTGTAAATATTGAAATATAAAAATACGTTAAAATTTTAATAATGGATGGTTTACAATATGAATTATTAGTGTAAAACAATGAAGCACTACATACGTTAACAGGCTAGTCGCATAACGGACCATAATAATGCCTGTTATTGAAGATGGATAAAGACAAAACTCAAACAAGTGAACTTTTTTATAGTATTTTTTATGGAATTTAATTGGCCATGGCTTCCATTTATATGAACACAAACTGTGCATTCATGAAAGTATTATGTTCATATCACTATCACAGACCAGTTTCTATTTAAACCACTTTCCTTCGAAATGTCCACAAACAATGGTCATTAAATGGTGCTGTGACCGCAAAATACTGACAGACGCCTTTGTAGGAAACATGTGAATATTACGTCCTCTGCAGAAGCCACGGCGATTGGAACAGGTCTTTCTTGCATGCAAGAAAACGACTTCCAGGAGAGATCCTGAAAAGTATATAAAGAACAATCGAAAACTGTTTCAAAAGACATACCTATAGCAATTAAAAAGCAGAATTTGGGAAGGTGGGTACTATGCAATACATAGAAATACAGTGGGTTATTAATAATTTTTCTGCGATTGAATGTGCGAACAGCCTCTCGAAACCTAGAACGCCTGAAAAAAAGTAGTTGATAAAACGGAGTTCTTGTAATAATCACGTTACCGTAATAATGACGCAAATACACGAATAAAGGTATTTAGAAGCGGTTTCCACCTTCAATAGCCAGATTTGGTCTTTTACTCGACAAATCCTATCGTCGAAAATATGGCTGTCGAAATACGGGGATGTCGAGCAAGCACACAGGTTATAAATATTAGTACCGAAGACGTGTTGGCGAACTGCATTGCAGTATTTTTAGAAAAGTGTTACACTCCTGGCATTAAAGGGTTACCTGCAAACAGTAAGGTAAACAAGTTTAAACAAAACTCATATCTACCAGGCGACATATTTTTAATGCCTCTAAAGAAGTTACAAGACATGTCACTTAAAATAGTTTCGCACTGAAAATCTAAATTTACAAATAAAAAACTAAGTGCGAAACTAGTGTATCTTTCTCTTATTTTCTAAGTTTCTACTCTTTAAAACAGTACTATAAGAGAGGGGTTTTACAATGCTGGTACATTACAGACCACACTGATCATTCAAGGATTTAGGAATTGGGTATTATAATATGTCTATGTAGCAAAATGTACCAGATGCCATATTTCTAGTCCTGCAATAGTTAAGATATAGGTTGTACATTTTTAAACACTGTCTAAAAGAGTCTTTACAGCACTAATGGCTTTCTAGGGTAGGACAAAATTGTATTTGCTCTCTCGCTTAAAAATCTTACCTCTCTTTTGTTTGTTTTAGGTTCTCTACATTTGCCCTCCTTTCTTCTGTGCCCACTTCTACTTTTTTGAGCTTTTGTACTGTTACACACATTACACCCATTTGGTCAGAAAATTGATAAAGTATTATAAAAAAGTTTTGCATACTTTTTCAACAAAAACCAAAGACCAAGTTACTGAATTTCACCTTTTTGTCTTGAATAGCAACAATTATGGCGCTTTTTTTATAATGTTTCCAATACTTCAATATATATGGAAAACTTTCTCGCTGTTAATCTCGGTATTTTTTTATACATTTATATCAACACTTAAGACCATGATGATTTAGGTTTTATTACTCATGATGATTTAACATAACAGTATGGTATTTTGATATGTAACTCTTCCTCTCATAAATTCTCTTTTTTTTTTTTTTGCAATGTTATGTTTTCATCTATTCCGCTGCTCTCTGGGTTTTTAGATACGGTCAAGTAATTTACTATTCGAAATTTCGAGACCCATCAATTTAATGGTGCAGAAAAAACAACATATTATTCAATTTCATATCATATACTTTTTATTGATACAATTTTAGAACATTTTATTATGTTGTTACTAGAATACTGATAATGTTGTCATAAATGTATTATTTATACTACGTATGGGTAGACCTAATTTATTATTTTTATTTATTTATAATCTTAATATGTGGTTTCTACCTCTGTCATGACTTGTCTTGTTTTTCAATTTTCCAATTTTCAAAATACAAGTGAGTTGTTCAAGTTATTTTTCAAATACAAGTGACGGTTTCTGTTCCGGTTTCGGCTTTAATATTTGTCAAAACCTTCCACGCGACCGTTATTTAAAGAATGAATCTGATTGGCTGAGAATAGCCTATCATAAATCGTAAAACAAATACATGCCGTCATTGTACATCCGTCTGCCTGTAAATATTCAGGGTCGTGTTTCTTGAAATATAGAAATACGTGTTAAAATCTAATAATGGATGACGGTTTACAATATGTATTATTAGTGTAAAACAATGAAGTACTGTATACGTTAACAAGCTAGTCGCTTAACAGACCATAATAACGCCCGCTATCGAAAATATGGCAGTTAAAATACGGGGATTTCGAGCAAGCACACATACATATTGTAAACATGCGTATCGAAGACGTATTTGCGTGCTACATAGCACGTCTGTTCTCATTCGAACTATTTTTCATTTACATTAATTTAGTGGCATTAGTTTCAACATAGGAAATGTCTTCATTATTTACATTCAAATCTTTATCTATTTCATTAAGAGTTGCCTTGCCATTAAACTCTTTTTCATTATTTGTTATCTGCGTGTTTTCTTAATGCAACTAAGGGACATTAAATTGTCATCATCTTTATTTTTATCCTCTTCATAACAATTATAATCCATATTTTCAAACCCTTTTTTCTTCCGTATATGTACTGAATAATTCAGTAATTCAGTAATCATACCAGGTCGATTGTAGTACACGCTCTGTGCCTTAATTGTGTTTATTCTTGTGAGCGATTCTGTTACGATGGCTTCTGCTTTACCACAGTCGCGACTGTGTTTCTGACCTATAAATAAAAACCTGCAATAACTAATTATTCGCATATCTTATTAAGTAATTGACTTAAAGTATTGATAAAAGCTTTGTAAGCCTGCATTTATTCGTAAAAATGCTGTCCATTGTCTTTGCTTGGTACCCATATTCGAAATGGACCGGTCGTTGTCTTTATCATTATTCTTGATAATGAAGCGGATACGATGGTTTCTCCTTCATTATGACAGCGTCTGTGTGACACATGAATAAAAAAATTACAATAACTTCCTACTCGTATATTTAATTCAGTAAAAAGACAAAAGTATTACTAAAAATCCGTTGAAGACCTTCTTTCATCCATGATACTCTGTCCATTTTCTTTGCTCGAGGTCCGTATTCGTTTCAGGTCGGTCGTTTCCTTCATTTATTGTTAGTTCTTAATAATGAAGCGGATACGATGGTTTCTCCTATTATGCTAGCGTCTTTGTTACACATGTATAAAACAATTACAATAATGTATATTCGTATATTTGATTAAGTAAACAGATAAAAATAATAATTAAAAAAATCCATTGAAGACCTGCAGTCATCCGCGATAAAGCTGTCAATATTTCTTTGTTCGATGTCGGTAACCGTTTCAGGACGAGTATAGTATATGTTCTTTGCTTTCATTGTTTGTAATCCTTGTCAGAGAAGCTGAAATGATGGCTTCTGCTTCAGCACGAGCGCGTCTGTGTTACCTATAAACACATCTACAATAACTTTCTATTCCCATATAAATATAGTAATTGAATAAAATAATGATAAAGCTTCTTTGTAGGCCTCCAATTATTCGCTATAAATTTGTCAATTTTTCTTTGTTTGGTGTCGGTATTCATTCCGGGTTGAAAAAATACACGCCTTCGACATGGTTAATTCTTGACAGAGAAGCTACAACGATGACTTCTCTTCCTTCACGATCGTGTTTGTGTTACAGATAAATGAAACACTTGTACACTGGTGACTACTAGTAACTTACTATTCACATACATTATTAAGTAATCAAATAAAAAAAAAATCCTTTGTTGACCTTTATTTATCCTTAATAATCTGTCCATTTTCTTTGCTTGGTGTCCGTATTCCTTCCATGTCGGTCGTTGCCTTTATCATTGTTAAATCTTGATAATGGAGCGGATAAGATGGCTTCACCGCCTTAATGATAGCGTCTGTGTGACACATGAATAAAACTATTACAATAACTTACCATTTGTATATTTAGTTAAGTAAACAGGTAAAATATTAATAAAAAGTTCGTTGTAGGCCTGCATTCATCCGCGATAAAGTTGTCAATATTTTTTTGTTCGATGTCGGTATTTGTTCCGTGTGTCGAATAAAGTATACGCCCTGTGCCTTTACCATTGATCATTATTGACAGAGAAGCTGAAATGATGACTTCTCTACTCCACCACGATCGTGTCCGTGTAACCCATAAATAAAAAACTTCTACAATAATTTGCAATTCGCATATTTTATTAGGAATTTCGTTAAAAATAATAAAAAAAGCCTTTGTAAGCATGCATTTATCCCTGATAATCTGTCCATTTTCTTTTAACTCGAGGTCCGTATTCGTCTGTAATGATAGCGTCTGTGTGACACATGGATGAAACTATTACAATAGCTTACCATTCGTATATTTAATTCAGTAAACAAATACAAATATTACGAAAACCATCCGCTGTAGGTCTGCATTCATTCTCTATAAATATGTCATTTTTTCTTTGTTAGGTGTCAGTATTCCATCTGGGTCGAAAAAGTACACGCTGTGTACCTTCATTATTGTTGATTTTGGACAGAAAAGCGGAAACGATGGCTTCTCACGATCGTGTCTGATAATTAAAGATAATTTATAATAATTTACTATTCGAATATTTAATCAAGTAACTGAATAAAAGTCTTTGTAAGCCTGCAGACAGTATGATAACAAAGACCTTAAAATGATAATTATGTTAAATTATTCTTATTTCATTCTTATACTATCCTAGAAAAACCAATCCCGTATGGTATTAGTAAGTATCGTTAATATACAATATATAATTCTTATTCCCTGTTGTTGCGACTTTCCGTTTATTTTCTTTAACAACTTTGCCACACCCAACTGCAAACAGAACTTAACTTTCTTGCTATATTTGATTCCGCTGGTCTTTGTAATTTCTAGGACAGCCTTTAAGTCTTTTATGTACATTTTCAGAGCTGCATTTAGTTTTCTGGAATTGTTTTTATTTGATTTTACTCGGTAGATCTAGCATAGTTTATACACATTCAATGATGGAGTGAAAGCAACATAGAATTCTGTTTCACATATACATATTATATATACATTGTTTAATGTAACATTCAGGTATATATATTTGAGCGAGATAACAAGTTAATGCACCTACGCAGAACTAAATTCTTCGAAGAATATTTAAAAAAAACTCGAGCGCTTTCGGAATATATAATTTTTTTTCTTGGGATGAAAATGAAAAATATCAATAATTATAATGTTCAAAATGTCAAATAACGATTATGATGATAGAAACATGGAAGTACGATAAAAATCAGTTGAAATGTGAAACGTTCACAAATTTTTATGATATGCGCCTTCACAAAACGTGTAACTCAAATTATCAGTTTAATATATGAAATATATCGTGTTTTATGTAAAAAAAATCCTGTATAATTCAAACTTTGAGCTGCCTTAAATTTGTTATTCCAAATGTCGTTACTCTGACGTGACTTCACATAATGTCGTGTACTGTTTAGTACCATGACGATGTACGAATAAATACGGCGGCATTTATGTTAACGTCAGAGTTACAACTGATTTAATTGGAAATATGGCACCGTACACACCAAGGGTGCGTAGTTTACAACCTGATCTATGCAGATTTACACGCTTGCTCAACGACAGTTTAGTTTCACCACATTAAAAACATATATATTAAGCTCCTGGTAGGCAAAATATTAGTTCTATTTCATACTGGTCATCTCTCTTTCGTTATTTATGTTTTATCTGTAATCGTAGTAAAGTTCAAAAGTTCTGTTTCCCAATGTATAGCTTCCTTTGACAAAAGATTAAATACTGACATGTTCATTTCGAGAAGAAGAGTGAACACCGCTCAAAACTCATTTCAACTAAAGTTGGATTTTGGGTAAGATATTTAGTCTTAGCTTAAAATTTTACTCCAGTAATTTCGTTAAGCCGAGGCCTCTTCTAAACGTAACTTTTTCTGTTTTCACTTTCTTCTTTTCATTATTAATTTTCTCTCTCTTGTCCTATCTCTGTTTTTTTTTTTTGTCCTGTTTTTTATTCTTTGCTGTTTTTTCTGCCTCTGTTCTCTCTTTCTCATGTTTCTCTTTATCCAGCAATTATTTATATATTGTTTCTACTTCCTCTGTTTCCCATTCTTTGTTAGCCTTGCTGTTTCACTTCTATGTTCTCGCTATGACCTACTGCGTCTTATCAATTCAATTTTTTTTCTAAATCTAATTCTTCCTATATACTGTGACGACTTTCAATTCTATTCAATGAGTATGGTAGCGTGTAGTCGCAACATTGTTTGGGGTTGTTTTAAATTCAGTAACAACTCATTTTGTAAAGTTTAATAAATCTATACATAGATTTCTTTTATTACTTTTTTATAATATAAGTATTTCTAACCTTCTTTAAATAAATTATTCCAACCAAAGACTTTTTAAATAATTAAGGAAACTGTTTATGCTATTTATCTAAAGGTGATCTCCCTTCTAACCAAACATTCCGAGTATTTATAGTCAAAAAGTATTCTGCCAATGCCGGTGGAAAGCAGCAGTATAAGTAAAATATTCCTGTTTGATTTGAACGACAGGATGCAAAAAGTATAGGTTAAAATGGTGGTCATATTGGAATTTGAATTTTTTTCATGGCAACTTTTGAGCTATGTTATAAGTGTAATATGTTCAATACTTTGTTAAGTGTCACTTCATCCTGATAAAATTCAAAATTCTTCTTGGAACGCTTCTGTAGAGGTATTGGATAAACTTGGGAGAAATGGTTGACCAAATTGCAAAAATTTCGTTGAATAAGTCTGTCTCTGAATGGATCAAATGTTGTCAGTCACTCAATTTTCTTTTAATATTATATATTTACGCACCCTTATAAATGTGAACTGAGCTGTGTTAAATAAGAGGTGTAAAAGTTTATATTCAACTAGGTATGTAAACAAAACTGCAGATGTACATGCAGCGGTAGGGAACGCTGTGTTGGGCGTTCTATGTCTTGGACAAGGTTTGTAAGCTCTTAAATAACTCATCGACGCAATCGATATTGCCTTATGCGGTCGATATCATCTGTGGTCTCCAAAATTGCACCCCTGTCGTAAAAAAATGCGTTCACGTCTGATTTGCCGGCGAGCTGCCCATCTCTGTAACCAAATGTCGGCCTTTTTTATACTTACGATAAAATAATAAACTTACATGCGCCAAAAGGCACTCTTAAAGTTACGATTAAGATTAGCCGAAACTTACGATTACGATTTATTGTGTAATGCAATATCATCTTACGTTGCGTTTGTGAGAAAAACCTTACGTTTACGTTACGAAATTAGCTTACGAATTTTTGTGAAATTGAGTTTGGTCTGTATTCTTTTCCCTTCTTTCTCCAGATATAAACCCTGTTGTTGCCGATAACAACCTGACTTGCATCCGAAAATATTACTTTATCCCACTGTCCATTCAACAAGCTCAACAAGATATTTTGTGGTGGAACATTTATCGATCTTTATTTCCATGCACGCTTCAATATCTTCATCGTAAAGGATGTTTGTATATAGTGAGGTGACATCCATAGAAACGAGCAATGTGTTTTATTGAAACTGACCTTTGGCTGCGATTTTTGACAAATAATCTGCGGTGTCTTGTAAGTGTGATGGTAAATTACGTACATATGGTCTTAAATGGAAGTCTGAAATTTCTGAAAATTTTCAGTGAGTTGACGACTTGCAGATACAATGGGTCGACCTTGGTTGTCATGTTTATGAACTTTAGGATGAATATAAAATCGACCCGGTTTCGGATTGTGAGAGTAAGATAATCTTCTTTTCCTTTCATTAATTTTGAAAGGTTATCTAAGTGTGGGTGCTTCTGCTGGCGAAAGCATATGGCTGTTTCAACTTAATTAATAATGGTTTCAAGGGCTTGATATTGTTATGGTGGTTGTCAGTCACATTTTCCTTTGAACTGTTCATATTGTTCCGTTTTCTTCTAGGTTATTTTAAATACGGTCAAGTAACTTACTGTTAAAATTCCGGACCCATCAATTTGGAGGGTTTGATCAATATTCGAATGTAGGTATTTTTAGCTTGATCAATATTCAAATGTAAGTGACGGTTTCCGTTCAGGCCTCGACCTTTATATTTGCCGAAACCTTCCGAGCGCCCATTATTTTAAACAATGAATCTGATTGGCTGAGAATAGCCAACCAGAAATAGTAAAACAAATATTATGACGTCATTGTACATCCCACTGCCTGTTAATATTCAGGGTCGTGTTTCTTGAAATATAGAAATATGTTAAAATCTTTATAACGAATGGTTAACAACATGAATTATTAGTGAAAACCAATTAAACACTACATAGATTAACAGATAACTTGCAGAAAGGACCATAACAGCGCTTGTTGTCGAAAACATAACTGTCGAAACTCGGGTATTTCGAGCAAGCACACAGAATGTGAAAATGGATATCCAAGACGTGCTGGCGTGCTACATAGCAATATTTATCATTCATCAGTTCATCAGCGGAACAGGATCAGAAATTGTTGAAAGCATTTTAGAAACAGAGTCAATTTGTACTCGAAAATAATCATATTACGGTTCTTTCTTATTTCATTCTAAGACGTCTACTGAACTGCTTGTTGTCATTAATTAAGTTGCAACGATCTACCGATATTGGTTTTGGAATAACATTTAGCCATTAGACAAAAGTGATTCTTTTGACTCCGCGAGTGTAATATATAGTAGATAGTTTATGATATTACATTTAGGAGTAAGACTGTTGTGTTTTGATTTGACAGTTACCCTTCGTTTGAATCTTCGATCTTCTGAATTTTGGTTCTATAACCGTTTGTAAACTCAGTTATATTGACTATTCCAATAGATCATTTTCCATTTATTTTCCCCTTTATTTTCAAGAAGGAATGATTCCTTCGTGACTAGTGTGGATATATAGTTTCGTAGTGATTCTAACAATTCCTTGGGAATAGTTTTGTGATTAAGACAAATTTGTAAAATCAAAATATTATGGTTAGTTTTGACACTGCAACAGATTTGTCTTTGAACTAATGAAGCTTTAAAATTAATTGTAGATTAGGAAAGGATCTTGGATCAATGATACAAGGTGTAAAGGCCTGTACCTAAATACCTGTATTATACAAAGGAGAATAGAAAAGCACCGAACAGAATCCTTTCAATAATATTTGATCACGGAGTGTGTGAAGGTAATTGTATGAGAGAGATAATAAATTAATACAACAAAACAATTCTGAATTCTTAAAAAAATATCTTAAAATAACGAGCGCTTTCGGAATATATATTCCTTCTTCAGGGGATGAAAATGAAAGTTAACCGTGTTTGCATTATCTGGTGTATCCTAGCTCTTCAGAAAAACAGTGTCTCCTGCGATATAAAATAAACTGAATCTTACATTCTTGCTTATTTCTAATTGAATTTATTAAAGCTCGTTGTCAACTCTGCGGTTAACACGTATTCTTTCTAAGCAGTTACCTATTTTTTGTGTAACATTTCCATTATTTCGACCGATTCTTCATCAAGGATAAAATACCATTTAAAAACTACATCTTATTGATAAGATTAGAGTTTTGTAAACAGAGTACACGTTTTAAGAAATTGTATCATACATATATTGTATCTGTCAAAATATTGGCATTCATGAATCCGATGTTTACATTCCAAAACCTCTAGTCAAAACATTTCATTCCAACTGCAATTCAACTAATAAATTGAAGCGGGAAATATACTTGCGGGGCTGTTGTTGTATTATACTATACATTTGATATATATATATATACCTAAGATATATTTCTATCAGTTTGTTATCAAGTTTTGGTCATTGCTAAATTTAACACTAAGTCTTGTTTTTGTTTATATATTACATCTTATCAGATATTTCTTGTATATGTCAGCTTTGTAAAGCGTTCTATTTAATATAATAATTATAGAAGTTGTTTTTAACATTTTATTTTTGCTATAAATTCATAACGTCGCAAGTTGTTGAATATTGAATATGTTTTGCCCACGGCCTAAATTCATCAATAATTTGAGTCTGAGAATTGGACTCGGACTCAAATCTTACATTTTTGTAAAACACTGTAATCATACAACTATAGGTAAGAAATGCGATTACGTAACATTTTCTATTAAATAATCATTAAAACTGCTTGGTTTCCCAAATAGATCTATCAAACTGCTTCTTATATAGATGTTATTTGAATGCAAAACTTTTGACAATTTGAGTCCTAGTCACACTCAAAATATTGATGAATTAATGTCCAGATCTGTTATTATTTTTATCGGTTCATATATGTCGACCGCAATTAACTTATTAAATATGTGTTCACAACCGATTAAGATTTATTGTAACGAAATAAAAAAAAAAAACAAGGTCATAAAATAATTTCTGGGTTTATCATGAATTTCATATTTTCATTTTTTCATTTGATGCAATACACATACTTAGTTATTATAAGTGACTAAAAGTGTATGGAGAAATATATTTGTTGGGACGAGATGATTTGGTATACTTTCATATTATTCAAGATTGTTAACAATCAATATTTTCATTTATGTTGCAATCGGTCTGAATGAACTATATTGATTAACTGCATTTTATTTTTCAATTAAAATCATTGGCAGCTGGACAGAGCTTTAAAGCACCAGTTGGCATTTATTTCATTGATTGCACGATCTACGACGTCACCTTGTCATGAGTTTCATGTGATGTTTGCCTGCGTAAGTTGCGATAAGATATGGTGTACAAATTCACAAAGTCTTTTAATAAAACTAGCGTCATGTTTTTCATCACCCAATGAAATTCAAAATTGTGCTTTTCAATTCTTAATTAAATGAAAAAATGCAGTCAAATACGGGTATTTCCAAAGCAATCTCCACTTTTACGACAGTTACGTCATCATATAGATGATTCAGAATATGAATTGTTATAAAAGTGTAAAAGTGTGTGTTTAACTTTCTCCTAAAAGTTGTGTTATAACATGCATTTATTCAACATTTAATCAATATTGTCAGAAGTGTGTCACATCACTTTATATATTGGACTGTCTGTCATATGTATGTATTATGTAGTTTGTCCTCACGGGATTTTAAATCCCTTTGATTTTTTTTTTTATTTCAGCGGTTGAAAGTTGCATTTCAATATAAAGTTATTGTACTTATCGCATTATAATATTTCTCCTGAATTTGATATTTTCCTATTAATCATACAGTATTTTAAAGTTGTATTATGTTTAAAATTGTTTTGTTGCTTTATCATACTTTCTTGTATTCCTATATTAAAATATAAATCAATATCCATATTCTTATCAGTTATCTATTATTTATTTTTGCCCAACATTAACATCATCCTTATTATCAACTATTTTTGATGAAAATTTATGCGTCAAAAGATTTAAAAGTGATAAAAACATAAAAACTATTTAAAAATACAAATGTTTAGGTCAGCTGAGAAATAGATTCAAGTGAGTAATTCTGGTCGGTTTTCGTCAAGTTGTCCGTCAACAAATGCTTTAAATTCATTCTCTGAAACTGCATAACATATTTACACCAAATTGGATGTGAAGCACTGATTAATTTCTTGCATAAAAAATTATCATCTTTGTTTACGTCATGACCCTGGTGTGAACATTTGACTCTGCCTCGTGAGCCTATCCGTTACTTTTTGAAAATCTAAAAAATGTTCTCATAAGGTGCAAGGCTTAGAGTTTTGATAATTTTCATGTTTATTTATCACCCACCATTTTCTCAAGTGTGTTCAAGCCATGACTCTGTGTTCAAAATTGGCGCCGCATGGGAACCTTCAGTTTAACATAGAAACCTCTTAATTTCAAATTCTTCGTGTGATTAGCCAAATATGTTCATATTTTGGTATCTGTGATTCAGGTCCAGGACTATAAATAGAAGTTTGATAGAGGGAAAAAAGCTGTGGTACATTGGGCACATTAATATATAGAGATAAGCAGTTTTTAACCACAGAGAAACATAGTATGATACGGTCAGTATGGGAAAATATGGACGCTTTGGCATTACCCCAGCTGAAATGTGACCTTTTATGACAAATTTCTTTAATTTTCATGGTACAAATTAAAGTCCCCATGCCTAACGGGGCTCCAATAAACAATGGAATTTTCACTATAAACCTCGATGTAAATATGAGTCTGAGGTGTGGCCAAATTTAACCCCGGGGACATGGCAGGGACAGAGTTGGCAAAAAATCAGAATTTGATGCTTTATGCAAAATAATTTTGGCTCTGGGCTCATATTCTTTTTATCATTTAAAGTCTTCGGTAGAACAGAAACTAGTCATTTGAGGCACAACAGAAATATTTCAAATAATGATCCCGTGGCGAAAAACTGTGCTGTAGCAACATCTAATGTTGAGCCTAAGTATCAACTACAAACCACCCAAGATGTTTTAAATTGATTTAAGTACACATTAAAATTACAACTTAATATTCAGAAATGTGCTAAATTCCTTCATTGATAGCGTCTGTGACGGTTACAGAAGACAGGAAGGTTGTCATGAACAAATCAATGTGCCAGTCACTATAACAAACACGGTACATGTGGAAGCAGCTGGAACTGTTTCAAACATTTCTTAACGTCTCACACCATTTTCAAATTTCCCATAGAGCTCAGTGTAGCAGTTACGTACAAAATACAGTGAAAAAACAAAATCAGATTCTTCACAAGTGAATTTAACGAGCTTGTTCCTACATAAGCGATTAAATGAGCAAACGGTTAAGCAGTGGTCCTAAGGTGAGCTCAGCGATAACGGAAACCTCGCATAGAGCAAAAGGGCAAAAGCTAACTTGATTTTGATTTTTAGTAGGGTAAAACACAAGAAATTGTTTTATCGTCTGATAAGAAAATATGTTCATTTGGAGAGACGTCCCAAAGGATCAATGGATTGCAGTTGAAGATTCGTCCGGGACCAGATTACAAACATAATACAAATATGTATGTTTGTTACATTTGTCTTTCATATCACGTGACATTCTACTACTGGAATCTCTAAAAGCGCACCGGCTTAATAAAAGCAACACGCGCTTTTCATGCACCCCTTAACAAGCGTGGTGTAAATTTTAAAATAATCAATACGAAAAATATTCCTTTACTTCAGTTAAAAAAAATATTTTTACATCTGAAAATTTACCTAGGTTTTGTAGTTTGATATATGTTCTATTAAGGTAACAATTTTCATAAATCGACGGACGCCCAAGAAATAATTTTACCACTGAAAATAAGTTGAACATTTGAGTTCCGAATCGCCGATTATCCTTATTTAGTCCGGAAAAAAATACCAGCTGTCTTGTAACTATGTTTTGTACTTTTTATTTGTTTCATTGTATCTTTGATTAATTATTGATTCTTTCATATTCATTTTTCTAATAAGCCTAGCGGAATTAGTTAAAATATTATTAAAAAAACATCAGTATGCCTTTAATTATATAACAGTCTGCGTAGCACAGTGGGTGTTAATCGCTGATTGTCTTCCTGGCGATATAAGTTCGATTCCCAAGGCAACTTCTTCCTTTTTTTACAGTAATCGACTATCCAATCAAAATATTCGGTTTCAACAAACAAAACAATAAATAAGTTGTCTATATTTTTATTAATTTTATATCTCTGCACATACCTAGCAGCTAACTATTACGCTATTAAATAAGTTTGCATAATTCAACTAGGAGATTGAGCTTATCTTTAAAATCAATATGTACATAATTAATATATTTCACAATGACAATGATTTAACGGTGTGCTGAGTGTCAAAATTTAACTTTTTATAAATACATTTTTTTAACATGGTGTTTGAATATTTGTAAATATTTGTCAACTTGGAGGTTCAACTTTCTTTGAAAAATATAATTCAACTTGAATATTCGATTTTGTATTTCGAATTGTTGCATTGATAATGGTTGATTTTATCAGCATTCAACCAACTAAAACTGTGAATACTAGTATATCCGGCTTTAGTCTGTAGAACGAACCAAGCTCTTCCGATTATGTATTTTATATAGCAATGTTAGGAAAATAACATTTAAGCACGTTGATTGGTCAGTTGTAGTTGCGTCAACTGAAAGTTTGATGACATCACAGTTTAGAATGCGTTTAATGGCAATGAATCGTGGAAAAGGGCGTAGAATTTCCTTCTTCGTCGTTGGGAATTAATAGACCTGATTCGGGAGATATCAGGTTCTGGGATAGACTAATCCAGCTTTGATCGTCAACTAAATCCTCCCATGTTCGAATAAAGCGCTTTGAATGTTGTATTTACAATGCATGCATACTCCAGTTACTATTTTGGAATGCATGCACGTGAAAATGTATAACAATGCTGTTTTTGAAATTTTTATTTTAAGTATTAGTTTGACGTATAAAAACTAATGACAACAACAACACATTATGCATGTATATAATTGCGAATGACTATTTGAAATAATTGAATGGTAGGTTACGGGGGAGGAAAACGAAATGGCACAAGTAGTTCACGTATTTGTCAATGCATAACAGTTCTGTTCTTCTGCGCACGTTGCTTATGAAAGGTTGACAAAAAAGAATATCAAAGAACAATTTTTTTTAACATGTATGTGTGACTAACTAAAAAAACATGTTTGTCATGGAATTCAATAACTAAAGGGAGATAACATGTTTTAAATTGTTAAACAGCAAAAACTCAGTAATCTGTCAATTATACCAACACTAAATAAATAAAAGTGATTGATTGATGATTTAATGAATAAAGTTATCATCATTCATTCCTAGAAAGACACACACATGGCATAACAGTTTTAATGCAATGCAATTCACTCGTGTGCGTTTATACCACTTACATAATACACTATTTATATATTTCGTATTCATTAAATTGGTTATCTTTATAAGATAAAAAGTTGATAAATGTTAAGAACACAAAAATAAGAAAATTACATGACATCATTTACCGTGCTGTGTTGTTGTTTTTCAGCCATTTTATATCCGTAATTGGGTCGTATTCCCAATGGCAAATAGTACCTTTAATTTGTTTCCAATTGAGTGGTAAAAAATCCCAATAATTGTATCGACGTCATTTTCTGACAAACATACACCAAGATCTGACCGCTACATTCGTTAATTTGAAATAATAGAATACTCATAAGCAACAGTTGCTCTTCAGGAAAAAATGGTTGTTTTCTGTTATTGTAACATCACGTTTGATTTCCAGGTCGAGAATAGCATTGCCATTTTCCAGCGTTCTCGATGAGCGGCAGTTCAGTACACTATCTTTATAACTTTTACTGCAATGCTCTACCATTGACACTGTTGTGTCGTTTGCTACGAAGCAAACTTGTCTACGTTCTCATATGCTTTTCCTTATCATTTTACTTTTTCCTGTAACATATTACAGATCAAATGATATAATAATTTTACTTTACCTTGTAACATATTACATATTATCAAAAGCAAAACGTACAACACATTGGTACGTAGTATGTATACATTTATCAAGCAAGAGATCAAACGCCGCGGTCCGAAAACCATTTTCTACAGTAGCAGCGCCATGTTTTGATTGCCTAATAGCGACTACTTTTCCTATTAAACATGTGTTTCCAAGAGATACAATGCATCTTAGAGTTAACAATTTACACAGAGTTTTCAAACACTAGATCGTGTTGTAGAGCAATATATTTTTTTTTCTAAAAAAAAAAATAGGGTAATAGTGCAATTATTCATTTTTACCATGAAAATTATATGTTTATCGTTCATATTGCGTAATTTAACATAAAACTTGAAAGTGAAGATTTCAATGATCGAAAACTGGGTCGTATTGACTTATATTAAAATATTTAACACTTTTAGCGAGACTTTTTAGCGAAATCCTACTTACCAAATTTAATGTCACCGGTATTGACTCTTTGTGCCCGCTCCGGTTGGGATATTGTTTTTCCCCCCGGGTCCCAAAGTATAAACACGCACCAATACATAAAAATATGTTTTCACACAGTTTTCCGGGTTCCAAAGCATATATGTATATATATATCAATATATTAAATCATATGTTAACATAACTTCCAGGGTCCCAAAGTAAATATATACACATATATATATATCCACGCACCGCTACGTATAATCATAAGATCACAAAGTTTTCAAGGTCCCAAAATATATACACGCACCAATATACTATATTGAAGACTATAAAGACGCTTGGGAAAACAATTCTCGAAACTCTGTCAACTGTTCGCGCATTTTCCCTGTTTGGTGTAAACAAGTTGAAATTGTGCTTCTTTGTTTCGTTTCGGCTCTGAAAAAGTAAACGTCAAGTGAAACAATTTGAAAAACAATACTATTTTGATTATATTTAAGTCAATAATAATAATAATAATAATAATAATAATAATAAATTTTGCTCCTTTTTTATATCTCAACCACCACTTAACGAACTGTTTGAAAGCACACGTTCAGACATGAAGTCATCATCAAATCGTATTGTGTATCCTGGACCTCAATTTGAGGGATTATGACTGAATGCCTCTTAGTCAGAATCATGCTTAGATTGCCGTAATGATACTTTGTGCACCACTGTCGTTGTGAGAAAAAAATTGCCAAAAGAATCATTACTGGCACTTAAACAAGAAGAAAAAATTGAACTAGTAGAACACTGATACAATTAACAATGTGATTAATTTCAGTTATGATTCAAATCTTTATGCACGTGTAGGAACAACATTAACACTCCAAGTTGATAGTGTGTGTATCATAGATTGATAGCATCTTGTAACTCATATATTTGAATTGCTTTGTACATATAATGTATGATATAGGTGTTATTTTATTGTGTTGTACATATATAAAGTTTTAATAAAATATATCATATTGATGAATAACCATGTTTATATACAAGTTATTTTTGTATATACGCATACAATCAACGAGGAAATATATTAACAAAATAGAATTGTCGAATTGGACTTTTTACATTCCAATTGGAAACTTGATCTATAAATAGAATCTTTCAATTTGACCCTTTTCATTGACCGTTTGGAAATCTTTTCATCCCATTGGAAACTAATGCCAACTGGAATAAGAATTCCAATGATCTCAATATTTCACGAACTTTTTGAGCTGAAATTTTGAATTTTACTTCATAATAGTTATAAATATCCAAAAATTATTAAGTGTTAGGCTTAAATGATATGTTAAAGAGCCATTTTTAAATTAATACGTTGTAAATTAATGTTAACTACATATATCATTTTCATCCGTAAAACTTGATACATCTATAGCCATTAATACTTTTTTTGTAGATCAAAATCTTTTTTTTTAAATGTTATATAGGTATTTCTGCTATTCGCATACTTTAAGTTCGCCCGTATTCGTTACTTTTTTTATTTCATTCCATGAAATAAGTCAGTTGGAAACTGTTTCTATTAAATAACTAAGTGTGTGTGTGTATGGGTTTGAAATCATTCGATGAACATGCGTATACGCGTACTTTTCATAAGCTGACATTTTTATAAAATAATGTTCTACAACATTTGACAATTGTTCTACTTTAGTTAACTTTGAAAACAACAACAAAACACCCGTATGATTTTAAAGGGAATATATCAGTATTTTTCAAAATTCTAAAACTGACTAAAATAATTGTTTTCAATATATCCAATATATACTCATATAATATATACTCTCTGACCCCGTATTGCCAAAAGGATATCTATTTAAATATGCCAAAATAATATATCAAAACGATATTTCCTGTAAAATGAGTCACATGGTATCATTTTAATTTCAGTTTGATCCGTTATACAGGATTGCACGTAAAACTTGTTTCATTTAAGTTTTGGATGATTTGACATATCAAATCATTCGTATTTTATTTATTGATAATAATAAGATGCTTTTATCTGTTTTATAAATAATCTATTTTTACAACAAATGCAGCGTTTATCTCTAATATACTCCCTTTAAATGAACTTATTTTCTTACTCCTTTTTCGGAACTTTGCACGAATGCTTCCTCATCTGGCAAGCGTACGCTTAAGTTGATAATTGTGTTACGTCGCCTCTTTTCTACACGTGACAATACGTTAATGTATGAGAATTCAATTAAAGAGGCAAATACGAAAAACAGACATGCAGCCATCCATATGTCTATGCCTGAAAATAGAAAATATTCAATTATATGATATCAAAATCGTAAGAATAAACAGGAAATGTAAGTTAAAAAATAATATTACACAACCAAGTGCTTCAGTTTAGTACATGTAGTAAGTAAAACAAAAACTTTAAAACAAAATACTTTGATCTTTTGAAAAACAACTATAATTATACGGTATTTGTTTAATCTAGAAGCCAGACCGCCGTAAATAATGTGCAGTCTAGTTGTTAAAAGAACATAACAAAACGAAGAGCTTCAATTCAAAAGTCAGTAAGGCAGAATTCTTGGCAAAATGGTTTGATATTTTGAAGAAAACAAAAACACCAACTAATAATGCAGAAGCCAGACCACCGTTAACATCAAACAGTTTGCCAGCATTTGAAATGTTTAGATGTCTCTTAAACATAAATAAACAGAGTACAATGGATTTTAAATAATGTAACACATCATAGAGATCTGTATTGGCAATCGTTCGAGATATAAGATAGAAATAAGACTCGGGTAATGACCCAGGCTTTTGTGAGTATATTCCTTTCATGATGGTAAGTTTGTCAAGGGGTGGGTTTAGCTACGATGACTCATAAAGTTTAAATAAGTAAATATTTGTTATGGAGCATGTAGCATTGCAATAGCAAGGCCATATTTTGTGGTCTTTATGCGTAGAATACGGAACAATTGCTACTCCTTAATGCCTGGACTGTGGTTCGAGCCCAGGGTTACATTGGTTGCAGGAAATATGCTCAGCATCTAGTTAATCGGATGATTTTCAAACTAAAAATGAATAATTTCTTGCCACATTTTTTATTAAACCTTATAAATTTTATTTTTGTATTAATACACCATTACTAAGTCTAAACTCACTTTTGATATACGATACTTTTGGTAGTGCCGCACGTGCACCAGTGCTCTGCGTTGTCATGGTAAGCACGGTAAGCAACCCAAGCGAACATCTAGCTGGTGTGGCGTCTATGTCAAGCCAAAATGACACCCAAGACAAAATGACAATCAATATACTGGGAATGTAAACTTGTGTCAAATAGTAGCCGAAATTTCGCGTAAGCTTGAATACCATCACAATACACGTGTAGTTAACTGAAAATGTAAAAATAACAAAAAAAGAGATAAAAAGTAATATTGATATTGATCAACAGAAACTAAAACACCTAGACCGGGTGCATACGTTCGACCTGTAATTACAATATGTTGGAAAGTGAAAAAGCACGTCTATTTTAATTCATACTTGTATGTCGTCCCGTTAGAGCGATTTATGTTTGTAGAGTGTAGTCGTACATAAGAATATATTGATCATTTTCAGCGAGTTAAGGGTCATACATGCACAATTACTCTGTTATACCAATTATAATAAATAGATATAACATAAAATGTGTTTAGTCTAATATAAAAGTGATTCTCAAGTTACTATAGTTGCGGCACGTGGTGCGAATGAGCTAAATATTAAATCGGTCAAATTGAGTAAAGTATATTTTGAACATGTTACATGAACATGGTAATCGTTTTTTTCAGAAGCAAACTAGTTAATTAAACTAATATTCCTTTTTGAACACGTGCTTAACAAAAACATATAGTTTTTTACCCTAAGAATTTAGACATTGAACTTTTATATATATATAATGTTCATATCGCACTGCATTATATATAATAGTGCAATCTTAGGTTATGATTAGTATTTTAATGTGTTTATTGAAGACATATTGTCGAGTTCAGTATTGTATCATCTTGATTAAAGACATGTTAACAATTACGAACTTATGCCTGAAAATTCAGTGCTAAGTACTACACTTACGAAGGATTTTCTTTTTATTCATTTGAAACACACACACACACACAGTTACCAAAATTCATCAATTCAGTATTGTCTCCTTGTGCATTGTTGCACTCACGACAGCGATTTTATATGTGAATTTAGGGTAACGGGGTGTGTGCTCCAAATCAATAAAAAGTACTTGTATATAATATTTGTCGAAGACATGTTTACGGATATGCATATTTGCATCTGAAACATTCAGTGCTAAGTATTACATCATTACTAGTCTACATATATTTTTTTTGAAATGATTCAGTACCAAATAGTACACCATATTTACTGAATACATATTGACGGGTATACATACAGGAAAGTATAGTAGAATGCTTGACACTATCTTGATTGAAGACATATTGACAGTATACATACAATAACGTACAGTTGAATGCTTTACACTATCTTGATTGAAGACATATTGACGCTATACATACAGTAGCGTACAGTTGAATGCTTTACACTATCTTGATTGAAGACATATTGGCGGATATATAAAAACAGTAACGTACAGTTGATACTTAACACTATCTTGATTGAAGACATATTGACGGTATACATACAGCAACGTACAGTTAAATGCTTTACACTATCTTGATTGAAAGTATATTGACGGATTTATACACACAGTAACGTACAGTTGAATGCTTTTCACTATCTTGATTGAAGACATATTGACAGATATATACATACAGTAGTGTACAGTTGAATGCTTTACACTATCTTGATTGAAGATATGTTGACGGTATACATACAGTTACGTACAGTTGAATGATTTAAACTATCTTGATTGAAGACATATTGACAGATATATACATACAGTAGTGTACAGTTGAATGCTTTACACTATCTTGATTGAAGACATATTGACGGTTATATACATACAGTAACGTACAGTTGAATGATTTAAACTATCTTGATTGAAGACATATTGACGGTATACATACAGTAGCGTACAGTTAAACGCTTTACACTATCTTGATTATAGACATATTGACAGTATACATACAGTAACGTACAGTTGAATGCTTTACATTATCTTGATTGAAGACATATTGACGGATATATACATACAGTAACGTACAGTTGAATGCTTAACACTATCTTGATTGAAAACATGTTGACGGTATACATACAGTAACGTACAGTTGAATGCTTTACACTATCTTGATTGAAGACATATTGACGGTATACATACAGTAACGTAAAGTTGAATACTTTACACTATCTTGATTAAAGACATATTGACGGATATATATATACAGTAACGTACAGTTGAATGTTTTTTACTATCTTGATTGTAGACATATTGACAGATATATACATACAATAACGTACAGTTGAATGCTTTACACTATCTTGATTGAAGACATATTGACGGTATACATACAGTAACGTACAGATGAATGCTTTACACTATCTTGATTGAAGACATATTGACGGTAAACATACAGTAACGTATAGTTAAATGCTTTACAATATCTTGATTGAAGATATATTGACGGATATATACATACAGTAACGTACAGTTGAATGCTTTACACTATCTTGATTGATACATATTGACGGATATATACATATTTATGCCTGAATAGTTCAATGCTTAATATAACATCATCTTTTGAAGACATGTTGACGGGTACACACGCCTATGCCTGAATTATTCAGTGCTGAGTATTGCATAATTATTTTTGCATACATAATGACTAAATATAGATTCTGCGTTTATTTTCATTTAAATTTTATATTTTAAACTTAGTTTTGCCTGAACCATACATTGGCTGTTACGAGTATGTATGTCTCACCTTCATAGTATTGTTTATCACAGCGTACTGTCTTCATGTCACCAAGATAATACTGTGATAGCACTAAGTTTTCTGTGACAGTCACTGGTAAATGATTCCATTCGAAGATCACATTCTCTGTACTATAACCGTCTGTATAAAAATATAGTGATATTGTGTTATTGTATTATAATTTACTGTGTATTGTATTGTACTGTGTATTGTATTGTGCTATATTTATTGTGCTGTGCTGTACTGTGATGGCTGTGCTGTGCTGTGATGTGATTGCTGTGCTGTGTATTGTATTGTATTGTATTGTATTGAATTGTATTTGTATTGTATTGTATTTGTATTGTATTGTATTGTATTGTATTTCAGTGCATTTAGTGAAGTGTGATGTAATGTAATTTAGTGTAGAGTTGTGTAGTGTAGTGCAAATCATTGCTGTGCATTACATTGTATTGCATTGATTAGTTGCTAGAATCAATTGAAGCATTACGAATTACCATTCCGTTATTTCGAAAAAAATAACGTAGCGTATTTGTTTTATTTAGGCATTGAACTATTGAAAAAATAAACAAAATGTATCAGGTTCGAACTGAATTTTTTATACGTTTCCTAATATGCAATTTTATCAGTGGTCTTTATAAACTATATTTTTGAAGTGATTTAAATTTTAATCCCATTGTAGCAAACTATGCTAACAAAATGCTAGTCTGCTGATCATGATAACCGGTATAATTTGGTTTGATCCATGGTAAAGTTATCATGTTGGCGTGTTGTAAAAAAACAATCCTGGGACATTCAATTAAATGATTGCTGGAATACACAGAAAGCGTGTTTCGCTGTTGGTTGGTTGGTTACAGGCAATACCTTCCAGTACATATTTCATCTTGATTAGTCGTCTGTTAGCCCTCGATGGCATACAAATGACGCTAAATATTCAATCAATCAATCATCTTAATTTTAATACATATTAAACATTGTAATGCTATCTTAGGAAGAGGAATAAGACGGTTTGTTGCTTAGAGTATAATAATAGTTGCCGAGTTTTTATTCTACAAAAAATGGTTTGTTACCTTATGAGGTGATCCTAAAATTCAATTGAATTTTATTTTGTTATTTGAAAATAAAACTTTCTTACAGCTTTCCATCATTATATGGCAGTTCTGGGTGTCCATCGGGTATTTTCTGAGATCCATGTTACAGTTTACGGTGGCCGATATTCTGTAATTGGTAAATAAATGTTATATATTACTGGGATTTGGTGTTTTCCAGTAATATTTAATGTAATCTATTACTTGGTTTTGATGTTTACCAGTAATAATTAATAGTATCTGCTACTGGGTTTTTATATTTTTTTAGTAATAATTAATGTCATTTATTACTGAGTTTTGGTGTTTTCCAGTAATGATGAATGATATCGAATACTCGGTTTTGATGGTTTTCACTTATAATCAATGTTATTTATTACTGGGTTTTGATGTTTTTCAGTAATAATCAATGTTATCTATAACTGGGTTCTGGTGTTTTCCAGTAATAAACAATGTTATCTATTACTCGGTTCTGGTGTTTTCCAGTAATAACCAATGTTATCTATTACTCGGTTATGGTGTTCTGGTATTACTGGTGTTTTCCAGTAATAATTAATGTTATCCATTACTGGGTAGTGATACTTTCATGTAATAATTGATGTTATATATTCCTGGATTTTGATGCTTTCCAGCTGCCTTACATATGTTCCTCAATAGAGAAGTTTCTGAAAGATACAGTTAATGAGCATCATATTTCATATATCGAACTGCATTCACCTTAAGTAATTTTCATTCATTTAAAAAAGTGTGGCCAAGATTTAATTTATATTTGAAGTCAACCACCATACATGATATGAAATAGCTAGAATCTATAAGGCGAGTATAAATGCAGGACTAACAATATACGATCACATCCGATTATTTTTGTAATTGGATTACTACTGTATGCTTACGGTATGCAAAAGTAGATTACGAACCCGTTTTTTTGTCTAGAAAAATGATTTTTTTAAGCAATTTCCTTTCATTATTATTCCAGTATGTTTATTTTCAAAATGCTGTTTTTTTTTAATACACGGCATTTTTTTTTATATCAAGCCAAGTGATTTAATTACCGAATACTATCCTCATTAAGAAGAGAGTTCCAGAACAAAAGTTTTTCAATTCTTTAGTGTTTTAATTCTTTTCATCATGTATGTTATCATATGATACTGGTTTGCTAGCTATCAAAAATACAATAAATTCTCCATTGTAAAGATTGCGAAAACAATAAGCTAATTTGTTATTTTAATAAGAAATAAAACAAAAATCACAGCACACAGTTGGTCTCTCGATAGTTTAGTCACCTTACGCTTAGACATGTTTTGTGAAGAAAAAATATTTTTTTGGGAATACAATATTTGAACTTTAAAAATAAAATACAATTGTTATATTACGCATTGACATAAAACCACAATTTCATCTGCGCTCGACCTAATAGTAATAGCTGATTTTACTGTAGACCGGAATTAAACGATTAGTCCCACCAAGGCAGCTACATGTATCAAAGATTTATGAGGAAAATTTACAATTGAATTCTAAATTATAATATTTCTTGCGAAAATGATTGAAAAGGGAATCGGCATACGAACCGTTCTGATAAAATTTTCAAAAAAAAAAATTGTTGTTCTTTTATTTATTTGAGCTGACGACTTTCCATTGTCAAACTGTTAAATTTTTTATTTTGAATCATTTTAAGAAAGTTTATTTTACATTTCAAAAGCTGCACATGATTGTTAGCGTGCAAAACTCATATAGTATCCACTTTTTGTGTCCACATTGGTTACCGTATATATAGTTGTTATTCACATTTGCGTAAAAAATGGAATATTTATCGAGTTTTCATTCATTGTTTTGTCAATTTCAGGACAAATAAATCTACTTTTTTCATTTTGGATTCTGGTTATGTGTGATATTAAACACATACTTTACCTTAAACTGTACTGTACTCTTCCGCTAGGGTAAATGTGCATTAATTTGTTAGGCACAGTCACCATATGAAAATGAGCTTGTTTTTCATTGGTTATGAATAAGTCGGGTACCCATATGTTATCCATAAGCCGAGAATCTAGTTCAATTGCTCTAAGCCGAGGTAACTTTTCGTAAACCAGTCTACTGTCATTCCAAGTCTGACGCAAAAACATTGCAAGAGAACAGTCCTACAATAACAAATGAATCTTTATAGTCTTAAATAGTTGCATAGTCATGTACTAGGTAAAAATAGTACGAATATATATTTATAGCTGTTTTTTATTACAATTATATGTGTCATGTGTTTGCTTTATTAATTATTAGCCATTATAAGCTATATGAACTTATTATAATAGAAAATTTATTTTAATTGTATAGCATAAATAAAAAAACAAGTTTAGACTTTAATGAATTTAGTTTCATACGTAGATGCATTTCTATATTCAATTACAATGTATTCCATATTTTATACATATCTTTGAAAACCATATGTTGAATTGTGTTCTTGTCATTTAATAGAGACATCCAGTAAGTGTTTACTATACGTCAGTAGTCTGTAAATCAGGGTAGTTAAATCATAATTAATACATTTTATGTTAAGTCTTTATGAATATGCATACCATAATTAATATAATATGTCGTGTTTAGATGTGCATTGTCTAATTGATTTATTGTATTATCAATATTTCAGAATATTAATTAAGAGAAAAATATATGATTACATGAAGTTACGAAATCCTTGTTTAAATATGTGAACATGAGCCTACTTCCAACTGAGACACAGCAAGGACACAGTCAACAAAGCAGCATGGGTACAATTAATTTAAGAAATACATTCATAAGTAACAAGTGACAACAGTGCTCAAACGCTTTGGAACGTTGGAACGGCCAATGGTACATGTAAAATACGCCACTTAGAGCTTAGATCGGGTGTATGGCTCCACCCAACCTTGCTCTTACCACGTCGCCATCCTCGCTCATTACCCGTCGTCATATCATAAGACGAGGCAGTGTATAGTAATAAATCACACCAGTCTATTCTCTTACAAATACGGTAGCATGGAAACAAACGATGCTCATGCAACCTACCATGTTTGATTCGCTGATAGAGTCTATGCTTAAAATATGTAACTGCACTGTCACGGTAACGGGGAAATCTGAAATCATAAACAATGAATAATTCTTATCTGGAGGCACGTTTCACAACAAACACTAAACGACAAAAATCGTCGTAAACGTAAACTAACCATAACTCATGACAAACTATTTTGATAGTCATCCAAATGAACACAACGTTGGCTCAACTCTTGCAGAAAATGATAAATTTTCTGGGGAAAAAATATATTCAAACGTCGAACAAATAAACAACGATGAAATTCTCAAACTGACGGTGCTTTTTAAATATAAGTTTTTTTCGGTGAAATGCAGTCCTAGACCTTTCTTGGTATTAAATTAAATGAAATGTATCATTCAGATATATATATATATATATATATATTCATTAACAAAGCGGAACCTGTTAGCTCGGTCGGTAGCGGATCTGAATATCAACCCAACGGTTTTAATTTCAGAATCCCCGCCAGGTCACAGTCTTTGTGATGTTTGATATACGATATTTCGACTCATTATCAGTTGTCTCTCTCTCTCTTTCTCTCCACTGATTCAAGTGGAAAAAATATCGGTTACTTGTGGAGATGGGTGTGCTCGAGCACTGGTTAACTTTCAAGTATAACAGGAAATAATGGTTATATTACTGATAATCCGTTAGCCCTCGATGGAATCAAACTGACGCTGAATATTCAAACAACATATGAAACACATATTACCATCCTTGTCAACAAACTTATGTAATAAGTAAAACCATTGGCCAAATAGGTATTGTTGATTGCTTTAAAATGCAGTAATTTCTAATATTTTAAGTATTGCAGGAAGTGAAGTGTCCATAAAATAATGTTGACTAGTCAATTTAAATATCAATTTGATGTTTTAAAGCATTTTACAAAACTATCGTGACACTGTTGGTTTTGTGAAATATGTTAGAGTAAATACTTTCTTAAAATTTAATATGAAGTGTAATGACTAATTAAACTTCTGGAACGACCGATTTTTTTTTCTAATTTCAGTCGTATTACTATTCCAACTCATAGATTACATTTATATTTGACCTCTGAATAAAAATGCTAACAAAGATACAAATAAAAGATGCATTTACTTTAAACAATTGCAAACGGGTGTATGTTTACAAATCAATGGTCGTTTCTTTCCGATAAACACATTTAGCATAAACCGGGTAACCACGAGTCCGTTTAGAACGGCGACCGACGGTATGCGTATATCGATTTATGTACTGCCGAACATTGGCAGAGGAACTATCGGTCCACTCTTTTAAGAAATACACATTTTAATCGAAGTTATCTATTTACTCGCTTTGTTTTTAAATCACTAAGGGGTCTATAGGAATGATTTTCGAAATACCATTCAACACAATAAGTAACAATCATTTTTGTTATTGTCAAAAAATTATCATTTCGGAAGTTTAATGATGCTTCATGCTATAAGTACTTTGAAACTAGTATGAATGCAAATATTGATTTGATGTTCGAAATTGAGTTCAACATTGTCACATGTTCCTTAAAAAAGTAATTTATAAAACAAAATACATGATATGAAATACTTTGCTTGTAGTTGTACCAATATACAGATTTGTTTGAAAACAGTCATCACGATATTGGTATGCCCAGCGTTGTTGAACAACAGTTGATAGCGTGTTAAAATGATAATCACAAGAAAAACTAATATTGCATACTACTATAAAGTCAAATAATTTAACAAATTTAATTTTTAAAAAGTTGAGCGAGTGACTCCGTTGTAAAGCATTGAATCCAAAGGAGGGGGGGTCATGAGTTTGATCCAACGCTACGGCTTTGCAGATGCTAAGTACTGGTTCTACCCAGAAATCAATGTAAAATTAATGTAAGAGCAATAATTTCACAGATAAGAAAAACGTTATGCATACCTTCTTCAAAATTAGGCGGAATCCGTGGATCATAACCATGGAGTAGACCATCTATTACTAGCTGTCTGAAAATATATATATTATTTACCATATGATTAATACATTTCCGAATAAATTACACACCGACAATCACACGTTAGCTTACCAAGATGTCTCACTTAACAAAATAAAAATGCTGAATCATCCAAGCTCACTATCGCATTGCACTTCATATGTTAGACTTATATCGTGGCAGTTGTGTCATTGGACTCGTGTTCAAAATTTGTAGTCTTATTTCTTATTTTCGAACCATACGATATGTTTGAGCAACCGATATGTACACTTTAGAAGCTCATTTTCTGCCACTTGTTCTCACATGGAGAAAAAACTCAATCTTACATGTCATGTGGCAACTTTCCCCGGGGGACACACTCCCTACTTAGTGGTTGGTACATATGAGCCGCCGTTTTGACTCCTCATTTTGGTCAAACGATGTATAGTTTTGACCCATATTTTTTTTGCATAATGTGTAGAGCTTTGACCCTCCTTTCTGGGGCTACAATGTGAAATTCATCACACAAAAATAACTGAAAGTGTTAAAATTCTTCATATCTTTAAATTTATGAGAGAAAAATTCACAATTTGAAATTACAGTCAAGTCCTTTCTTTTGATACCATTATTTGGAAAGAAACAAAATGTGCCAACCGAAATTTAGACAAACGCCTGAATGGGTTGTGTAAACATCTTTTAGTTACATCAAGGACTTGACGTATAGAAGGATAGGCAACTTGCATCTCCTGACTTAATGTTGATAAGCACACGAATGATTAATTATTTGGTAAATTAATGATTCATAATTTATAGGCACATACAATGTAACTTGTTTGTAATCTTAGATATTTTGAAATAGTTCGCTAACGAAAAAAGGTTTTGATTTAAGGATATCGAGGTTTGAAGTAATATGTCTCGTTATTTGTTGTTATTTTAGCTGAAATGGGAGCCGGTTCATCATAACGTATCGTAATATCTCGGTAACACTTGTTTTTATCCTATTAGTAAATTATATCCGAAATTAAAAACGATCGTTAACGAATATGCGTTCTTGAGATATAAACGACACAATTCAGCATAAGTTCAACGAAGGCACAATGAAACGATTGAAAATATATTGAAAATGATTATACTACATTACAGTGATTTAATTAATAAAACCATAATTGTACATAAATATGTCTGAAATTAAGAATTACCATTCACGGATAGGCGTTCTTAGGGTTTGAAGACAAAGTTAAAACAGTTCAAAGAAAGAGTCACAAATATACAAACGAACGTATATTTACTGAAAAAAAAGATATCGGTTCCTACGTGTGTTCTCACATTACCGTGAATAAATGTATGAAACCATTGTACATATTGTCATTGTCCAACAATCAAAAGCATGGAAAAAATTAGTTCCTTTCAACAACTAAGGGCATTGTACTAAATGGATATTAATTCACACATTGTCTAACAAAATACATATTTCATAATTATTAATACTCAAGATATTGTTTTTTGTATTTCAAATTTATTTTATCTTAATGCTCAGTTAGGTGATTTTTATGTTCAACATCTTTTAAATTAAAAGCTTTTATATTAAGTACAATATGTTGCCAGTAAACCGTTAACTTAAATGTACACAATCTTGAAATATAATGCATTGAAAACTCTGCTTATTATGGTGTTAAGTTAACAGTGCTTTAAACTACTGGGCCCAGGTCAGTAGAACATGATAACAAAATCTAAGAATTTAAAAAGCTTGCATTTCCTGGTAAATTGACGAATGTCGTCATGTATTTCAAGACATACATGTATTGCTAAATAAAACAATTATCACATTCATTTGAGGACGATAAGAATAATGTTCACCCTTTATATTTATTTCAATATAATAACATAAACTTAAGATTATGTGATATACATCATTCGTACGAACATGATAGCATTTCTATATAATAGTTCTCTATCTTATTATCCAAATCATAATTTAAATAATTTGTTCTTAATATCATTTTAGTAAAATACATGTTTTTGAAAGTAAATAATTCTTGTTTTTCATTTTTTATTTCGGTAAGACAAACGTATAAATCGTTCGGATGCTATAACATATGTTAGATAATATTTCATCTGTCTGTTACTTGTCTTGCATTGTTTCGATTTTATTTTCGGCAAAGCATAATTATATACCTTGTGTTTTTGTAACATTATCTGGATAAAGCTGTTTTGTCTGAAAATTATTGCAATGTATTACAATGGAAATTATCATATACTACTGTCATGGTCATTCTACTGTAATTTGATTATTCAATTCTGTATAATATAATGTAATCCTCCAATTATTATATTCTGTTTTGCACTATATTGCGGACTTAAATCATGTTGTGTTATAATACTTTATATATAGAATACTTTTATTGTCTTTTTTAATTGCCTGTATTGTATCGTATGGAGGAATAAAAATGTCTGCCAGCCTGCCTGCCTGCCTGCCTGCCTGCCTGCCTGCCTGTCTGTCTGTCTGTCTGACTGTCTGTAGAATTGATTTACACACAGACAAGTATGTTTTTTATTTTAAACCGTATTTATATATCTAAAATTAATAAGAAATTGTTTAACTCAATATATCGTATACAATTTAAATACGAACACTTCCAATCTGATATGCGGTAATTCAACTTCGTATTTGCATTTAATCACGAAAGTGTGATAATACCAGAACACCGTGTAAAACCAACATGTGTTATAATTCATATTTCACAGATAATTGAACTACCAGTTGTTTATTGAAATTTATTGAACGTTATTATTACGAAAACCCAAGTATGTTTAAATTCATAGAACTTTTAAAGAGTACTGATATTGGTACAATAACAAAACTTGCAAAATATCTAAAAGCCGCATTTATACTGCGTGTTTCACTTTCTCATAACACTTAGTTCATCCTCTATATATTTTATTTGTTTAGATAGTATTATACTTAGTCACGTGACAACAGTTTTTGAAATGTTTTTATATAATAGAAATGTAATATATGTATATATGTGTATATGTGTATATATATGTGTGTGTATGTATATATGTGTATGTATATATATATATATATATATATATATATATATATATATATATATAAATATATGTATATATATATGTATGTGTATATATATATGTATATATGTATATATATATATATATATATATATAAATGTTCTAGTATATGTATGTATTGTATGATGATGTACTTATGTGCAAATCAATAAAATATATGTTCTGTTCTGTTCTGTTCTGTTAATAACAATCAGCCAGTATTTACACTGTGGTCAATTGAAAGTAAACATGTGTACATGGTTTATGCACGGAAGAAATAATATCAATCAGAGATGCAGATTCCAGCAAATCAATCCCATGACCAGAAGTAAACAATAACAAAAACGTTAAGTTCATAGCCAACATTCTAGTTTCAAAGTATAAAAATTAAATTCTTACCTATTTTATAATTAGAACCATTTATTCATGATTTGAATTCAAAATTATTTTACAGATTAAAGAATTTCTTTTTTGCATTTAAAATGAACATGATTTTTATATTGAAATATATATTGTTTAAAATTGCAAAGCTATCATAAATTCATAATATGCGGAAAGTGTGCTTTGAATCGTTACATCTTACTCAAAGATATCTTATTAACCGATTTGTATCTAATGTTATTAAGTGCTCGATGTATTGTATATCTGACATAACAATTCTAGCTAGAGTATTAGTAAGATATGCTGAATATCGTGTTTAAAACTTCAGTTAAATCGTATTTGCATCTATTTGTATTCTTTAATTAACTCTAACCGTTACTTCTATAAATATTTATTTTCACGATATTTCCGTTGGCAGGTGTTGTAATTTAGAAAAAATAAGTTAATGCCAGATCGTATCGTGTTCAAAAACATTCTGCAGAGACAACAATTCTTATCAGTTTGTCAGCTTCAATTTGCATCTTATTTCAATTTCCACCAGTTTATTTTACGATGATACCATGCATCAAATTTACTTGTTTTACATGCTATTGTGAAACTATCACATTACGTGTAATGGATTACTGTTTTATTTCCAGTGAAGTCCTCAACGGTTAAGTTAAAGGTGAAATAACAGATTATTTATTCTGTTAGAAATTTAAGTTGCATATCAGTATATAACATAGTAATGCTCGTACTTTCAGCAAAGACTCCCGACGGACGAAACAAGTTTTCTTGCTAATCTTGAATATTTGTGATTTTGTTGTGGGAAACCGTAAAAGAGATAGACGTTACGTCAGAATAATAACGTCAACGAATATGTTTATGACGCGTCTTGCTTATCCACAAGGACAGGGTCCGGGTAAAATTTATATTTGTGTGAGACATATCATTGTGATGTCGCCACTGAGAATTGTATCAGTCCAACATTATTATATATCTAAAACTACAAGATAGGAAATGCATTTTTGCCAAAGTAAAATATATTTTATCGTTATATGTGATTAAGCCCCAATATTTAAACTTAAGGTGATTTGTTTTTAACAACATATTATTTTAAAAATCAAATTTTTTTTTTAAATAATCCAGTCGCCTAACTGTTACAATTTCGCCTAACAATTTCAGATTTCAAATAATTAAGCAACCTAATATATGGTATAACAGCATCCCGGGAAAGGAATTTGAAATGAGATACTATGACTCGATCATATCAACTTTCGTGCATATTCACATTACTTTGAATTTTCATTGTGTTTCAATGCATGCACATGTTTTGATATAATTTTGTTTATCCTGCTAAGTGAGGCAATATGCTTCAATCCAAAATAAGCTAATATGTAATATACATTTGTATATATAATATAACAATAAAATTCGATTAGATAAGTTAAAGTATTTTTCAATAAAATACAAATATTATTTTATTTTGTAAGTAACTTTCGTCAACAGAACCAAATAAGAAAATCTGTACCCAGCCGGAAACGTAGTCTTAAGAGAGTATAATAAGATAAGATATAAACGACTCATTTCCAACTGATAACACTATCAAAACCAATTTACAGGATAAATTTTAACAGGTGTTAGATCTTTGAACGTTACTCAAGTGGCAAAAACGCCACTAGGAACATTATTCAATCATTAAACTTTATAGAAAAACGCATCAATGTTGAATAAAATCCCTATCAAATTGTTTTAAGTCAAAATTACTCTAAATGATATAAACTATGTTTAAAAGCAGTAAATCTATTAGGCTGTTTCTTTTGCTTTTTATATTTTAATTCAATTTAAGGAGAACTATTTTTTTTTTGTGAAATATTAGTTAGCATACATGTTTGTTGTGTGTGTGTGTGTGTGTGTGTGTGTGTGTGTGTGTGTGTGTGTGTGTGAAGTTTCCGCCTTTTTGTGAACTGTAACATTTATTTATCGGCGTCTAACCAGTGTTAGTGGGATCCGCTTTGCGGCTAACCAGTACTAGACAAACCTTATATCTGCAATTCACTGATTACTTCCCCACATATTCAGATGTGGAAGATATATTGTAACAAGATGGCATTATTTGTTAATTATGGGGTGAAATAACATGATTAAGATTGTTTTAAAGGGATCTGGGTTGATTATTTCTCATAAATGATATATTATTCAAAGTCATTGTTTTCATCGGAGTCGCGAAAACACATCATTTTTCTCACATTGCGATTATTAAATCTACAATATACTCGTGAATTGAATAGTAATGTGTAACTCTAGCGTTGTACTTACATACAAAGGGTTTAATTATACTGTACGTGTACTGATTATACATGTCTGCTTGTATTTGTGTACGAAATGTTCAATTTCTTCATAAATCCAAGTTGGCATGTTGGCATTATGCTGCATTCCATATGACTTTTATTGTTAAGTTTGATTAGTTTCATTCACAGGAATAATACTGGAATGTGTTCATTTATTCATTTTTGTGCTAACTAAGTAAAATAGTGTGCAATATCAATGACTTGAATGCTATTAATGTTTAACTGAGATGTGATTTATGTTTTCTACGGCGAGCATAGCAGCCGACGGAGTCGTGACGAGGTCAGCGGATCTTTCCGTTCGGATATTTGATTAGTTAATTGAGTCACATGGCTGGATTCAGTGGATTTGATTGGTTTATATATTGGTTTCACTTTCAAATATTATGGCGCGTTTGCCTAAATATTCAGAAGAGAGGTTCAGTCCACAACTCCACAACTCCAAAACCTAACAAAAACTCCAAAACTACAAATAACCGTAAACAATAATTACAATCCGTTGAATCCGTCGAATCCACCAGTTTACCTAGATTTAGCATGTCTTTATTAACTGTACAGATTGCCGCCTCCAGGTAATAATTATATATATCAACTAAGATGAACTACTGAACCATAATTAATATCCGTTGGAACATAAAACCATTGCATTGTTTGAACTTACGTAGATCAAGATTAATGTAATTATTTTTACAACTCGTCACAACTCGTTTTCGTTGCGGCCGGTGTTATTTATGAAAGATCTACGTTGCTAGATTGATAATGAGCCTAAACTACAATTGAAGAAATACCGCGTTGTTTTCCTTCAACCTGCCAGAGATATATTTGAGTTCACCCCAACCCCCTATATTTTACGTAAACAATAAATTGACCGCGGATCCTGACAAGACTGGGGCTATGGTTTTGTTACAATATGAACGTAGAACAGAGTTCATGTCCAATCGTCATAGAGATGGTTGTCGATCGGGATTCGAACTCTAGAATCTGAGATTATACTACTTTGTTCATTGTCAGCTAAATATTTTATGCTCAACTAAAAACATGAATGGACTCATTATAATAAACGTACTGTAAACTTCATCCAAACATTCATAGTTTCAAATTTGAGATCGAGTTTGGGCTTTAATTTGTGTTTATTATATAAATTATGGAAATTGCATTTGAGTAGGAATTAAAATTGAGCATGAACACAGAATTACAACCTAGGAGCCTGGATAAACAGTAAGACGTGTTCCCGACTGAGCTAACTGGACCTTCTCTGGTTATTATTCTGAATTCTAAAAAAGTATTTTTACTAGTCACATCATTTGTTCTTTAATAATCTATTTAGACGTATTTTTGTAGGTGAGTTGGCGGAAATCTCGAACAGTGTTTGATTTTTTTCTAATATGTTCTAAAACCGTCATTATTTATTAATATCACAATGTATTAACTTACCATTGTTACAAACTCGGCGTCAACCGAACCTAGACAGTATTCATGCGGTAACAAGTCGAAAATGTTTGTATTGTATTCAAATGAATACTTAACCATTACGCCAGATTACTTATAAATAGAAATCAGTCTGAGACCCTTTTATCAGATTTTATTGTTTGATATTCTAGAACCGTCATTATTTCTGATGCAAGAAGGATGAAAGCGCCGACTAATGAAGCATACAAAAACATAGAGATTAGGCATATTGTATGACATTAGATAACAGAAAGCGCACGTAGATTGTCATCAAACAGTCTGTGTGATACCCGAGTAATTGTAAATGATTGATTTACAGAATATACTGTTTAACTCTATCAATCAATTAACAGCTAAGCAAGCAAAAACTAATTGTATTACTGTTGTGCATGTTATGATTTAATGCATACTGACGGAAAAATAACACCTATTTTGTAAATGTTTTATTATTTCATGATATTTTATTGTCTGTATATCTGAAGGTGTCGTGCTCGAAACCCTGCCCGACCAAAGTCTAGGTGATGATTGCCATATGATATTGCGTCTCCTTGCCACTAGTCTATCACCGTTGATTCAAGTGGGATAGCTATCAGTAACTTGTGGAGATTAGTTTGCTCGAGTTCTCAGACTGGTAAACCTTCCAGGATCTCAGGAAAGAGTGGTTAGGTTAACTGATCGTCTGTTAGCGCTCGATGGCATTTTAATGACGTAAACTATTCAAACAATCAAACAAATTAAACACAATGGTTTAGTCATGGACGTTCAATTAAATACACGGGTCACGGAAATGAGGTCACATGTTCCGCGCATCTCTGCCATGTGGTTTTTCATACCGAAATATAAAACGATAGATCTAATATTAATTAGTAAACTTCAGTCATTTATCTTAGACAAACAACAATTATTCATCATGCTTGATTTCGAATAAAAACAATATATATATATACGCTGGCGTGCTACAACCATATGACAGAGTATATACAATTATCAGCCAGTTTGAAAGAACCAGATGCCGTAATAACTACATAATTATGCCCGCGTGACTGTTGTTAGGCTTATTGTTTACACCCACTTGTAACAGCCTGGGCCCAGTTCTTCAAAGCATTGTGTAAAGCCACGTTAACATAAAATTTCGAATTGTGGTATTTTGAGATTAAGTCAAACATTTAGAGTAACAGTTAATTGACAATCATAACGTATTGCTGTTCTATTTATATTACACATTATGCGTGATATGAAAAATAAGAAAGATAATACTTATTGAGTATTAAATATTTAACTTAGGCCATTATAAATTAATTGCTAGATTATCATCATTTTTTTTCTTCTTAAAAACGGGGAGGGCCGGAGGTTTTTATTGTTTTTATTTATTTTTTTTAAATTTTTGATGTTTTTTTAATAAAAAAATAAAAAAAAAATTTAATTTTTTTTTTTTTATGAAAAATAGAAATATTCCAAGTACGGGTATTTTGATGTCACTATTTGTGATGAACATTATATGTACATCGAAAGTTTAATGAGAATCTACGTCTTACGCTTTAAGAACAAATTTGAAAACAGAGTCACCCAAAATATCTGATAATAACAAAAAAATATTGATATGTCAGCTCTAATATGAAATATTTTGTATCTATAATACGGTCATCCAAATTTAATCATATTTTAATAAATACCCGAGAGGATCTGTAAATCAGTATCTTAGTGCCACTATCAGTTTTGGTATTCACTCGGCTGTTGCATATTTGATATTCACTTTAACAGTTTTGCTGTTTTGGTTATCGACTCTGTGTATCAGACAATGTTAACTATAAACTGTACTAGATTGCATCTTACCAAAAATACGATTGTGAAAGATAGGTTTTATGGTTTTCTCATTTTATGTCTAGTGCAACATGATAAATATTATAAATATTTCCCGAACTGTGTTCATTTGGTCGTATTATACAACTGTGTTGTTTGTGTTTGTATTGATAAACAATTGCCAGTTAACATCGAGCTGTGGCTGCCAAATAACATGAATAAGTATATCTAGTCTGTTTATCTATAATATTTTTTTTTTTAGATGAGAGAATTGTTTATTTTTATTGCGTTTTATGGAATCATTAGATCATTAAACATATATTTCAAGAGATGCTTTACTTAATGTTTGTATACATAGAGGAGACATCGTCTTGAAGAATGTGTTTTGTTGAGTTTATCTCCCATTCCTGCTCATAGAAAATACGGGTTTTCCCCATGGAGGAAAACTCTATCTTCCATGTCACGTGACAGCTTTCTCACACGGCCTGACGGAAAACTGGCACTAAATCATTTTTTTGTAATCTAGTTCCTTATCATATACATTTCATTTTCACGTCTACAAAAATATTTTAAAACTTGATTTTGTCGAGGGAAACCATTAAAAAGAGAATAATGATGTCAACGTATGCATTAATGACGTCTTGCTTACCTACAAGAAAAAGGTCGGAGTAAAAATTATATTTGAAATGACTTGTTTAAACAATGTGCGGAGAGATTGACAGGTGTAATTTTTGTGTAATTACTTTGAAACGTCCATTTCTTCATATATATATATATATATGTGAAATTTTGGGCGATAAACACGCATTAAAAAAGTAGAATATTGTTGTGGTGAAGGCCGTTATGAAGATCTATTATTCAACATTCTTGACTGAGGTGAATGGGAGATAGAGCTTTGTTCCTGCATGTAATTTCGACCCACGGGTAAGATATTTCTATCCCACACGGATTCTCATAATGGATTCTTATAATCTTTTTTTTTTTTTAAAATAATCACATGGTTAAGTATAAATCTTTTTTATTTGATTACTTTTGAAATATCTTATATCGAATTTATATCAAATAGCCAATAAATAACCTTTCTGATTTATGAATAAAAGACCTTGAACTATTTTTGTCAACGTGAGCCATCTCCAAGATAGGGCCTGGTCCCTCGTGACTGACTTGTTCACACACGCACAGGGTCATCTTGGTTCCCAGCAGCATTGTCATAACCGCAACTACTGTATTCATATTGCACATCTAATGGCTGCTATCTGAAAATATTGACAAAATATTGAACCTATAGATAATATATATATGACTATTGTATTTAATTTTTTACTTATATCTACCTTTAGTAACGCTAAGTATGTTGAAGTTTTATCTACTCTGGTGATAAGCTTCATGTTTTCTACCTAGGTCGTAACTATCACAGCAACACATTTTAGTTGTAATTTATGTGTTTTAAGTATATACATTCAAATATCGACAAAAATAAATCAAACTTTTTCATATACATGTAAATCAAGACGTGCAACATCCAAACATTGTAAAAAGAAACAGTTACTATACATTCAGCAGTGTGCACGGTATTCAAAGAGTTCAGTAGTATTAATGCTAACGCTGCATTGAATTATAAAAACAAGGACGCTTCGAATTCACAGACCGCAGGGCTTAATTCTTCGGCGATGCCACTGTAAGGAAGGGACACGCGGGGTTTATTACTTCAGCAATGCCACTATCGGGACAGACAACGGGGGTTATCACCACGAAAACCTGTCAATTTGGAAGGGACAACAGGAGCTACTCATCAAGAAATGTCATTTTTGTGAAGGGGAAACGGGGTTCTATCTTTCAACTCGGCAATGTCACTATTTGGAAGAGACTACGGGTTTTTTCACCACGAAAATGTCACAGTTTGGAAGAGACAACATCGGGTACAAACCAAGCAATCTCAATTTTGTGAAGAGACAAAGGAGATTTTACGGCGCGGCAATGGTACAATTTTAAAGGGGGGGGGGGGGGGGCAGGAGTTAATAGCTTCGGCAATATCTCTGTTAGGAAAGGACAACAGGGTTTATCTCCTAGGAAATGTCTCTATCAGGAAGGGACAACAGGGGTTTATCGCCTAGGAAATGTCTCTTTCAGTAAGGGACAGCAAGGGTTTATCACCTAGGAAATGTCTCTGTCAGGAAGGGACAACAGGGGTTTATTACCTCGGCAATGTCTCTGTCAGGTAGGGATAACAGGGGTTTATCACCACGGTAATGTCTCTGTTAGGTAGGGTCAACAGGGGTTTATCACCACGGCAATGTCTCTGTCAGGAAGGGACAACAGGAGTTTATCACCTCGGCAATGTCTCTGTCCGGAAGGAACAAAAGGGGGTTAACACCTCGGCAATGTCTCTCTCAGGAAGGGACAACAGGGGTTTAACACTTTGGCAATATGGTTCTTGTGAATTATGTCTGAGAGCGTGTGACGGCCCCAAAATATTCAGTGATGTTTGAATACGCGAGTACATACGATTGAATCGGATATTTTACGATAACTTCCGTCAGAGGAACAGCTAATTCGCATATTAAAATTGCTGATCAGTAAATTAAGTAGATTTATAACACGACTTATTCACGTTTAGGAGAGATATCGGTCTTTATAAATGCATCAATGCCATAAGTAATCACGAAAATGTCATTCATAAACAAGTTGTTTCTTTCTCTATAAGAGAAATACATTACTAACCTACTGGTTATTTCGCTTTAGTTGTATTATTTAATAGACTAATGCTAGCGACGATAGGAATATTGGAATCACTAAATGACAGCCATTCTTTCAGAACGAATTATTATCGTATTAAATGTGTAAACACAGATCGTGCTGTCGTTGTTCTCTTCGTTATCTAATGCTAAATGCATCAGCAAACATTTTAAAGTATGTTTTACTGAGTGCAATATAATAATGGTAGGATAAAACCGATGTGTGATTTATCTTTAACAGGTACTTGCTAAAACATCACATATGAACGGAAAGAAATAACTGTGTGATCCAATTAGCCATTCAAACTTCAAGAGTGTAACAGATGGCACAATAAAATAAACCCCAGTATGCTTGCGCACCGCTAATGTAGTGTTTTGTGATTAACAATGATTTTAGACAGAGGTCCATTACATATTTAAAAAAACACGCACAGATATTATTCGAATTATCATTGTCATTAATAAGTTATATCTCCCATAATGTCATAGCAAGTATTCATTTATATTGAACTTTTTTTAAATATCAGTTTTTGAAGGGAACGGACTTTTTTCTATATTCGCTTGTTTAACTAAATGATATTTCAGATGTTATGTTACAAACAAAACATTATGAACAGATGTGTTTTCAGAAACATAATACTAAGCGAAAAATAATATGAAACGCGGATGTAATGACAGTCTACTTCTATATCCCATTGCACTTAAAACAAAAGCTTTGCATTTCCTAGAAATAAATACCACATAATCCGATATATTATTGTTATAACAGTTCAATTGTTTCCTGCAGTTGTGTTAGTAGATAAAATGAAGAGGCGAGCAGAATATAGTAATCACTTAATGCCATTATCTCTAAACGTATTTTTTATCGCATTGAATGGGTAAACGCAGATGGCGACATTGTGCTACCATTTTCACTTCCTGTACAAATGATATTTGCTTCAGCAAACATTTTAAAGTGTAGTTTACTTAATGCAATATAATACTAACGATGAGCTTAAATCAGTTTTTTTATATTTATGATCTGACAGGAAATTGCTAAAAAAATCACATTTGAACGGAAAACAAAACTGTGTCATCCAGTCAGTTAAAGTGTATTTTACAAAGCGGAATACAGTCAAACCTGTCTTAAGCAGCCATTCAAGGGAAAGACAGGTGGCTGCTTAATACAGGGTGATTTTAACTTAAAGTATAAATATGGTAAATAGAAAATGTGGCTGTTTAAGACAAGCGGCTGCTTAATAGAGGTGACCACTAACACAGGTTTGACTGTATAATAATAAATGGCTAAAAGTTACGTGATCTATCTTGTAACAAATAAATTGCTTCAAACGTCATTTATGAACTGAAAAATTAACTGACATCGTATCAGCCATTTAAAATACAAGGGTAGAGCAGATGGTACAGTAAAATCAATTAATTAGTTAAATTAATTCTGTTTGTGTACAACTTATGTAGTTATGTGATTTACAATGGTTTTAAATATATACTCGCATGACCAGGTATTGTTTACACTATAAATACAATTAAAATTGCTCATATCCCATAATGTCATAACAAAAATTCATTTTTGTGCGCCTTTTTCATATTGATTTTCTGTTAATTATTTGTTTCTAAATTTGTAAGTAAGGCATTTTTCAGATTTTGTATTACAAAATATATCACGAAACGATCAACCATTGTGTTTTCAAAAACATAATATCAAGAGAAAACTAACATGAAATTTCAATTTCAGATTTCCTATCTGTGCAATTGCATTAATCGATTTCCGTGGACAATATTTTGTTGATTTTTTTTCACAATTCCAACAAACATACTTGTATTAATAATATGATACTTACTAGATACTGCTTATGCAGCGACAATTGGCATTTTGTAACTACTTGAGCGGAAACATATACGACATTTCCTTAAATGCGGTCCGTTAGCGCTCATGAACAGATTTGATAAAACCGAATCTGCTTTCTTTTCCCCAAAGCCTCACCTGATAAAGTCGATATTATCAGACACTAACATGGTTTTCTCTATAGTTTACCCGACACATGATAATACGAGCGCCGGGAAGGGCTATCCCCTGTCACATCTTTCGCACTATACAACATGACAAGCCTAATATATCTGTATGCTTTTTTATATAATGTTGTTGTAGTAGTTGTTGTATGGTGTTTAGCGTCGCTTTAGACATTTTTTCAGTCATATTGCGACATTATACTGAGTGCTGTCACACTGGAGTATCATGCCGCTGACACATGGTATAATACCCCCACCCAGTCACATTAAACTCACACCGGGCCGACCAGACCTAGGACTCGCCTCTAAATGCTGAGCGCCAAGCATGCGTGGTTGACGCTCTACCACTAGACCACGCTGCGGTCTCATTTATATAAGCAGTGGTATCTATGAGGTTTGAATTCCTTTTGAAACACAATATAGATGAGTAGGTGAAATAAAAAAAAAGTAAAAGAAAAAAGCTCTTAAAAGGCTTAAAGCTGTATGTGTGATTCTGCTATACTACATAGTTTAGTATTAAATCAAATGTGAAAGAAAATATTTATGTTTGTTTTTATGTCATTAAATGCCAGTTTCAGAAATAGATTTAATTTAGTTGAGTGGTATAATCTAATAAAGCATTGTATCTACAAATTCCCAATCTTGATTAAATGAATAACACAATGATTAGCTAACATCAAACGTATTTAAATCTAAGTACAGAAATGACGTCACGCTACACAGTTACGCCCTTTTTTCCCCACGATAACATGATTCTTACGATTAAAAACAGGGCCTATGTAATTTGTTTTTAAAATAATTTCAAAATTGTTCATAGTAATTGTGATTTCATGATGCAGATGAATAGAGCAAAAGTTGGTTTAGCATATACTGCAATAAGACATCACTGGTGTTAAAAAAGTGACTTTTATAGGATTTTAACATATGCATGTTTTTGTGAGCATATGAGGACTTCTTTTTTAAAAAAAAATCTCGGGGTGTCACTGCACCCTCTTAAAAAAACAATGTGGTCAACCTACCAGTTATTGTGCATTTTTATGTGGGTTTACATTCCTGCTATCGGAAAAAAACCTTAAAACGAACTTCTATGTGGTATTCTTTTTTTACCATGGAAATCCTAGACCTTATTTTACATAGAACAAAGAACAAAATTCTACTGTGTAGCGAGACTTTATAGGACATACGGTTATCAGCTATTCATTATTTCGTGTGATTGTTACGTCAGTGTCGCTTTTAACATGAATACCTTTATACAATATCTTGTCATATTGGTTGAGGTGGCACGTAGTCACGGATTTAAGTTAAATGTTTTTGTGTTGTGTAAGCCGTGTCCTTCGTTTGCTGCCATTTCTGGTGAACATATAGTTTATAATTGAAACCTTTGAGTACAATAACATGCTTCTATTTATTTTTAACTTTTTCTTAAAACTTAGCTATACTGGTACCTCATACAACATAACAGAAAACCAGTTGATGATCTTTTGGAAAAAAACAACAAGCATTTCATTCGGTCAAGAATGGTCTGTAATACCATGAATACTATAATTTTATATATGAATACTATGCAGTCGATCCAATACAACAACAAATATGTGACAGTGTGATTTTCTCACGTGCAGAAATCATGACCTCCTTCAGAAGATCTATACGAGTGGTCTATCAGGAGTGTGTGGGAATCTAACGTGACACCGGCTCACGGATCCGTGAAGTACAACAGATTTTGTTTGTTTAATGTGAACATAAGAACACTGTTCTAGATAATTACTGTGTTTGCAAGTGTAACAAGTATAAGATTGCATGTTGTATCGTATAAAGCTAGAAAACAAGACATCAAAGTAATATTATGTCCATACTGATTTCCTTAAACACATGTAAAGCAGAGAAGAACAGCAATATTTATTGTGATATAGATCTACTGCTGTTGGATTTAATATAATCTTGTCTAACCAAGACCATTAATTGTGTTACATCATTTGAAAAAAGAATCAAGGAATTACGTTTTAAAATATCTTCTTGTACCAACTGATAGATTACGTTCCCTTCACTGTAGAACTTCTTGGCCTCTAAAAATGCACAAAAAGCATAACGAGCGTTAAATAGCATTGTTTTAGTTCATGAATGCACTATTTTCATAACTTATAATTTGTTTAAAGGGATTATATTGGCATATTACCGTCAATTCCCTGTCCTAAATGCACACGACCAGCATGAAGATACACTTATACACGTATAAAGTGTCTAATTGCATAACCATTTTATTACAAACATCTGGTTTCTAAAGCCACGTTTTTGTTTTTGTTTACATTCGCCATTTTCAACGAATCGCTTTCAGGTTTCCGATCAATCATCGGATAACATCGTGAAGACTCGTTCCCGATCTCGTTTTCGAGGCCTTGTTCGGGAAGTTTACGGAGTTCAATGTAAACATTGCGCAATACTTTATTGCGGGACGTGTTAAAGTTTTTGGCCAATATTCAATTACTGCTAATTTGATAACTCTCAAGTAAATAAAGGTTATACGTCAATACATAAGCATTATTTTGTGCACATTGTATACAGGTAAAGTCTAGATAAATAGCGTGTTTGTGATACTTGCCAATATAATCCCTTTAATCACACTTACTTAGCGCTATAAAAACATACTATTATTACGCTGCGGTATTTAGGATAAGCGTACTGCTGGCTCAACACCGCACGGTGCTATCGATTGTGCGCACGCTATGATTACAACTTCATAGTCGGTTGATGCATGCATGGGTATTTATGAGATTTGTATTTGATAATGGTTGAGAGATGTGGGAATTCGCATGGAAGGCTGATTAATGGAAAACAAATAGTTTATTTACATTGCTACATACAAATTTTGAACATCAATCTCATTTTGTGTAATCTGCTGTCTGTTGTTTAATATAATGGGAAGTTCCCGATGCATATATTAAACGACTTTCGCAAACCAATTATGTTGATAATATTCTAGTCAGGACATCAATGTGTTTGTTTGGAAAATTATTTCGTTAAAATTAAAGTTAAGATTATGTTTATTGTTGTGATTATGCTTATGATTATTGTTCTGATTGTGCTTCTGATTACGATTATTGTTCTGATTGTGCTTCTGTTACAAGTCACTATTTTTAATTCAGAGGCTGGGGTTTATTACATTTAAAAACACATATCTGTGGAACAATTCTACTTTAATAACGAACTCTACTATTTAGAGGATGCTTGAGAAGTGATTCAAAACAACAAATACATGCATACATCCCAGAGAATCATATAATAACATATTCTCCCCATTCTAATAATTTAATAGACATTAAGGTACAGGTCAAGCTTGGGTCTCACACTCTGGTTAATGTAAGCTGACAGTCTTAAAGTACAGTATTTTAACATTCCTCCCTTTTTAAAAAATTAAACAAATTCATTAAATCAAATTTAAGAAAATTCAAAACTTAATTATCAACAATTTTCATTCATGATCTTGTTTAATCCAAATAATTTTCTTAAACTACGCATCTGAAAACTTAATACAATGTTCTGTTCTTCAATCACTATTTTAACTAAAACCAGTTAAAATGTTTCGCTACATTTTCCACAATGTTATTTCTACTACTGATTAATTGCTGTTGTTCTGCTAGTTCCATGTAACATGATTCCTATAAACAGTCTTGACCGGACAGTTCATCACAGCTTGATAACACTGCTGCCCCAGATATCTTAATGAATGGAATTCCAATATCGATTATTTGACCACATGGCATTGAAAGTATCCTATACTCATTCACAAGTTTACTTAAAACCATACCAGCATAGAATTGAACTGAATGATCACTTTCTATAATTAACACAATCAATTGATTTAAACTTTAATAACACTTTCATGACTTAATGCAATTACTAAATATTGTGTTAGATTACAACTATATATAACTTAACACTGACACTAATAGTCTACAAATCTCGATAATCCATCACCGTTAGCGTTTTGGGGACCCTTACGATACCGTATTGTAAATGAATACTGCTGAAGTGCTAACGACCACCTTATAAGTCGTTGGTTCTTGTCCCGCACGTTTTGTAGGAATTTCAAAGGGTTGTGATCTGTGTCAATAAAAAGTTCTCAACGTCTTTCAGGAAGTAAAAAAATGATTCCACTGTCCATACAATCGCAAGACACTCGATCTCTGTCGTGCAATACCGCTGTTCCCGTGGTAGTAGTTTACGGCTGATGTAAGCTACTGGGTGTTCTTCCCCGCAGAGCTCCTGACTCAAAATCGCACCACACCAATGGCGTACTGGCTACCATCGGTCTGTAGTATGAATGTTTCTTTAAAGTCGGGTGACCTTAATACAGGTGCTGATACCATTGCCTCTTTCAGTGACTTAAAGGCAATTACTGCTCTGTCATTCCAAACCACTTTGTGTGCTTGATTTTTGCGTGTAAGCTCAGTTAATGGTGCTGCAATTTGTGCATATTTACAGATAAACTTGTGGTAATATCCTGTCATTCAAGAAATGAACGTATACCTTTCTTTGTTGTTGGCAAGGGAAAGTCTGTCATTGCTTTCACTTTACTGGGGTCGGCCTTTAGGGTACCATTTCCAACAATATGTCCAAGGCATTTCACCTCTATTGACCCTAATACACACTTTGATGGACGTACAGTTAAGTTCATTTCCAACAATCTCAAAAATAATGCTCTCAGACTTTCAATGTGGGACTCCAATATGTCTGTATACACTATTATATCATCAAAATAAGACACAACATTCTTCAGCCCTTGCTTTACTCTTCGCATATGTCTAACAAGCGTAGCCGGTGCTATCTTCATTCCGACTGGCATACATGTATATTCAAATAGTCCAAATGGCATTGTAAATGCTGACTTTACGCGACTGTCCTCGCTTAACGCCACTTGCCAATATCCCTTAGTCAAGTCTACAATACTGATGTATTTGGCAGGCCCTACCTTATCTAACAGTTCATCAATCCGCTGCATCGGATATGCATCGGCAATTGAAACCTTATTTAATTTCCGGTAGTCGACACATACTCGCAAGGTATTGTCCTTTTTTAGAACTGGCACAATTGAAAAGGCGTACGGCGAAATGGATGGAACAATTTATCTACCTTTCAACATTTCTTCAATACACTTTTTTTTACTTCAGAGTTTTGTGAGTATGGTATTTGATATGGTGCTTTGTGGATTAGAGTTTCTGAACTTGTCCGTATTTTGTGTTCAATATCCACAGCTTTTCCAGGTACGGATGTAAGCCCCGATTTGTATTTTTCACACAAGTCCAAAAGTTCTATTTTCTGTTTACTGCTTAAAGAATCATTGATTTTAATGTCCTTGACATTTTCGTCATCGTTTGGATCATAAATTAGGTTTTAATTATCGCACTCATTTCCCATGCCCGCTCCATCTGTCCACTTCCTCTCCATAATTCCATCATCATAGAAAAAAGCCATTTTCTCATACTTAACACCTTCGGCTGATAGAAATGCTTTACTTCTAGCATTTGAAAGACTGACATCCACTTTCTGACCGCTTACCAGCATTTTTCGATTAATGCTCTGGACATCTTCTCTTGATCTCAACGTTCCAAGAGTCCATGCCAACTTCAGGGTCTTCGCGACACTCTTCTGTTGTCCTTCCCCGATTATGTAACATACCTCTTCTCGTCACAAAACTGACCTTATGAGCACCACCATCAATTAGTCCATTCCCAGTAGGGCATATGTTGCCAGGTTCGGGACCACACCTATACGTACCTTCCTACTGTACCCAGGAATTTCTAGGTTCACCTCCGCAACTTTAGCGACAAATGGCTGCCCAATTGCTGTATACAGCACAATTTGTTCACCATCCACGATACAGTCTGGCCTTACCAAAGTTTCATGAACTAATGTCACCTCCGCTCCTGTATCTTTCACGAACGTCACATCTTTTCCGTTGATATATCCTCCCACATTAATAAATCTATCGCCAATTGTCCCCACAAGAAACGACACCTGGGTCTTCTTCTTCGGACAATTGCGCTGAAAGTGGCGCGTTCCGTTACATATGTAACAACGTTTCTTCTGTTGCATCCCACAAGCAGGTTCGGATGCACTGTAAGGCACTGAAGACACACTGCCGTCTGATTTCGGTAATATATAATCTTCAGCTGCCTCTACTATAGGCCCATGCCCTTTGTTTCGCCTAATCCATGTTCCTGTTGAGAAGTGCAGCTAGAAATAGTTTATTAGAAAAATACTTCAATTGGATCTTTCCCATCTACCACTCATTCAACATATTTATCAATTTTCGCTTTTAATCCTCTGTATGTTTCACCTTTTTCTTTTCTAATAGATAGTAACATTTCAAAATATTCATGTGGTCGTTTCCCAAATCGTTCATTTAAGGCATTTTTCAAATCATTGTATGTTTTCGATGTCTACTGTGCTATTTCTTTTGCTTCTTCAGTCAACAATGTTCTTAATTGTAAAATGTTCACTTCTTCTGACCAATTTAACAGTTTTGCAATTGTTTCATAATCTTGTGGGTAGGTTAAAATGTCTTCTCCTTTCTTATGATTGAATTTCTCAAGTTTGATTTTACACGGTAAACTCGACTGTGATTCATTTTCATAAGAATTGTCATTTTGAAGTTTAAGTTTTTATAACTCTACATCTGCTATTTTCTTCTCCAATTTAATTTTTTCTTTCTCCAAACTAATTTTCTCTCTCTCTAATTCCAGTTTCTGCATTTCTATTTCCCAATTATTTTCTTTTTTCTGAACATTTAACTTTTTCTTTGACTTCGGCGGGGGCATCTGTTCCTGCTTGTCACCTGCATCCTCAGTAAAGTTAATTGGCTTTCACGGTCAGCCATGACTTCTTCCAAGATGTTACAAGTCACTATTTGTAATTCATAGGTTGGGGTTTTATACATTAAAAAACATATATCTGTGGAACAATTGTTCTTTAATAACGAACTTTACTATTCAGAGGATGCTTGAGACGTGATTCAAAACTACAAATACATGCATACATCCCAGTGAATCATAGAATAACATAGTCTCCCCATTCTAATCATTTAATACTTAATAAAAACAAATCTAATTGGCAGTTGGCAGTGATTAATGGTGTATAAACACACACGTTCGGAAACAGAGGACATTAAGGTTCAGGTCAAGCTTGGGTCTCACACTCTGGTTAATGTCAGCTGACAGTCTTAAAGTACAGTATTTTAACAGCTTTTCATTATATTTATTGTTCTGATTATGCTAAATGATTATGTTTATGGTTCTGATTTTGCTGATGATTATGTTCATTGTTCTGATTATGCTTAATGATTAAATTTATTGTTCCGATTATGCTTATGATTATATTCATAGTTATGATTATACTTGTGATTATTGTTCTGATTATGCTAAATGATTATGTTTATTGTTCTGATTTTGCTTATGATTATGTTCACTGTTCTGATTATGCTTAATAATTAAATTTATTGTTCTGATTATGCTTATGATTATGTTCACTGTTCTAATTATGTTTATGATTATGTACAGTGTCCTTATTATGCTTATGAATTATTGATTGTGCACAAATTTTCAATTCCGCCAATATATACATTGAAAGTGATTATGCCAAGGCTTTATCTTCTGATCTTTATTATGTCTAAAAAAAGTTCAAAAGTTAAAATCGGATAAAAATAATTTAACAGCGATAAGTCAAATATAAGCTCAAAACCTTCAGTAAATTATCCTGAATCAATAAACAAAGTTTAAGCGAAATCACGAAAATCTTTTTTTTAATTGCCGAATTCAGTTCTGTGACCGTCGTGGTTACGATAATTTTGCATTGAAATCGGCATTAAAAAATTATGAATTGATAAGAAAAATCCGTTTTCTTATCATTTCTAATAAGAGCTGCGAATTGAAACAATCAAATATTATATATTACTCTATTGTTATTAACTTACGTGCAAACACAAGTTTTCAAATAAACTTAAAACTGTTAAAAACTAATGTTTCTTCAGATGACTGTTTGGGGACAGTTGGATTTGCAATGCTTATATCTAAAAACGCTCGTTATATATTAATATTATAATCAATAGCTTACATTTTGTAATAAATAACATTTCATTTATAAACTTAACGCAATTATGAAACTATCCCCTTTCAAACATATGCTTTAAATGCATTTTATGATATTAAATTTCATTAATAAAACTAGCGACTGTCGATTTCACACAGTTATATCTTGTATACCCAGTGCGTAACGCTGTTCTAGTAAAATCTATAAAAACAAGCAGAATAGTGCAGACATTCGGAACACTTCGCCGTTTTCCCATATACCTTATAATGAGGAATTCGCTAAGTATGAACATTCATCGCAAGAAAGCGATAAATAACGTTTAAAATTATATATTAAATAAAAATATCAATGTATTAGGCTTAATAATGTATGTAATCACACACTGTGCAATGATGCCGCACACTATTTCAGTAATCAATGCAATGATGTCACACACTATTTCAGTAATCCATGATGATTGATAAACCACATTACGCCTCATTGTCATTTGTTGTTGTATTGTGTTTATCGAAGCAACATTATTTTAGTTATATCGTGACAATTTAGAAAGTCCATGAAATTTTGCAATACTATGGTTAAATGACTATATAAGTCTGTTGACGATGTTGTGATATATTAAGCAGCTAGACAGAAATGCTTACAGTGTGCCTTTGGCTCATTTCAGCTAGAGGGTGACAGAAAAGCAATTATATATTTTGTACCTTTAATAATTTATTTTTACATATGACTATAAACATTACAAGAAACAAATACAATCTACAGTATATACAAGCAGTTATATGACAAGTCAATCCTGTTTAGTACCACAGTTAAAATATTAATTACACTAGACTATAAATGGTTAAAAGTAAAACAGATTAAGATGGAAGATTTCGCTGAATTAAATAAGATTATGTCAATTCCAATGAAGTTCGCATGTGTTCATTTGTAGTCTTTCAAGATGATAACATGTACACGTTGATTTTATTGATTAATGATATATCAGTCATTAATTAATACAATGGGGTCAGTGGTTTCAGAGATGTTTAAAGAAATCATTGATGGCCAGATGGGTGATAGACAACAAGTGGCCCAATAGGACCTTAATCTCTCTACTAACAACAGATGCTACATGTAAAATATCTAAGGTCCAGACCTTGAAATTTCAGATAAACTGGGATTTTTTTAAATTTTATTTAAAATGTGTTTATAAGTCCTGTGGTACGGACATTCTGAGGTCAAATTATGCTGGTTCAACAAATCGTCCTAGATGTTGAGGTTATATAACTGCTGTGCAAGTTTAGTTAAGATTCACTGAAAAATGAAAGTGCCATCGCGTCTACAAGAAACAGTGTAATGGAAGGACGGACGGACGTCAGACAATTTACCATGACATAGGCCCTGCTGGCCTTTGGTAAAGCTCAAAACTGATCAGTTCACGAAAGTTAATTTTGTAAATAACATAATTGTACCCTTTTTTGATAATAAATTCCCTGTAATGAAGTTTCAATCCAAAGCATGCAGTAGTGACTGCTGCGAAATAAATTTAATCATAGTTTATAAGCCAAACAAAGGCCATAATTTGCACACAAAAAAACTAAACAAAAAAGAGCTATCCCACTTCATATTTCATAACTGCAAATTAATCTTTACATAAAGTTTATATCAAATGCGTTGAGTGGATGGCGAGATATGGACTTGATGGTTCTTGAGATAACCGAAAATTAGCGAGTGTTACTTGAAGATTATTCAGATGAGACCGAACAAAATCTGTTGAAAGCTATCTAATACATGCTGTAAATAATTTGTGAAACATGTTGAAATGTGTTGATAATTTAAAATAAAAAGAAACAGCAATAAAAGATAATACGTGACTAACCAAACAGTGAGAAAGGGTTGCAGTGAAATTAAAAACATCAACAACATATTTAACGTGGCGAATGATAATATCGTTATTTCGGCCTCACTACATCTCGATATTGTATCTAATTTTATTTTTATGGATGGCAATACACATTTGAATGTATATTGCAAATGTCAAAGAGCTTTACGGATTTTTTTTTCAAATTCCAAGAGTATTTTAGAAATTAGGCTATGTTCAGCACCGTTAAACAGCAAACAAATTTAATATCTTGTTCCCATTATTTGTTGCGTGTAGTGTGCTAATTTGAGGTTGAGCCAGTATCCAGAAAAAATATATTGGCTAATGTTTAACCGTCCTGGGATTTGCTACACTATTTGTTATTTTGGACGGATAATCAAAACATGATTATAGAGTTAAGTTAACATAAAATTAATGCATCAATAATTAAACATAATATTTCATACTGACGAAGCCGGGCCCGATTAGCTCAGGTGGTAACGCGTCTGACTATCAAACCAGGCGTCGTGAGTTCGAATCCTCCGCCCGGCAATAGTCTCCTTGATCATTGATATACGACATTGTGTCTCATTATCATTCGTCTCTCACCACTGATTCAAGTGGGAAAGCTATTTACTTGCGGAGATGGGGTGTGCTCGAGTACTGGTTAATCGCAGGAAACAGTGGTTAGGTTAACTTATCGTCTGTTAGCCCTCGAGGGCCTAAAAATGACGATTGATGTTCAATCAATCAATCAATCATACTGACGCTAACATGGATATAAACGACGTTCTAAAGCCCCCGCTTAGATATGTGGACTGTCCGGACGAAGAGTTTACTAATATTATAAATAAACACATCTTAACATATTGTTGATATGTAATTCATTTTTATATCAAAATACAAACATAGAACATATTGTATACAAATGCTATAGCTTCTATTTTAGATAACAAACATTCATAGTTTTGATTAAGTTGATATATGTTTTTTCTCGTATTTACATTGAGTGTACTTATACGTATTGTTATTTTCAGTTTTGAGTCACGTATTTATTTTTATCAATAACATATACATGCAGTGCCGCCATGATTCTTAACTTTTCTTAACTTAACTTATATTATATGGTTAAGCATGTGCGTTCATTGATGCGTGATAATTGAACCAGTTTTGCAATGTCACCAAGCTTATCTGATTTTTTTCATATTCCCGGAAGACTTTAGAAACGGATTCGATAAAAACATCCTGTTCTATAGATAAAACATCCTGTTTTTAGATGGGAGTAATGATTTGTTATGTGAATATTTTCCCTATATATACAAAACTTACAGACTTAACTTGTTCATACAAATCACGCTCAAAGTCGTCCTGTGTATAACCAGTACTAAGCATATGCAGAAAAGGTGTCTTGCTCAAGGAAGCCACGCATGTCCGTTGGGAGGATCAAACCTACCACCTTCCGATCCGTGCTTTACCACTGGGCCACGCGCCTAAACAAGGTTTTAAGAAGATATATGGTGATATATATTTTCACTTAAAAGAAGAAGTAAATATTCAGTTTGCGATGAGATAAGATCTGGGTCTTTTTCCATTGCTCTGCTGACCCTGCAATCATGTAAGCATCTGCGCCTGTAAACAGTTATATAATATTTGTCTTGTTTTACTATGTGAATTAACAGTTCATATTGGGAGACTGGTCTTTCATCTTCTAAATGAAAGTGTTTCTTTTAATTCTGCAACTCCTTATCAATTTTAAATCTTAGCCATAATCTACCACCACAACCATTACCACAGTCACCCCTACCATTACCACCACTACCATTGCTATTATAAATACCATTTACAATTATATCATAATTATCATTAACATTACCATTACCACAACCACTTTCACTACTACAACCACTATCACAACAACTGCAATATTAACTGCCACTACCAATGACACTGTCACTACTACTACCGATACCATTACCATTATCATCATCACAATCACTATCACCACTACATGTACTTCCACCATCATAAACAATATCACAATCAAAGCTACCACTACCACTACTATTAAATAAATATAAATAATTAACCCATTCATTCGGCATGAAGCATTTACCATTTAGAACTAAGAAATAGAAATTGAGAATAAAACAGTAAAAAAATTATATGCAATGAATATAATCAAGTATTTAGAATCAGGCATTTGGCATGAATGGTTGAAAAATCATTTAGAATTAAGAAATTGAATTAAAAAAATAAACATTAAGCATAATTATTTGAACATTTGGATTTTATCATCATAAAACATTTAAGAAAGATACTAAGTATGACTATATGAACTATTGCTGTGCTTGTTTGCCTTTGATAACATCAAGAATCTCATGTTCGACTAATAATTAGCAAATGGTCATAATTTGTTATCAGATAGACGTTGGTGAATGCTTAGTCTAATACATAAATGTTTTGAATTTTAGCCTCAAAGAATTGATTTTAAGACTTATGCTACACACTTGTTCAAATTAGATTTTTGTGAATCTATATGCATGAACGAACATTGCATTACATTGGCATGTACATACACGTATTAGCTCATTTTATTTGATAAAAAATATGTTGACAGTATAGATCTTATAAATTAGATATCTTTGTACTTTTTTTATTTGTTGTCATTAAGTGATTATTTGTAAAACCCCAGATTTTTGGACTTGATATTAAAAAAAAAGCATCAAACATCAATACCGCCAAATGGACAAAATAGGTTCTGAACTATAGGAAAACGTAAGAAATGGCATCATCGCCCAATTTTTTGGGGGCGAACATGCCCCAGACCCCCTCCCCAACCCCTATAATTGGCCTCCCTGTTTTTTTAAGGTCTAGTTACGGGCTTGCTGTTGATATGTCTCTGATAAAATTGATTAAATTAGGTACTTTTTTCCCGTTCTTTTTAAGGACGACATACCGAAATCTGTAAAATTAGGCCTTTGCTACCTAGATCTCTGAAAATAAATAGCCATGTATTCCAGATCTCAAAAACCACTGTGAGGGCCTCAATCATCTAAAATTATAAATTATAATTATATTTCAAAGATAAATGTTCAATCAATCTCAAGGTGATCTAGATATATTTTCCGTGAAAAGATTCCGATCCACTATCTCCGAGCTGACGAATACAATTTAAATAGATGACACCATGCGTATACTTAGCATAGAATCCATTATTCACCCTAACTACAGCCTAGATTTAGCCCTTTGCAACTTTTAGTTGTTCCCCCGAAGGTAAAACATGCACGAGACCCGGAAAAAAACCAGGGATGTCTATAACGAAGGCATTTCGGGAATTGTCACGTGACTGGCTGACGCACGTATTTTGCAGGTGGACTGGCAGACGGAAGAAGTGTATTCGCTTAAATGGACGATACTTTGAAGTGGAGTAGCTGTTCAAAGTAAACCATTTTTTTGTTCTGAATATATCACAACAAAAAAGAAATTAAGGATCACCACTCGTTTGTGCATGTGCATACTTCAATATTTGCAATATTGGATGTTATCATGTATAATATATGTTTGAATCAACATTTAAGACAATTTTGACAAAAATATTTATTTACAAAAAATTTGACATATATTAAAACTAAATGTTGAATTGTATAAAACATATAAATTGAGGAAACAATCTCAATATAATTATCATTCTTATATAATAACCGATCGACTGGCGGAGATAAATATTAAGCATATTATCTTTATATGTACACTGTGCATGGATAGCGGTTTAGTTGTAATATAAATGAAATAATGCTACTTAAAAATAATACATATATATTTAATCATGCATGCATTTTTTTTTGTAATATGAAAAAACCTTCGTTTATACATTATTTTGGTATATACATGCACAACGGAGTCACTGTATAGGTTTCCATACCATTGGCGAATCTACTCTTTACAACCACCACAAGATTAAAATTGAAGCATAAAGCAAATACAACGATAATCAAGTAGTAAGGAATAAAAAAAGAAAACAAGTAAGGAAAGAAATTAAGTTAAAAAGATTGAAGAATGAATTGAAAAAAGAAACAAAGATCACAAGAACCAAGTAAGTATGGAAAGAAAACTAGATTACAAACATTGAATATGAAGTTAAGTAATACAAGATTGGAGTATAAAGTCAGCATGGAAAGAAGCAAAGTTAACAAGATTGGAGTAAGTATGGAAAGAATGGAGAAAAATTGGTTATAGATAACAAGAAACACAGTATGAGTATTGTGTGCTAGGATATATATTTGAAGAAAATAAAAGTCAACAGTAGTAGTAGTAGTTAGGAAATATGTAGGAAAATAGGAAAGGAACTTAATCCTCCACGACCGGTGATTAAGCAAGTGTAAGAATACAACCCTGATTAAGGTTGACCTCATGAGCGAGGATTTTAAATGTGGGCTATTCACCTAACTGATAAACCGCCGGCAAATAAAGTAGCGATCGATGTATATATTTTTATGTCTCTTATACACCTAAGATAAAACGTTTATCATGTTACAAACATTTCCATAATATGAATATAAAGTGATCACAAATTATGTTTATTAGTCAGTATATTAATGAATAAATGTTTTATCTTTTGTTATATTTTCTGCACTTATAGTTTTACCATTATATCAATTTGTCTATTTAAAGAAAAAGTGACATAATATGTTCGTTCTTTTATTGAAATAGCTATTAATATTATTTTAGATTCCATTGCCAAAGGCACATTCACAGGTATTGTATTCGCGTTTTTAGTGGCCTGGTTATCCTTAATATTAACATTGAATTTATAACCAAAACTGATAAAATATTGTTTAATATTTGGATCATATCTAATGATATTTCTTGTAGCGAATTTATAGTTTACGCCCACTTGGGATACGATTTTACATTTTTGGCATTTTTATTTTTCCGATTTCTCACATTAAAAAAGTTTAAGCCCCTGTCTAAAGTGCCTATAGCTACCCCACTGGTTTCTTAAACCAATCGTGTGATGGCGGTAAATTTGACCAGTTCATTTGACCCTCCTTTGTAAGTAAGATCAATGGTATCTAGTAAACAGTACACTGCTTACGTGTTGCTAGAGTTAGGGCTAGTAGCTCTGTTTTTCCTTTTATCAAGTCAATGCAGTCATTTATGTTGATAAACTGCCTGCCTGATAAATATAAGTTTATCACGTCATTAAAAGTTTATTAGACACATGACGTCATAATGCTTACTTCATGACGTCGTTATGTATACTTGTACATTTCGACCTGGACGGAACTACTTTTAACCTTACTTAAAATGAAAATATAAATATTTACATGATAAACAGAATACCATGTAAATGTCTAATATTATCCAACTTAATCAGGTTCGGCACGAATAAAAAATCAAGGACAAGGCTCTGATTTTTTCTAAGCCTCACCTGATAAAGTTGATAATATCAGACACTTACATGGTATTTTCTATATCCTTCATGAACAGATTCAATAAAACTGAGTTTGCTATTTTTCTTTTTCTTGACATATATCAGACTCAGAGGGTTGTAGTTATTTTAATACATTTTAAGAATTTCCTTTATCTGTCCTTTAGTTTGTAATACGTTATAAAGTTGGAAATTGTTTAAGTTGGTATAGAGCATATAACATGATATGTATTTGATATTTACTGCCAATTAGTAAATGGACATTCGATCACTCATAAAACATTTAATACAAGTTAAGTAGTTAAAATGTCAATATGTCCTTTTTTCCGCAATATGTTCTTGATATGAGACACATCGCTTACCATAAAAATGATAATGTCTATGATACTTTTTATTTTTGATTTGGATGACAAAAAAAGACATTTATTGTAAACAGGAGACGTGGTATTCAAATAACACAGTCTCAGCAACAGTGTCAACATAACCAGTTTTTATGTATATTTTGTTTGAATATTTAGCGTCACTCTTTTATACCATACAGGGCCAACAGACGAGCGGATGACCTTAATACGCTTTTTCTGGAATATGTAAGGATAGCCAGTACTCGAGCACACCAAATCTCCCCAAATAACTGATCGCAGTTTCGCTAAAGATCTCAACTAGAGATTTTCCCCAGGTTAAATTTTTGAAATACTTTTATGAAAACTTCATTATTTATGCCAATAAAACTGAATCTGAATATTGATCATGTTGCGCGTTATCCATAACCAATGAATTAAGATTTATTATGGCTACAATTATGTATCGTTAATTAATTGAGCTATTAAGTGAAACCGGTCAATGATAATTTTCCCACTTGAACTAGCGGTGAGAAACGAATGGCAGTGTGACACAATGCAGCATATCACTTACCACGGAGATTGTGGCGGGATTGGAATTCGAACTCACAATACCCGGATGATAGTAAGACGTGTTATCCACTCAGCTATCAGGGTACGGCTCATTATATAGAATATTGATAACTTTTACAATACAAATATAACATAGGAGAAGTGGTAGCAAATCTTGAAACGGACAGTAGGTGGTACCGCCGCCACTAGACCAATCCTGGCTAACGACTAGCATTTAACCTCTCTCTACCCCGCCACATCATAAAATCTGAGACAGTGTTAATAAAAGTAGACTCTCCAAAGTACTATTTTACAAATGTGACAGCATGAACACGTACATTGTAATACATCACAATAAATAGAAAAGTGTACATTATAACATTCATTTAATAATTTAATTGAGCAAGATTCCGCAATTTAAAGCATAGGTTGATTCATTTCGAGTCAATAAATCATATCCTGTTATCAATATTTCATGGATTACATGTAGTTGATTCATGTCTCGTTAATAAATCCTATACGACTTCATTATATTATAGAAAAGATGATTCATTTCTAGTCTATCAATCCCATTCCTGTCTTCAGTATTTTATGGATAAGTTGATTCATTTTGAGTCTATCAATCCTATTCCTGTCTTCACTATTCTATTGATTAGTTGATTCATATCGAGTCTATAAATACTACTAGTCTTCAATACTTTATGGATTATTTAATTCATTTCGAGTCTATAAAACCTATTGCTGTCTTCAATATTTTATGAATTAGTTGATTCATTTCAAGTATATCAATCCTATTCTTGTTTTCAATATTTTATGGATTAGTTGATCCGTTCGAGTCTATAAATCTTATCCTGTTTACAATATTTTATGAATAAGTTGATTCATTTCGAGTCTATCAATCCTATTTCTGTCTTCAATATTATTATGGATAAGTTGATTCATTTCTAGTCTATAAATCCTTTTCCTGTCTTCAGTATCTTATGGATTAGTTGATTCATTTTGATTCTATCAATCCTTTTCCTGTCTTCAATATTCTATGGATTAGTATATTCATTTCATGTCTATCAATCCTATTCTTGTCTTCAATATTTTATGGATTAATTGAATCATTTCGAGTTTATAAATTCTATTCGTCTTTAATACTGTATGGATAAGTTGATTCATTTCGAGTATATAAATTCTATTCCTGTCTTCAATATTTTATGGATTATTTGATTCATTTTGAGTCTATCAATCCTATTCTTGTCGTCAATGTTTTATGGATTAGTTGATTCATTTCTAGTCTATAAATCCTATTCGTCTTCAATACTTCATTGATTATTTTATTCATTTCGAGTCTATTTTCATTAATTTTCGAAACCTATTCCTGTCTTCAATATTTTATGGATTATTTGATTAATTTCCAGTCTATCAATCCTATTCTTGTTTTCAATATTTTATGGATTAGTTGGTTCTGTTCGAGTCTATAAATCTTATCCATTTTTCAATATTTTATGAATTAGTTGATTCATTTCGAGTCTATCAATCCTATTGCTGTCTTCAATATTATTATGGATAAGTTGATTCATTCCTATTCTAAAAATCCTATTCATGTTTTCAATATACTATGGATTAGTTTAATATTCATTTCGAGTTTATATCTTCAATAGTTTATGGATTAGTTAATTCATTTCGAGTCTACAAATCCTATTCGTCTTCAATACTTTATGGATTATTTTATTCATTTCGAGTCTATAAATCATTTTCCTGTCTTCAATATCTTATGGATTAGTTGATTCATTTTGATTTATATCAATTCTTTTCCTGTCTTCAATATTTTATGGATTAGTTGATTTATTTCGAGTTTATAATTTCTATTCGTCTTAAAGATTTTATGAATAAATTGATCCATTTCGAGTATAAGAATTCTATTCCTGTCTTCAATATTTTATGAATTATTTGATTCATTTCGAGTCAATCAATCCTATTCCTTTCGTCAATATTTTATGGATTAGTTGATTCATTTCCAGTCTATCAATCCTATTCCTGTCTTCAATACTTTATTGATTAGTTGATTCATTTCTAGTCTATAAATCCTATTCCTGTCTTTAATATTTTATCGATTAGTTGATTCATATCGAGTCTATAAATCCTATTCGTCTTCAATACTTTATGGATTATTTATTCATTTCGAGTCTATCAATCATTTTCCTGTATTCAATATCTTATGGATTAGTTGATTCATTTCTAGTCTATAAATCCTATTCCTGTCTTCAATATTTTATGGATTATTTGATTCATTTCGAGTCTATCAATCCTGTTCCTGTCGTCAATATTTTATGGATTAATTGATTCATTTCCAGTCTATAAATCCTATTCATGTCTTCAATATTTTATGGATTAATTGATTCATTTCGAGTCTATGGATCCTATTCCTGTCTTCAATATTTTATTGTTAAGTTGATTCATTTCAAATCTATGAATCCTATTCCTGACTCAATATTTTATGGGTTAGTTTATTCATTTCTAGTCTATCAATCATATTCCTGTCTTCATTACTTTATGGATTAGTTGATTTATTTTTAGTCTATAAATCCTATTCCTGTCTTCAATATTTTATGGATTAAGTTATTCTTTTCTATCTATAAATCCTATCCTGTTTTCAATATTTCATGTATTAGTTGATTCATTCTGAGTCTATCAATCCTATTCCTGTCTTCAATATTTTATGGATTAGTTGATTCATTTCCAGTCTATCAATCCTATTCTTGTTTTCAATATTTTTTGGATTTGTTGATTCTGTTCGAGTCTATAAATCTTATCCTGTTTTCAATATTTTATGAATTAGTTGATTCATTTCGAGTCTATCAATCCTATTTCTGTCTTTCAGTATTATTATAGATAAGTTGATTCATTTCGAGTCTATAAATCCTATTCCTGTTTTCAATATTTTATGGATTAGTTTTTCTACTTGCATGATTTTTAGCGTTATATCGTCACGGTGTCTTCTTAGAAGAGTATTCTGGCCGTTGCCTCACTGGAGTATCATGTCGCAGAAAATTTGTCTGATACCCCAAACAGTTACGTTTATTTATACTAACACCATACCGAACAGACATAGAACTATCCTCTAAACAGTGAGCGCCAAGCGAGGAAGCTTCTACCATCATTTTTTTAAGTAATTGGTATAACCAAGCCGGGGATCGAACACCCGATCTTCCGCATGCGAGGCGGACGCTCTACCACTAGTCCAAACTATTAAAGGGGCTTTCACGTTTTCCTTCATGTGCAATATATTTTTACATCATTTTTACCTCGAAGATATAAATATCAGCCAAATATCAATTAATCAGCCTTTTCTTACATCTTTTATGCGCCACACAAAATAACAAAAAAAAACGGCTAACAACCAGGCTAAAGTGATGTAATAAAAGCAATATTCTAAGACCTGTTTTTAAGCTCTGTATATTTTTTGATAATTTATGTTATGTTGATTTGTTTATATATTTACTAGCACTGTTTCGAATAAGCGTAAAAATGATTGCCAGGAAATGCCAGTGGGTTGATTTAAAGCATGGTTCATAGCAGCTGAAACAAAGCGAGTGTAATTACAAGACAAATTTATTGTACGTTGTAACTATATAAGATACATGTATACTATCCAATGATAATCGTCAAAAAAAACAACAACACAGCAATAGTCATTTACGTATCACCACACAGTTGCACTCCTTTTTGCTACGGTAACATGATTATTGCGCTTAAAAAAAGTCCTAGTATGTAATTTGGTTTGAACTATTATCAAAAAGATTCATAGAGACTTATGGAAAATGAACCTGTGTACAATAAATATATGACAATAGAGTGGGTGGTGGCGGGTGGAAATACATACAGGCGTCACACATTTAAAAGAAGCTCATCTACTAGTTTGATCTAAAATATATTTATTAATTTACATGATTCATATACAATATACTTTAGTCTTCACCGCACGCTTCGAAATTACCTAAAGTGGAACAGTTTTTACCGTTAACTTAGCTGAAAATTGCCATAATCGGAGGGGTAACCGTTGTGATTTCTTACTGCAGATGAGTAGAGAGCAAGCTGGCATAGTTGTACCGTAATAAGACATTGTTGGTGTTAAAAAGGTGGGTTTTATAGAATTTTAATATATAAAAGTATTTATGAGCATTTGAGGATTTTATTTTTTAAATGAAACATATGGATGTCACTGTACTTCTTCGAAAAATAACATAGCTGGTCAATTAACAGAACATATTAAGGCATTAATATTACGTTGCCAAGCAACAAGTTATATACTATTTTATGTATATATTTTTTTATTTTTCTTATAGATACATATCAACTATACTGAACGGAACAGCTAACTCGCCACCTGACATTTTATGTACCTGATATTTTAGATATTTTTTTCAAAGAAAAAACAATAAAGCAATTTCCTTGAAAATTTAGACTTGATTAAGAAAAAACATTTAGGCTATGTATTATTATTACAAAACTGTCTGTTAATGTCTTATACAAGAGTAGGTAATGCTAATCGAAAATTTGACGAAACTAAAAAATACAAAAGTGGTGCGTTAGCAGTTCCGTTCAGTATATGTCTATCAAGAGACTGAGCTCGTTCGTGGACTCAATAGAACAAAAAACATGCAATATAAATAATGTTTTGAATATTCACACGTCCGAACAGTTTGTTGTGTAACAACCACCACTTGGTACTAACACCTGGGTTACAGGGATCGTATTCACCAAAAAGCTTGTGAAAATATTATTAATTTTTTTATTGAAAATCCAAAATTCAACCTTAGATATCTAGTTTACTATGACATATAGAATAATTGTGAGAGTTTATTTGACTATATGGGCGGCAACCCTGTCTGCTTGCAAATGTTTGTCTAAAAAGTGTCTCTAAGTGTGAGTTCAAGTATGAAAATGATTGGTGAATACCACCCCAGGTGTCCCTAAACACTCATCAAACTACTTCTTAGATAAGTGCAAGCGTCCACAGGTCATGATAGAGTATCCGACAAAGGATCGGAGGGTTTTGTGTTCGATCCCTCTTCTTGACCATGTGTGATGTACTTGATAGCGTCACTTTATCAGTATGTTCTACTCAGGGAAGATTTCATTTCGAGCGTGATTTGGTAAATGTTAATAATGTTCTGCTGCCAGTTTCGAGAGAGATGACATATATTTACTGGGCCTTTTGTTTGAAATAAATTGCATATAAGCCATTATCAAACTATATCAATATGTAAGAACGACTTTCCATTGTTAACGTTTGATTAAAGCGATTATCAATGAACTATGCCTTACACGTATATTACTTTCGGCCGCTTATTGCTTACAAATGCTAAACTTAAACGATCGGAAATTTGAGCTTGCGTGGAAGTATATTCATCTGATAATGTTACACCGTGCATAAAAAATATTTCAGAGTTTCCTTGAAGTACTAATTTGAACGGCCAGTGACCTGTTAGATCGCTACGACAAAGATTTTAAGCTTGGCCTATAACCAAAGGTACATGCTAATGTCATCAATACGTTCAACAATACACCTAGATACCTTGACGATTTACTCAATATATTAAATAAATAGTTATTGTTTCACTTAAATAGAAGTCATCATCAATTCAACTGCATTCAGCATATATATATATATATATATATATATATATACATATCTTTATATATAATGTGTTTATACAAAATATGATAAACGATATGATCTTTACTTTGATATGTTCAATTAACCGCTGTTTGATTGACCCCGGATGCTCATTTATAATTATGAACGTGCACGTTGCACTAGGATCTACAGCGATGTTGCCGATTTCATTAAACGTAATCTGATAAATATTACCGTTTTCACCGATTAAGTCCTGAGGCACATTATGGATTTTATTTCGTAAGTCTGATCTCTTGAACGTTATAGTTTGCATTTACGGACTGTTAAATTGATGTTAACGTTGATTAACCATCCGCCGTTATAACTAAAACATTGAACAGTACATGGGCTGAATCCCATAAAAATGCAAATGCTACGTATAGTGTTAGCGATAATATATCGCTTGTAGGAAAACTTGGTCATATATAGAAGATCAAAACTTTTTCGTTCATAAAATAAAGTGATTGAATAGTGTAGAATAAATTTCCAATTCTAAACGTTTAACACAACTTTAAAAACATTTCATGCTGTTTATTGAATCCAATGTTACTGATAGAGGAAGCCATCAGAATGAATCTGAGAAGCTCCGCAATCTCATAAACTGTCTTGGGAACGTCATCTGCATCAACAAGCACACCCGTGAATATATATCCACCATCTTTGTTCCGTCAGGCACGGGATTATAAGCATTGTCTATGCTCAACATAAAACTCATACTGAAACACAAGTTCCGGTTCTACTTTTAAAGTAAATAACCATGACTATATGACAAACCATGAATATCAATAAATTCTAAAGATAAAAAAAAAAATATTGTAATTGACTTAACACATTGACTTAACTTATCGGTAGCATTTATACAAATGAAACTAACGGCCAACACGAAACAGAAAACGAAACATTCAAAGGTTACCGCTACCAACACACAGTCAATCAATACGTAAAGTTATCACAGCAAATACAATACTTCATTGGTATCTTGATTTCAATATGTGATTACTTGGGATCCCTTATCAAATTGTATAAACAGACAGACGACGTGAGATCATGGTTTTAAGTTAATATGCTGTTTAATTGCCATTATATTCACGTATAGGCCGGAAATCAATAGCGCTAGTTAACTACGTGATTCTATCTTATACAGTAATTGTATTTGTTATGTAATAACCAACGTTTGATGTCCTCGAGAGAGAACGATTGGTATAAACAATAGAGAATTATTATCAGAACCTAGATATACACATAACTAGTTATTACTGCTGTCATTGTTATCTTCACCAATATGACAATGCCGTTTATTTTTGGAATGAGATTGTATGCCGTGATTTTGTCTAATTAGCAAAGTGGTACTTATCGGTACTTATACGAATTACGTGACGAACAGAGACGTGTCGCACAAATGGGCCTTCGAGAGATTTAATTATTTAAGATAATGGTTTTCATTGTAAATTTAAATTTTAACAAAAAATGCGAACACATTTCTGCTGTTCTAAATTCTGATATAATTTAACGGTTTTATTTCTTTAAAATATGGTGTTGCTATAAACTTATAGAAACATGAGAAATGTTCATAACTTGAGATTTCACAAATGCAGAGAATTTCACGTATTGTCATATTCAAATATTGTAATAAATTTGTAAAGAAAAAATAGAATATACGTTTATAAACAAACAGGGCTCGTAGAATTCACAGTTAATCATAGTTGGTCATGTATAATATGTGCAATACATGTATAGATAAGCAGTGATTACAACTGAAATCATCGCACTGGAACAGTCAAAAGCAAAAAGTGACACTGGGGAACTAAAACCTGGTTTACAGATGTACCAATCCTCGCTCTTCCCCGTTGTCTTATTAAAAGACGAGGCAGTGTATAAAATATCACCGACCGACTATTCTCTTTCATATACGAAAGAATGCACATGTATATATTGTAGAACACAGAAATCCTCAAGTAAACATATATATTAAATAAACAAATGATGTCACACGCAACTGTACACAATGACTGCGTAGAAGCCAGAGAAGCGAGAGAATAATAATAACGATATGGGCACGGACAAGTATCAAGCGCCCTCGTCCGTTTCAATATAAAGAAGGAATTCGACCCATTGAGTTTTCGGTCCTTTGAAATCCGATCGTTGCACAGTTGAAGAGCAAAGCGTGAAGTCAACCGTAAAAAGGTCAACCACCTATAAGCAGGCGGTATGTTGAAGAATCAAAGGTTCATAACTATTACTGATAAACTTTTAATGTGTTTAGAACTTAAAGTGGAAATACATGTAGCACTGTATCTTAAGACGCCCGTAAATCGTATCCCCATTAAAGTCATGTAAATACAAATCAAGACGCTACAGTGTTTTGAAATCGGTGTTGTATTTGCAAATGAAAGATGAATGAAATGATGCAGTTCAGCTTATAAAAAACGCCTTACGTAATTTGTGATAATGGTAGTTCTGTTTTAAGAGTTTGTTTAAGTGAAAAAGATGGTAGGTTAATTAAAATTCACAACGGGTCTGCATCCTCCAGAAAAGCAATCAAGAAATGGAATATGCAAGATGTAGCTCGGGGCACACCCCCATCCAAATAAGAAAAAAATACGAATATAGAAATCAAAATCATCTCTTTTTATTATACATTGTACGTATAAAGCCATTATTAATAGAAATATGTAACTTCAGTATTAGAAATGAAAGCTTGGAGCTGACTAGGATAAATATTGACTTCAAAATGAATGAAAAAGTAATTGTGGATATTAATTAAGTATATCATCCAGGTCCATGTAACTAGATGAAGTATCTAAAGCGTTTATGACTTTGGCAACGGGTCCAGCGTAAAGTCCTTCAAGCTGTCGACGCAATTTAAAACGATTCTGTAACAAGTGGAGCACAAATGGTGGTCATATGAATTTGTACAATTTATCTAAACACGTTATCAACGTATCGAATGAAAAGTTTATTTAAAAAAAAAAAATGAGTGTCTCAAACATTTAGACAAGTCCATGTACAACACACGTTTGTCAATTTTAGACTTTGCAAAGAATATGCCGTCGAAACTATAGGTAACACGTGAAGCGTATTCTCTGACAAACGTTTTCTGAAATATCTATGAATGAATTATCAGTTTCATTCAAATGTGTGGGAAATAAAAGAAGTGAACAAAATCGAATAGAAGTACGTGCTTACAGAGGAATCTTGATACTATCTGGTTCCTAATATAAACTTCAGATTAAAAAAATCAGATTTTTATTTAGCTCAAAAGCGTTTTATAGCCGCATTCACGTATCGCAATATATTGTATCATGCTCTTTAATAGCGGGAAGGCAATAAGATAACACTTAGAAAGAGTGGTAGTAGCGCATGCACTACAATATGCTATAAAACACATTTTATGTGTTTATTAATGTAACTCAGAAATCCAGTTAGTGGAAGGAAACATTCTTGTTTATCCTCTGCAGCTACACCCGAATATTTACAATGTTCAATATGTGTTTAATTACAATATTGGATAGAGTCTGTAAACATTAACATAGATTTTTTATTTCACTTGAAGTAGGAGGAATATAATTTATCATTTATATTTCTAGATTTGGTAAAGGTGTATACACTTATTACAATTTGTGTATAATAACAAACACTTTATAAGACTGACGGAGATCATAATCTATTTTCAATATGTACTTATAAAAAAGAGGACAAGTCTCCTGATTTTTTAACAAAATATTTGAAAAAAAACCATGACATTTGTTGTTGTTTTATTGATCATTTTATGTACAGGAAGCTAGATGTATTTAAAAAAAAGAGGTGAGTCGTCTGTTGTTTTCGTAAACTATACAAAAATGGGTAATAACTATACCGAAAGAACGATTATTAATCCCTTTTTATTTGAGTTGATGTTCAATTGAAATATGACTCCCCTTAAACGTATAATATGGCTACCTTAAAATGTGAATAGTTCGCCTAAAAAGGCAAGCTGTTTTTGAATCCTGCTTTAAAACTGATCTCGTTAAATGGGTTTCATAGAAGGCTAGGTAAATATAAAGCATCTAATCGCGAATAAATTGGTGGTACTAGCAGTCTGCTTATCAATCTTGTCCGACATGTTGTTATCTTGCTTCTCTGACATATATTGAGTATCTTCAACAGATGCTACCTTCAGCAAGGGTTCTTTATCTTTGTTGATTAAAGATTTGTCCTACTGAAGGTGTCACGAGCGACCATTGTAAGTTGTTGGTAGTTGTTATGGTGTAGTAATAGTGTCCTTTGTCTCTTTTTGGAAATAGCTTTCTTGTAATTTTTATTTCAGAACTGATGCAGAAAATATTCATATCTAATTGGCAATTCGTTATAACTTTTTTTTTGTTTTTTCAAAGTCTTTATAGAACAAATTATCAATAAATTACAAACAAAATGTGCTTTTAATTTCTCATTAAATTCTATTATAAAATATATTCACAATAGCATATTGACTAACTACTACATGCTCTGTTCATTTCTTTGTTTTTGTTTAGGTCGATTTAAAACACAATATAACTTAAATGTGCTTCGAATTTATGAATTGCAAGGCTTTCAAACCTATTCTGTCTTTGTGCAACTACAAATCAAACTTAATGATTACTTTAGATAGCCAGTAACACAAACAATGTCACATATTTATCGTTATATAATTTATTCATTTTCTCTATTTCTTAAACAAGACAATAAAAAAATAATAATGCAAGGTTGTAGCGAAAACACACTTCCAAAATATAATTTAGATGGTTGTCAAATCGTCTAGTAGTTAGACCGCACTATATGTTGTATGTCGTATGGTGTTTAGCGTCGCTTTCAACAATTTTTCAGTCATATCGCGACGGTGTCTACTTGAGACAGTATTCTAAGCGCTGTCACACTGGAGTATCATGCCGCAGACACGTGGTATGATACCACACCCAGTCACATTATACTGACACCGGGCCGACCAGACCTAGAACTGTCCTCTAAATGTTGAGCGCAAAGCGAGGAAGCTTCTAGTACCATTTTTAAAGTCTTTGGTATGACCCGGCCGGGGATCGAACCCACGACCTTCCGGAGAAACCGCACTATAATGACCAATATTGAATTTTGACAGTCATAAGTACGTACTTCATTTATATTTGTGTTTAATGAATTGTATGATTGCATTATATGTTAATTATAAATGGCAACATTTCACTCCGTTGCAATCACGTGTCATTGTTTGTGCAATTAAATACAATGTAGTGATTAATCAGACATTGTCAACTTGTCTAAGGAAAATGGTGGCGTAGCAACCAATATCGACTGCTGATTGAAGTATTGATTTGTTTGGCGACAGCCACCGTCAAGTTAAATGTCCGGATCCAAATAAATTTAATCATATTTTTCACCTTATCACAAGCTAACCTTCACATTTTTCTGTAGCTATTATTTTGTATTTATTGTAGTTATGTATATAAGTGCATGGTTCCTTGGAAAAGAGAGTATTATATATAATCTGCCTCTTAATATTGTTAGGCGAAAGTTAGCTTAAGCCGAAAATTTAAAGGTATTTGGTTTTCTTTTGATAGCTCGACATAAAAGCTTCATACACACATGCAGTAAAATGCATTTTGTATTATCTTCGTATTCACAGTATATTATCAAGGCATACATCAAACCATTCCAATAAACACTCTGCCTTTATAAATTATATTTAAATACTTTAATTTAGAATTACAACTGTGTGAGTCGATATATCGTTATACAAAAACAAGTATAGTTTCATCAACCGCTAACCAACAAATCTGAACATTTACAATTGCATTTAAACATAATTAAACATTTTATGACACTTTGCAATATTCCTACTTACCAGTGAACTCAGTATTTACTCAATCTCAGAATAGTCCCTTACGATAATACATCCATTACACACAACCGGAGACACGACATTAGCTGCTTTTCTAAACCAATCACATGTACTGTTAAATCATCTATGCTTGCCGGAAAAAAATGATAACGGGCGTTATGAGAAGAACAAAAACAATGTGTGAATTATTTTAACAAAACCATCAACGCATATTAAATCCTAGATGATGTTTAGACGATGCAATTATGTATTCGTCACGTTAGTTAGATAGTCATGCAGTTTGTTGTTGTTATATAACAAACTGTCGTACAACAATAACGCTCAATATATTGTATCGTAATAATATCGGTACAGGCTGACAAAGAGCTCTGTACTAACAAATCTCTTGAACAGATAGTTTATCTATAGCTCAATGTAGTACGAGAAAATATTGATGCAAAGCAACACATTTGACCTGATAAAATTACACATGATTGTCTATCTGAAACTGTGCAACTGCCTGGTGAATTCATCTTAACAGTTGTGGCACTTATTACCTGTACACGATTGATAAATAAATACCGATGTTCTGGGCTTCCAGTAAATCATATTCCAATAATCGGCAACCTAAATAATACATTAATTTTTAAACAACGATGCACTTCAAAAAAGAAAAAAAATATTAATAAAGCTTACAATAAATCAGTGACTGTAACATTTTTATTTTAATTCATTGAAAAAAAATTTAACAAATCTAACTGAATATTTTTTTCAACTAAACAGACTAGGATATGTTTTGCCTATGTCTTTCCTGTTTTAAACAATAAGCAAACTAATATAACAAATGCTATATGATTTTGTTGTAATAATAATTCTGGTCCTTTTGGGATACGGGAGCCCATTCCAAATATATATAAATTAGAATAATGCTAAAGGGAATGTCTGGTGTGTGTAGGGGTGGTGATGGGGAGAGATGTGACAGGCGTGCATATTTACCACAATCCACGGACAAACACAATAAAACCAAATCGGAAATTTTAATTTGTTTTAAGTTCCGAGCTCATTTTAACCGGTAATACTCATATGATAAGATAAGGGCATTACATTATATTTTTAGAATTCATAACTTAATTTAGTTAAAATCTATTTAGTTTACTTCGATTGTTAAACAAGTTATTACAACTTAGATAAATCACGCTCGACGTGTTCCTGGGTAGAGCCACTTTAAGCATATTCAGAAGAAGTATCTTGCTTAGGACGTAACACACACTAGTGATAGAGGATTGATCGATCCCACGACCATCGGGTTTGATGGTCTATCACTGGACCGCGCGCTCCACCAATAGTATGTTTTTCTGTTATGCCGAACTATTCATTTATATGATTTTTTGCCGGTTTATTTAATATTCATTTATCGGATATATGTTATTTGAGCAAAATTTCTACAGTGAATGGTATCTAGTTGTCGTATACATAGGTATTATATGATATATAAACTGCATGTTAATAAATATTCTATATTTCTAAATAGCAATTTAAATATATTGTACACAAACAATATGACAATTGTTGGATTTTATAAAATGTTGAGCGTAAAGTTTATTATCCCTCATTCCCTTTCTTCGAATAAGGAATAAGGGAATACACGGTTAGTTCTTTATTCATTATTCGACTAAAATATACTAAAAAGAACAGCTTATCCACCATTTTTGTATTTCCAACATTTTTTCGATATATTGAGTAGCTTATCAAAATTTGTGTTTTTATGATTTGATATGACACAGAAGTACTTTCTTATTGTCAAAATTTCAAGGTAATTACGTTTAAACTTTTTGAGAAAATACATTAAATGTCAGGTACATAAAATGGCAAGTGGTGGGTAAGCTGTTCTGTTCAGTATAGTTATCATCAATAATCAACTAATTTCAAGTATAAATAATTATTCGTAATATTAGAACAAGTTTTACATTATTATTAATTGGACAAAGATAATCCAAAGTAGTTTAAGACACCAGAATACTAGTAAGGTGTTTCAATATTTTGATAAACCATCAAATATATGATTAACACCAGTTCATATTCTTTGAAATAATAAATTATTCATACATATTTCAAATCATTTCATTAAGTTATTATATTTTTTGTCGAATAAGGAGAAAGAACTAATGAAACATGGCTTTGTTCATTATTCGGAAAAGAGTGCATTCTCCCGTATATGTTAAAGAATAATGTGAGATACAACCTGTCGCTCATCGGGGGCAACGTACTTACATCGCTCACTCCGAGTTGTGTTATTTTCATCTTCATCAGTCTTCTGATGAAGTCTTTAGAATGCTTTCATAGTGAAAATTCTTTAATACTGTTTAAATGCCAAAAATAGGACAAAAATGTGTGTGGGGGGGGGGGGGGGGAGCATTTTTTTTTAATTTTACCCTCTTTGGATTGATTATCTGAACAGAAAACATAAAGTTAAACAAAATATATATATATAGTTTAAAATAACAAAGTAGACTTAATGCAAAGCTTTGCTGAAAAAAAAGGACTAAACATGTCTAACTGGCATTCATTTCACTTGGATTAAATATTTAGCCATAAGGATACGTAACATTTAAAGGACATAATCACCACTACAGTGGAACCACTGCTTGAAGTCAACATGATTGGCATTTCAAAAACTACTGAACATCCTCGCTAGTCTACTGATATTGTTATAAACATTAGATGTCTCATCGATTAGATATTTCTCGAGATTTTCAGACTGGTAAACTATTAACTTTGTCGTCGTAATACGTTATGACTGTAACTGTTTGTCTTTCCTTAGAACACTCAATTGTGTTAGCTCATAATAATTTCTTTGTTAGAATAAATATGTATCATGTATGAGATAAAGTATACTTGAGTTGATATCTTACAGCAGTACGACATACAGCTTGTTTTCTGTGTAGTTCTTGATTCATATTTGAAAACATTTTTATACAACTCAAAACTAAAAGCCGCTAGTCGTTGTAGTGACCAGAGCAGGTTTAGATACAATTACAGTCAAATCTGTGGAAGCGATCACCTCTATTTAGCAGCCACTTGTCTGAAGCAGCCACGAGCTTTTTCCCATTTCTATGCTTTCAGAAAAAGCACCTATATTAAACAACAACCTGCCTTTAAATGCCACTTTGCTTCTTCCAATGACTTGCTGCTGTTCAAGACAGGTTTGACTGTATACCAATATGTTTAAACCAACGGACGTTACATTTACAATATAAATGCTTACTTTCGTCTTGCCCAAGGACACAACATAAAGCCGTGGCTGTTGGATCGAACCTACGACCAACCGATCTTTGATCCGATTTCTCAGTCATACTTGTGCATACGTATGCTGCTTATCAATTTAAGCAACATATTAATAGAACAAAGTTAAACATGTATTTAACAATTAATTAATCAGAATGAATGTGTTACTATATTAAAGTTAAATGTAATTAATAACTAGTAAAATATAATATGTATAATTAGAAATAATATATATATATATTGACTATAGCTAATTTGAACGTACACTAATATGCAGCAGAGGACTAATACCAAATATTTTCATTTTACTGCAGTCGGCTTAAGGAGGAATTTACCTTTTAAATTATTTTCGAAATCAGTGGAATATTTGGTATGTAATGAAACAAGAAGTAATTTCCATTTTGAATATGCTTTTTTATCTGCGGTAAATATAACACTTCTTTACCTATGATGTCATAAACATGGCCATGTTTGGTCTTTTTTACGTCCCGATTTATAGCAGCAAATCGCGTATTTGTCGACCTCAGTCAAGTTATACCGAATGTACAGAATCGAAACACATATCACCACGTACACATTCAACGGATATATGAATTTACATATGCAATAATTACGACTAACGCCAAATTCTGAAAATATAAGCGAAAAACTGAAATTATTATTTTCTCGATTTTTTCGAAAAAATGCTTCAAATCAAAATTACCAAAAAAACAAACCGAGCGATTTTGGAATAATTTTCATTTGATTTCTAACAATATGCTTCACAGTGATTGTGAGATTTTTAGAAAAACTGACAAACTAGATTTTTTTTTTTTTTAATTATTTAACCCCACCCTACGTCAAAAAAGACGTCAACATATTGCATAATTCTACACGTTTTTCCATAAGATTTTCGGCAGTTGATTAAGGTTAAATTATTTTCTAAATCAGTGGTTCAATTAGTATATTAAAAAACTAGAAGAAATTTTCAATGTGAATATGTATGTTTTGCAGCGGTCAATAGAATATATATTTATATGTGACGTCGTAAACATGGACATGTTCAGCCTTTTTGACGTCCCAATGTATAGCAGCAAAATCGCGTATTTTTTCGACCTCAGTTGAGTTATTCCTAATACACAGAATAGAAACGTATATCACCATGTACACATTTGACGGATGTATGGATTTACAGATACAAAAATTATGACGAACGCCACATTTTGAAAATACTAGCGAAAAAACAGAACCTATTTTTTCTCCCGTTTTTTTCGTAAAAACGGCTTCAAATCAAAATTACCAAAAATCAAACCAAGCGAATTTTGCATAATTTTTATATGTTTTCGTACTATATATTGTACAATAATTGTGAGATTTTTTGAAAAATTGACAAACTAGATTTTTTATGATATTCAATTATTTAACCCTACCCTACGTCAAAAAACGCTTTAAAGCAAACGTCAACGTCGGTATAGCGCATGAGGTATACGTTTTGTGATAATTAAACAAGTTTGTTCTTACCATTATATTAGTATTTTGTGCACACTAGTTATATACTCTTCTGCTGTTTAGTGACAATATATCTTTTTTGATGTAGGGTGGGGTTAAATAATTAATAATAAAAAAAAATCTAGTTTGTCAATTGTTCTAAAAATCTCACAATCACTATGAAGCATATTGTAAGAAATCAAATGAAAATTATTCAAAAATCGCTCGGTTTGTTTTTTGGTAATTTTGATTTGAAGCATTTTTTTCGAAAAAATCGAGAAAATAATAATTTCCGTTTTTCGCTAATATTTTCAGAATTTGGCGTTAGTCGTAATTATTGCATATGTAAATTCATATATCCGTTGAATGTGTACGTGGTGATATGTGTTTCGCTTCTGTACATTCGGTATAACTTGACTGAGGTCGACAAATACGCGATTTTGCTGCTATAAATCGGGACGTCAAAAAGACCAAACATTGTCATGTTTACGACGTCATAGGTAAAGAAGTGTTATATATTTACCGCAGATAAAAAAGCATATTCAAATTGGAAATTACTTCTTGTTTGATTACATACCAAATATTCCACTGATTTCGAAAATAATTTAAAAGGTAAATTCCTCCTTAAGCCGACTGCAGTAAAATGAAAATATTTGGTATTAGTCCTCTGCTGCATATAAGTGTACGTTCAAATTAGCTAAATTAATCATAATGCAGCCACAGTTGATATCACAACATTTAGATAAATACATTATATTATAAAGAGAGCAATATAATTGTTTTTCATGTAGTTTTTCGAATTTTATAATGAAAGGGAAATAATCCATTTAAGAAATATAATTCATTACGATATATAATGTGGGTGTTTTGCTCTTTGCTCTTTGCGCAATAATTCATATTTCCCATAAAATAATTCTAATTTAAACTATGAGGATATGAACTATATAAAATGGAAGCATTCGATTACTTTTGAAGCCAGAGTCACTACATTTGAGATAAGGTTTGCTTCATCACTTTAGTTCCTTTAAAAATATCCTGATAAAATGGCATAAACAATTGCCTACAGATGTAAATTTCATAAATTGCTTGTCTATGAAGAACACATTGTAGTGTATAAGGATTAACCTTAACGTTAGGATCACTGTTACTGAAATAGAAAATAGATTCGAGTCACACATTTCAGACCCCCTTCAGATATCGTTATCTTTCTCTCCCTCTAACCAGTACTGTAAAGTCCGTCAAAAGTACGGAAAATAAAATAAAATTGAACGATTGGTAAACAAACAGGAGAAATTTTGACGACGGTCTAATTAATTAAGACGAATTTAAAATCATTGTATCTTATAAAAATGATAATATCCATATTGATGGACAGTTTCAAACCAAATAAGATGATGGAAAATTGAGTACTTTGTCCAAAGATTTGAATTTAATTTTGAAAGTCTTTAGACAAGAAAGTATGTATATACAAGATAGTATAAATATTTGTCATGTCACATGAATGCACTCAGTCTATCTTTACAAAATTATACCACGTGTCAGCGAGAAGGATCTTGATCGGTGCTACTCGGGAAGATTCGATGAAGGATAACAACTCCTGAACATGAGAAGAGCGGATATAGACTGCTGGAATGAATGAGGATTTAGCATAGAATTCAATAGAATGAGGAGCGATCTTTTTTAAAAACCTGAAGCTAAACAGGAAGTCACGAATCTGTTCGTCTGAGAATGCTCAGCTTGAGGATAAATGGCGGAAAGTTTTTTTGTACACCCAGTTTATCTTTTTTATTAATATAGTAAATTTTTTCTCATGCTGAATGTTAGAATTTGTAGCAAAGGTATTGTTTAGACAATCGGGAGAGGAATGAATTCTACACAAAATTACTCATGGTGGTTTGCAGTTTGCTTTATTATATTTTGTATTTGAACAATCCTCATATTTCGTTCCTGAAAAGTTACCAGAATATTCGCCTTAACTACAAATATCATGACTATGTCATTGTATTCAAATGTTCCAACAAAGAGTATCATTATTCCCCCTTCAATCAATGTGGGGATATATCTAAATTAAGTTAAATTTAGTTAGACTGTTTACTGTGTTCTTAAATAAATGTCTGTTTATATTTGCCAATTCCTTTGATATATTTGCCGAATCATTTTGTCTTTTTGCCAATTCTCTTGATCATTGCATGATGCATTCTTATATTAATATGGTAGATATAATATAAACCAATTTATTGGAAACAAATTTTGATAATGCTACTCAATATATTGCCAAAGATATCAGAAATACAAATGTGGCTGCTCCGCTCAGTATATTTGAGAAAATATGTCGTCTGCTTTCAGTTGTTGTTTATTTATTATTCTTACCAGCGGTTCTAATTGCTGTTTAGGGATTAAACAGATAAAGTTACCATGACTGGAGACGTGAGTCTTAGTATTCTTAGCGAATCTGCTAGGGGGCTTAAAGGTTGTTAACAGTATTGATAGAATGCGGTCTGTTGTTAAGAACGTTAAAGGGAATCTATCTGGATTTTTCAAACAAATAAAAAATGCTAAAAATATTATTTTCCTAATATATCAGGCCTATATATACTCTCTGCCAGAATCATATTTATTTAAGCATGCCAAATTAATATATTGAAAAGGGATTTCCTTACTCGGGCTTCGCGCCATAGGTTAGACTAAAATAGATTTCCCCCATGAAATGGCAACATATTTTGTGACATATTAAATAAGTCACATGATTTCATTCTGATCCGTTATAAATGTTTACACGTAGTTAAATGGTTTCCTCTAAGAAAGACTCCGAATTACGATGCGACGGTTGTCCAACAGTGTTTTAGTTTTGTCTATTTTTTAAATTAGGATTTCGTTTCAAGATTACAAGCGATTTGACATATATTTGACATACTAAGCTATTCGGATTTTATCAAGTAATGATAAAAATAATTTTATTCTTTAAGACTTGTTTGCGTTTTTTCCTGATATACCCCCTTTAAGTTGATGTCTATGCTACTGAATAAACGATCCTCCTTTACCAAATGGTATCGACTTCTTCGTTTTGGACTTACACTATGTACATGTATATTTGTTACGTTGATCATGATTATATTAAATTGAACCCATGTACACCAGAGTGGTATATTATAGATATCAAAACAAAAATGTATGGCAAAGAAAGAAAAATAACATATTAAATAGTAATCGTTTTAACCACCGCTACTTTTACTACCACAACTATAATCTTGGTCCAGTGATAATTATCTTCATATATATATATATATATATATATTATATATATATATATATTTATATGTATGGCGATAATTATTTGTAAATAACCAAGATATAAATGTACAGACCCGACTACGGCGAGTGCGCCTAGCTAGAATGCAAACCATAGATACAATATCAAGGCCTGTGGCAAACCAATATATTTGGTGCCGACCATGACTTATACACGTATAGTATAATATTACTATAGATTTACATGCAACACATCTGGACAGGGTTGACAAATTTACATACATGAACTGATAGCTTTATATGAGTAGGGTCCAGTTAAGGATTCATGACTATTCACATGCTATATAAAGGACATATTTATAAACCCGTTGGATCTTATAGATACAGGGAATGAATATATATTTAATTTCATAAAGGGAGATAATTAAATTCACAACAACGGAATTTACGAATTTCGGGATCTTTTCAGATGCTCATTCACAATGTATGATATATATTTGGAGATAATTATTTGTGAATAACCAAAACATAAATGTACAGACCAGACTACGGCGAGTGCGCCTAGCTACAATGCAAACCATAGATACAATATCGAGGCCTCTGCCAAACCAATAAAGTTTATGTCGACCATGACTTATATACTATGGATTTACATGCAACACATCTGGACAGGGTGGACAAATTTACACACATGAACTGATAGCTTTATATGAGTAGGATCCAGTTAAGGATTCATGACTACTCACATGCTATATAAAGGACAAATTTATGAAATATATATTTCAAAACCAATAGCAATAAAAACAATACATTTGGAACTTTAAAATGCGTTCTTATTTAAATGTAAAGGGGGCGTTTATTGACAAAAGAACTCGGAATGCCTAATGTATTTATTGAAGAATTTTAGGAATCATGTTTGCCTTTTATTTTGTAGAAAAAATGACATGCAATTTAAAAAGAATATTTTAATATTTTATTTGCAAGAGCATAGGTATTGACAAATCAAAAACTATATATGATTAATTTTGGAGTCAACTTATATCTGTAAACTTGTGGGTATGAACAAACGTCCTAAGCTTATTTTATTTTAACAATGGTATGACCTTATTTAAAACTAAAGCAAACAAGCAATATAATTATCTACAGTATTATGAAGAAATACAATACGAAACAAACAGTGCGGCTGTAATTGGTAAGTTGTCCCGCTTTGATTACAGGAGACGTAACAATTGACGCACACTTTAAAAAGCAAAATTAACATCAAGCCTTCAAACCAGGGTTCGAGGTTATGAAATGTTGGTACATATTTAACTCAAAAACGAATTCAATTATAAATTTGCTTTGTTTGTTTGAATGATTAGTGTCAGTTTTATGCGAGTAGACTCAATGCCATGTATCAAACGTCTTGGAAACGTTTGCCTGTTGGGAATTCGAACTCATGGCTCCTTGACTGAGCTAATCAGACACCCTGCTATACTTAATATAACGAAATAGAATGATGTAAATGCCGGTAACCTACCTCAAATCAGCATTAACTTAATATTATTTTATTTTCAAATTTTAGATGGAGTCAAATGTTTCACTTTAATTTGTGTTTTTATATGAATCTTGGAAATTATGCTTGAGTACGAGAACAATTTTATAATCCAGGAACTGACTAAAATGTACGTTCCCAGTGACGGCTTTGCTTCATACTGCATATCATTTCTTTCGTGTGTTTATCAACAACGAGAATGTTACATACTGCATATCACTTCTTCCGTGTGTTTATCAACAACGAGAATGCTACATACTGCATATCACTTCTTCCGTGTGTTTATCAACAACGAGAATGCTACATACTGCATATAACTTCTTCCGTGTATTTATCAACAACGAGAATGCTACATACTGCATATCACTTCTTCCGTGTATTTATCAACAACGAGAATGCTACATACTGCATATCACTTCTTCCGTGTGTTTATCAACAACGAGAATGTTACATACTGAATATCACTACTGCATTTATCAACAACGAGAATGCTACAAACTGCATATCACTTCTTCCTTTTGTTTATCAACAACGAGAATGCTACATACTGCAAATCACTTTTCCGTGCGTTTATCAACAACGAGAATGCTACATACTGCATATCACTTCTTCCTTTTATTTATCAACAACGAGAATGCTACATACTGCATACAACTTCCTCCTTGTGTTTATCAACAACGAAAACGCTACTTACTGCATATCACTTCTACCTTTTCTTTATCAACAACGAGAATGCTACATTCTGCATATAACTTCTTTCGTGCGATTATCAACAACGAGAATGCTACATACTGCATATGACTTTTTCCTTTTATTTATCAACAACGAGAATGCTACATACTGCACATCACTACTGCATATCACTTCTTCCTTTTGATTATCAACAACGAGAATGCGACATACTGCATATCACTTTTTCCGTGCGTTTATCAACAACGAGAATGCTACAAACTGCATATCACTTCTTCCTTTTGTTTATCAATAACGAGAATGCTACAAACTGCATATCACTTCTTCCTTTTGTTTATCAACAACGAGAATGCTACATACTGCATACAACTTTCTCCTTGTGTTTCTCAACAGCGAAAACGCTACTTACTGCATATCACTTCTTCCTTTTGTTTATCAACAACGAGAATGTTACATACTGCATATCACTTCTTTTGTGCGATTATCAACAACGAGAATGCTACAAACTGCATATCACTTCTTCCTTTTGTTTATCAACAACGAAATGCTACATACTGCATATAACTTCTTCCTTGTGTTTATCAACAGCGAAAACGCTATTAACTGCATATCGCTTCTTCCTTGTGTTTATTAACAACGACAATACTACATACTGCATATCACTTCTTCCGTTTGTTTATCAACAACAAGAATGCTACATACTGCATATAACTTCTTCCGTGTGTTTATAAACAACGAGAATGCTACATACTGCTTATAACTTCTTCCTTGTGTTTATCAACAACGAGAATGCTACATACTGCATATCACTTCTTCCTTTTGTTTATCAACAACGAGAATGCTACATACTGCATATCACTTCTTCCTTTTGTTTATCAACAACGAGAATGCTACATACTGCATATAACTTTTTCCTTGTGTTTATCAACAACGAGAATGCTACATACTGCTTATAACGTCTTCCTTGTGTTTATCAACAACGAGAATGCTACATACTGCTTATAACTTCTTCCTTGTGTTTATCAACAACGAGAGTGCTACATACTGCATATCACTTCTTCCTTTTGTTTATCAACAACGAGAATGCTACATACTGCATATCACTTCTTCCTTTTGTTTATCAACAACGAGAATGCTACATACTGCATATAACGTTTTCCTTGTGTTTATCAACAACGAGAATGCTACATACTGCTTATAACTTCTTCCTTGTGTTTATCAACAACGAGAATGCTACATACTGCATATCACTTCTTCCTCGTGTTTATCAACAACGAGAATGCTACATACTGCATATAACTTCTTCCTTGTGTTTATCAACAGCGAAAACGCTATAAAAACCGCATATCACTTCTCCCGTGTGTTTATCAACAACGACAATAAGTATAATCTTAAGTACAATACTTTATCAAGTAACATGAAATAACGTTCTTGATTGTGATAGTGTTTATATGATAAATAGGTTGTTTAAATACTACGTATCTGTTAATGTATCTCCGTATTTTAGTTTATCTTGTGTTTACTTTAAACCGACGTAAGATTAGCGCTTATTTGTTCAAATCCATGTTTATGGTAAAACTAGTACAGAGTATTTGAGAGGCACAATCTTTGACCCTAAAACTTTTTACGTGGATCTGGTATGAGAGTCTAACACCATGTCTACTACACCAGCATCATGCTTCGTTATACTCACAATATAATATGTATACGGTCAAACCTATGTAATTGGTCACCTATATTAAGCAGCCACTTGTCTTAAGCAGTCACATTTGCTGTATCCCATTTTTATGCTTTAAGTGCAAATTCACCTGTATTAAGCAATAGTCTGTCTTAAAAGGTCACTTTTGCTTCATTTAGATAACAATTATATGTATGTACACACACAATTAAAGACGTATTCATCAACGCCAAAGAAATAAAAACAATAGTTTATTGTTTATATATTGTAGTTAAACAAAGACATGTCACCATTGTGTTCTGTCTTTCACGATTAAAAAAAAAGTGAACTAATTTATGAAAAACATATAAAGATAGTCCAAGTCATAATTCCGTTGAATTATCAACATATTAGTATCAAGGTGTCCTCAATGGCAGAGTGGTCTAAGGTGCCTTCTCAATATCATTTACCTCTCACCGCTAAAGTCCTAGGTTCGAGTCTCTCTCACTCGAAAAACTTAAAGTGATAAATTAAAAAGTTTACCAGTTACGTTCGGAAGGACGATGATTCTACTCAGATTCGTTCTGAGTTCTTCATCCACCAATAAAACTGGATATGCCATATATAGCTTAAAATGTGTCGAAAATGACGTTAAACTCCATTTAAAGAAAACAGTATGAAGGTATTCATAGTTTTGCAAAGATAATATACTCGCTTCCATGATGGTGCCAACTGACCTTTTCAATATACACATGGGTGACACATTGAACTTATATTTACGTGTTTCGCGGTATAAACTTCCCACTACATTCCGGTATAATTACTTTCTTATATGTATTGTGTATTGTTTTCTAATATTTCTACGTAATCATATTATCATTAACACCATACATATACTAATGGGATTAAAACGCTTTTTCTTTATCTCTATTGTTATAAACTGCAAAGCAAACTATGATAACCGTTTCTATCTTAGAACATCTATGACGGAGACATATATCTATGACGGAGACATATATTTGTAATCGCAACATCCATACACTATGAACATATTTGATTGACCTTCAATGTCGTTACACATACGATACGGTAATCCATTGGTCGAACTGATAAAACATGGTATACATGTACTTGATACAGATGTGCATATCAACCTCTATTTATATATACCAGATTATCACTGTTTACATTGTTTTGAACTGAGCTTAATCGGACATATTAAGGACAGCCTACCAAATGTTTGTATTTCATGCAAAACATAATCACTGTTGTATAGTTTTTGAAAACTAATGTCTTAAATTGAGTGGGCAAGATATTGGAATATCTATTAGGAAATACCACAGCTTCATATTTATTTTCGACCATCTGTTGAATATATAACTTAATGGTACGTCACATAGTTTTACTTTAGTTTTTTAAAAAAAAACATGTTATTTATGTACATTGTTTGCGGTTTTGTCTGTGTTTATCGATTACTTTACTTCCCATCAAACATAAGTTCTTAAATTGTATCTACTTGTCTTCGTATAGCTGTGTTTTTATTTGATATCTTGTTGAATTAACACTAACAATGTTATACAACACTATTTGGCAATGTATACTAACAAATCTCGTCAGTTATCTTTCTCGTCATATGTCTCTTTCTCTCCCTCTCATTCTCTCTGGGTGAAAAATAACAATATTTTATATAATGCTTAGATAATTATTAATTTATTTGTATCTTTATATTCAACTATAAACATTTTAATTTCAATCAGTTATTTTCAACAACAATGATTGAAGTATTTCTTAGATTAGTATTTAGTTGTTCTTTATTTAAGGATTAAAACACGAATTTTGAGTTTAATTAGGGTGATGAAAACATTCAGCTAGTTAAATGTTCGTGAAGAAGCCTAAATGGCTAGTTTTATGTTTTTCATCATCTGATGACAACTCAAAATTCTACTTTTAATCCTTATATAAACATTATATTTTCCAACAATTTTGGATAAAGATTTTACGTTACTTTTGCCATTTTGATGTTTCAAAAACAAATTATTTGCATTAAACTGCAAAACCAATGTCATGAATGTACGCATTTTTTATACCAAATAACGGCAAATGTCACGTGAACTTATCGGCAACGTGACGTCTCACCAGCAAATTTAAAACAAAAATGGTTCAACCAATGAAATTGAAACTGGTTCATTTTAGCTCCACCCAGCTTCATTTTTTTTTTCATTTTGGAAATAAAATGCAGCTTATATATATAGTTCTTTTAGGCCGATTGCAGTAAAAATGTTAGTATACAAAGAACAAAAATGCAACAAACGTACGTTTTGTACGTCAAATGAATAATTCTGATGACGATGAATATAGAAAGCACTTTATGACGTTAACCACATTGGGCACCTGCAAAATATTTGAATGTTTTGTATATATAAGGTATAATTGACCTGATGCACAACTGTTTTAACAGAAAGAACAATGCCAGGAAACAAAGTATGTGACACGAACGAAGCTAGCAGGGCAGAAACAGATCATGGAGTCGACGAGAGAGACACTGCAGTGAAGGTAAATAAACAAACAATTCCACCGAATACTCAACAACATGTGTCGACTAAATGCGCAATAATTTGCAAAGATAGAAAGGTTCATTTTCGGGCACTTTTCATCTGAGTTAGGAATTTGTGTTCACAAGACATAATTTATAAAACACGTCACAAATTTAAAATAGAGTCCACAATAAATGAAAATGTATTGATGCATATAATCCAAAACAACAAAGTTGTTGCTCACCGTTATGCTCTTTATATACGTTGTATATAGTATTGTACAACATATAAATATATATATCTATATATACATATATATATCTATATATATGTATATATATACTGAAACAAACAATAAACTTCCTATTTTCATTCATGTTTTCTATGTTATAAAAAGAAATTAACATGTCAAATGACTTTCATGGATGAACGGCTAAGTGAAAGCTTGAACCAATTGTAACAAGAACGTACACTTTTAACAAAACAGACAACGTGAGAGTCATTGTCACGTACATGCATGGACAAGAATGTTCAATGTTTGACAAATCAAACTTTCATTCGGTTCTTTATTGTTAAAAAAAGGGACTTTGAAAAACATTGTATTTACTTTAGTTTTCCCAGCAGCTATGACTTTGTGTTCAATCCCTACCACACTGAATCAAGTTTTCATAATTTTCCGTAACATATGTAATTACAAATACTCTTGTAATACATATCTAATACTTTAATTATTGTTTTACTATTTTTGATATACCTGTACTTAAACATAGCGGAAGTTTCTTTTTTGAAGTTTTATTTGTTCATTATAATATATACTTCTATCTGTTTTACAGGACATATCTTCTACAAGCCCAGCTAATATGTATGTTGGAAAGAGAAATTTCATCCATCAACTTATGGACGTTGCTCTTCTGATGGCAAACGTGTCGCAGCTGAAAGCATTGCTATCAATGGAAACAAGTGACAAGTATTTCTATCCACTGCTTGTGTTCATTTGCCTGTCAATAACATTGCAAGTGATATTCACATTATGCATGCTTTGGATCTGGTCTTTAGAGCACACAATTGAAAAACAAGTCAATGCACCTTCATCTGTTAACGTTTCTGAAAGCACAAAGCTTAAACGTGTTGCAGATCGCCTGGACAGTGCGGGGAATGTTCTTGTGTTGTTGATCATTGTTTCTAACGTGATGATAACTGGATTTGGAGTGGAATTTCACAGGTGATGGCGAAATTGATATATACATGCACGGATATGAATATGTATACACAATAGATGTACTACATGTAGGTGAATCATGATAAAATAGCATTGTAAACTTCTAGTCGGAATGAAATACTTAAAGTGTTTGAATCTTATTCTTTCTAGTACTGTTGAAGTTCAACAGTATTTTCGCTTCTCTATTCAAACTTTGCTATGGATTTTACCTAACGTTTTATATATACTGTCATATTTGAATAAATACTTTCTGAATGTTACCATACAGTCAGAATGATACTACTGCTACTGTTACTACTACTATATATTACCATTTCTACTGCTACTTCTACTACTACTACTACTACTACTACTACTACTACTACTAGTTCCTCCGCTACTGTTATTACTACTAAAATAATATTGATAATACTAATAAAAAAATATAATAAAAATAATAATAAATCAATTAATTGGGTATTTATGTGAATAGTATTACTCATTAAAATGTCTTAATCAGGAGCCTATACTATAAATGAATACGCGCTTTTAAACAAGAGTAATTATAGCGTTAAAGGAAGCATGCTAGGAAAAGACGACACGAATATCATAAAAGATATGATTGGATTTAAAAAGGATAAAAAGCATCTCGCTAATATTTATAAATAAATAAAATCCGAATAGTTTGGTATGTCAAATCTATGTCAAATCTACGAAAATGCGACAAAAACGAAACCCCACTTTAAAAATATAGACAACACTTCAATGCTGTTTGACGACATGCATATCGTATTGGGACTCTTTCTAAGATGAAACAATATTTATCACGTGTAAACTTGTATAAGGAACTAATAAAAATCAAAATGAAATCATGTTACTTATTCAATACGATACAAAATATGTTTAATTTTAAACGGGAAATTTATATTAGCAAACCTATGTTAGGAAAATCTTTAGGAAATCATTTTTCAATATATTGTTTTAGCATGTTTAAATAGATATCTTTTTTGCGATACGGGGTCAATGAGTGTATATAGCTATAAGGTATGCTATTATAAAAAAAAAAAGTTTATAACCAATTTTAAAATTTTGAAAAATCCAGTTGTATTCTCTTTAAAAACAGAATATTGTATCTTTAATCAAGTGTTATAATTGAAATCAATATGATTTAGTTTTATGTGCTTTATTTTATATATGGTGATATAATTACGCGTGTGTTTAACTGCTGCGTACAAATAACCGTCAATTTTTAGTTAAATTCAAAAATTATACTGACGCAAAATGCATCGCTCTCTGTAAAACTTGTATCATTCTATGATTGACTGTGTGCCTAGAGGTATGTATCTGATGGAGCGATATAACAAGTTAAAGCGTCATTTTCTTTTCGAGAAGTACGAGTAAAAAGACTGGTATGTTCTATAGACCATTGTTTATTGTTAACATGATTATGTGGATAAATGATTGAAATATGGAAATAAGATAGTTAAAACAAACGTCCCGTTTTCATATCATATATAATTTGTATGATATTTGGAAATGACTGAATAACAAAATGAACAACACATATTAAGTCAGTTTCGAACTGATAATATGGAATAAATTAGATATATCACAAAGTTAACTTAATTTTATTACACATGTTTACACTGAAAAAGAATTATTGCCTCCATAGATTCAACAATTTCTAAACTCATATCCGATCCAGAAAATAACCAGAATGGTGAATGCGCAGGTATTCTATTCATTTCAGTTTTTTATCCACTTATATGGCTTTGTCGACGTCTTCTGGTGATTTTATTCAATCTGTAAACACTCCTGAAAACCAATGAGTTGTTCTGTTTAGTTAATATATATTGCATGTTTGAACATTTTAGCCTTTTCCCGAGATTCTCCAAATATCTATACATTTCTATAATACTAATATGTTCTCATAGTAAAATATTGATTTCATAATAATAGAACTGCAGATTTTATGTCAAACAAGGGTTATTCAAAAGTTTTGAGACTAACGCGCGTACGTAGAAATTATTACAGTTATACGCACAAAATGTCCGGGAACTTGATATTTAATAGTGGTTAAGGAATGGACCTTGTGAAGCGCGTGATTCATTGGAAGAGTATCAAACCTATGATCAAGGGCGTAAGCTCGATCCACCGCCACGGCTATTTGTGGTGTCTTTGAGTAAGGCACTTTTTTCCGCAAAAACTTAGTACTGGTTCTACCCAGGATATTTGGAGCGTGAGTTGTCTAAGTTGTTATAACTTGTTTCACAATCGAAGTAAAATAAATAAGTTAAAACTAAGGAATGGACAAAAAGATCGATTATAGCAAATCGAATTTAAAGTTCTAAACGTGTTTTATACACGATTTTCGTCAAATCTACATGTAAAGGGACTGTTATGCAAACACCCAGTGCACCTTGCAAATATGTAACTGGAAAGTTTGATAGAGATAAGATATTAGATTTAGTGGAAAACATCACGTTAAACTTTGCCCACGAACTGTTTTAAGGGGTATCTCTCTTACCAATGACATTGCACCAGCACACAAGAGTAATGTTGTGCAGCAGTTTTTGCTGGACCAACAAGTCAAGCAATTGCAGCACCTTCCAAACTCATCAGACCTGAGTCTCTGTGCTTTATTTCTCTTTCTTGTACTGAAAAAAAAGATGCTTGCTGTGCGTCGTTACAACTGAAGAAGCGCTCTTGACAGACAGTGCTGTGTACCAGTCTCTGCAGAATATACTAAGGATAGACTACTCTGTGGTTTTCAGGTCATGGGTATCTCGGATTGAAAAGTACATTTCTGTTAAGGGCAACTATTTTGAACAATTGATGTAAGATATTTATTGTAAATCAGCTTAAGTCTTATCTTATAATGCAAGTCTAAAAACTTATTGAATATCACCTCCACTGACCCCCCCCCCCCCCCACACACACACACACGCACACACTCCCCCACCCCGACCCCCATCCCCGTATATAATTATATTCATATCGTTTCGTTGATATCAATACTTTTACAATATACCATTGTTTTGAACACGTCTGATAAGTTCGAGTGACTGCACGTGACACATTTTACAAGTTTTCAGTGATAATCTGGCGGACAGTCTAAAATGTACGACAAGAACACCATATGTTTGCAGAGAGGAACTGTACAAAGAAACGTGAAAGAGACACCTCACTTATCAATAATGCAACGTTTAGTTATGTTGTTGGCTTAATCAATACTTTGTTATCATTTCTTTTTAAATGCTTGATGCATTTCCATTAACGTGTTATCTGACTTTCTCCACAAATGATAAGAGCTGTGGCAATAAACACTTCACTATTTACCGTTGTTATGAAAGATATGTGCTTAGAAATTCATTGGAAGCAACGAATCAATAGAAAAAAAAATAGAAAGTAAAATTACTGTGTCCGTTATATACATTCGATTTGTTTTAAAAAGAAAATGAATCAGATATTATTTTCCTTGTTTAATATCGGAATATATGTGATACTTGTAAGTCATTTTAAAAACAAAGCTCAATGTAATATGATAAATGACATTCAAAATGTTATCGACGACGTCTTTTATCAAACGGGATACAATAAAATGATCCGTGGAGAAGATGACCAAACACAGGTAACGAAAGTTGAAATCAACATTTCGCTTCTGACTATTCAGAGACTTGATGAGGTTGAGGAATGGATGGAAGTAGCAGCGGTTTTAAACATTTCCTGGACGGATCAACGTTTAACATGGAATCCAAATAACTATAATGGAACTCAACAGGTACTGTAATTTTCATTTAAACAGAAAGTCGCATATACATGTATATATATATGATTGTAACCTCTGCGTTGTGAATGGTGTTATTACATCTTAAAGATAATATAAATGGCTATGAGTAACAAACACATTGTCAGATTGAACTCATATTTCGTATTTAATATCATAGAAAATCGATACAATTGAAAAGCACATTTCTATATTGTATAAACAGTTTCAAGAGTTGTGTCTATTTGTATCTGCATTTAGTACTCTCCAAAGGCTTTGGATGTGTATGAGATAATTCTATCAGATTGTTCTAGCTGCCATACCTTTTACTGGTAGCCCATATATGCAATAAATGTAATACATTCAATACATACATAGACAATAAGTTACAATGATTGTTTAATGTTGAACGTGTAGGTTGAACATAAACCTTGTCAGTTGATCTCGTGCTAGATTATTTTATATTTTCAGGTTTCTGAATTAAATTGTAATACAGTCTCAGGATATGATGAGATGAATTTGCTATTTTCTTATTTTGCGATCACTTTATCAGCTATTATTGTGTATGATTTATTTAAACATGTACATACATGTAGTTTGAATTCATGCTACATATATTATCGTATTTCTATCATTCTTTTTATTCGTTTTTATAAATTTTCGTATGCCTTCTTAAGAATAAAAATACACATTTAGCAAAAACATCGTTATTCTAACTTATAGCCAATAAACTCATGTCTTCATATATTTTAGACAAGTCATGTTAGCAATTTTAATTAATAACAATCGATTTAATGGCGTGAATAAGGGAGATTACTACCGTCAATGAATGATTAAGATTATTTTTTATTTCATGCATACTGGGCAAGAATGTCCGTCTTTTTAACGGATACGAATTTTTCATCCTACAACTCCTGCACGCATTTATCCTTCCCTCTTCGCACTAAGACGTACATTTGTAACGCCGTTCATAAAATTCTCGCGATCTGACAAATTCCTCGTGCTAGGACGTATTCATTCATAATTACTATGGTTTCCTTACGCTACTATAAAATTAAAACTGAAAACATATCTTAAAAAAGAACACAGTTAGGAGTAGATACAAGAAGTATTTTAGGTGTGGATCAAAAAGTCCATACGCATCTCAAACACACACAATTACTTAATATATACTAAGTGATTTAAATGCTCACTTCAGCCTTACTATTTCAATAAATCATTATTGTGTTTTATATTTACATCTTAGCTATGTTTTATAGTACGTGCATGTGCATAACATATAGCTTTCTATTAAAGGTGGTTATGAGTCAAAATGAAGTATGGCGACCTGAAATAATACTCAGCAATCCAGCAACCTCTGTAAAACTACTTGGAGACGATAGATTGTTTACGAGACATTACCATAATGGAGTTGCTGTATGGACCGCAAGTAAGATGTCAAAGTCAATTGTGTTGTCGTCTCTCGTCATTTAATACTGCTATGATACAATAGCATTTAAACTATTTAGCATTTATTTATTCAAACGTTGGTTTGTGCTTTCGTCTCTCGTCATTTGTTGTTTCTCGCTATTTGATACTGATGTGATACAATAGCATTTAAACGATTTAGCATTTATCTATCCAAACGTTGGTTTATGTTGCCGTCTCTCGTCATTTGATACTGATGTGATACAATAACATTTAAACTATTTAGCATTTATCTATCCAAACGTTGGTTTGTGTTGTCGTCTCTCGTCATTTGATTCTGCTGTGATACAATAGCATTTAAACTATTTAGCATTTATCTAGTATCCAAACGTTGATTTGTGTTGCCGTCTCTCGTCATTTGATACTGATGTGATACAATAGCATTTAAAATATTTAGCATGTATCTATCCAAACGTTGGTTTGTGTTGTCGTCTCTCGTCATTTGAGACTGATATGATACAATAGCATATAAACAATTAAGCATTTATCTATCCAAACGTTGGTTTGTGTTAACGTTTTCGTCATTTGTCGGCTCTCGTCATTTGATACTGATGTGATACAATAGCATTTTAACTATTTAGCATTTATCTATCCAAACATTGGTTTGTGTTGTCGTCTCTCGTCATTTGATACTGATGCAATTCAATAGCATTTAAACTATTTAGCATTTATCTATCCAAGCGTTGGTTTGTGTTGCCGTCTCTTGTCATTTGATACTGCTGTGACACAATAGCATTTAAATTATTTAGCATTTATCTATCCAAACGTTGTTTTGTGTTGTCGTCTCTCGCCATTTGATACTGCTGTGATAAAATAGCATTTAAACTATTTAGCATTTATTTATCCAAACGTTGTTTTGTGTTGTCGTTTCATATCATTTGATACTGATGTGATACAATAGCAATTAATCTATTTAGCATTTTTCTATCCAAACGTTGTTTTGTTTTGTCGTCTTTCGTCATTTGATACTGCTGTGATACAATAGCATTTAAACTATTTAGCATTTATCTATCAAAATGTTGGTTTGTATTATTTCTGCTTCCTTTTTATCATATGATGAGAAAATAGAAAATGCTCGATTTTAATTGTATTCAAATGAGAAAGTGGCAGTGTTTATAGAAACACTTAAAACTCACCGATAAGGTCGTGTGTTCTGACCTTGCACAGTCTGAGATATTATGTTAGAATGTTTGCGTGTAATTTCGGGAGAAATTCTGTTTTTTAATCAACCTCATGTATATATACCTGATGTTTTCCTAATATAAAAGTTACCCTCAACCATTATGATGTCATATATTAATTTTAATCCATAAATATTCTTCGGACACAAATGCTTTTATTAAAATACAACGTTTATGCTAGTCTAATTGTCATCATTGTATATTTTTGAATGTTTTTATTTCAGGTGATGTCTTCCGGGCCAGATGTTCAATTGATGTGACATCATACCCATGGGATAGGCAAATATGCAGTCTGATATTTGTTCCCTGGGGATATTTTCCATCCGAAGTCATTCTTTTCTCTAACTCAATATCCGTTGACACAAAATATTTTCAAAAAAGTGATGTATGGGATTTGGTATCTTCATATGTCGTTCAGAACAATTCAGAGCTTCTGACATCTTATTTTGAGTTTTATGTAGTTTTAGATCGTCGAACACTATTTTTCATAACTACCATCATCTTGCCAACATTGTCTTTGTGTTTGTTAAACGTTTGTGTATTCTTACTACCAGTTGATTCAGGAGAAAGAACATCCTTTTCAATTACTGTTTTGCTATCTTTTGCGGTATTTCTTACTTTGATTGGTGACCATCTTCCTAAAAGTTCTGAGAAGATGGCGTCTATTTGTTATTTTCTCCTTTTTGTTCTACTGTTAAGCTCGAGTGTATGTTTGTGCAGTATAATTAGTTTGAGAATGTACCACACGTACGATAACGTTCCACCTGTCTTAGTACAGAAAGTAATACATTGGTTGAAAGGAGGACACACACCTTACATATCAACTGAAGAATCTAGGAACATTGACAACGAGTGTGCCATTACAAATGAGACGAGTGAAGAACATAACTGTGTGAATACATCTCAGAAGAAATGTATGTATGACTGGAAAGAAGTCAGCAGAATGTTTGACAAAGTGTGTCTCGTCACTATGACAGTTTGTCTTGTGTTGTCCATCGGCGTATACTCCTTTCATGTTGTGACCGGCAGAAAACTAACGTAACGTTTATATATGTTTGATATATAAAACAATTTGTGTTAAACTGTTTAGAGAACAGTTGATACGTATTTTGCTTATTGCTGAAACATTTACTTAAGCGGTTATAATGTCTGGAAATGAATGTAAATATTAGGTTAAGGTATAACAGAAAATGAAAACAGTTCACAGATATTAAATATGTTTTAAAGTTTCAACCACATAAATACTCCATTTTTATATTTAAAAAAAAAAACAATTCGTTAATTCAAATCCTCCGCTGAAAACGGTAAGATCCTAAAGGAGCATAGTTGCTTGAAACACAATCCAAAGTAAATGTTCTGACAGTAATATTTTAATAATCATCGCAGCTAAGTAAATTAAACAAGTATAACAATCCTTCCATGCATGTACGTGCTAAATACCATACACACATGTTTATGAAGATGTTTTATTGCTGATATTTATATTTTAAAGAACACTGCCTTTAATAGTCATAGTATGGGTGGCACCATTAGAAACAATAATGTTACAATTAAGAAAAATCACGCTCAAAGATTTACTGTGAATAACCTAAGCAGGAGCTGGTAAAGTGTCTTATTCAAGTACACCGCGCATATCCGTAGTGGAGGATCGAACCTAAGACCTACCGATATGATATTTATGATATATGCTCTCTACCAATGAATCACGCGCTACACACGATTTACATATGTTAAACATCACTGCATATTCTTCATATACAGTTCGTAGAAATATCTCCGATGATGAAACTCAACAGAAAAAGTGACAGCATATAACGAAATTTTTCTGATTGACCAGCTATGAAAATTACAAACATAACAAATGAATATAAATTAGTGATGTAAAACATGATTGCATTACGCTTACTACCGATATTTCATAAACAGTCCCGGTGAAAGACCAATTAACAAGAGGTTCCAGAAAGCAGGAACACGAATAAATATACATAACATTATCCAAATTATTCGTATTGCTGGAAGATGCAGCTCCGTTGTGGACTTCAATAAACGCCAATACTAACAGGACTACGCGTAAGCACAATTTATATAAGACGTTTTCAAAATATAACTACTGAAACAGAAATTTTCAAAAACAAGGCGGATAACTCTTGTATGACAGGCATGGTTTCACCTTTATGATGATGTAATTTGTTGCTTGTTTGGTGCTTGAATACTTTGCAATCGGACAACAGTTATTGGGAATTATTTCGATACATCTATACAAGATAACTATGACAATAAGTCCAACGAGAGTTATTCTTGTTCCTGACGAGACAAATAGCAAAATTTCACCCAACTGTCTCTCTAACTTCGCTACTTTATACAATGTTTATGACATATATTATTAATTGAAATAACATATTCGTTTTTTTATATTCATATCAATTAATATACATTTGTATATAAATTTGCCTATGAATATTAAATAACTATCACATGTTTATTCAATCGATTTTACGGAGAGAGATTCACAAACGCTACAAGCTTTCTTCTTAACACCTTTCATGATTGCAGTATCCCGTTATTTAGTCACTGATAATTGTATACGCATGTGTTAATTAATATGACATTGTGATATTTTCCATTGTAACTGTATACAATTTGTGAATAAAATATATCTAAGCTAATCGGACATCATAAACCTTCTTTAATTGCACAATGACCAGAAGAAGTACCAGGGATAAAATCATGGATAATCCCTCTTAAAGCCTCTTAAACCCTTAAATAGAAGGGGATGCTGGATCCATGTCCATATATACGTCTTGTCGTGTTATTAGACTCTAAGTCTTTTGTAGTTCTTATTTCTGCTAAGCCATTTAGGTTGTGTTGTTAACACATGGGCATGCTATAGTATTTGTGAGAGAATACACATTTATCTACTTATGCTCGTCTTATTATATGGGGAAGAGAGAGTTAGAGGGAACCTGTTAACGAAGTTTAAGCCCCACCTCCAATTACGCCCTTTGACGTCCTATTCTTGTTATGATTAGTGCATTTTTCCATGCTGCATTAGGGATTGTACCCACTGAATGATATGTCTCCGGTCGGTTATATATTTTGTCCGTTGGATGTTGTCAAAAATTTACGCACTAGTCAACAATTCATACCTTTTTAGTTTAAAATTGCTTGTAGACTTGTTTTAAACAATAGTTTTTCTAATATGATTAAAATATACTGGAACAATGGGGTATGTCTTCCGTACTTTGTTGTAAGAAGGACCCTTGGTAACAATAAACAAAAGCACTTGCGTGTGCTGTGTGTTTTAGACATCTTGTGTGTCTGAACGAAAACTGTAATTTTAAAACAGAAACGCGCACCCACGTACGCACGCATTCATGCCATCGCACATGTATTTTTGTTTCATATAATTTTTATATATGTGAAATGGAATCAGGCCATAAGTTCTGACAACATTAGAATTGGCCTTTCCCCTACAATTTTATACAATACATGTACATTTTTCAATGATACGAGAGAGAAAGAGAGAGAGAGAGAGAGAGAGAGAGAGAGAGAGAGAGAGAGAGAGAATAAATATATCCATTTATTTGAATTTAAATATAAAATCAAACACATATTAAAAAAATAGCAGCAATCTTCCGAAATTCAGTTCAGGGTCCAACCAGAATGAAAGCAGCACATTGATTTCTGATGAAAAGTGTACAGAATATACTATCAAACAAGAAACAGGTATTAACTGATCTGTTCATGGTAGCAAAAATATTAAGGCATTAATTTAATTTAATTTTCCATGTATATATGTCAAACAATTTGCCATGTTATATGCTCTGTCCATTTGCCATTATTTCTAACATATCGCACATATACACACACTCACATATCAAAGCAGTGAGACTGACTGAATTTTTGGCATTTGTCACGCATTTCAGGTCTTCAATGTATGCTTTTGATGTACTCTTTTGTTATTGGCTCAACATATCAGCACCGCTAGGCTAAATGAGGATCGAAATTGAGTACTGCACATTCATTCTGGTACATGTCTCTTTCTTGTGTATTTCAATTGATATAATCTGCGTAAGTAATACTAATGGTTTCCATCTTTTTTACAGACCCGCACTGACGTTACACATGCGATACGTTTATTAATTGAACGAACTTATAAAACGTAAAAGTTACTTAATATAGATGTGCATGCCTCTATATTTCAAGATATCGCTGACAGACATTGTTTACATTATTTGAACTTGAGCTTTATCAGATATATTTAGGGCAACTACCAACTGTTATTACCACATGCAAAAGATAGCTCAAGATTATCTATGTTATATATTTTTAAAACTGATGTCAGAAATTGAGTTGACAAGCAAGAGGATTACTTTTATAAAGCCCATACCTTGAAATGTTTTAAAATCATTTATTTCGGAATTTCGACCGTTCGTTGAATATATAGTATATAGGTATGTAAAATAGTTTATGTGTATATATTTTAGTTTTTTACAGTAATTACCTAACTATTGTGTGACTTATTTAAAGTACGTGCGGTTGAGTTGTTTTTTTCTTATACAGTAACTATAATTCCCATTGGGTTCATTTCTTTAATTGTATACACTTATCTTTGTACTGTTAAGTGTTGTCTTGCCGAATTGGATACAACAATATTATAAATACAACAATATTCAGCTAAGATATTATATTATTGCAAATAATATCACTTGTTTCTATCATTCTATTCGTTCGTCTGTCTCTCTAACTCTTTCTATATCCATTTATTATTTTCTATTTCTATCTCTCTATTTATCTCTCTCTAGTGACCGCTCACTTTATTTCTGTGTCTTTCTCGTTTTCATCGTTTTCTCTGTGTAATGCAATAAACCATTTCAAATAATTTTTATATATTTGTTTATGCATATAAACAGCTATATACATTGAAATTCAACTACATCAACTTGAGTTTCATTAACCTATTTTTAACAACAACAAAATAACTGAAATATTGACTTCTATTTCTCAAATTTTTGTTTATATAAGATACGGGTTTTATCCAAGGAGGACAACTCTATCTTCCATGTCAAAGGACAGTTTTCTCACATAACCTGATGAAAATCTTGGATTGAATCAAATTATATAATATATTTCATTATTCACAAATCGTAATCATACATGTATATATATTCATTTTCATTTATATTTACACGCGTATGAAAAGGTTTTAACACTTGAAACTTGAAACATGGATACTATTGTTGGAATCTTATGTTCTTTGTACAAAGAACAAAACTTTGACAAGCGTAGTAGACATCTGGTGCGTCAAACCAGTTTTTCAAAGCAATGTGTAATATAGATTCTTTATGGCAACTGCATAAAATTCAAATGTTTTAAATAATCACTAAAAATACTTGAATTCAAACTGTTCTGTGGACAACAGATAAATGGTTATTGAAGACAGTTTTCTAAATATTAATATGTTAACTTAGCTTTAGAGAAATATTTACTACAAATATTTAAAAAAAAAATATTTTTTTTTTAAATTTGTTAAAAAAACAGATTTTTAACCAATAAAGATATTGGAGTAGTTGGTTGATTATATTTTCAATAAATGAGCAAAAATGAATATGATTGGATGTTATATGTAAGATTTAGATGACGTAAACACAATAAACCTGTTTTTCTTTCGCACCAAAATGTGGGCATTTTATTTTGAAAACCATTCAAATGTGAAAATAGTTTAACGTAAAGAAAAATATAAGATTAATATTGTTTTTTAATATATTGCCTATAATTGTATAAGCTTTCTGTTACTTTCTAAAGTATCAGAGCAGCTCCAAACTTGTTTTTAAAATCTACAGTCAACCCTGTCTTAAGCAGCCAGTCATGGGAAGGAGCAAAAATGACCTCTTAAGACAGGTTGTTGCTTAATAAAGGTTAATTTACTTTGAAAGCATTGAAAATAGCAAATGTGGCTGCTTAAGACAAGTGGTTACGTAATAGAGATGGCCGCTTATTCAGGTTCGATTTACATATAAACCATTTCAATTTAACATATATTGGAAATAAATGATTACATTACCATTAACTTATTTTTTGTATGATATATCACATAATATTGACAGTATGCATTTTTTTTCAACAGAAAGATCTCCAACAATGCCTGGGAAAAAATCCTTTGACATTAACGAAGGTTACATAGCAGAAACAAATCTTGGAGAGGAAGAAGTTGACACTGCAGTGAAGGTAAATAAACAAAAATCAAACGGAATAATCTACAAAAGTGTCAACTAAATGTATAATCCTAAGCTAAAAACATGCATGGCCACTGAAATTGATATATACAGTGAAGTGAATGTTGTTGTTTTTTCTGTATTATATTTCTGTATAGATATCTAGCCTCACAAAATGATTCACAAAACATGCCACAAATTAAAAACATATAAAATCTATAACCAACAACAGATGTTAATTTATTGCTCGTCTAAAACAACAAAGTTTTTTTTCTCTATATATTTCTATGCAGTAGTGTATAACATATACATATCTACGTATATCTGTTTTACAGGACATATCCCCTGCAAGCCCAGCTAATATTTACGTTGGCAAAAGGAACTTCATCCACCAGCTTATGGACGTGGCTCTACTGATGGCAAATGTATCCCAGCTGAATGCGTTACTATCTATGAAAACTAGCGACAAGTATTTCTATCCACTGCTTGTCTTCATTTGCCTGTCAATGACATTACAAGTGGTATTCACACTATGCATGCTTTGGATCTGGTCTTTAGAACATAACACGGAAAAACATATGAAGGAAGCTTCAACTGCAGACGTTTCTGAAAACGCAAAACTTAAACGCGTTGAAGATCGCATAGATAATGTAGGAAACGTTCTTGTGTTGTTGATCATTATTTCAAACGTGATGATAACTGGCTTTGGAGTAGAATCTCATGGATGATGGCTTAAGTATATTCTTTGCTTGTAGATGTTTCAAAAATAAATGTACACTGTACTAGGTGAATCATGACAATATATCATTATACACTACTATTCGGAATGAAACATTTAAAAGTGTATATTTTCAAGTACAATTAAAGTTTAATACAATTTTCATCTCTCTACTCGGACTGTGTTATGTAAATATGCCTACTATTACTACTACTACTACTACTACCACTACTACAAAAAATAATAATATTTTTAATTAAATTAATAAAAAAGGTATCTATCGGTAACCTATATTACGAATAGATGCTCATTTGACTGTCATAAAGATAAATTATAGCGTTAAGATCTGTAATAAAGTGTTTTAATACAATACGACTTTGTTTTATATGATATTTTATAAGCGAGCAATTAAAAGTCGATTTTTAGTTAAAATCAGAAACTATACAGACGTGACATGTAACGCTTTCTGTAAACTTGTATTTTCCAATGATTGACTGCGTACCTGACGATGAACATATATGACATGTTAAAGTGCTGTATGCTCGAAAAAAACAAGAGCTGTCGGAGGGACAGCGCGCTCGACTACTTCCATGATGTTCTAAAACAACAGGACAGAAGTACCAAATTGAAAACAATTGGTATAACAACTCAGTGGGTCGGGGGTGTGGGGAGGGGGTATAATTTTGCTATAATTACAAATGTACTGCATGTATATTAAATATAAATTAGCAAAATAATTCAACAACACTATTTATTTTAATTATCAACATTTTTTTTGAAAACAACAAAGTGAATGGATGGCTCACATTGACTTACATTGCCATAATACTAATTAATTTAATTTAACATTCAGTTACAAATAGCCCTAAATACTGCAACTGCATAACTAGAATAATATGACTTGGTCAAACTTAACAAAAATTACCATTTAAACATTAGCTGAAATAATATCAATAAGTATTTAAAATATAGTGTAATCTATAGTTGAGATGATCTTCTGTTTCAGGAGTAGTTTATCGATGTTTTACATATGCGATATATGCACTACTTTCAAATCATATGGTTATATACCAGTTCTTGTAAATCGCTATGATTCTTGTCTCTATGAGTAACTGGATGATGTTGAACACACATGTGAATTTTTTTTGTCATACCCAATGATAGATCGATGAAATATGTACATGCTAAAAAACGCTAACCTGCTCAAAAATGTTAACCAAAGGGCCATAATTCTGCAAAAATGCAACCCAGAATTATGGTTCTTGTCTCTGTGCATTCTGTTGATGATGCTGAACACAATGTGAAAAACTTTACCTTGAAAAATAAAGTTCAAACAGCCATAACTCTGCCAAAATGCAACCAAGATGTAACCTTATAAAAAAACTTTAACCTTAAATATAAAGTTCAATAAGAAAGACCAAAACTCTGCCAAAAAGCAACCCATAGTTATTGTCGCTGTGCGTTCCATTGATGATTGAAGTTTCAATTCTATAAATAAAAGTAGTTACAGAGGTATTTGACCTGACAAAAAAAACAACAACACTGACGCCGACGCAGGGACGAGTATAATAGCATTCCCTATTCTACGAATAGTCGGGCTAATGACTGCTACGCCCTGTTCGCAATTGTTTGTTATTGGCATGGTTTTGCGAATAAGTGATTTAGATATGAAAATGTTAGAGTTAAAAGAAAAGTTTTGAAGAAATTTTGTATTCCATATCATACTCTTTTATAAGTTCATGTTATGTGGTTTTGCATTGATATTTGCAATTGAATGAATAACAAAACGAACAACAAATATTAAGTCGTTTTTCTAAACGATTATATGGAATAAATTAGATATTTATCATAAAAATCAGTGTAGTTGTAAAATGGCCACATGTTTCAATGGAAAAAGAATGTAATACTCTCAAAGAAAAAAAATGAAATATCACTAGAATGGTAAATACGCAAATCTCCAAGTTATTTCTATCTCTTAATTCATGTATGATTTTCACGTAATCTTATTATCGTATCCAATCTGTTAATTAATGTCTCTTGAAAATCAGTAATTTGTTCAGCTAAATTAATATACACTGCATGTTTGGACAGTTAAGCTTCTCCTGAGATTTTCCAGATATCTTCATTATTCTATAAATTAAGATTATCACATAGTATACTCATACTAGAACTGTATATTTTATGTCAAACATAATTCATTTTATATCGTTTTCGTGATGGAAATCTATTTTAGAATAAGCCATTGTCTCAAACACATCTGGTAAGTTGAGTGTCTAGACGCGAAACATTAAACATGTCTTCAGGGATAATAAGGCAATATTAAATACAACAGTATATCTAGGAGAATAAAGCATAATGCTCGCAGAGATAAACGATACCTTGAAACGTGATTCGCCTCAATTATCACTAATGCATGGTTAGGTGTGTTGTTGATTTTTATACTATATCAATACTGTGTAATTTCTTTCTAAATATTTGTCTGTATTTCCATTAACGAGTGATGTGACTTTCTCTACAAATGATAAAAGCTGTCGAATAAAACTATTATTAATCGTTATGAAAAATATGTGATTAAAAGTTCATTGGAAGCAAAGACCGCAACCAATAGAAGAAAATAATAGAATGTTAAACTACTGAGTCCGTTATATACGTTAGATTTATATTATTATCCGTGTTTAATATCGGAATATATGTGATACTTGCAAGTAATTTTAACAACAAAGCTCCATGAAAACTGATAAAAGACATTTAAAATGTTATCGACGACGTCTTTTATCAAAAAATGATCCGTGGAGAAGATGACCAAACACCGGTAACACATTTAAAGTTGTAATCAACATTTCGCTTCTGACTATTCGGAAACTTAATGGTGGTAGCAGTGGTTTTAAACATTTCCTGGACCGATCAACGTTTAACTTGGAATCTGAACAACAATTATGAAAACCAGCAGATATCTCTTTGTATATAAGCAGACAGCAATATATCGTTCGCATTATTTGTAAAAGATCCTTAAGATGATTTGCTATAACAAACAACAATATTGACAGAATTTCGTCATATTTTGAATCCAATATCAAAGAAGACCTGTCTAATTGAAAATTACATTTCTGTCAAGCATCGATTTCAATGATGATAGTGGTAACTTGGCATTATAATGATAGTGGTAACTTGACATTATAATGATAGTGTTAACTTGTCATTTAAATGATAGTGGTAACTTGGCATTATAATGATAGTGGTAACTTGGCATTATAATGATAGTGGTAACTTGGCATTATCCTTTTCTAGGTTTGACATACACGTTATCACCTGTTATAATATATTTTACTCAGGTATTTCGTTTATTTGTTCTGGGATCAATACTACAAATTTTACAATCATATGAATGTGATATTGCTCTTTAGAACCTAGTTTATGTGGTGACCATTTACTACATGTCATTGTTAAACCATGTTCTTAAAAGTTGTCTAAATGGACTGTATCGTTAAATAAGGACATTTATTGTTATCATTAATTGCTATATAGGTATTACTGTAATAAACTGTGTCTTCCCTATTAGAGATATAATAAGCTGACACAGATAGCGACCCAACGCAACTCAACAATCAATATTGAGCGTTTCATAGCGGTGATTAATCTATATACAGTATTACTGCTGATGTAATATATATATTTATAAACCAGCACACAGTTAGCCATATCAAGTTTAAGATACCAATGTTTATTTACGTACATGACATGGCATGTTGTTTTATCTTTACTTATTAAAAAATGTGGCAAAATTTGAATGCCTGCAGTGTTTAGTGTTTTGGATTTTTGCTACTACAATATGCACAATGTGTATGTTATAATACATTAAATAATTGTATAATTAGACTTAATCCAAATGGACTGTATCGTTAAATAAGGACATTTATTGTTATCATTAATTGCTATATAGGTATTACTGTAATCAACTGTGACTTCCCTATTAGAGATATTATAAGCTGACACAGATAGCGACCCAACGCAACTCAACAATTAATATTGAGCGTTTCATAGCGGTGATTAATCTATATACAGTATTACTGCTGATGTAATATATATATTTATAAACCAGCACACAGTTAGCCATATCAAGTTTAAAATACCAATGTTTATTTACGTACATGACATGGCATGTTGTTTTATCTTTTCTTATTAAAAAATGTGGCAAAATTTGAATGCCTGCAGTGTTTAGTGTTTTGGATTTTTGCTACTACAATATGCACAATGTGTATGTTATAATACATTAAATAATTGTAAATCACTTTTATTAAATGTATTGATGAATTTAATTAAATTGCACATAATAAGTACATTTAGAGGTTGTCCATCAAACATATGAAATAAGCATGTATAGATTCTTTACCCTGGTCAATGGGGCAACCATTATCAAAACACAAATCTGACATTTAACTATGGCGCAATTCTGTTATCCTTTTTTACAATCGGACGAGGATGTGGAAAAGGGGATCCAATTAAAACCTTAGCAGTATAATATTTACGTGCTTTTAGGTGGTCGTAAAATATCGCCACTTATATTGACTCAGTGTTGTTAATATTTTCGATTTCTCTGAATCACAAAGCACATCCAGAGTTGCTCGAGAATAGAATTCTACCTCAGCTGGTGTTTACAGGTTTTGCATATTACATTACCACTTCTGAACAGATTAAATAAAGTGTCTAATATTTTCTTATTTTTTGTTGCATTCTGTGCTTCTAGGGAATCGCTGACTCATTAATGCTTTGTTGTGAGGTATGAGCTACCTGATTCACACACATAATAGAGGAATACCTGAGTACCGAGGTCCTAACTTCATTTACAGTCCAGGTCGAAGGTCAATGAACAGAACAAGAAGTTACAGAAAGAAAAAAAAACATGGACTAGGAATCTTTAACGAATAAAGAAACATGTGTTCGTACATACATTGCCCAATTTCTATAATTTGCTCTGTAATGGATTTTTTAATGAACGTAATTTCTCCAATACTTACAGAGCTACAGCTATCACAATATTTTCAAAATATTACGCACCCAATTCTCTTCTCATTGTTAAAACAATATTACATTATTATGTGACATGACTTGATCTTTATGATATAATAATATGATTTATAGACTTCGTCACATCCTTGGTCATCGCATATTTCCAAAAAAAGAAATTAACAATTTCATGAAGTAATTACTTCATGAAATTGTAGAAATGTTTCTCCATGTTTGATGTTTGACTCCTTTACAATCGGACATCACGCAACCAGTTTAATTGTGCAATGACCAGAAGTAGGATTATGGACGCGATAACGGAAAATTCCCCTTAAAGCCTTAAAGTTACGGTTTTTCTGAAAACAAGTCCTTATCACCTCCGCCTTGTCATACCTTTAACTATCATTTTCTTGCTGCTCTAACTTCTGCAAATACGTAAAACTGCCTTTGTTTCTTTGTATGTAAGACCATGGCTTCTGCAAAGACATCGACGAGTAAAGCTGCACTTGTTTCTTTGTATGTAAGACCATGGCTTCTGCAAAGACATCGACGATTAAAGCTGCCCTTGTTTCTTTGTATGTAAGACCATGGCTTCTGCAAAGACGTCGATGGGTAAAGCTGCACTTTTTCTTTATATGTAAGACCATGGCTTCTGCAAAGACATCGATGAGTAAAGCTGCCCTTGTTTCTTTGTATTTAAGACCATGGCTTCTGCATAGACATCGACGAGTAAAGCTGCCCTTGTTTCTTTGTATGTAAGACCATGGCTTCTGCAAAGACATCGACGATTAAAGCTGCCCTTGTTTCTTTGTATGTAAGGCCATGGCTTCTGCAAAGACATCGACTAGTAAAGCTGCCCTTGTTTCTTTGTAAGTAAGACCATGGCTTCTGCAAAGACATCGACGAGTAAAGCTGCACTTGTTTCTTTGTATGTAAGACCATGGCTTCTGCAAAGACATTGGCGAGTAAAGCTGCGCTTGTTTCATTGTATGGAAGACCATGGCTTCTGCAAAGATATCGACGAGTAAAGCTGCACTTGTTTTATTGTATGTAAGACCATGGCTTCTGCAAAGACATCGACGAGTAAAGCTGGCCTAGTTTCTTTGTATGTAAGACCATGGCTTCTGTAAAGACATCGACGAGTACAGCTGCACTTGTTTCTTTGTATGTAAGACAATGGCTTCTGCAAAGATATCGACGAGTAAACCTGCCCTTGTTTCTTTGTATGTAAGACCATGGCTTCTGCAAAGACATCGACGAGTAAAGCTGCACTTGTTTCTTTGTATGTAAGACCATGACTTCTGCAAATACATCGACGAGTAAAGCTGCCCTTGTTTCTTTGTATGTAAGACCATGGCTTCTGCAAAGACATCGACGAGTAAAGCTGCACTTGTTTCTTTGTATGTAAGACCATGACTTCTGCAAATACATCGACGAGTAAAGCTGCCCTTGTTTCTTTGTATGTAAGACCATGGCTACTGTAAAGACATCGACGAGTACAGCTGCACTTGTTTCTTTGTATGTAAGACCATGGCTTCTGCAAAGATATCGACGAGTTAAGCTGCCCTTGTTTCTTTGTATGTAAGACCATGGCTTCTGCAAAGACATCGACGGGTAAAGCTGCCCTAGTTTCTTTGTATGTAAGACCATGGCTTCTGCAAAGACATCGACGAGTAAAGCTGCACTTGTTTCTTTGTATGTAAGACCATGACTTCTGCAAATACATCGACGAGTAAAGCTGCCCTTGTTTCTTTGTATGTAAGACAATGGCTTCTGCAAGGTCATCGACGAGTAAAGCTGCCCTAGTTTCTTTGTATGTAAGACCATGGCTTCTGCAAAGACATCGACGAGTAAAGCTGCACTTGTTTCTTTGTATGTAAGACCATGGCTTCTGCAAAGACATCGACGAGTAAAGCTGCACTTGTTTCTTTGTATGTAAGACCATGGCTTCTGCAAAGACATCGACGAGTAAAGCTGCTCTTGTTTCTTTGTAAGTAAGACCATGACTTCTGCAAAGACATTGACGTGTAAAGCAGCCTTTGTTTCTTTGTATGTAAGACCATGGCTTCTGCAAAGACATCGACGAGTAAAGCTGCACTTGTTTCTTTGTATTTAAGACCATGGCTTCTGCAAAGACATCGACGAGTAAAGCTGCACTTGTTTCTTTGTATGTAAGACCATGGCTTCTGCAAAGATATCGACGAGTAAAGCTGCCCTTGTTTCTTTGTATGTAAGACCATGGCTTCTGCAAAGACATCGACGGGTAAAGCTGACCTAGTTTCTTTGTATGTAAGACCATGGCTTCTGTAAAGACATCGACGAGTAAAGCTGCACTTGTTTCTTTGTATGTAAGACCATGACTTCTGCAAATACATCGACGAGTAAAGCTGCCCTTGTTTCTTTGTATGTAAGACAATGGCTTCTGCAAGGTCATCGACGAGTAAAGCTGCCCTAGTTTCTTTGTATGTAAGACCATGGCTTCTGCAAAGACATCGACGAGTAAAGCTGCACTTGTTTCTTTGTATGTAAGACCATGGCTTCTGCAAAGACATCGACGAGTAAAGCTGCACTTGTTTCTTTGTATGTAAGACCATGGCTTCTGCAAAGACATCGACGAGTAAAGCTGCTCTTGTTTCTTTGTAAGTAAGACCATGACTTCTGCAAAGACATTGACGTGTAAAGCAGCCTTTGTTTCTTTGTATGTAAGACCATGGCTTCTGCAAAGACATCGACGAGTAAAGCTGCACTTGTTTCTTTGTATTTAAGACCATGGCTTCTGCAAAGACATCGACGAGTAAAGCTGCACTTGTTTCTTTGTAAGTAAGATCATTGCTCCTGCAAAGACATCGACGAGTAAAGCTGCACTTGTTTCTTTGTATGTAAGACCATGACTTCTGCAAAGACATCGACGAGTGTAGCTGCCTTTGTTTCTTTGTATGTAAGACCATGACTTCTGCAAAGACATCGACGAGTAAAGCTGCCCTTGTTTCTTTGTATGTAAGACCATGGCTTCTGCAAAGACATCGACGAGTAAAGCTGCCCTTGTTTCTTTGTATGTAAGACCATGGCTTCTGCAAAGACATCGACGAGTAAAGCTGCACTTGTTTCTTTGTATGTAAGACCATGGCTTCTGCAAAGACATCGACGAGTAAAGCTGGCCTTGTTTCTTTGTAAGTAAGACCATGGCTTCTGTAAAGACATCGACGAGTACAGCTGCACTTGTTTCTTTGTATGTAAGACCATGGCTTCTGCAAAGACATCGACGAGTAAAGCTGCACTTGTTTCTTTGTATGTAAGACAATGTCTACTGTAAAGACATCGACGAGTAAAGCTGCCCTTGTTTCTTTGTAAGTAAGACCATGGCTTCTGCAAATACATCGACGAGTAATGTTGCCCTTGTTTCTTTGTATGTAAGACCATGGCTTCTGCAAAGACATCGACGAGTAAAAAGCTGCACTTGTTTCTTTGTATGTAAGAGCATGGCTTCTGCAAAGACATTGACGAGTAAAGCTGCACTTGTTTTTTTTAATGTAAAATCATGTCTGTGTTTTACAATTGACAAATGTACATGCTACCGTATTCGTAGGAGAACAACCTTACGGGAAGAATTGTATTAACACAGTGTCGTCTTATTATGTGGCAACGGGAGAACAGCAAGTCGGCGTAGTTTCGTTACTGACCGTGCCAACATAATGACACTTCTGTCACTTCTTATCTATGTATGTTTACATTATACTTGTTATGCGTATACTGTTTATAGATTGCGTTCATGCTGAAATTAAGACTGTGCCCATTGAACTCGGATTACTTAATTTTATTTTTCAACTTCGTTATTACAAATTCAATTCATTTGAGTGACCATTTCTAACTTTCATGTTTATAAATTGGATATTGCAACTTGGTAATCACCAATACCATTTACTCAAATGCCAATTTCCTGCTTCCATGTGTGTAATATTGATGTTGTAACGCGTAACTTACGCAATTCACTACATTCACTGAAATTGTCACCACTTTTGTGCATCAGTGCGTATAAAATGTGCATCCTTTTAATGATTTAATATGAATTTGAAAAAAGTTTAAAACTTAGAATTTAAAACTTAGAATTTACAAGTTAACAATATTGATACTTCTGACTTACGATGTTAGTTAAACGTTAATATGACTACATCACGGGCAAAAAGAAGAAATCTGATTTTATGTTTTCAAAAAAAGCTTTATGTAGCAGTGAAGATTTCATTGACTTTCGTTTATTTTAAACGTGCTCGTAGACTTGTTTTTCAACATAAGTTCTTCTGTTTTGTTTATCACATACAGTTTTATAAATATACAAGTACAAGCATGAATAGATCTGAAAACAAGCTTGGTAAAGCTAATGTGCATGCATCACCATAGAGATATGCAATATCTAGTTGTTAATTCATTTGTTCTTTTTAATTCCTTTTAATTTAATAAGAAAACTGTTGAAAAAAAGCAAACAAGTGTTAAAACAATCATGATAAAAAGATTATCTAGTAAGAATGAATATAATTGAGAAAATAATGGAATCCATCAATAATTACGATTTTAATCTCATGGTTGATAACATGCCTGGAAATTTCTAATGATAATGTTGTTTATTTGTTTTGAATAGTGTTGACTGTCTTAAATTATGTTATAAGGACATTGCATATTTGCAAAATAAGTTGTTAAGAATAAAGATATGCGACCATAAAAGCATGTTCAAAATGGCAAAATGACATGAAACATAGTGATCAATACCATTTTTTGGACAAAAGGTATATCCAAATAACCACTATAAGTCAATATACAAGGTACACACACATAACTGTAGCACATTATTATACGGGATCATAATTTATGTGACAGTATTGGTATTTGGAAACCCCTGTATCTGATCAAATAAAAATGTCTTACCTCAGTCACTCTTCTATCAGTAATACTCTTTAATATTTATATTGTCAATTTGTCCAAGAGTTACTTACTTTTGAAACTGAACATACGTTATTACCACTTAAAAGTCAGAGTTTTATTTAAATTAATGAGCTACACGTCATGCCGAATTATGATGGAATTTGCGCCGAGAATGTACGATTGTAAACAGACGTTATTAACAACAGGATCAGTAGTTCGTTTTGTTAAGAGAATAAAACAACAGAGCCGCGTGACGTCATAATGTTGAGATTAAGAAAAATTAAAACGCCAGGTGACTATATGTTATAGTGTATAGTGGTCCAAAAATTAAAACAGCTTACATACTAAACAGATAGTAATTTTCGCATTAACCTTTTCGTTGGGTAAATTATAATATAACCATTTACAATTACATGTAAATACAGTCTATATGAAATTACATAATTATGCAAAAGCCGGCAGCTTGGCATTTGAGAGAATGGGAATTGCAATAACCTAGCTTCAACATACACATCCGGGAGAAAAACTTGTCATTTGAGTGAAAGCAATTTATAATTTCCTATCTGCAGCATGCATGGAAGTTAAAATGTGCTATTTGAGTGAATATGATTTCGCGACTAGTACGTTTAAGTATGCATTAAAGCAATCTAAGTTATGGCGGATATCACCCCCATGTGTGTGTGTGCGCGCGCGCATGCGCTATTGACCTACAAGTGTGATAAAGATGGGTGACAATTATAGTGATAAACCCGAGGGTCAATATCACTTCTCGGGGCGGTTATCATTACAAAGTAGTGATCACAATATAGCGTTAAAAAATTGCTTTACTATTAAATTTGGCAAATTTCTTATTTGTAATATTTTGATATTTTTAAAATTGAAAAAATTCCAGGATACTTTTATTTACACTGCCTCTGCTGATTATGTAACTAAAGGGGAAGAGCGAGATTGAGTGCTGCCGTTAACAGGTCTAAGATCTCCATTAGGTATTTTGTCACTGACTCGTCCATGGCGGTGATTCCTGTTGTCACGCGTTCCTTATGTACGTGTTGATGTGTTTGAAGTTTTATGCTATATTCTGCTGCATTGATGAACAAACCGTTAAATGCTATTTAACTATTATTTATTCTTTTGGTATTTTGTGATGTTTGTCTCATCGACTTAAAGCTTGCTTATTGGCAAAATACCTTTGCATACTAGTATAAAGGACGCTTCTGCTTGTAAATATATAGGTAACCATCAAAATTGACACTTACTGAATCTTTAATTATTTATAATTATATTTATGTATGACATACATTAAAATACAAATATTGATAACCCCCTTAGTGTGTCGTCCTATCTTATTAAAAAAATAAAATGACTAATAAACAAATTAAACTGATAATATTGACGTGCGTATATCATTGTGAATCTAATTTAAACTTGAAACACGACATTGTCTGATTGTTGTGAAACCAGGTTATCTATGTTTCAAAATTGTACTAAATAATCCCGAGTGTGGGCCAAACGTTTATTCCTCTTATCAAGGTTCACGCAGAGTCGTTACAGCAAGGGTATTCTTAATACTGATGTCAGTGAAATGAGTTAACACAAATTTGAATTACGTTTTTGGATATTTGTTCAAACTCGTGATTAGTTACTGGATAAACCAGATAGATATGCATGTGTTTGTTTTCTTTAATTAAGTTTTCGGTTGTGGCAAGTAAGTAAAACCTAGATATTAAGAAAATATGTTTTCATCTTATCGCTGAAAATGTATACATTGTGCATTTAAGTTACATAAGACAGGTGCGACAAAGTTTATGTTGTCATTTTGTTAAGTAAAGATATTGTTATCATAAAAACTAATACACCAGTATAAATTTATGTTATTTAATTCAATTTAATAAATCAGAGAGATAGTTAGATAGAAAAGTTAGAGACAGTTAAAGAAGAGAAAATGTGGATTCAAGAAAAATATAATGTATGACAATATATGGATATATTATATATCAATTTTCCTCTCAAATAGCCTAAACTGTAATATATTGTAACACAACAACTAGTAGCATATACATGTATCATAAAATGTTAGACTTTATGTCACTTCTGCACTCCCGTATAATTGTTTTATATTTCTTATAATTTATGCACTTCACATCTTCATAGAATAAGTGCTATATCATAGCATATCTAGTTGTGGAATTTTACGTCACCATGGAATCTATATACGTCGTGTATCCAAGTATGTAATAATATATAAACTGTTTTTCACGTCTCATAGTTCCATTCTCTTACAGGCTGACGTTTTGGAAATGCTTGTCCACCATAAAATCAATATGTATTTATCTTGGTACTTCGTAATTTTATGGTTTACGAATCGACATTCCATCCATTTTTCACCAAGACCAAAAAGGAGGAGATATTTCAAACTTCACTAGAATTCTTGATCATCAACTTCATATCATCATTCTCGCCTCATCTTGCATTCAACTTCAACAAATCATATTCCTATCTCTATGTAAGGTCCCAGACCTTTATGCAACACAACACATCTTCCTCTCTCAAATAACTAATACAACTGACCCTCTTATACTGTGCAGTCTGCATATAAAAAGTGTTCACTATCATTTATGTAATTACATGTAATTACCATACCTGTACATAAAGAGTATTGTTAAAGCTTAAGGGTTATGTGTAGTCATTTTATGTGTAAAACTGTTAACTTTGTTACTCTGAAAATGTATACATTGTGCATTTAAGTTACATAAGAAAGGTATTAATTAAAAAATAAATGGTGTTAGCGCTGAATATATTTGCAGCTAAAACAGTTTATTTTTAGCATGTTAAATAATATTGCTCTATTTGTTAATGAAGCTTATTGTTGATGTGTTTGTCATTACATTTGGATTATTGTATAAAAATCAATTGAAACCTTGATGTTTATGTTTCCTTCTCAAGTATCAACTACGTAACTCACATGCAACCCAGTCAATACCAAACTTCAAAATGCCCGGAAACAAGTCCTTCCACGACAGTGAAACAGACCTACCAGAAAGAGATATTGGTATGGAAGAGGTCGACACAGGATTTAGGGTATCCAAACATTATACTACCATTACAATATCGATATGTCATATTTACAATGATGGTATCTTAGTGTTATATTATTGTAAAATTGTTCCTTCTTGTAATGTTGCAGTATATATTCATTGAAACATCCGAAACTGTTTTTTTTATAAAATGTCCGTTGTGTTCCTTTGTAAAATATTTGAAATAAACGTGTTTTTTCTTTTGTAAACCAAGGATAAGCATGAATGCCAATAATTAGCGTTTAAGAGTTTTATACTTAAAGCCAAGCTATCTAGAAAGAACATTATTATAAATCATATTTCAAAAAGTAATACAATTGATTTATATTGATTGATCGAATGCTAAGCATCATTTTTATCGATGATAAATATACGATCAATTAACATAGCCACTCTTTCCTTGGATCCTCAAAGTTTTACCAGTACTCGAGCACACCCATCTCAGGAAATAACTGATAGCTTTCCCACTTGAATCAAAAGTGAGAGACAGTGATAACGAAACACAACGCCGTATATCTTTCATCACGGAGACTGTAGCGGGGCTGTGGGGGGCGTTAATTCGAACTCGCGAACTGGATTGATAGTCAGTTACCAACTAAGCTAATAGGGTCCGACTACATTTGATTTAATAATGATATTGAGGTCAAATATATCTGTGCTAATTGTTGTTTTATCTAATTCAAAAGGATTTATCTCCTAACGGACCGGCGAATATTTACGTTGGCAAGAGGAACTTCATCCATCAGCTTATGGACGTGGCTCTACTGATGGCAAATGTATCCCAGCTGAAGGCATTACTATCTTTGGAATCTAGTGACAAGTATTTCTATCCACTGCTTGTGTTTATCTGCCTATCAATTGCATTGCAAGTCGTGTTTACATTGTGTATGCTACATATCTGGTCAATAGAGAAAGACATCGAAGAACATATTCCAAAATCACGTGACACAGAAGACGAAGAACAGAATAACAGAAAATGCATTGCAGACCGACTGGATAAATTTGGAAATGTTCTTGTACTGCTGATCATAGTGTCTAATGTGTTAATAACTGGGTTTGGAGTAGAATCACATGGACCAGTAGACAGCGGCACAACAGGGACAGGGAATGGAAGTAATGTTTAGTTTGATATAAACGTAATTGTTATATTCTTTGAACCAAGGCTTTAAAACCCTGAGTCCATGAACAATTGAGTTGACTCTCAATTCAATCACTTAAATACTTTCTTGCATTGTTACATGAATTTATATTAATTCGTTTGAAATTCATATGAATATGAGCTTGGCGATGTATACATAAAAGTGTAACCTTGAGTTCAGAACGGCTAAGTTATGCCTCTATCTCAAACATGTGAAAACTACAACAGGACAAAGTGAAATACATTAGATAGAAACCCTTTCTATAAACAGTGTTTGTTTTTAATATGACTGATTGTTATTACATGACTTTTGTTACCATTTAGTGAGAATGTACCCTTAAATTGTTTGACAACGGTATAAATTGTATTTTCTATTGTGGGTAATACAAAATGTCCACTATTGCAGGCAGTATGTGAATATTATTTATAATCGTTATTTATACCATTGCTCTCCTATCGTTTATTTGATTAAAAAAAACATATTTGATTCATTTTTTTTTCAAAGCGAATAACCAAAACTAAGACCAGTTATTTTTAATTGCAATATTCAATGTGTTTAGATATATGCATATAATCAAATAATAATTATAAGGTAAATATTGCAATCATATACAATGTAGATATAGATTAATATATCGTGTAGATACTGTATTAAAATATAATGTAGATATTGTGATAATATGTAATATAAATACTGTAAAAGTATATCATGTATATATTGTAATAATATGTCTTGTAGATCTTAATATTTAAAAATATCATGTAAGTGCTGTAAAGGAATTCCATGTACATTCTTTAAATATGTATAATGTAAATATTGTAATAATATATCGTTAGGATATTGAAAAAAATAATGTAAAAAGCGTTATAATATATCATTTAAATACTGTAATAGTATAAGATTAAAATACTGTAATAATATATGATGTAAATACTGTAATAATAAAGTATGTAACTACTGTTATATTTAATGATGTAGATTACCGTAATAATATAGGGTGTATATACTGTAATAGTAAATCATGTGTATATTTGATAATAAAGCGTGTCACTACTGTAATAGTATACCAAGTGGGTAGTGTAAACATATTGTAAAAATACATATTTCAAGATATTAATTTTTAAGATATTACTAGAAAGCGTGTTTCTAAGGGTATTCATACAATTATTTAAAATAAGCATTTCAAGTCCTATTAATTGTAAAACTCAAAATACACAAAGAATGTAAATACACTTCGTTGAGCAAAATCTCGATTGTATCGCTCTAGAATTATTCAAATGTGTGAGATTTCGTTATAAAACAGCTTCAGAATAAATGAAGTAGAAACTATGGTTGCTGTTGTTTGTTGGGGTTTTTTTTACATTTTTACAAATTGTCACAATAATTTCTCTTTTAAAATGACATAATTCCCTGATTTAACACAAAAAAAACAACAAAACATTATGAAATATCTTGATTATGGCGACAATTTCGCAAAAGTGCTACTGAGTTTCATTTACATAAGTAACCTAAAAAAATGACTCGACGCCGGCTGTCAATCTAACAGATCGATAATCCAATCAGCGATCGATACTGTTTCCAGTGCATGCCGCCATTTTCGTTAGACAAGTGAACGGCATCTAAGTACACACTGCATTGTATTTATTGTATTAACTTTGGCGAACACCCCCCGTGGCCAGATGGAAATGTCAGGTCAATGATGCATTATGCGAAATATTATCTAACTTTTCGATACAAATTATACTGGAGAAACCTTTCAAGCCATCAAATTAAACGTAATATAATTAATAGAAATGACTGGCTAGAATAATTAGAGAAAGCAGGTGATTTTGTGAATGCAATGCAGCGTTTATATATTTGTCTAAAAATAATTATTTTCCCCAGTTTATTCAAAAGCAGAGGTCTAGTACAGGTCAGGGTGATGAAATTATTCTTGCAAAAATATAAAATTAATATAGTGTAGAGTAACAACAAGGTATGTCCCAAAAGTAATACGACGACCCTGTCATTCTGGTATTTAAGGCGTTACATGCAAACCAGTGGTATCAATGGATAGCTATACACATCTTCTATTGTCATAAAACATAAAATCAACTTTCAGTCATCATTATGTTCATGCAAAAGTCACCATAGTAACGCGAGTTTAGAAGTACGGGGGACTTTGAAATGAGACGCCATTTAAAAAAAACACACCTTGCATTGGAAAGCAGACAACATCCTTAATATCGTGCAAAATGTTAAAGATAATAGTGGACGTATTTTCAGATCATGTGCGAATGTTGTTGAAATAGTCGACTTTATCGATGACCATTTGAATAATTTGCGCACTTTCGAAATAACAAGTGCGAATTTGAATATTAAAAAAATTGGACGACGTCACGCTTAGAGTGGAAATTTGGAGTTTGGTAAAATATTGAGTTGGGTGTAATATGACCTCACAGGATACTCTGAAGTTTATTTCGCACAACTCGTCAACAGAAGGCATGTCCTGGAGTCTTATCTATTTGTGGTACAAACGGGTTTCCAATGGTGAGACGAAAGTCACTGACCATCAGCGATCTGTACGCCTGAAATCTTGTGTTGTTTTTCTGGGATTCCAGTCATATTTTCGTGAAAAGCCCTTTTAGTACCTTCGGCCCATGTGGCTGAGTGTACATTCTGTGGTTAGGATCTATGTGTAATCAAAATATCGTAACATGTACCAGAAATGGGTTCAGTACCACAAAAATTGTGTTTTGCACAGCGGTTCATACTTCGAAAAATAAACTCATTTGAATGTCAATTTGACGTCACACAAATAACATCAAACTCCCCCGTACTTTATTACATATACATTTTGACTTGTCAAAATTAATGTTAAGTGGTGGTGTACGATAATGAAATTTTGCATGCTTATAGATTAAATATGGCAATTTATTCATGCCAAATTTTGTTTGGATTGAAACATTAAAAGGCATATTTCTAAATGCGTCCTATTACTTTTGGACATATCTCGTATGATCTTAGTTTAAGTTATATCCCTATTTAAACAATTTCGCTTCGTGAAGATATTAATTAGTGTATGACTAAGGATCATGTCGGAAACTATCTGCTTATCAAAATTTGCACTATGTATCACGTTTTTACATAAAAAAGTATCATAAATTGATAGTCAGTAAACTGTCACAATACCACGTGAGTTAGTTGCTATAAATAGTATCAATCGAACAAAAAAGACTACCTGTTGTACATTATGTGCAATCGTTTGTGTGTCACAAGTATTTATTGTGACAGCAAGTCGATATTTCTACTTTCATTAGATAACATTATTGAACATATTTTGTTTGGATAGAGATAATAATCTTATTAAAACCCCGTATGATCTATTGCCAGTAGTACATGTGCTTTGACATAACTTGCTGTCGTATCGATTGACCTACCGTTACTATCATTATACAAATAAACAAATAATCGGCTGTATTTACTGCATGTTACGAATAGCTCATGCTGCAATCATGAGAATATAATTATATATCCAACAGAAAAACGCAAAGTTATTAAATCTGTAGAAAATAACAGAAATAAAACAATACAATTAACTACTAAAATAAAGACAATATCAACACACAAGTGGTTACCGCTATAGTTAAGTCATGGGCCAAACACCTAACGTAACTGTTGCGTTTTAACTAAACGACATTTTTACCAACTTGGGTGTGAATGACGCTATTTCCATATGCGTCAAAGGTTCTTCGTAGTTCTACTCAGGTACTGATGCAGACGATGATACACGGTTACTGTATTCGTCAGTATGCCGCTTAGCAAATATATTTATTGGAACACGAACTGATGCTAACTTGCTTGAGAACTATGTGTGTTATATTTGGCTTACATACACTTTTCGAGGAACTAATGTCCCTTCCAGTATAATTATCTGCCCAGCATCGCCTATCGGTTAAATAGCACCAAAAAAAGACATTACATTGATATTTCCACTACAAATATAACTCGGACAAATTAATGTGAATTGTTCCTAAGCAAAAACCTTCATTATCATATACCCTGAGTTATAATTACGGCATATATTAATTAAATTGTGTCTTATTTATAATATCTGGTGCGGTTCTGTGCACTGTACAAAGGATTTAGGCATCACAGGACATCTTAAATTTGTTCACGTTATATATACATATAGACAACTAGTTGGTTATGATGTCAAAATTTCAAACACGGTTTCGGGGTTGTTTTGAATGTCCCATAATTAGCTACAGTGGTTTCATATATAGGCCTCGTAACTCAACTTTTTTACTATTGTATATCTTTTCCTTCTAAAACCGACTTTTGGATGTTTGGTGTATATATGACAACGTAAGCTTAAATAACGAGTAAGGGGTGCAACAATCGTGTGGTCCTGTATAGATCCCGTCTTTAATAAGTATCCCGCAACAGTGGTTTTATATAGACCAAAACAATGTTAAGGTCTCACTTCACAGTTGAATTTTGTTTTTTGTTTTATATTAAATACGGTCTAGGATTTCTATAGTAAAAATAATTCAACATTTTTTTTTCAAGGCAGAAATGTAAATCCACATACTTGTACATAATTTTAGAAACTTCCAATCGCCAAGAAATGGTCATCGATATTTTAGTAGTTAAACAAAACAAATTAACATTGCCAATAGATAAAAAATCAATTGCTCGACGTTCTTATACCACAGTCGTTGAACAGATTTGCTGTGTTCCAGGCTTATGTACAGTAAATGATAAAAACTAACTTAAATATAAAAAATATGATTTTAAAACCATCTGACTTTGATAAAATAATGTCATATATAGTTGGTTGGGCAAGTGTTATAATAGATAAGGAAACATCAATACATATACAACAAATCAACAAAGTGTATGTATTGAATGATATCTGTATTGTTAGTATAAGAATTGTATACTTTCTTTTAAACATACCAACATGTCAAGTAACAATACAAATTACATGATTGTAATCAAAAGCATAACCATTTGTTCTATTACTGTTTTCCATGATGTCTAATTGGTTCACTGCAAATCGATGAAAGGCGATATTCAATTTGTTTAACACCTAAACAAAACTTCATAAACCAATTACAAATGTGCGTGCAGTGGGAATTCTCGTCTTGCTTAATTGCGAACCATTCATGTATGTATAGGAATACATGAATGGATATCAAGATTTATAGATTGACACTGATGGCGTGACTGTTTTATACATGTCATTGAGTGTTCTGTAACAGTTCAGGTGGTACTTTCTGTCTTTGATATGGAAGTCTAGATTTTCTATCCAAGTATTGTTTTCCGTCATAAATATTAGAGTCTGGACTCTTCTATCCCCCGTATGGAAATCCATTTATATTCAATGTGGTCATCGGTCCCCGATATAAAAGTTTGGACTTTCTATCCCAAGTTTTTTCATTGGTCTCCGATATAAGAGTTTGGACTGTTTATCCCCAGTATGGTCATCCGTCTCGGATATGGGAGTTTGGACTGTTTATCTCTAGAGTGGTCATCGTTCTCGGACATGGGATATTGGACTGTCTATCCCCAGTGTGTCACCAGTATCCGATATGGGAGTTTGGACTGTCTATCCTCACCATGGTCATCCTTTTCCAATATTGGAGTTTGGACTGACTATCCACATCGTGGTCATCTGTTTCCGATATAGGAGTTTGGACTGTCTAACGCCAGTGTGGTCATCTGTTTTCGATATGAGAGATTCGTCTGTCTATCCCTATTGTGGTCATCTGTCTTCGATACGGGAGTTTGGACTGTCTATCCCCAGTGATGTCATCCGTCTCTAATACGGGAGTTTGGAATGTCTAACCCTTATGTGGCCATCCGTCTTCAATACGGGATATTGGACTGTCTTTCCCCTGTGTGGTCATCCGTCTTCAATACGGGATATTGGACTGTATATCCCCAGTATTGTCATCCGTTTCCGATATTGGAGATTGGACTGTCTATCCCCAGTATGGTCATCCATCTCCGATATGGAAGTTTGGATTGTCTATCCCCAGTATGGCCATCTGTTTCCGATATTGGAGATTGGACTGTCTATCCCCAGTATGGCCATCTGTTTCCGATATTGGAGATTGGACTGTCTATCCCCAGTATGGCCATCTGTTTCCGATATGGGAGCTTTGACTGTCTATCCCCAGAGTAGTCATCGGTCTCCGATATGGGAGATTGGACTGTCTATCCATAGTGTGGTCATCTGTGTCCGATATGGGAGATTGGACTGTCTATCCCCAGTATGGTCATCCGTTTCTGATATTGGAGATTGGACTGTCTATCCCCAGTATGGTCATCCGTTTCCGATATTTGAGATTGGACTGTCTATCCCCAGTATGGTCATTCGTTTCCGATATGGGAGCTTTGACTGTCTATCCCCAGAGTAGTCATCGGTCTCCGATATGGGAGATTGGACTTTCTATCCATAGTGTGGTCATCTGTGTCCGATATCGGAGATTGGACTGTCTATCCCCAGTGTGGTCATCTGTCTCCGATATGGGAGATTGGACTGTCTATCCCCAGTATGGTCATCCGTTTCCGATATTTGAGATTTTTGACTGTCTATCCCCAGTATGGTCATCCGTTTCCGATATTTGAGATTTTTGACTGTCTATCCCCAGAATGGTCATCCGTCTCCGATATGGGAGTTTTGACTGTCTATCCCCAGAGTAGTCATCGGTCTCCGATATGGGAGAATGGACTGTCTATCTCCAGTATGGTCATCCATCTTCGCTATGGGAATTAGGACTGTCTATCCCAAGTGTGGTCATCAATCTCCGATATGGAGGTTTGGACTGTCTATCCCCAGTATGGTCATTCGTTTCCGATATTGGAGATTGGACTTTCTATCCCCAGTATGGTCATCTGTCTCCAATATTGGAGATTGGACTGTCTATCCCAAGTATAGTCATCCGTTTCCGATATTGGAGATTGGACTTTCTATCCCCAGTAAGGTCATCCATTTCTGATAATGGAGATTGGACTTTCTATCCCCAGTAAGGTCATCCGTTTCCGATATTGGAGATTGGACTGTCTATCCCCTAGTATGGTCATCCGTCTCCGATATTGGAGATTGGACTGTCTATCCCCATTATGGTCATCCGTTTCCGATATTGGAGATTGGACTGTCAATCCCAAGTAAAGTCATCCGTCTCCGATATGGGAGTTTGGACTGTCTATCCCCAGAGTAGTCATCGGTCTCCGATATAGGAGATTGGACTGTCTATACTCAGTGTGGTCATCCGTCTTCGATATGGGAGATTGGATTGTCTGTACCTAGTGTGATCATCCTTCTCCGATATGGGAGTTTGGACTTTCTTTCCCCAGAGTAGTCATCGGTCTCCGATATTGGAGATTGGAATGTCTATCCCCAGTGTGGTCTCCGGTCTCCGATATGGGAGATTGGATTGTCTATACCCAGTGCCGCCATCCGTCTCCGATATGGGAGTGTGCCTTTTTCCGGCATAGTGACAATAAAGAAACTTTAAACTTATTATTTCTTCACTTGAATCTGAGCATTTCCAAAACAGAAACCGGTTCATCTGACGCCAATATAATATGACTAGATGGAATCGTCCAATAAAGCAAAAAGATGTCAAGTATATATGCCGTAAGAAGGCAATTGGTAACTTTTTACGACATTGGAGTGGAATGCAATACTTTGCATATTGGAAATAGTTCAATGAAAAATAGCTCAGCACCATTCATTATATCAAATGAATTTCATCGTTTCATATTGCTTTACAGAAGTGTTTTCAAATAGAAATGATGATAATCTAATGGTTGTCAAAACAGGTTCTTGTGAATTTGTATCAACAGATGATTAAGGCTAAGCTTCGTCTGGTATCATCGTTTCAGTTTAAAACAATATTCAACACATGGTGGTATTTGTTTTATTCCCAGATGCATCGTTAACTCTCTTTAACATAGCATTTCCATATTGTTGAATATGTATGTCAATTTGTGCTCAAATCATTAACAACTTGATAACTTAAAACATAAAAAAACAATTAACTGACGTAAATACATCAAGCATTAGTTGTTTATATGGTGTAAGCGTGTTATTCAATACCTTACATACCAGTTACTCTTACACTGTTCTGCATAATCTTATAAAGAAATGTACGTCTGGATCACTAAACACATTACCAATGGTTATCAAAGAATATTTTCTTTAAAATTTTATAGACTGTCATATACTGCTTCATATATTTAGTGAAAACAATAGGCTGACCAGACTGCTTTTCATAATTAAGATGGTTTGATGACATCCCTTCATTTTTTACGATAATTATCATGTTTTGTAGTGTATCAAGATCATCACCCCTCTTCAAACTGTTACATCTTAATCTTACAGCGCCCAGTTCAGCTAAACTTGACTTCACTGTGACAACGCTTTGTTCGTTTCATCAGTACAATAAACGTGATCAGTTTAAGAATTTAAGAATAAAAAATGATAAAAAAATCAACACCGCTCTCATTTTCTCGAACGCAATACTGTCATGTAAATGAGGTATGTATGTGATGGTATGTGAGACCGGAAGGACTTCAATTAATATTTTCGCCGCATTTGAAGATATGTTCTACAGAAAACGTTGCATTCAATAATGACAGACTAAATACAAATAATAAAGTAGTTAAAATCATGATCAGTACAATCCAATGAAGTTTCTTCCTCACTACAGAGTAAACATGAGTCGAGTATTTCAAAGTTTATGTACATGTCAGCTTAACACTCCATTGAGTGAAATTATGTGTGTTTAATATCTTGTTACGATTGCCAGTGATTTATTACCTTCAAAATAAAGAAATGTACGTCTGGAGCACTGAACACATTACTTATAGTTATCAAAGCAACTTTTCTTCTATAGAGTATCATAAACTGCTCCAACTATGCAGGAAAAACAAGAGGCTGACCTAATTGATTTTCATAAACAAACTTAACTATTGAAAGGAATCAAAGAATGTTAAATAAGTCTCATTAAGGAGTAACAATGAAAACATTGATTGTATGTCCTGGGGTACCCCGTTAAAGCTTTATTAAATCATATTATTATAAACGGCAAAGTATGTTAAAAATCATTAAGTTAATGTAAAGTAAGAAGACTAGTATTCAATCTCGTTAGATTTGTGTAATTTATTCATCAAACGTTTAGTGCTGGCAATTCCTTGTATAATCAAAATACATAATAAATATATCTATCTTATTGTGTTGATCTACTCAAGTTAATATTTGACACAAAATATTCAAATGTTTAATTTATATTTGTCCAAAATATATGGATTTAAATAACATAATTTTCTAATTTTATAGAATCTAACATAATATTGATATATCGTGTCATTTTTTTAACATTTATTATTTGACTATGTATGTCATGAGAAACATGAGAAACATTTTATGTTTGAATTATTGAATAAAGAATTTGAATCTTTTATCTTGAATCATGTACAACGCCATTGTGGCATCAACAATAGTAATAAATTCGGGATGAACCACTATATATAAAGCAATTTACTGTTAGAAAAGTACATGCGATCTCACAAGTTTATTGAGCGTGTAAGATTTGTACTGACAAACGAAAAAAAAAGAAGTTTCGCTCAAAATAAAAGTACACAAACAGACGAAAAAACACATGGCCGTTAAATTGTATAAACCCTTATGGGACTTTCAACGTGGTATACATTATTGCAGAGATGGAATAAGAATGATGAATGTCAAATACAACTCGTTTGGAGCTGCATTTACAATATTGATTGCTAAAATATAATTATATTTGGCCTTTATGCAAACATAATTATGCATATTCATGACAGTCTATTGGACAAAAAACATAATTAAAAACAAATAAATCAACAAAATTTATTAATATTAGAATATTCTTTGCAATGATTAACAGATAAATCACCACAATTGTCAGTTTCTGCACCATCAGGCACACAGTAGGCATGGCGAGACAAAGATAACGTACTGCGTTAGCATAGTTAACCTCGTCATCATTATATATCTGTTAGACGCGTTCTCAAATATTTGCATAACGAGCAGTTAGTTTATCGATGAATAAACTATCATAAGTGATTTGGATTTTTCAGCTTCTACAATTATCCGATAGATCTCCACAGGATAGGACACAGTTTGTTTGTTAGTTTACAATTACAGAATCATGCGTTCGATTTTGATTGCAAACTTGATCTTTTGGGTGCATCTATTTCTTACGTGCACAAAACAAAACATCGCTTTGGGGGAAACTATTGAAGATGTTCAGAGTGTTCTCGATGACATTCTATTGAAGACAAACTATAATAAAAGAATTCGTGGAGAAATTGACCAAACGCAAGCAACGAAAGTCGCCATAAACATATCTCTTTTGGCAATTCAAAATATCAATGAAGTAGAGGAATGGATGGAAGTAGCTGCAGTTTTAGTTATTTCATGGACAGATTATCGACTTAAATGGGATCCTAATGATTATAACGGAACAAAGCTGGTAAGCTCTTTTATACTATACGCAGAATCTTTGAAAATGACTGGTTATAAAACAAAATCAGAAGTTTATTAAATTGCTTTAAAAATATTAACGACGTTTAGCAAGATAGTATAAGTCATATTTGTATAAGTTAAATGTGTGTTTGTTTTACTATTTAGCGTCATTGTTATTCAATCGAAGGTTTACATATAATAAGTTACCATAACGATTTTTATTCTGAGATCCCGGATGGTTTACTAGTATTTAGGCAAACCCCATTTCCGCAAACCTTTCAAACTTATAAGGTATCAGGAGATGAGTGACAATGAGACATAATATCGTATATCAGTCATCACAGATACAAAATTGTATTCAATATTCAAGTTGTATGCAGAATTTTTATTTACAATGAAATATATACATAATTTAGTTTTACGATATTTTAAAGTACAATTTAAAATCTCTATATATTTGGTCCATACGATTTTGTTTTCCAATCTGAACATATACCCGCAAGTAAACTTTGCTTTGTATTAAAATTGTTACATTTTAAATTCTTTAAACACCATCTTGGTGTAGGTAACAACGATCGAGTACAGTTAGTAAAGCTATGAAGTAATCACGTGATTAAGGCATGAAGTAACACGGATGAACATATCTGTAACAATGTTTCAATTTGTTTGAACATTTATTCATACATAATATAAATTACTCTCTTCCCTATGGATTAGTTTGCTTTGAAAGAAGACCAAGCAATAGCAATACGAACTCTTTAATGCTGATTCCATCATTATAAAGCAAAAGATATGCGTACAATATGAATATACGCGAATCAAAAACAAGTATAAATTCACTTCTATTGATCTGCGATTCGTTTTTAGAGTCACGTGTTAATGAGCCTTGTGACTTCAATTCCGATTGTGTACGGAATTCATCGAGAAGTCACCGATCAGTGAAACGGGTTAGATAAAATAACATTATTGTTCTTTGATAAAAACAAATTGTATACTAGTATGCAGTATCAGGCAATATATATACTCGTGTGTATAACCATATACATGTATCTATGCATAGAATGCAATATCGTGCAAAATGAAAAATGATATAACATTGATATAAAACGATATACAGTCTACATGTTATATGCTCTGGTATATCATGCAATTTTATCAAACTATTGGACAGTATTCGCTTAAATGTTTCAAATTGTATACATTTATTACTACTATGATGTCAAAGTAAGAAAACACATTTAAATCAAAACATGTTGGTAACAGAGCAGCAAGGCATATCTTTTGATCAAATATATCAATTTCACTTGTTTTCATATATGCAAAACGTAAGGTAGATGTTTTTGCAGTATTTAAAAAATAAGAAAACAAAATCGGAGATCGTCATTTTATTCATAAAATTGAATAATTTATTTTGTATACAGAAAAAACATGTTCTTCCTACTATTGAATGCGTTTATGTTCCAGGTGCTTGTGGGTCAAAACGAGGTTTGGCGGCCGGAGATAATACTCAACAATCCGGCAACATCTGTGAGACTACTTGGTGACGATAGATTGTTCACAAGACACTACTATACTGGATTTGTTGCATGGGCTGCAAGTAAATATATATTTTAATCTAATTTTTTATTGTATCGTCTGTTGAATTTCAGGAAGAAATAGTATTAGCTTTGTGTATCGATCTAAGAGCTAAGTGTAAGATACATATAGGAAAACAAATAATATTCAAAACAATTGTTAAATTGTATTGGCCAATGTAACCATGTGTTTTAAAAGTTGATTAACTGCTTAACTTTAATAAGTATATTAACTTAAGTTTTAACAATAGCATTTTAAAAGTCTATAAAATAGTTTCAAATAAATTAACAAAACACAGTTTTATACTAATATGATACTTATAATCATACGACAGAAAAGCATGTTCATCTTGAAACCTTTCAAATGGCTGTAAAATATACTATGTAAAATAACAAAACAAGTAGATGTATACCAAGTTTCGGTGGAAATACAAAATACCGATTTTGGGTGACTTCTACAAAAAGGGATATTTGAAGTATCTTAAAGGGAATATATTAGGATTTTTCAAAATGTTTAATTAGCTAAAACTTTTGTTTTCAATAGATAAAGACTATGTATACTAACTGGCCCAATGATATATATCTAAAAGGAGAATATGAAGAACAAATGCTATAAATGTTATAGAAATAAAATGTATATCATTAATGAATAAAATTTGAATTGTTTCGAATGTCAAATCCACCAAAACGTGACAAAATGGATATTTAAATTAAAGTAGTAAACTTGAAAACAAATCACTATGATTCTAAAAATACTGTTTGACGACCTTAGCAACTTCATACGGACTCTTTCAAAAGATGGAACATTTTTGACTACACGTTAACCTGTATAACAGATCAAAGTGACATCAAAATGAAATCACGTGACTGATTTAATACGTCATAAAATATGCTGAAATTTTAAGCAGGACATATATTTTAGTCATACCAAGGCGCATAGCCCGAGTTAGGAAATCATACCACAAAAAAAACATGTATCAGCATTCTTCTTACGAAAATGAGGTCTGGAATGTCAAAATAAGTTTTGTCAACACTCTTTTACTGTAGGATTGAATCAGTTAAAAAAGCTATTGTTTGTGCATAAATAGCTTTATCGACACACTTTATTCCAATATATGTAGGATTTGGTGGTGATAATGAACCAGCGATATTGGTTATAGATGGTACATATATATACATACAGAAGAGCTCACAATTCACATTCCAGAGATGTTCCTACAACATGTATAAACACTGTCTTGGCTCCGCCCATTCCCCCAATATTCAGTTTCAGCACCTGTAGCCTGGTAGTCAATCCTCATACAATCTCTTCTCAGGTTGCCCCCCCCCCCCCCACCCCAAGTAATTGAAACGCTCTTACACCCATGTTAATACCATCCATTATAACCTTTATAACCATTTTATTTAAACATTTTCTGAACAACTCGTGATTTAGGATGATTACATTACTAAAACTATGCAAATTAAAATAAACAGTGAGTGTGTGGATGAATGCACATATTTTGAATTTCAACTCTATTAGAGGGACATGATTTATAATGCACGCATTGCAAATATTACAGTTTGAGTTGAAGTGTGATTGTGAATAGAAAAGGTTTTTAAATAAAATGTAGGTTTTATCTCTCTAAATATTTCTTTCAGGCGATATTTTTCGGGCAAGATGCTCCATAGATGTGACCTCTTTCCCATGGGATCGTCAGATATGCAACTTGAGATTCGTACCTTGGGGTTATTTTCCATCTGAAGTTATGCTCGCCGCTGGCGAATCCTTCATGGATACAGTATTCTTTCAGGAAAGCGATGTTTGGCAGCTGGTATCATATCATGTACAAGGGAGGGAAACAAAGCACGCAACTTGGATGGAGTTCTATGTTATATTGGACCGAAGAGCACTGTTTTTTGTTACAACTATCGTTTTGCCGACAGTTTCACTTTGCTTTTTGAACTTATTCGTGTTTCTGCTGCCCGTGGAGTCGGGTGAGAGAACTTCCTTTTCAATAACAGTTTTGTTATCCATTGCAGTATTTCTGACTTTGATAGGAGACCATCTGCCGCCAAGTGCTGAAACAATGGCGTCGATTTGCTATTTCCTCTTCTTTGTCCTTTTGTTGAGCTCACTCATATGCTTCTGCAGTATACTCAGTCTAAGAATGTACCACAAGAATAATGACGACAAAATGCCACCTCGCTGGATACAGAAAGTACTATACATGTTTAACAAGAAAAAGAAACGAGAGGCCAGATATGAAGAGAACAGCCTTAACAAAGTGTATGCTGTTTCAAGTGACGCCGGGGAAGAGGTTTTTGACATAAAGCCAGATATTAACTATATGGTTACGTGGAAAGAAGTAAGCAAATCGTTTGACATATTTTGCTTTGTGGTAATGACACTTTTTCTGTTATTTTCAATAAGCATGTATACATTTCATGTTGTGAATGGAAGACTATGAGGGTATATCAATTAAAGGTAAAATGTTTCACAAATCAAAGATCTCATTGTTATCTATGATTTAACGAAATATATTTTGTAAAACAACAATTTGACCTCATATAGCACAGTCAAGTGAAACATTTTAATAATCTTTAGTAGTGATTCGTCATTTCTATCGGAGTTACTATTTTGAACTTCATCCTTGTTTAAGAAGAATACGGAACCATGCTAGCGTTACAGGATTTAGAAGTCCAAGTGTGCGAAACTGGTCAAACGCAATATAGACTACAAAAATATATGAACTAGTATTGCGCTAAGTCCTCGAGCTGTAATAATGCTCCACTGAAATATCATCGATAATATTTGACATTGTATATTCTATATCATGTTGTCCATGTTTATATCATATGTATTAGATGTAACATAGTTTTAAATATTGCTTTATTAGATAGTTTTATATCTTAAAATCAAAAGTTACTGAAATCATTTGTCAGTCAAAATGTTGTTATACGATTTGTATACAATAAACTTTCTTCTTGTTTTATTGACATGCTATCAAACATTACAGATAGGAATACTAGTATAACATTTATTCAATACGGTGTGTACTGCATTTTTGCAAAAGTGCAACATATTTATAAAACATTACTTTATTAAACGTTGCTTTATAATTATAGTTCTCATCGTTGATAAAGCACACTGCGTATAGTTCTCATCGTTGATAAACGCACTGCGTTCTCGTCGTTGATAAAGCTCATGGCGTATAGCTCTCATCGTTGATAAAGCACACTGCGTATAGTTCTCATCGTTGATAAAGCACACTGCGTATTATTCTCATCGTTGATAAAGCACACTGCGTATAGTTCTCATCGTTGATAAAGCACACTGCGTATAGTTCTCATCGTTGATAAAGCACACTGCGTATAGTATTAATCGTTGATAATGCACACTGCGTATAGTTTTCATCGTTGATAAAGCACACTGCGTACAGTTCTCATCGTTGATAAAGCACACTGTGTTCTCATCGTTGATAAAGCTCACTGCGTAAAGTTCTCATCGTTGATAAAGCACACTGCGTATAGTTCTCATCGTTGATAAAGAACACTGCGTATAATTCTTATCGTTGATAAAGCACACTGCGTATAGTTCTCATCGTTGATAAAGCACACTGCGTATAGTTCTCATCGTTGATAAAGAACACTACGTATAGTTCTCATCGTTGATAAAGAACACTGCACACAGTATTAATCGTTGACCTTTCATTGGACACGTTATTCTTTAATTTCTGTTATTCTGACAAAGATATTAGATGGGGGTAGGGAAGTATGATGACACGCTTAAACAATTGAAACTATTTAAGTTTAGATTCAACAATTATTGAAAAATAAAGAATAATAAAAAAATTATGAAACATCTCACAATGCCCATCATATTAAAGCTATACACTGTTCATTTGTCAATATGCTCATTAACAAAATTAATATAGGATATTAACTTGATATTTAGCTATGCATCACCTACTTTTTAAAAAAATATATTAGCTAGATTTGGATAAATTCTAAAATTATGAACTTTTCAAAACTGTTCAGTTTTGTATAATAAATTGCACCATGAACTTCTTTATCATTTGATTTCATATAAACCTCTTCCAGACTGATAATGCTGTGATCGGCAAGCTATATACATTATTGATGCGGTTTCAATTGTTTGAACTTTAGTTTATTGTGTTGTAAATGGAATGGCTTACAATAAACGCACAGAGCATAACACGGGAGCAGCTTCAACAATCGCTAGTGTGATATAACTATTCCTTTGAGTAGTGACATCATTTAAATATTACTCATCAGTTTTAAGTGTATCGTGTTGACTGGTTCAATAATATAATGCTATTTTCAGTGTTTTGTACAATATGGGAATAAATTGTTCGAGTATATATTTTGGTGAAATATTAGACGAGACATACACATGTAAAGTATACTGTTGAACAATATTTGGCTCGAACAACCGTTAGCTCGAACTATTTAGTCCAGTCCGATCGGGTTCGAGCCATCGAATTTATAATGTATATGAACAGATGAAACATACTATAATGTAAAATCATAACAAGGTATTGAGTCACAAACAAATTGATCTTAAAACGATGATATTAATAATGTGTGTGCAACACCGATTGAATGAAGGTTTATTTAACATATTTCTTTGGAAACTGAAACCTAAATATCAGTAAAATTAAAACAACTGATTAAGTTAATGATGTTTTGTTGGCCTGGTTCTTAGAATATTACGTCTTATGTTGATTACATATTTTCTTGTTTTGAATAGTCTTAGTATCTGGTTTCCTTTATTTCAATATTGATTTCTAAATAATCCCTAGTCTATAGAACGGGCTCTTTTGATTGGGTCCGTTAAATATCAATATTGTGAAAGCCCATTTCAGCATGTTGATTGGACAGTTGCTTCGGGAAAAGTGCAAATGACGTCACTGTTAAGTAAGCGTATATATAGGGGACAGGTATAAATGTCCCTGCTTTTTTCATTGTGGGGTTAATTTATCTAATTCGGGAGATATCAGGTTTTGGGATAGACTCAACAATTCCTTAAAATACGTTGTAAAACTTATTGTCGAATATTCCTTCAATTAAAACGTGTATTTCACTGGGGAAAATCTTGATTTCTGGAAATAAATGTTATGCATGCATAAATGCATGAGTTGTGTGAATTTGAAAACTAATTACCTAAGATATGAGACATATTCCACAATTATCTGGTTAATGATTGCATTGTGGGAGAATGGAGCTTCTAGTTTACCCCTGGGTAAGGCAACAGATTAGCAGGCGCAATAAAGCGTGACGAGAGGCATAAACACAAATCGCTACATCCTTTATTGTGTCTATAAACTAAAATAAGTATAGTACCGAGATGCTGCGATAGGTTATGATGAGTTTGGTCCTAGTGTACTAGTTCTATACTAGAAATGAGGGCAAATGTAGACCTTGACATTGCTGTTTCATTGACCGATGTGTATAATAGAATGATGTATTAGTGACCTTAGCATACCTTTTTTTTTATTAATTTTATCTTAGATAAAAACAAATGTGGGTTTTAACTGAATTGAAAAAATATATTACGAGCAAAATCCGTAAGTGATAGAGGAGGGGGTGAAGGTGGACATGGCTTTTACAATTCCATTTATCAACATAAACATACGAATATAGAAATAAATTAACCGATATAATGTGGGAAAATGGTAACTTGTACACACTTGTATAGATGGATGCATTATAAATATCAGGTATGAACTTAATTAGTTGAACTTTAATTGTATATCAATTTACATGGAACCAGAAAGCTTACATCAACGTATTCCGAGCTCACTTTATTTGCATGTGGTGTATCAGGAACGTTCAGCAAGTAAAACATTCCTTAATATACGTTTTGATTACATTTGATTTTGTTTCTAAAAAGCAGGTTAGCATGCATACGTTTTTGGTTACATTTGGATGCTATGAAGTTGTGTAGCGTTGCTGTTATGAATATACGTAGATTTGTTCCTAAAGATTTCAACTCATTACTAAATCAGACACTGTTAAATATCTTTAGGTCGCACTACACAATTGAATTTTGTTCTTAGTTCTATATAAAATAAGGTTTAGGATTTCAAATTTTTTTTTCATAGCAGGAATGTATACCCACATACAATGCACAATAACCGAAAGGTTGTCCACTTTGTTTTTTTTTAAAGAGGATGCAGTGACACCTTGAGCTTTTTTGAAAAAAGAAATCCTCAAATGCTCATAAATACATGCATATGTTAAAATCCCATAAAAGTTATTTTTAATACACAAATGTCTTATTGCAGCATATGCTATGCCAACTTTTGCTCTACTCATCTGCAGCAAGAAATCACAACCACTATGAACCATTTTGATAATATCTCATAACCAAAGTACATAGGCTTTTTTTAAGTGTAAGAATCTTGCTACCTTGGGGAAAAGGGGTTAACTGTGTATTGAGACGTTTAGAGCATTAAGATACCAGGTGTATATGAAAAAAGGAAGCACTGTGACCTTTTCGACCCAATTGGGCGATACAATTTAAAACACTTTATAAAGTATAACAGCACAGATCGAAATCACTTTGCTATATATTTATTTCAAATAATGTCGGGTCGGGGCAGCTATGTCGGTAGCGCTTCTTATAATCTTTCAACGTGTCGCGAGTTCGAATCTGTTCCCGGCCACAGCGTCCGTGATGATTGACACACGACATTAAATCTCATTGTCATTATCTCACTTCTAATTCAAGTGGGAAAGTTGTCAGTTACTTATAAAGATGGGGTATGTTCGAGTATCGGTTAACCGTCCAGGATCCAAGGAAAGAGTGGTTAGGTTTACTGGTCGTTTATTTTCCGTCGATGGTATACTATTGACGCTAAATATTCAACCGAAACCAACCATTGGAACAATCGGGTCCATTGAAGAAACAAAACAGACAACTAATATTGAGAGTTCAATTGGTTTAAAATGACATATCAGTATATATTTCTGTGTTACGCATTGATTTAAACGATGCAAAAGAAGTGCATCGATGTCATTTGTTCATTATCAACATTAACCATTGCTAATAGGCATTTCACTTAATGGAGACAGCATCCTTTTATGGTAATTATTGACGTTTTAGATAATGGAAAGCATGACAACACTAAGAGAAAAAACACATTTAACAACCGATTAATGTCTAAAATCTATAGCTGGTTGTCAACACTTACAAAGGGTCATTGATAAATTAGAAAATGTATTTTGCACAGATGTGTAGATGATTAAATTGTGTATTTAATCAATAAAACAATAGAAATCTGTTCTTTGTAAATCAGTTTGTTTTCAATCAACGTTGATGGAAATCAATGGCGAAATCATTGAAAAACAAACATAAAACACTTAGCTAATATGTTTCGTTTATTTGGAACAATGCCAAGGGAATAACATAGGATATATGTTTTGGCGATTACTGTGTCATCTACATGTATTCATTTTGTAAAGTATGATTCAGGAGGACTTACTGAAACAATTCACACCCCAAACGTTAAATGATGTTGAGCTGATTACCAATGTCTGACTATAATAAATGTATCTAAACTGTGATATCATTTGTTTTTCGTTGAGGGCACATGAGCATTGGTAATTGAACCATCTATTGTTCTTCAAACGAGTTCCATATGCTTTCTTCACAAGGGAATTATATTATTATTAAACCATCATACAAAAGAGGGTGATAAGTAAAATGTAAACGATTATATGGGCATTACTCTAAGACTTGTAAGCAGTATGGGAAAATTATTTTCAAGTGTACTAAATACATGTAGGCGTAGTAATAATTGGTGCAAACGCAACAATATTATTCTGATACACAGTTTGGTTTCAGAAAAGGGAAATCAACAGTTGACGTTGCAAATATACTTCAAAATATCGTGGAACAGTTTTTTTAATGATAAAATGTATCGTGCATTTATTGACTTGAGACAATAGAAATTCATTATAGTTAAAGTTATATAGACAGAGTATTAAGGGTCAATTGTTAAGAATGTTTCGAGCAATATACATCATCGATAAATCTTGTGTCAAACACAGTTGAACGTTCTCAGACAATACGTTAATTCTATATGACATATTAACACTTATTTTCCTTTACGCCGATGATATGGTTCTCAAAGGTTCGAGTCCAGACAGCTTACAAGAAAATTTGAGTTACGTCTATAATTATTGTGAAGAATGGGGTCTGGAAGTGAATATAAATAAAAACAAAAGTTGTCGTCTTTAAAAAAAATAAATAGAGTAAAAGGAAAATGAAAAGTAGAATTGGTTTTATAATGGTCATTTACCTGGAACAGTAGATCATTTTAACTATTTTAGGTATTATCTTAAATTATACGAGATCCTTTGTCTAAACCAGCAGGCAATTAGTGGCTAAGCTCTTAAAGTGATGGATTTATAAATATCACATATAAACAGAACACAGAACACGCTCAATGTTGTGTACTTTTGCAAAACCCAATATATAATATATAACTATAATTTAAAACTTATAAAACATAAGCATTAAATAGATTAAACATTATATTGTACGGAACTTTCATATGTTTTTATTATATTAAAACGCAAACTCATAGCTCCCAGTGTTTAACCCGAAAGCGGTTTTTGTTGCATGAACAAGATAACCACCATATGACATAACCATTCCTAAATAGTTAAATGTACTAACAATTTCTATCTTCTTTCCATCATGTAATCATTTATCACCAGCACTTAAAACTCCACTTTAACGGAACACTACTATTTATAGTTTTATTTACATTAACAGTTTAGTTCAATTTTTACGATAGGATTGATTGATTGATTGAATATTTAGCGTCATTTTTATGCCATCGAGCGCTAACAGACGATCAGTTAACCTAACCACTGTTTCCTGGGATTAACCAGTACTCGAGCACACCCCATCTTCGCAAGTAACTGATAACTTTCCCACTTGAATCAGTGGTGAGAGACGAATGGTAATGAGACACAATGTCGTATATCAATCATCACGGAGACTGTTGTCGGGCGTGGGATTCGAACTCACGACCCCTGGATTGATAGTCAGACGCGTAACCGACCGAGCTAATCGGGCCTGGCTTAACAATAGGATTATAGATTATCTAAAGAGCCCTTCTCTTGTCTCTGAGATAGTTACAGCATCACCCGCACGCAAACAATAACAGAAAGATTAATAGCTAATCAACTTGTATGCCAACATTAATATGCTATTGGAGATGCATCTCATTATCATTCAGAAAAAGAGAAAATAAAATCAGAGATGTATCTGATAGCCTGTTTAGGTGTTTGCACTCAATTTGACATCGTTATATATATAACGAAAAAGTGCTAACAATTTTCGTCAATACTTAATTTGATCAGTTTAAACCAAAAACAATGACGATTTAGTGAATCATATGCTTCTAAACAATCCACAGTAAAGCAACAGTACAATTTCTTCTTGTAACACAAGTGAGTTCAATATAAATATTGCATCCACGGTACTATAATTAGGATTAAAACCAAATCGAGAGTCCTTTATAAAAAAAATGTCGTTGTGAAGACCATTTTTAAACGCTCATTAAATATAACGGTAAATAGCTTTGCAACGCAGCTTATTAAATGTTATTCCCGTGTAATTAGTTTGGTCCGACGATTTTCTCCATTTACCATTTATATAGTGGTATAATAACGCCCGTAGACATTTTTTCCAACTCTGAATTTGACGTTAGATTTTCAAAATGTGAGTAAAAATCATTTTTTGAAATATTTTTACTATTATGTTGTCATGTTGTGAAGGTTTTGTTTTAAACATGTTCCAAAATTCTCGCGGGCTTTTCTATTTCATATCATTATTTTTTTTTTCACTCAAATCTCTATTGAAATTATGTTTTGCCTTACGACAGCATAATTTATAATCCCTTTTTGCTTAATGAATATTTAATCTATTAATGTCAGTTTTACCTAAATTAAGTTCGTAAATTGCGTTTTAATAAATATCATTTTGTTTTGTTTAAATTCATTTTATACCATTTTTGTTTGTTTCATCCTTGCACATAAAATAATGGATTTTGTATTTTGGAGTTTGTTCAAAAGACTTCTTTTTCTCTTACGTCTATCATCCCCTCTATAAAATATCCTTTTAGTACTTTTTGTATACTGTAAATTTGTCAATATATTAAAGGAAAATTTTATTGGCGCATGATTTAAAAATCTATTCAATTTATTAAAATGTTCATATGAAGTCAATAGATGCGTATATTGGTCGACTTACAGAGATCAAGTAAACTATCACCAAAACGATTTGAACTGAAATCACTAATAACCCGGTGTAACGGAGTGTATATGTCATACACGTCATCGTTGTCAAGCACACAATCATTGTCAATTAAATCGTTTTTATGGCCAATCCGTGAATGTGCGACCCCCTGTCACATTAATAGCGCCCTTATCTTTAAACACTATGAAAGATATAAGTTGTAACTGTTGTCACATTTATTTTGTCAGTTCTAAATTATGAATGCGAAGTGTAGGGTGTAACTTAATCTAAAGAAATAGAAAGAATCCACTTCCGTGTTTTCAAACTCATCCTAGGGTTAAAAACAATGACAAGAAATGCCGGTATTTACGGAGAATTATGGCGATACTTATTATGTATTGGTATATTTGTTAAGATTGGTAAATATTGGCTTAAGATAATTAACACAGACAATATCATTTTAATCGTTGTTTATAAACGCGTTCTTGCTGGTAGCGAAAAGGGATTAAAGAATTGGGAGACTAATGTAAACCATTTGTTAAACACGTTTGGTTTTATGTACATATAGAATGAACCATAAGATATCAACAATCAAGGAGCATTTGTGTCTTTGTTCAGGTAACGTTTGGTTGACATCGAATTTTAATATCCAGTCATTCTTGAGTGTTCTCCTCGACTGGAGAATACTAATGGGAAATGAGATCACCAAATCGAACAATATCGTACATAATATAAACAAACATAACTTCATATACTATTAGCATATTCTTATCGCACTTTAGGTAATACTATGTTATTTACGTGCCGTTGATTTGTTTGTCTTATATCAAAGTTTTGTTTTTAAGTCACACTCCATTAACATATTATGAACAAAGGCGAAAGAGCAAGGGATAAAATGCTAAAGGTTGCGGGTTAAATCCCGTTGGACCCGTTGGCCTCTCAAAAACAACGCTCGGTAGAAGTTCTTTCCCGGAAGCAGACTGAATATCGGTTCTTATTAGTTCTGAGATTGAGCTAAGATAAATCAGATTAGAATTTAATCATGAGTTCTCAAATATTTTGAAATTCGTTAGATACTGTAACACTAACGTGCGCTATGCATTATCACCACGATACCATTTGATATAAATATTCCACGTGATGTTTTATTTGGTAAGCTGTCAAATTTCAACAATGTTTAGTGTAATTGTTCATTAATATTTATTATTTAAGTAGGTGTTACTTCAATAGATTTTAAATTATACGTACGCATGAAATATGTATATCCATACACTATTCTTCATTCAACTTAATAAGTAAGGGATGTTATGGTTCGCATCACGCTTACAAACAATAAGAGTTATAAACTAAAATAATAATGACATGAAAGCATTCGTGTTTAAAGCATAATTTAGACTGATACAGTTTGGCATTAATAACGGTATAAAATATATGTATTGGAAATGCCTTATATCATTGTTTGAACATTCCATTCCCATGTCTAATCTGGCGATAAGTTTTTATGCCTTTCGTCAAGGCTCTAGTGCGCCTATTCATCTGTTGCCTTACCCTGGGGTAAACTTTCGCCCATAATGCAATCATTAACCTGATAACTGTTGAATATGTCTCATATCTTGGGTAATGACAGAGTATTCAAATCCACACAACTCATGCATTAATGCATACATAACATTTCTTTCCAGATATCAAATTGAATATTTTTTCAGAAAATGCACGTTTCAATTGAATGAATATTTAACGTTTTACAACGTATCGTAAGGAATTATTTAGTATATTTGTAGCAAAATGACCAAGGGCCGACATCTCACGAGGGTAGAATACAAGTATATTCAAGTATACTTCAATACATTTTACAATTTTATTTTTACATGAATAAAATTATGAATATATAATTATACAATATATACAAAATAAAGCTAATTATTCATCAACAAAAAAATATCGCTGGTTTAAAGATGTCCTATGATGTTCAATCACAAGTTTTCTCCTACACGTTCCGTATATTTATATCGCGATAAAAACTGCTTACATTATATGAATGTTATAGCTGTTATTAAAATACACTAATATTTGTATTCAAGATACTCTATTACTGCGTCCGGATTATCGTAGATTTAGCGTCAATCATCCCTCGTGGCGATGGCTATATCAACAGGGTTATCTTCCATAGAACTCTGTACTGAGTTATCTGGCTTAACGTCGCCACGTACCGACTATACTTCGACTTTACTCCGGCACCAGGATCGGCGAGTCGTTCATAAAACGATTATGTGGGTTGCTGTCCTTATGACGGTACTACCACCAGCTGACTTCCTGTCACGTCTATACGTCGTTAACGTAGGGACACTTGTCTTGCGTGCGCCTAAAAACGGTCATCTGCCATTATTTCATGGGATGTAACATGCTGAATCCTTCTCGTCACAACGATTCCGTAAATATATGCTCTACTAGACTGGACGAAGTTTCCATAGATATATAATGTAAAACACTCCACAAACCTTAGTGAATTTCGTGCAAATTCTGAATTAACATGTTTCAATATATCGTACGATGCGTCTTTTACGCTATTAGACTCAATGTAAATTTAAATTAGTTTTACAAATAATAAACCCGTTTAAATATTCTAACTTTCTGAAAACTTAATGGATTTTCATGAATTAAACGTCAAAATGATTTATTCTTTAATAACAAAAATGAATATGTTAAAAGATCTTGTTGCAATCATCAACCTTGAATTCGCAATCTTCGACTTATTTAAATAAGTGAGAGGCTGATGACCAGTTTCATTTCATCTACTCCCTACTCATTGTATTTCCTCAACATATTGGCATGAAATGTATTTTCCTTACCATTCATATCAATTCTATAATCCATCTCGTTCATGACCTTCAAAACAGTAAATGGACCTTTCCAATGCAATAATAACTGTCCCTCCTAAACTCCCACTTTTTTTATTTAAAAGTGATTTTATACTTAAAACACTAATACCCCATATTACAAGATCCCCCGCCCTCACCATAGCATCCAGTGTTTCCTATTCAGTCGTGTTTAAACCCTGATACCTAGTCAGATAACCACCCCTAAAATATAACCTCTCAATTTCTGTTGTTTTATTTTTGTATTGAATTCAATGAACCACTTTAGTACCCCCTCCCCACTAACACATAAACAAGCAATTTTGATTTTGTTTTGTATTAAACTAGTAAGTAATCTGCCTTATTTCTACTTTGGTACCGGTGTCAAGGCCAACCCTCTAAGTCATGTTCTGTTCCTAACAGAACCCACTCTGTCCCCGACCCCTCCCAACCACACACGAGCACCCACCCCACTCACTGTTCAATCCTAAGATAATAGCTTAGTCCTGTTTTAAATTACCTATTTCGAGGTTCGGACTCCAAACTCCCATCTACCAACCTTTTTTTTTTATTTTATTTCATTTTGAATTAAGGTTAATATTCTGCCCCATTCCAACTTTGGTACCTGCTCAATATTCCCTCTCCCCTAACACGTTGTTTAATGTATCAAATATTCGGATATTCACCTCTCTATCTCACTCCATTTACAAGCACACTAGTTATCATATTCAAATGAATATGTTGTTTGTTTTGTTTATCTTATGGTCAATGTATCAAATTAATATTTTATCTGATGTGAACAATCTTGTTTAGAATGTGTAATGGTATAAAAGTATACATGCGACCTGAACTTTTGCGAATACGCTACTATGGTAAAAAGCTGTGAATTGGTTCAAAACAAATTGGGTCAAGGTATATCTGTAAACAGCGTTCCAGATTAACTTAACAATTAATCACCTTTGTTTATTAGTCTATGACATAATCTGATATCTCCCGAATCAGGTTTATTAACCCTCAATGAAAAATGTGAAAAGTTTTATGCCCACAATTCAAAGCAATTGAACGCTTTCTAAACTGTGACGTCATTCAAACATTCTGTTGAAGCAACTGACCAATCAACTTGTTAAAATGGGGCTTTCCCAACATAACTGTTTAACGGACCCAGTCCGTAGAACTGGGTCCATATTACAGACTGTTTGTTTATATAAATTAAAACTATTGGATTTATTAACAAACAGTCTAACTACATGTATATGGTATAATACCTTTTTAACATAATACTGAATAATGTTAAATGTGTATATCAGCATAATCACATTTACTGAATTGTCAATTTACTAAGACTTAGTCATGAGTATTGTGTAGATAAGGCCGGTCCGATAAGCTCAGTCGGTTGCCCGTCTGACTATTATTCCAGGGGTCGTGAGTTCGAATCTCCACCCGGCAACAGTCTCCGTGATAATTGATACACGACATTGCGTCTCATCATCATTCGTCTCTCACCGCTGATTCAAGTGGGAAAGTTATCAGTTACTTGCGGAGATTGGGGTGTGCTCGAGTACTGGTTAACCTTTTAGGATCCCAGGAAACAGTGGCTAGGTTAACTGATCGTCTGTTAGCCCTTGGTGGCATAAAAAATGACGCTAAATATTCAATCAATCAATCAATCAATCAATCAATCATTGTTTAGATTATCATGAGCATTACCTTATCTGCAGAACCTATAGAAATAATGCTTATTTTCCTAGCTGATGATATGCCATTTTATTTTATAACCACTAAATAACATTATAGATTAAACTGCAACATGTTGGAGTATCTAGGCATTGTTTTGCAATGCAAAAAAGTATCTTGTTCTGGGTAACAGTTATTTATTTCTGCAGATACACTGTTAACGATTCTTATCTCATACAAAACTTTCATGGATGTCGCACAAAGTATGATAAAGATAAATTGGGTTTCCAACATATGCTATATAAAGTTAGATCAGTCGCTGATTTGTCCTTGAAACGTTACAACTCCTATTGAACATTTATATCTCATGATACACATTGATAGTCATCGGATTTTTTATATTTAACAACGTCGCCTGTTTATTTTTATTCAGATGATGTGCAATGTAGACAGAACGTGTTGCTTTTATCTTAATTCGCGATTATTTTGTCCACCCAAACGATTTATCTATCAACAGAAATGATTAAAATAATCCATATATATGACATTAGTATTTTACTTTTTTTTGTAACATAAATATTCCATTTGCCAATCAATATGTGTATTCTAATTGATTGATTGATTAAATATTTAGCGTCATTGTAATGCCATCAAGGGCTAACAGACGATCAGTTAATCTAACCATTATTTCTTGGGATCCTGAAAGGTTAACCAGTACTCGAACACACCCCATCTCCGCAAGTAACTGATAACTTCCCCACTTGAATCAGCAGTGAGAGACGAATGATAATGAGACACAATGTCGCATATCAATCATTAAGGAGACAATTACCGGGCGGGGAATCGAACTCAGACGCTTAACCGACTGAGCTATATGAGTCTGGCCCGTGTATTATGAATTCCAAAGACAGAAAATTAAGACGCAGCAAAAGCTAGATAAGCGATGATGCCACGAAAATAATATTACTTTAATTATGGGGAGTGCAAGCCAAATATTATAGAAAGTACTGACCAGTGAAAATACTGCCCTTGGGGTATTGGCTAGTGTCACGCAGGTAGCTGGGAAGTAATGACTAGCATCATGAATGTAGCTTCGAAGTACTGGCTAGTGTCTCGCTGCCTGTCTACCTACCCGCCCGTCCGATTAATTGTTTAAGTGCCTAGGGTTAAGGGTTAATATTTATTTTGGACGGTTGAAAAACATTTGAAAACAAATAGTGTTACAGTTTCTAGAAACTAAAAAATGCTTTCATGTTGCTAAAATATGTTGTGCGGCTACACTATATGTGTCGTAGTTTCCTTCTATAAATACAAGAATACGTAACATGTACTGTAAAGATAACAGCATACTTATGTAGATAAGCATGCATAGTCATGGACATTTATTTTGTTGTTGCTTTAAACAAAAGTAATAAATAAAATAAAATTATTTTATTGCCCTGCTTCGTGACGCTTAGTTGATATCTCGATAACTATCAAGCAAGCTAAATAAAAAAAAGTCCCTCTAAAATGAAACTACATCGAGTCTTCATGATAAAAAACTGACTGGGAAAGAGTAGTCACATAGTTTAGGCATAACTCAGATGAGTAGATCACGTACATCGCAGCGGTGATCTAGGGGTACAGCCTCATTTGCAGAAAGTCATGGGTTCGATCCCTGGCCGTTCGATTCCAAAAACTTGAAAAATGGCACTTGCTTGGCGCCAAGAATTGAGATAGTTCTAGGTTTGATCGGCCTTGTGTCAGTATAATGTGACTGGGTGGGGTATTGTACTATGTCTGCGGCCTGATACATCTGTGTTACAGTGCTCAGTATACTTCCCAAGTTTGCACCGTCGCAGTATACATGCAACTGAAGCATTGTTGAAAGAAATGCTAAAAAACATACAACAACAACAACAACAACAACAACAACAACAGTAATCACTGACAATGTATGAGTATGGATAAGAGAAGACAATCAATATAGATCAAGCTTGGATATGTCAGTGCTGGTTATGTCCCATGCATATACTCGGAATAGGCTAGAATAGAGTTAAATGTTAAGATAGAGGTAAAAGCAAAATAAAAAGTGATATTCCAGACTTATGGTATTATAAACACCCGCACGAAGGATGATTCTCGTGGTATATAGTCATCTTATAACTGGATTCTCTTGTGTATATCACTTTATATCAGAACATATGCGGTTCAAATGATTATAATGGTGCGTGAGCATCCATGTTTGAATAAAAAAGTGGATGAGGTACCAAAATGTGAGATTTACCTTAAATTCATTATCATTTTGTTGATTTTTTATCTAAATGCTACATTATAAACATGCAATAGTTATGGTGTTTTTAGATAAAAAATAAATTGTTTTTAATAAGTTGTTTTTGAACGTGTTATTTAGCCATGTTTAAACACGATCTGACCTTGTCGTCATCTTGTTCAATCACGTTTAACTATGTGCGTTAGTTATGTTTTTTTAGAAAAAATAAAAAGTGTTTTTAATTTTTGTTTTTTGTTTCCCCCCACCCCTGCATTTTTGGTGCGTTCAAATACTTGGTTAAACGTGTTATTTAGCCATGTTTAAACACGATCTAACCATGTTGTCGTCGTGTTCGATCACATTTAACCATGTGCGTTAGTTACGTTTTTTAGAATATCAATTTGTGTCTTTTGTTTTTCCCCTGCATACTTGGTACGTTCAAATGCTTGGCTAAACGTGTTATTTAACCATGTTTAAACACGATCTGACCATGTTGTCGTCGTGTTCAATCTAGTTTAACCATGTGTGTTAAATGGCACCATGTCGCAAATCAAGGGAGAATAAGAGTAGAATAATGAAAACACCTTAATATGTTAGTAATGATAAAATTCACAGAGGAGCTACATCATCTTCCAAAATGAATAGTTGAGAAGTGTAAATCCAATATAATGTGGTTTGGGGCACATCTCCATCCAAATTAGGAAAATAAAAAAATCGGAACGTCAGTGTTACAAGTATAGTCATTGCAAAAATATGCTGGAGCTTCGACGTTAGATGTGTGGTATTGTGAGAAACATGAGGACCATCAAAATAGATACTTTGTGTGTTGTTATAGGTTAGGTGGATACAGGTATTTAAGCAAGACGGTAAAACGACACATGCGAATTAAGGGTTCCTTAATACTTGGAGAGCGTGGCTAATCTCAAGCTGAAATATATCGGAAATCATAGTATGTTTCTCTGTGTGGGGTTGGGTGCCCAATCTGGATCTTTTGTGTAATTCTGAATCATCCAATGGTTACAAAATATACTAAACACAATTTAATTACATATATAGGATGTCATAAAACATTGGAATGAAGGTATCTTAGATATGCCATAAAACATTGGACTGATGATATCTAAAACATGTCATAACACCTAGGTTATTACACTAAGTTTATTCTTCGGTAATTCTGTGTAACTTCACGTTGTATTAGCCGCAGTTGGCGGGCTGTCTTAAACCGATTCTGCTGGTAGGGAGGTGATAACATAGCGTCCTGAGTGGGCGTTGTGACATTTGTCTGTTTGCTGCAAATTTGTGTACGGCACGACGAGAAACACCAACACCGATAACAATATCCCCTGTGTACAAACATACCAACTTATAATTTTAAAACATTTACGTAAAATCTGAAATTTCTACATTTCCCTTCGCATTGCTTAAGGATTAAAAGCCGAATTTTGAGTGTTCATCGGGTGATGAAAAACATTAAGCCCGTTTAATGTTCATGAAGCCCGAAGAGCTTCTCGGCAACATTAAAATAGCCTTATATTTTTCATCACCCGATGAAAACTCAAAATTCGGCTTTAAATCCTAATATTTACATCATATTCTCCAACTATTTTAGATAAAACTATTGAGTTATTTTCGCCATTTTGATATTTAAAAAGCAAAAAAAAACACACATTAAACCGCAAATCCAATGTCATTAATGTAACGGCGACGTTGTCAACATACCGAATAAGTACACGCATTTGTAGGACAATTTACGGCAAACGTCACGTGAAACTAACGCCCACGTGACATCTCACAAGCAAAACAAAATCGTGCAACCAATGAAATACAAAATGGTCCTTTTAGCTCCGCCCAGCTGCAAGTGTTTTTCATTGGAAAATGAAATACAGTAAATCTATATAATTAATTTAGGCTGATTGCAGTGGGAACGTCAATATTCGACAGTAAGATAGGATATAAATCGTTAGGAATTCGCATGGATAAACGTCTCCCATTCTGAGTGATCAAGGGCCCTATGTAATGTGGTTCGAGATATTTTCTAAATGGTTCACAGGGGCTGTGATTTCTTGTTACAGATGAATAGACATATCATTTATGCAATTAGACATCACTGTACTAAATAGACTTTTAAAGGATTTCAACAGATGGGTATATTTATTAGACTTTTTAAACAAAACCTTCGGGAAGCCACTGTCCTGTCAAAACAAATTAATTATTTATAATTAACTCAGCAGCTATTGTGCATTTCTTGTTTGCGGATTCATTCCTGCTATGGCAACATAATATAAATACTTTTCTATGTTAATTGTTACTGTTGAAATCATAAACCTTTTTTTTATATAGAACACAGAGCAAAATTCATCTTTATAATGAGATCTGGATCTATCCCAGAACCTGATATCTCCTGAATCAGGTGTATTAACCACCAATGAAAAAGCAGGGAATTCTTTGTCTGTCACACAATTCAAAACAATGGACGCTTACTTAACTGTGACGTCATTCAAAACTGACCAATCAACAACGATCCCAAATGCTGCTTTCTCAGCATTGTTATTTAACGGACCCAATCGGGAGTTGTACAGACTAAGATTTATCTCACCTATAATGCACGAGTAAATGGAGATTCACATTAAACATAGTGTTTGCTACATATAAGGCAGTTTATTTTACTAATTACTGACATCTTGGGTCAAGGCTTACCGACTGTAAATATGCATGGAAATTATTACTTTATTCATTGTGTGTTGTTGTTGTATGGTGTTTAGCGCTGCCTTTCGACTGTTCAGTTATATTCAGTCTGCCTGAGATAGATTTTTAAACGCTGCCAAACCGGAGTATCATGTCATGGGCGTGTGGTATGATACAACACCCAGTATTGACACCACGACGACCAGACCTAGAACTGTCCTTTAAATGTAAAGTGCAAATTGAGAAAGTTTATAGTACCATTTATCAAGTCTTTGATATGAGCTATCCGGGGATCGATCACATGACTCCCCCCCCCCACCCCCCCACCACACTTCGAGATAGATGGACGCTGTACCCATAGGCCACCGCTGCGACCTCTTTTTGTTTAGAACACTTATAAGAGTATTTGCATGGCTTAACAACAAGTATAATTTAATAGAACTACGATTCAAGGTCTGGTCAAATAACGTTTTCAATACATAATTCGCATGAATATATGTTTGTTTTCTTAATGTATATATCAATTACAACATCAATTTTAAACTATACTTAAACAATGATATAAATATGTAAAGCATGCTTTCTTTCACTATATAACTTAATAATATATAATAAGTACAACTATTGTATTCTATTATCTGCACATAGCAGTGACCGTTATATATTAATTATATGTAACATATTGACGTCAAGGACAGAGGTCCATAGATAGTTTCAAACAACGTAAATACACCATCGTTATATGGAATGATTGATAGTATCGTTAAATGTTTTAACTCTATACATTAAACAAAGTCAGGATAATTAATTGTATATCAACCACGCATTACCCAGAACTTTCTTCCATCAACTCCTTCTCAGAAGGTTATACAGAAATGTCAAGAACCCTGGGGCGACGCCAAACCATCATATTTATCATATGAAGGATTTCTTATAAGGTTAGACAAAGATAAAGTGTTGCCACACAATTAGGAAGCGATCAGTGAGAATACATAATGGAACGCTTACAGCGGCTGTATGCGATTTGAATAAAGTCTTTATCTGGTAACGAAGATTTATCAACGAGGCGGGGAATTGCAATGACGTTGCATTTATATAAATATCCGTTAGTCCTCTGTCATTGTTTGCGCATTTGCTAGTTTATAGAATTAACCGATGTGTTCAGAATGAATTATTTATATACTGGCTAATATGTAGACTGTAGTCTAAAGAATGCAATAAACAACGTACATGGAGTGCGGCGTTTATCTGGTTGTTGGCAAATCATTTAAAACGTTACCTTGAATGCTTTGCGAGTATAAATATATTTTTTAAGTAATGTAAATGATTACACTTTAAAAAAATACACATAATAACAACACCTATATATAGATCATATGTGTTAGTCTATGTTATTTTTAGCTATTCCTTACTTCTCTTTGTTAATTTGTTTGTTTAATGACATTTTCAACATTTCATACCCAGTTTTATTGATGGAGGTATACCTCAAAATGAATCTGAGTTGATCCACCGTCCTTCAAGTAACCGGCAAACTTTATCTCATATAGATTTAAAAGCAAGCAGGACTCGAACCTACGACCTTGGCAATGAGAGGTAAGTGATATTGAGACGTCGCCTTTCAGCACTCGGCCACAGAGGTTCCTTCTCGTTTATAAAAGGATACGTTATATCAACACTCAATATTTGGGCTGTCTAAACCAGTTTGCTCGCATATGAATGTCACAAAATTTCATTTGAAGTTTTGCATTGTACCACGAGATAACGAGATCAGAAGAATCGTCTTATTTTATTTTTCAAGCATAAACAATGGTATTGAAATTTTAATAAAATAAAGACGATTCTTCTGATTAAGACAATATTCGGATACCTAAAAGAACCCTCAGTCCATAGACATCATCATCATAAACTGTTTATCGTTATTCAGAGACGTGTAGTTGATTCTCACACTGAATAGTTCACTGTGGAAATTCGTTCTTAAATCGATCGTTATATAATGATAATAGAAGTAAATTTTGAATCAAGATAACGAGTCGCCAAGGAGATTAAATTTACAATAATATGTACAAAACAATACAACAACATTAATGAGAGACGATACAAATGTATCAAGATTATAAGCTCTGGTATACGCGTGCCCCGGATAATAAAACTCATGTATGCGTAAAATGATATTGTTGTTTCCCAATATTTCTTATAATAGTCTTATTTTAAAACAACATTACTTTCATTTGATTATAAATTGAGAACATATTCAGATAAAGTCTTGAACGTTATGTCTTATCGTCTACACCTTAGTAACTTCAGCTTCATATCATTCTTCATAAACACACAATGATTGTGATTGCTTTTAAGGTATTCTACTTCCTTAGCCTTAAAGGCCACGTTCTTAAAACTTCCTAAACTAACCCTCACCGTCTTCCGTGGCCTAGTGGTTAAGGCACCCACCTCGGAAGTGGAAGATCGGAGGTTCGAATTCCAGTGGTAGCAGTTGTATTTTTTCTGATTCTCACCTAGCAGCTAGATAAATTGAGGGGTACGGCAATGATAACTTTTGGGAAGTAACTGTGTAAAACAAAAAAGTGACTCATAAGCCCAAGTCGGTTGGCCCTTTCAAAAGGGGTGACAATATTATAAGCAAACACTCGTCTTTACTTTTATAATAAAGGTTTATGCATTCATATCAGCAAAAAATGTTTTTTCTTCTTCGTCTTATTTCCTAACTAGGACAGACGTGCTTATACCTAAATTTGTGTTCTGTGTGCGCGTGAATTTTGGAGTGATTGGAACTGTTTATATTAATTTAAGTTTAAAAATATGAAGTAGAGTTTAAGATTATATAAATTACCATATTCTTCAAAATACGAGTATATGAGTATATCAAGTAAGGGTATAGTTAACTGTGGCCTGAAAATGTCTAGTATTTCTGTTACGTAATAAGTTCATTCAAATGTTATGCTACACGATGATTAAACAAATTATTGCAAGAATACTTCGATGAAGCAATAAGAGTCAAAGTTAGATAATGGTTTTGTCTTTTTTTGTGTTTTACATTGTAGGGTTAACATTTTATAGAATGACATAAGTCTTGTTTTAGTCTGCGTTTTTGGATAGTTAATCAAGTCTGAAACTGAACTGGTGCTATGATAACGATTTGTTACACAGCGAGCTGCAATTCTTTGTCCTTTTCTAGATGATTAAGTTTGTTTAGTTTACAAGAATAATAAACTTTACTACACTTTTTGATATGGGTCTAACAAAAGATTGATAAGCTTTATTGTAATTATCCGTAAGAACTTTTGCATTAACCTTTACGTGTAATATCAAATTTTGCTTTGATATCAATTCAATATCGTTTCGAATATTGGAAACTTATCCTTTCTAGTTCATAAAATAATTATGGCATCCGCTTTTAATGTTCATTTGTCATTAAAATCATGTTTGGCGCAATATTCTATTTACCTCCAGATGATATTGCTTGTATTAATACAGAAAGTGCATAAAAAGATGTTCTTAATGTCAATATACTGCCATAATAATTTCCATATGACGAATGGCGTATTATATTCATCTGAATATTGATAGTGCTTTTCCATATTATATTTTCATCCAATATTGACGTGTAATTTAGTAAATTATATAAATGTCACAGTGTGATGCATACATATACGCTTTTAAATATAACAGAATAGTTGCCATCGTTATTGGTTAAAATTGAATATTGAAGAAATTACAGTATATATCAGCAAGAAATGCTATAAATATTTTTAAAAAATAAATTTATTTTTAAAATAGATGAAAAGCATCTCATTATCACTTATCGATAAAATTCGAATGGTTTGGTGTGTCAATCAAAAAAAAAATATGACGAAAGCGATATTTAGATTTGACTGGTTAACTTGAAATGAAATCCCCATTCTAAAAATAGACAACACATCAATACTGATTGACAATTTTCGCATCGACATTCGGCCTCTTTTTAGGATGAAACTATTTTTACTGTATAACCTGTATAACAGATCAAATATAATCAAGTGACTCATTTAATACATCACAAAATATGTTATAACTTTCAGCGGGAAATCTATTTGAGTCTTATTTAGACGCGCAGTCAAAGTTGGGTAATCCCTTTTCAATATATTATTTAGGAATGTTTAAATAGATTACGTTTTGGCATTATTGGATCAGTGAGTATATATATATATAAGCATGATTTATCAGAAAACTATGAATGTTTTAAAAGTCCTGATATATTCCTTTTTAAATGAGAAATGATATCTATCATACTACCCTACATACAGTACGACTACGTTGACACATGGGTTATTTAGATTTCGTCGCATGCGACACTGTGGCGTATAATAGTTTTGGATAGCATAATAATCAAATCGCTCATATAAAAATTGAATAAAACATACATACAGTCTAAGAATCGTTTCCGATATGGTTGAATACTTAACAGTTTCCAAGTCACACAGTGCCGATTTGTGTATCATTTAAGGTTTAAGAAATACCATAGTTTTAAATTAATATAATTTGGTGTGACAGATGTGAATTATTATTTATAAAAGCATGCGTCATGCTTACAATCAATATTTGTAGTCTTTGATTTTCGAAGAAAATCCTTTATATATTGGTATGTTTATTGTTTATTTTATCAATTCAATATATTATACTGAATGGAACTGCAAACCTGCCACCTGACATTTTATGTATCTGACACTTAATGCATTTTCTCAAAAACCATCAAAGCAATTTTCTTGAAATTTAGACTTGAATAAGAACGAACATTAAGATTACGTTAAAATATGTCCAGGATCTTCTAATTGAAAGTAAATTATCCAAGTAAACTATTTCACAACATTTGAGGAATTCAATTTAAATTTGCTCACCCCTAGTGACGACTATATGTTACCATACATGACCTCGTATATCAGAATGTCAGAGCAAATAATAAACATTAATTAATATACCATAAAGTTCATCATATGGTTAACGTTCGGTCAGCTGGGGCCGGTTTCACTAAACATTTCAAGCGAGATTTTCCTCAACTCAAAATTCTCAAATTTTTCAAATCATAACCCGAACATTTTGGACATTAGATAACCACATATATTAAAGTAGGGACACATCTTTATCTATTGGTAAAGGATAACAGGCAAAGCGATCAATGTAAATGTAGATAAAGCATTTCAAAAAAATTGGGTTGAGGAATATCAAGTTGAGATGTTTAGTGAAACTGGGACCTGGTAATCTACAACAATTGTTTTTAATTCATTCCTTCTTTTCAAATTTAGCAAATTGAAATGAAGACTAATTTCAGGTGGAAGTAGGGGTACATTTTAATATGAGTCTTCATAAAATGAGTGAGGCAATCAATAAAGAAAGAACACTAAAATTCAAATACGAATTAAGAAGCGAAGCATTGTACGTGTAACGACAATTGCAAAAATACCAGTTATAAAGTATTTGTTAATGCCCATGTAGCACAATCACTTTATGTACCTTTCGAATCCAAATTGAAGTATTATTTTATAAATATACACTTTCAAATATGTGATGGATAGATATGCTTAGATAAAAAGAAAACAGAAATCACAAAGGACTATGTTTTATGTGGCCTTAAAATGATTCATTTCAAAACATTTATATAAGGCCTTAAGTTATCATGGATAAGACAACTTACTTACAGACGATGGTGAATGGAAAAAACAATTTGATACAAAAACATGATTCAAACAAGTTGTGTAAGTTTGAAAATGACAACTGTACCAAATTCAGCAAAGATATATCAAATATATGCTTGAATGATGTTTTAAAGTCACATTATTCACTATGTGATACTTTTGTGCCCAAAACAAGAAATGGCTTCTTATCGTATTCCTCTGTTCTATAACCCAATACTGTGATCGATCGAAAATCAAGTCATGGTATGACAACGATATATGCTATAAACAATCTAATTGTTATATATATAAAGATCTGGAAGTGTGTATAACTTCAATTAACTTATAAATTGTACAATGTGAAACACACATTATGTTATTTGTAATGGTCTCGCGGCTGCAGTAGATTCATTTAATTTGAAAGCATAAACCTATTAATTACATAATATACACACAAGTAAGCCTTTCCTAATACATAAGATACACCAAGTTTTTCATACTACCGTAACACAAAATATGAATAAAGAAAGTATATCTCCTAATATAAATAGGGCACAATTTACAAATATGCTTATCTAGGAAACTTGGATATATATATATATGTAAAGCGCAATGGATTTTATCAACCAAGCAATATATACATACAATAGAACAACATGGTATTGTCTTTTGTCGATTGGCATATTTTATTATCTTGGGATCTCCGTGTCCTTGTTGTCTAAGCTGCTGTCATGAAATCGCTCTGCTATCAACACAATCGTCGTGAATATGATACACAAATATATGAACAGTTTGTCAGATAAAGTTTATAACGCGGTGGATTTACTCAAATTCATTCTGAACAGAGGTCTTCTTCAACAATAATACTGGATGTCATGTATAATCTGAAACAGAATGAAAGATGATTAAAAGCATTCCGCAATCCCCATCTTATACTCGTCCAACAACTTTACCAACTGTTTTCGGAGTTTCATCAGACAAGCAAACACAGTGTGGTATATCATTCAAATGGATATTTGATAAACAATGTAAGCCTATGTTTTAACATCAGTACAGTTAAACATATTACAGTTACAATAACTAATACACTAATTTTCATATTACTGTTTGTATATCGTTAATACTAGTGTTGTGACGGGGTCAAACAAAACATACAAAACAAAATTTAAATAATTCTCAGTATGATCAATTTTATTTTAAAATTCCATTATTTCAAACATGCTTAAATACGCCGACACGTACTGAGAACTAGCGAAAACTAAATTACTCCGCCTAGAAATTGGCATTCCTTTTATATGGTTATTTATTATTATTTATAGAAATTAATTAAACATCAGCGTGCCAGTAGGCATTAGTACAAATCTGCTATCTGTCACGAAAAAACTCGTGTTATAAAACTACGTCCACAGCTTTCAACATCGATCTGCACCCTTGCTGTGAATCTTTAATTAATATTTGAAAAAAATTATGGCATATACATCATGCATCACGTTCAACAAGCAATACTACCTCTGCATTACAGATAGCAGCTCATTATTCACTGACTTGACATATGGCGGACATTTTACTTTAACATTGGATATCTCTTATAAGCAATGATATATATGTGTATGTTTTAATAGAGATATTTTGAACAAAATGGGGTCAATGAGTATATAGATATAATATATTGTGTAAAAAATGTTGGTAGTTTTTGTATATTCCCTTCAAACATAGTATATACGTTTCACTATATCAAACCATAATCGGGGTTAAAGATAGATAGGTTTAATTATTGTACGGTAAAGGCCTTGTGAACCTTTCAAATTAATCATTAGTTATTGTCACATATGATGACATATAATGGATGAAAACGAATTGGCGGCTTTTTTTAGGTTATAGTCTGTCTGTTTATATAGCGTTTCATTAGTCTACCAACCACTTGTACGATAAACGCTAATCATTAAAACATTTACGTTAACTTGTATATATTGCATATTCGTTTAATGTCCTACCACTTGTATCACCGACATATTTAAGTATATACTTCAATACTTGAAACTTGAAATCAGACAAAAAAGGTTCTTGATTTGAAACTCTCTTTGGTTTCGTGATTCATATGATATTTACGTAACCGGTCAAAATTATGTTATTTTTTTTAAAAAAAAAGGAGTAACAGCAGCCATCTAACACAGCAGACGAGTTTCGATGACTCGAACCCGACGGGGATTAACAAAATAGTTCGAGTAAAGGGTAGTTTTAGCCAAGAATTGTTCAACATTATACCATACATGTACATATATATATATATATATATCAAAATAGGTATTCGGCCGTGACCAGATAAGTGGTTTCAGCTATGTGTGGTGTTTCAGCCATTTGTGTTCGACTGTAGAAGATAGAACAAATATGAAATAACAAAACGTTAAGGAAAAGTTGTCATTAAAAGATGTATTGCATGCTTTTTAAAAATTTTACATTCGTGCGTGACATTTATTTTTCGGATTTTAGATATTTCGTTTCAATTAAACCACTTCTTTTTCCTATAACGCTTCGGTGCATATGAAAATCTACATTGTTCGTTATTTATTTTCAACTAAAATGAAATGTATTTATTTTCAATATAATTAAAGAAAGCGTCAGTGTGTTCGACACCCCATTGAAGCACAGTTGAATCAAATATCATGTACAGTTACAGTTACAGATACATCACCTATAACTTTTTGTTCAGTTAATGATGGAAAATTTATTGAATATCTTATCTTATTTATGAAGTCTTTTTATTCGTCAATGTTTAAGCGTTAGATACTGGCCAATGAGAGGTTTTATTTCGGGTTGCGATTTGGTCAACAAAATTAAAGAACTTTACTCTACAGAGACAAAATACCATATAAGTAATTGAACATAATATCCATAAAATGATACTTAATGTTAATGTGCAGTTTCTTTAGCAAATAACTGGTAATATAATCATATCAAACTTTTGCACTGTGTTGGGCTCGAACCTAGGACCTCAGTGGTGAAGGTTAAGAGGTCATTAGACGACATCTCGTTAGGTCACTTGGTCATGAAGGACTCTTCGACGGCAATTCAGCAATTCAAATAAATTGTATGTGAATACTATTTTTGTGATGTATGTATATGACCAATCACAAATCATTTATCAAATATTTTCATTTAACATCATTCATTAGTGCTGCAGTTGACCAAATGTAAGCTGGCAATCAAACAATTCGATTATCCAATCATCGATCGATATTGGATGCGATCTTGATATTTTACTTAGACAAGCTGACGATGTCTAAGTAAACATAACGTTGCTAGGACTAGGACAGCAATGTCACGTGGCCAGTAGGTGGAGCGGCGCCACGTTGCCAGTAGGCGGGGCGATGGTCGTTCTCGCGTCAGGTCAATTGTAAACGACGGATATATGAAAGTTTACAGTCAAATCCTGTCATTTATGAACAAATTCCCAAGTGTCATAGTCCATTCTCAGTAATTGGAAAACCAACGAACAAACATATTGTTTCATATAATCAAAATCAGGGAACGCATTTTAATATTTTTAATTGTACACAAAGGAACAGTTTTAATCCAGATTTTGTGATCAAATTAGTTTAAAGAGTTCTTCAAATTTAATCTGTCGATAAAATTGTTTGATAAGTCTTCACAATATTCCATTATTTTGTGATAGCATTTTGTTCACTGAAATGTGACTATTTGATTTAAACTTCTTATTGAAATTAATTTGGAGAAAGTATAATTTATTGATGAAATGTAATTATTGTTTCATTTTAAGCAGTGTAGCATTCCATTGAAGCTTTTGATACTAAGATGCACCACGATGCATGCACAAGTTTTATTATTTTGTTTACATTAACTAGTTTAGGGTTTAAACAATACATTCAGTCAGTCGTATAAAATGTACACATGTATTTGCTTAATTGTAACACACAGATATATTTCCCGTTAGTTATATAATATCATCTTTCAAATCAGTTCATTGCGTAAAATCAGAGCGGTGATCTAACGGTAGATTTGATTCCATGCAGGGTCATACCAAAGACTTGAAAGATGGTACTAGAAGCTAACTTACTTAGCGAAGCGAAACATTAAGAGGATAGTTCTAGGTCTGATCGTCCCAGTGTCATTGTAATATTACTTGGTGGGGTATTATACCATGTGTCTGCGGTATGATACACTCCAGTATCGCAGCTCTCAGAATACTGTCTCAAGAAGGCATCGCCTAAATGAAACAAATTGTTGAAAGCGACGATTAACCGCTTAACACCATACAACAAATCGATGACGTAATTTTGTATTCAAACAATAGATTATAAAACCATATACTTAATTTAGAATACAATTAAATATTGTATAATGCTGTGTGTGTGTAATGGTTTATCGTGATGATTTGTTCATTGCATAACTGAACGAATTATAACCGTTTTTAAATACTAATTCCGACGATTAACGTCATGTTTCTCATATTTCAAAAGACAAAAGAGTTGATATTTCTAAATTAAAGCAAACATGCGTAAACGTTTTGACTTGCATATACAGAAGAAAATCACTAGACTCAGAGCTGATTGGAAAGCAGTTGTGTGTGATAACATTCAAAGTAGTCATACGATTATAATAAATCATATATCTACACTATGCAAAGAATGAGCCATTTTAAAATGCAAGGTTACAGAGGAATTGTGAATAGACCATGGCAAAATGATAAATGGAAGCAAAATGCTTAATATAGAGTTTATTTCCTGTTTTTGTTCTGAAATTTACATATGAGGCGGAATGATATATATACTCTTTTTAAGCATACATTATTTTAACTGTATACTAATATAATACACGTAGAAAGGAAAGTATATCAACAAAATGTGTTGTAAAATAAGCAAACTTTGTCAGATAGAAAAATGAGTGTAGTTATAAAGCTGGTTTGGGCAACACACAGAAGACGTGGACGCAACCATTTGTCTGTTGTAAAAGTAATTTTGTGTTTTGTACGTTTACATCTTATCAGATATATTGGAGTCACAGAACGGAATGCTACCAAAATAAAAATAGCGGCGGCAGTTTTATTGAGTATATTTTCAAATGAGTGATGATGTATTATGCAACATCCTTTTAGTTCCCTAGTAACGACTTGCGCAGTATTCTTTATTCTAAATATACATAATGTACGACATGATTCAAAGAACCAGAAACGCTTATTAGCTCGCCGGGACAAAGTCCAAGGAGAGCTATTGTCATGACCCCGGCGTCGTCGTCGTCGGCGTCGTCGTCTGTAGACACCCAGGTTAAACTTTTGCGTTTAAGTTTCAGTTATCTATGCAACCACTCATTGGATGTCAATGAAACTTTTCATGTGACTTTATCATCATCATTGGAACACACAGAGATAAGAACTATAACTCTGGATTGCATCCTTTTGGACTTAGACGCCCAGGTTAAACTTTGTAATTAGTTTCGTTTAAGTTAAAGATATCTATGCAACCACTCATTGGATACGAATGAACATTCATCAATGGAATACACACAGACAAGAACCATCACTCTTGGTTGCATTTTGGCACAGTTATGGCCCTTTTTTACTTATTTTTTCAGGCTAAAGTTTTTATCATGTAAGATATATATGCAACCACTCATTGGATATGAAAGAAACTTCGCATGTGTGTTCACCATCATCATTGAAACACACAGAGACAATAACCATAACTGTGTGTTGCATTGTGGCAGAGTTATGGCCCTTTAAGACTTAATATTTCGTCTGTAGACACCCGGGTTCGATGTGTTTAAGTTTTGGTGTTTGCCTCCAATCTCAATCTTTGCATTGGTGGTGAGTTTTATCCCATCGGCGAGCTTTGTTGTCTTCTTACAACTTTTGTATATTATTTCTTTTTATCGTTAAAGATTGATCACATGGTTTTTGCTGTCACAATATCAACCATAAAAATGAATTCTTGTATTGTATAACTATGTTTAGTTTTATACTATGTAAATATATACTGTTGCAAGCCTAAATGACAATAACATGAATTAGATATGTCACCACTATCGGTTTAATGTGCAATGATTTAATGTTTTCACAAAATTTATTGGATCAGTCGGGAAAATTGCAGAAAATGACGAAAAGATGGAAAAGCTGAAGAACTGATGAAGGCAAATATGTATAAATAATTACGAGACATAAATATCAATTGAATATGCTTTTAAAACTAGATAAATGTTAATTTGCAATCATTTCGATTTTCAAAATTGAATGAAAACAACATTAAACCAGGCTATGCAAACACATTCAATCGCATCTACGTATACCGAAAATGATATACCATACGTTTATGTCACGATATAACATTAAACTCGTATAGAAAATATCTCACTGAAAATCATGCTATTATGTTCACTTTCAGAACGTAAAATCCATAATATTGACACAGTCCTTCGTTCGTAAATAATCTCCTAACACAATTTTTGCTTTATTTGCTGTTAACAACTGCTTCACCATAATCAAACGGTCTGCTTTAAACAACCAAAAAACAAACAAACACATATTTTATAAGCATTAAGCAGCACTTGCTTGTTTATAGCCGACATAAATATTACAACAGTGTAGTGAAAACATGAAAATAAGAATATCAGAAAAGTAGTATACAAAATTGATGAACACAGCTTTACTGCAAATTAACTATAATTAGCACTGTTATTGTATTCATTTAAACAAGCGATGCGTTATTACATGGCTTCAAGCATTTTAAACATTCATGTAAAACTTGAATAAAATATTAAGCAATAATTTGGCTTTCCAGTATATATTGTGCATATACGAAATGAAAGTGAGCTTGGAGAGAAATATATATATGAAGGGAGATTATTGAAATAACAATAATGGATTATCCGATTTGGGATATTTCTAGATGCACAGTCGCAATGTGTATATATATTTATAAAGGGAGATAATTAAATTCACAACAACGGAATTTACGATTTTTGGGATATTTTCAGATGCTCATTCACAATGCATGATATATATATGGAGATAGTTATTTGTGAATAACCAAAACATAAATGTACAGACTAGACTACGGCGAGTGCGCCTAGCTACAATGCAAACCATAGATACAATATCAAGGCCTCTGCCAAACCAAAAAATTTGGTGTCAACCATGACTTATATTCTATGGATTTACATGCAACGCATGTAGACTGGAAGGAATATTTACATACATGAACTGATAGCTTTATATGAGTAGGATCCAGTTAAGGATTCACGACTACTCACATGCTATATAATGGACATATTTAAAAACCCGTTGGATCATGAAGATACAGTGAATTCGCAAGACAGTGTATGCATTCATTACGTAGCTTTATGTAGTAAGTATAACAAATCATACTCTGCTGTTTCTACATAACAAATGTAACACTTTCATCAGGCAAAACGTAATCTATATACCTTGGACCTGATTAAAGAAATTGCAAGCATTTGACAATGATGGTGTTAAATAACAGTTTATCTCACCCCGGTTTAAATAGGCATAGTACATACAAAGGATTTTTCACTTTCAGATTTGATAATGTCTTGTTCGTTTTTCACTATAGATTGCATGTTGATGTCAGTTATTACTTTGACTCTCAGTCATTTACGCGTAACCATGCGTGCAATATATAATGTTTTGTTATGCTTCATGAATATAGAAGAGCGTATTGTCAATTTGATGCTTATTAGTTTAGTTTTATTCCGCCTACTATAGTCATTTTCACTTCAAATGTATGACAATAACATATAACTTAGATTTGTTTTTATGTTTTCCATAATGCGTGTTCGTTAACATTCTATATAACAAAACATGATTAATTTAAGCTTAACATAAAACACTGTTACACATCTATTTATCATAAAAAATAATGTACTGTAAAGAGTATATCATTTACTAGATATGTTATAGCTATTGTGCAAGTTGGGTAATGATCTAATGATTGTTTAGTGTGTTTTAGTGCACACATGATGATATAACAGTTTTTAAAATGCAGGGCCCATAACTGAGACATTAAGTATTTAATTTGCCTACTTTATTAGCTTTCACAAAATATTATAGCTATATATATATATACTGTGTACATTTGTTTAAGATTAAAAAAAGCTGCGTTTGAAACATTTAGCAGACAAATAGCGACTACAACTGACAACTGCAACTGATGAGCACTGTCAGAGATGTTAATTATAGTTACATAACTACTGTGTAAGTATGGTGAAGATCAAAGGCGGCAGAGTACACACAATGTCAAAATCACATTCTAATACGATTCATGGAACATAAATCTGACATGTCCAAAATACATTCTGGTTATATTGGATATATATTTTTTGAAGTTATGACCCTTGAATTGTAAAATAATTGATTTTGTGTTCACTCTGTAACTATTACCTATATATTTATTAGATTTTTATCAAACCTACACAGAAATCATATCACCTTCAAAAAAATTGGACTGCCGACATCAGATAATAAATGTGGCCCTTCAATCACCAAAATTCTTTTTTTTAACCTTGTGTACACATAGTCATCATACCTTCACCAAACTAACGCAGAAGTTACTTTGTGTCATTTGATCGCGGATGAGTTTTGAACAGGTCAAATGTGATACATGTTCATATCTTGTTCATCCCCTTTGAATGATTAAACATGCTTTATTTCGGCATGGTTTGGGGTTAGCTAGCGTGGTCCATGTGGTCTAGGTAGTCTTCATTGGTATTTATTCGTGTATACGTGTACAATAGAATACATCACTGTGTCAATAAAAATTGTGATATTTAACAGGAAAACTCCATTGAAATAAATGATTCATTTGAAACAATTAAATTAAATAAAATCATTATATATATATATATATATATATATATATATATATATATATATATATATATATATGTGTGTGTGTGTGTGTGTGTGTGTGTGTGTGTGTGTGTGGAGATAATTATTTGTGAATAACCAAGACATAAATGTACAGACCAGATATATATCATGCATTGTGAATGAGAATCTGAAAAGATATATATATCGTATGTGCAATTGGTCTAGTAAATGAATATAATGCATTGTGTCACGTGTGACTAATTGTTGTTTGCTTTGGAGAAGTTCCCGGCATGAACATTAACTATAAAGTAGAAAGGTGTTGATAGGAAATATGTTTCAGCTGCTGTTGTGTTTACGGACCTCAGAAGGCAATTCATTGTACTTGATAAACACAAGTCTGCTATATGGATATTTGTGAGATAAAATTCATTCTAATCACATACAAAGTAATTTATTTCAAAATCAATAAATTTTGCTTTCATACACATAAGTGCTTTACAAGCTTCAATAATGAATGCACTATTTCACAATGTCATGAACAAATATACAGCTTAATATGTGAAACGTTTGTACAAAAGTAAAGGTCTCTTGTATTTCAAAACTGCCACCATTAATTCTATAACAAATGACTTATCAAGTATACTTGCGCTTAAAATTTTCCTTTCAGTGGTTGGAGATTTTTGGAGTGTTAGCGTATTGCTGTATCTGCAATAGCTCAATTGTGGTCGATTATTTGTAACTGTCGTTGTATGTGTCGCTTTTAACTTTTGATTCAGTCATATCGCTACGGTTTTTACGTGATATAGTGAGAGAGATGAAGTTTGCCGCAGACACATGGTATGATACAAATGTACCGAAAGCAGTCATAGTATACTGATACCGGGCCGATCAGACCTATTACAATCCTCTTAATGCTGAGCGCCAAGCGAGGAAGCTTCAGGTACAAATTTTCAAGTCTTTGGTATGACCCGGCCAAGTATCAAATACACGACCTTCCGCAAGCTGCGATGTCAATATGGTTCAGGTGAACGGACGTTAAGCTTCCAACACGAGAGATAAACAGAAGGTTTAGAAACTCAGCCTTTAGTTTTGGGAACAAAATAATTTGAAAGAAACGCTACAAACAGTGTCTATGAATTTCGTTTAAGGCGGATTTTTCTAAAAATGTCAGAAGATATTTAAGAAGGCCAATGCATCAATTAAAATAATGTGAACGAAGAACCACATTACTGGAGATTTTATTGGTTTATAGTCTTTTGCTGGCAATTCCCAATTAAAGTGAAAAAGAATCACAACTGTTGATATTTTGGACAGATTTAAATTAACAGCTAATTTTGTGACCAGTTTATATGGCTTTCCATCCCAATGAAACGCACGTAGTTTTAAGTACATACATGTACATGATATTAGAGTAATAATAAGTCGAACTGGAAGGTTGGTTTAATTGGAAGAAAATTCATCAAAAAAAAGGTAGAAACAGTTACATATAAAATAAAGTAAGGTGTATTTCTATTATTGTTTATTATCATCCCTACTGAAAGGGTCAGTCACACTGGGCTTATGAGACACCTTTATGCTGTAAACAGCTACTTGCCGAAAGCTAGCCTTTCCTGGCGTCAGACTGTAAGACATTCGGTACCGCTCACTTTAACGAGCTGCTAGATGAGCAACCAGCTGCATCTGACACAAAAAAAGGTCCTTCTACCGGGATTCAGACCTTCGACATCCCACTTTCGAGGCAGACGTCTTAACCACTAGACCACGGAAAACGGCGTATATGTTAGAGGTGTTGGTAGTGAATTGTGTATATGCATACACACTCCTAGATCAAAAGTATTATAATTGTCATTGACTCTCTCTTTCTGTCCTGGTTTTCCAGCGGCACCAAATAGTTTTACTCAAACGAGAAGCCATTCTCCCATTAAAACCAGAAATCAATTTGCTTGTTTATATACTTCTCGAAATACTATCAGCTTCAATTAATTATACGTTTAATCAAATCGGAGCGTTTACAATTGTCATACGAAAATGACCTCTGAAGGGAGAGAGGAAGAACAAAGTTGAAAAACAGTTAATGTATAATTTATGTTGTTTGTTGTTTTCAGGTTAGAAATGAATGATATCCTAGGCTGATTCTAAGCAGATTTGTCATTATTTTATAAGTATACACTGCGTACTGTTTTATATGTAAATGTATGAGGTTATTTTATTTACCAACACCTTAGTGTATGCTGCAAATCTGATCGTTTCTATCTGATCTAAGGGGCTATTTGATATTTTAAAATATCTTTATATTGCGCAATAGTGCTAAATCATTTCATGTCAGAGTTTTTGGCATTTTGTTTATCTTAACACACTTTTGATCAATCGATTTGCAGCATTCCATTTGGTCTTATTACGTAAATAGTTAATTGTATTTTGCATCTTGTGATAGTGTCTTGTAAGTCATATAATTTAATGGCTACGTACATGTACATGTAATATATGATATTGATGTTATTATAATTATAACTCGGGTGTACATAGATGAGACTTAAATAAATATTTTAAATACATAATCATGGAATATTATGATCAAGTCAGGGTCTGACTCGGGACTGGAATAGATTGAACAAAACGTTTACCCATTTGCCCTTTGAAGTTTGCCCTTGCAATCATTGGAATTTGATTGGTGCTGCTTTGCGACATCTACCTGTGGAATATATCCGCGTTTACCTTTAATGTTCCCCATATAGGTTATAGATGTGATTGCACCGTTATTGTGCTACTGTTTGATCGCTCATTGATTATATTTTTCCTTTTTATCACCAGAGACGTAATGGTTTTACAGGACTAAAGGTAACAATACAGCAACGTTCTAAATTGTTATTATGGTCATTAATACTCATTTTGCAAGAGAATAGGAAATTACCTGTTGTGTCGACAGACACTAAAATGCTCTTAGCGGTGCTGTATCATTAGATATGAGTTGTGATTTATTGCCGCATTGTATTGATGTATGATTTTATGATGGGGGTTATGTTCAGAACATTAATATTTGTACATACGTTTTTACAGTAATATTTATCATTTATTAAACAAAGTGGCAAAATATACGAACGAATGACATAGGTTGTTTGTCAGAAAATGTATCACAAATGCTATTCAATGTGTCTGTGAAAAACTGAACCATTGATACACGTCTAATTGCCGTTTTTTTGGCTTCATTAAACCGTTTGGTCAAGATTAAAAATAAGCATTCATTTACGGAAACAATAAAATGTTTTATTGAATTCATCGATAGAATGATTAACATATGGATCCGACTTAATTTCTTTACGTTTACGGTATCATAAAACATGTGTAACATATCACATAAACAAATATAAGCATCAATATTACCGAAACAATACAAAATCAAAGAATTTGAAAGTACTGATAGACGGACTAAATATTAATACGCCTTCCTAATTTTCTATCGATACTATTGTAGCGTTTATCTTATTTAATGCATATTTTCTTTAAAATGACATATGTCAACAACATATCATAACAGTTTGATTTGCTTCTGCTAGTATATATAAAATACAAAGAAAATGTTGTTCAACTATTCGCCCAGGATGCCGTTGGAATCATCAACTCTAAAATGCACAGAATTGGCTTGAAAAATGGCATCAGCATCAAAGTTTCGGTGTTGATTTTTACAATACTGTTATGAGGGGAAACACGTTCCACTCATAATGTGGGGACAGTAGTAATCCATGATGTGTGGTTATCGTATATATGCACACAATGCAAAATGAAAGTAAATGCTTTTTAATAAGATGTTTAAAACTGTCAACTATGATATTTACAAAAGTATGCATAGTGTTATGGATTATTCACTAAGCAATATCAAATATCAGATGGTCACTTGCCTAAATTATTCATACAATTTGATGTCGTTATTGCACTATGACTATTCACTAAGTTCACAAAGTCCTTAATTTCCAATTTGTTGAAAGTTCTATTTCTGGATCACAAAGTTTTCACTTAAGATAAATTCACATAGTTGTTATAGTGTTATAGTTTAATTCTGAAATCAGACAGTAGTCACAAAGTTATGTTTATCACGAAGTTAAGCTATTAAATTATTTCTGAATCACACAGTAATGTCACAAAGTTGTTCCTATCTTATTGCACAAAGCTATCCTTTATCCTGATTTCATATTTATTGTTCATCCACAGTCTTACTATATATATATATATATATGTGTGTGTGTGTGTGTGTGTGTGTGTGTGTGTGTGTGTGTCATATATATATATATATATATATATATACCAACAAAGTAATTGTTTGACTTTGAAGGTGTGAATATGGCATCAAAGGCTTCTTTCTAACCAAAGTCTAAAACCATGTGTCAAAGGGGAAGTGATAGTTAATAGTGATTTAACAAATAATACAATTTCCTGCTTTGAACATATTGAGTTAATTGATATAGTTAAGTTGGCATATTTGAAATTTTAACAAAATATACATTATAGATTTAACAAATAACGGTATGTTTTCGCTTTTGCTAAATAAAGGTTAAATATTTACATCAAGTACACAAAGACAATCATTTTGATATTTAAACATGGTTATGATATTTTATAGGTATAGAACGTGGCAATCGGACAAACTTATATATTTGTGTCAATAAATACATTGACTATATTTACAAGGGCTTGGTTACTGATCCTTGACAACTTGGCTGATAATGTCTCGGTAAATTTTCCGGTAATGTGAGAGCGCTTTGCAGTCCGGGACTGGGGTAATATCTTTCCTTTTCATTTTTGGCATGTTAGAATCTCCTAACTCCCTCCCACATAGTTATAGTTATTTTAGATGCCAGAGATTTTTAATTTAGTCCTGCTGTCGATGTCATTTTATTTTAGATTGTAATAACTACAGTGTAATACGTTTACTTTTTTGTACATTTCATGTTACATATAACTTTGAATTTTGTTTAAGTGTTTGGGAGTAATAATAATGAGTTAGAACTACCTGTGAATTTGGTATAACTGCATAAACGAGTCTAGGCTGATGCTAGTTTGGTCATGTTGTCACATGTTTGACACATTCACGTTCTTACCTTCAAGTCATTTCCAAGCCTGACAAATAACATATCAGTGATAGTCTGGCAGTTTTCCAAGTACCATGTAAAGCAAAACTCACATCCAACACCCTAACGAATCCAAGTGATGGGTTGACAGAAACTGACACATGGGAAGACGTCGTGGGGGGGGGGGGGGAGGGGGGGTGCGGGGAGGTGGGAAGTTACCCACCACCTCGGGTTGGTGTTGGATTTTGGGTCCAACGTCTACGGATATAATTATCAATAGAGTGCTGAGAAAGATAACGGTTTTGTATGAGCATTTGCAGGTGATCTTATGCTGAAAAAATGTTCTTAGTTTGATTGAGTAGCAGAGTATTCTCTTGAAAAAAAAAACAACGTGATTCAGGCCAGTCAATGTATTGCCTAGTTCATACATAGATACCGACTGTTGGGAAAACAAGCAGCATGTATTGTAATGGAATCGTTATTTGTGCCAGAAGTATATATTAAGATTAATTTAAACGCTTACAGGAAGGTTGCTAGTTGAGGCAGGAAATAAACGTGAGATTAGGTCATCATTGACCTCAATCTGCATGAAAAAAATTACATTCAATCCTAGCACATATGGATGATTAGTCAAACAACAACAAACAATAACCAGACACTTCTGTATAAGAGTAACAAAACAAACAGTAACCTTGCGCAGCTGCAAACACAAAGCCACAAACAATATTTCAAAATAGAAACAATAAAACATAGCATAAAACACATTTGCAAAACAATATAGATTTAACAATGACATAACATATAGTAATGGAAACAATAAACAATACCCTAACACCTTTGAATAAAAAATAAAAAAACAAATCCCCTACACGTTTTAAAAGCTTTATTAAATCATATTATTATAAACGCCAAGTATAATAAAAATTTGTGTAAGTTTAGTCATCAAGCTTTTAGTACTTGCAATTCCTTGTACAATCAAAATACATAATAAATACATATATCGTTTTGTGTTGATCTACTCAAGTATTTATTTGACAAAGTATTTAAATGTTAAATTTATATTTGTCCAACTTCAAAAACTATTAAAATATATGTATTTAAATAACGAAATTTTCTAATTTAAAAGAATTTAACATAATATTGATCTATTATCTATGTGTCATGTGTTACATTTATTATCTGAATTTGTGTACATTATGTTAGCAGAGGTTATCTACTGCATTTTGATGACGAAAGCCGACTGAGTATTAACATCTTTAATAAACGCACTTTATCCAAGCACATCTGTATACTAAAAAGAAACATAAAACAATGCTCTAATATATCTTCGTAAATAATATTGTTTAGCATTGTTGTCTTCCTGCTAATACTCTGAAAGCTGAGATTAACTACGGCAAATTGATGACGAAAGCCGACAGAATATTATATATACAACTGTAACTCTGAATCCAATATCTGTATAGAATTACCAATATCATTATCAAATTATAAAGCAATGTCCTCGACACAAGGGATCATATCGATCTATTCTATTTGCCATGCTATAATGACCTTACTATACAATGATTTATATCGATTTACAGTTAAACAGATTACGGATTTGTCCTTATAATGAATTTCAAATATGTATATATTCCAAATATATTGCATGATTTTTACATTTTAGACAAACCTTCAATCGCATTATACATGTATGAACACTCATACGTTCTTGTGCACACGCATGCGTATAATCAAATGAGCTGAGGACTATCGCTCCCGTCACTGGTCACGTGCCGTTGTTCGTCCAAGTAGCACTATAGTGTATACTTTGAGACGGTTTGCTTGTCTTAAGAAAAATGAAATCTAGCAACCAAGTTCAATCAATCGCTGATTGGATTATCGACGTTTTTGATTGACAGCCCACGTCAGGTTAATTACCACCAGAAAGGGGCGGTTACAAAAGAGCAACCGACGTAACAGAATTTTTGTTTTATTGGAACACATAATACATGCGATGCATTTCAACGCTGACACTCTCTTCGGGAAAACGAAAGTTAATAGCCTCGTAGCCGTACTCTTACTCTTTAACCCATACCTATATATTCGTCACGTATAATTTGACTCATTTAGATCTATAAAGGTAGTGTTTTCTATGATTAGCATATGTTTGTTTAAATAATAATTATCTACAAGAAAGTGGCGTGGAAAACAGCATAAAAGATGTGTGAAGGAGAATCTGCCAATAGCATATATCGTGTAAGAACTAAAAATTGTGTAATTAAGTACATGAAATAGGAAACATGTTAATGAATTTAAAATCACAATACTAATACCCTTAATAATTCACAAATTCGTTCTAGCACTGTCTCTTTCTTAACGACTCGAATCCAACATATTTGTTTCAGATCAAGACACAACAAAATGCAGTAAACAATTACGTAGGTGCACTTGTATGTAATACCAAATTGTTTTAAAATAACAACGTCATATTTATTATAAAAATATATATAATCTAAATATGCATTCGTCCTTGAAATGACTCAAATCTTCTGGTACTCTTCAATACGTATTTACTTGCGTCGTAGCTCTGTTCTCCAATGGGCGACAAGGTAGCGCGAAATGGTCAATACTGATGCTTATATAATCCAATAGCATACACAGACTTTTCCTTCTCTGCTTTGTTCCACTACAGGCGTTGGCATCCTCAGAACAGAGTGTTGCCGCAGTTGATATATGCCAGTGTTGAATGTTGAACGTTGAAAGTGGTGTTGTATTAACAGATCGTCTTTTATAACCGTAACCTTGCTCGACAGAAACGTCGGCGAAAGAAATTCCAGCTGAACAGTCTGTGTTTAATTGGTTGCACTGAAAGCACTGCAAAGGATTTATAAGCGTTTAATTGCATTTTAATACTGCATTACAGCTTTGTAAATCGCAGAATAAGCGCAGAGTAAAATAGATCGAAAATGAAATACTTACTCGAAATCTGCCTTTTTGTCTTGATGCTCAGAATTTCAGCGGCCTACTGGATAGGTAAGAGATTATATGTATATCTATTGTAGTTGTTGTGTTGTGTGTGTATTTGTTTAGTGTATACATAAATGTTTTAAATTTAAGTAATAAATTCGATAATCTTAATGAAGCATATCAACATTGGATGTGGTGTATTTGTATACATATTGTACATATTTTTTACTGTTGAAATAAAAACTTTTGATTAAAATTGTCTTGATGAATATGTATTTAGATAACAACTCTGTCAAATTTTGAAAAGGTAAGATATGTGTGATATGCATTTCTTTATATTAATGAAAGTTTGTCATCCATCTGTGTCAATTTAGTTTTCATATACGTCAACTATTATTACAGTTTATGAAGTACCTATATGGTCACAATGCAGTGTGGAGTGTCTGCACGTTGTATATATATAAAGTGTACGTTCTTAAAAAAAAACATAATAAGTTCACACTATGCTTACACAATACCAACTGAGGGCAAAAATAATATAGAACATTCAAAGACTTTCTTTTATTCATATATTATATGTTAATATTAACAAAGTGCTGAAATTAGCAAAAAACGTTTATTGCACTTAATAAAATACTGCTTTTTTACTTAAAAGTATCATCACCAGCAAACGCATATACATATACACGATCGGATCACTAACTAAAACTGTTCTTCAACAGAAATTACACTTTTTACATAGACCATGTAGATTTCCCTTGAAATTTATCACGTTATTGGCTTTCCTTTTCGGCTTTACTGCCACTAAATTTAATTTAAAAATGTATCTGAATCGTTCATTATGTTAAACAATCCATTCATTTTTTTCTAAGCTATATGGTTGCGTGATCTAATTTTAAAATATCACTTTTAGTGGGTTTAAAAATAATAAATCAATACCACCTTAAGTACTTTAGACAGCTTTATAACACATTTTATTAGTTAGGAAACGCGTTTCTGCCTACCTGTAAATGCGACAACAAAATCAATGTGCCTTTATTAATATACAAAAAGGAGATGCCGTTAAAGAAGTCTGAAAATGTAGACAGCAATATATCTATTATTCAAATAAATGACTTAATCCATGCACAATATGTCAATGTTTAAAATGAGATTATTGTCATATGCAATGTTAACCAAATTCATAATAGCTTATAAAGTGCTTTAGATTTTCAGTCATGATTTTCAGATTTTGTTTTCAATAGTTAAAGAAAGTCATTTTGTATTTCAATTCAGTCGCCCCAGGAAATTGTATTGATTAAAAGGTAGTAATACCTTTTAGAAATCAATACTCTTTCATCGTAAGTATGAATTGCTTTCGAAGATACTTAAGGTATATGGCTACATACAGCTATAATACAGGTATATTTAAACTAAATTTATAAAAATGGTATATTTTATATTCATGTTTAAGACAAGTTGTTGCTTAAGAGAGATGACCGTTAACACAGGTTTGATGATATACCATTAGCATTGAAATAATATATTACTAAAACACATATGAAATACTTGCTTTCATGGTAGAGTGGGTTTCATAATAATATTACAACTATTGAGTGTTCTGGTATGGAAGACGATATGCTATCATCATATAATATTAATATATGATATGGTATTAAGCAAAGAAGCTGATATTCTATTGTTGATACCACATCGTACCCAATACCTAGTACATTAACAGTCGACACATGTTATATAAAACTTATACATATGATAATAAAAGCAGAACAGAAAATACATTTTCTACAAAAAAGAATTAGTTCATCTATGACTGCAAACACAATTCTACTCTATCAAATACAACGTTTATACAAGTTAGCAATTATCAATAAACAAGGATATTACATTTATTTCATTTCACGAATGTTAAAAATAAACTATAAATGCTAAGTGAGATTATCATTTCCCACATCCAGACATCCGCAAGAGCATATTATATATACGTCACGACGTCAACGATTAGTTACCTTAAATTTGAGTGATGACGTCACACGTCAAACATGATTGGTCCCCGAAACACGACACGTTATAAATGGCTCCGCACATATTATCGAAAGTTAAAATTGCCATTCTGTAACCAGTAGAACTTTATTTATATTTGAATTTTGTGATAAAGCAGTTCATCATATGATCAACTATGCATGAGTGTAATAAACAAATAAAATATTTTTGGCGGACAATTTGGAAATATTGAATGTTGTATATTGTTATTTGACATAAACTGAAATTTATGTTTGTTTAGAGATGAAATGGCCATTAATTGTAAGCCATGTTTGTCTATTCAATTTAAAATATCGAATTCATACACAAAGTCAGACTATTTTATCGTTTGTTTAAAATTATATCACCATATAGTGACTGTATGCTTTTATAAACGTCTAAAGATACGAGGCATGATAAAATATTTATATTCGTACTCCAACTCTTTAACCCATACCTATATATCTGGTTCTATTATATAACTTAATATAGAAGATATATGTTTGGCCCACATATCGTTTACATCCATGTTTTCTTTGGTCATGTGTTCCATGAATAGCATTGTTTAGGTATTGTAAGCAAATTAAACATAGTTCAATAATTTTGGTATGTTATACTTTTGTTTATATCTGGTTGTAACCTATTTGTGTTTACAAATGTAGCATATTATAACGTTTACATTCGTGACGTAATTATGACGCAATTCCGTAATTCCTTTTTTTTCAACCTAAATGTATCTAGAATGTTATTATTTAAAGTTTGGATACAATTTAGGTAAAAGGCAACGTTATGGAGATATTGCGATAGGTTAGGGTGAATCTTGCTCCTTTTTCTACTGCAGCAATTCCAATTAACTGTAACAGATGCGAAAACACACTATAGGAGTGATTTTCAGTTTGCCGAGTAAAACATATAAATAATGAGTAGTTTAAAAATATTCTGTTTATAAATATTACATTTACATATTAGTTGTCACGTGCGTATACAAAAAAATGAATTATGAAAAGGGATTCAGAACAAAACTGACAGCTTTTGGGATCTTTTCCTCCCCAAGAAGATACAGTTATTAAACACTCGGCTTCAGTGCTATATTCGAGAACATCGAATGAGGAGAGTGATTCCAAAGTACCAGGAGTAATAATCACTCTGAGTTGGGTACAGGACCCGCGATTATACAAAAGTTTTCTTGCTCCAATTCGTTTTGAAACACAACTTCCACAAAGTATATATAGATTAAAACACAAATTAAATCCCATGCACCTGACTGTGGTCCGATTTTGAAAGTATTAATGCTGATTTGCAGTAGAACGTTACTGGTACAGTCAAACCTGTCCTAAACAGCCAATCCATGGAAGGAGCAAAAGTGGTCTTTTAAGATAGGTTTTTGCTTTATACATGTTAATTTGATCTGAAAACAAAGATTTGAGAAATAGCAAATGTGGCTGCTTTAGACAAGTGACTGCATTATACAGGTGACCGCTTACACAAGTTTGACTGTATTCGCATTTAGTTTGTTATAATGAGTCCATTCATTGAGATGAGCATGGGATATACTCTTTATAACCTTTGACCCAGAACGACCTCTTACAACAGTCAGACTGATGTAATGGAAGTCAATAGCATACTTACTGAGCATAAAATATAATGTCGCTAAGTTGTTATAAAATCTAATTATAACAATAAGTGGCGAAGTTTAATGTAAAAAAAAAACAAAAATTAAATAAAGTTACTTTTATGTGGTCAGAATCTTAATAAAAATATATATATATTTATAGAAGTTTAAGACATGTTCAAGTGTTGGTATTTTTCAGTATAAATTCACGATACAAGACGTTTTTACTTCGGGATTTACACTTACACTCAACGAACTGCAACAAATACTGTTTTAATTCCACCTTTGTCCAAGTATCCCTTTTTATAAAAAAAAAATAAATGATCAAACAAGTGTTGTTTTTTTTTCTATAGATGAACATAAATGAAACTCATATTTACGTCCGAGCTTACAACAATTAGCATTTCCCGAAGCTTAAGAAACAACCGTAGTCGCCTTCCGAAAGGTAATGTACGTATGGGCAACACATGCCCAGTTCCAAGTTATTACAGATAATTATTAATATCCTTACTCGTCCAAAGATTATTTTTCAAGCTAAATTAAACACTTGCCTTTTTTTCACAGGACAAACGTAATTATATAGCGATATGTCACAATTACGCTGTCCAAAATCAATTATTGAGACTACAGTAGTTTGTCACCACTATAAAACAGTGATAGATCGGCCAACAGACTGTCCTCGCTAAGTGATTTACCATGGAACATACTACTTTTCTGGACGCTTGCATCGGTTGGAGGTATAGAGTCTTTTATGAACACATTTCAGTTGCTTGAGTTGGACGTACATATAAGTTGAGGACACACTTCAGTTGTTTCAGTAAGAGGTATATACATGTATTTTTTGAGGACACACTTCAGTTGTTTCAGTAGGAGGTATAAACATGTTTATTTTGGGGACACACTTCAGTTGTTTTAGTTAGAGGCACAAACATGTAAAATTGAGACACAATTCAGTTGTTTTAGTTGGAGGTAAATACATGTACATTGAGGGGACACACTTCAGTTGTTTCAGTAAGAGGTGAATACATATTTATTTTGAGGACACACTTCAGTTGTTTCAGTTAGAGGTATATACATGTATATTTTGAGGACACATTTCAGTTGTTTCAGTAAGAGGTAAATACATGTTTATTTTGAGGACACACTTCAGTTGTTTCAGTTAGAGGTAAATACATGTATATTTTGAGGACACACCTCAGTTGTTTCAGTTAGAAGTATTTACATGTATATTTTGAGGACACACTTCAGTTGTTTCAGTTAGAGGTAAATACATGTATATTTTGAAGACACACTTCAGTTGTTTTAGTTAGAGGCAATTACATGTATATTGTCAGGACACACTTCAGTTGTTTCATTTAGAGGTATAAACATGCAAATTTAAGGACACAATTCAGTTGTTTCAGTTAGAGGTAAATACATGTTTATTTTGAGGACATATTTCACTTGTTTCAGTTAGAGGTAAATACATGTATATTTTGAGGACACACTTCAGTTGTTTCAGTTAAAGGCAAATACATGTTTATTTTGAGGACACATTTCAGTTGTTTCAGTTAGAGGTATAAACAGGTAAATTTGAGACACACTTTAGTTATTTCAGTTAGAGGTATATACTTGTATATTTTGAGGACACATTTCTATTGTTTAAGTAAGAGGTGAATACATGTTTATTTTGAGGACACAGTCCAGTTGTTTCAGTTAGAGGTATATACATGTATATTTTGAGGACACATTTCAGTTGTTTCAGTAAGAGGTAAATACATGTTTATTTTGAGGACACACTTCAGTTGTTTCAGTTAGAGGTAAATACATGTATATTTTGAGGACACACCTCAGTTGTTTCAGTTAGAAGTATTTACATGTATATTTTGAGGACACACTTCAGTTGTTTCAGTTAGAGGTAAATACATGTATATTTTGAAGACACACTTCAGTTGTTTTAGTTAGAGGTATAAACATGCAAATTTGAGGACACAATTCAGTTGTTTCAGTTAGAGGTAAATACATGTTTATTTTGAGGACATATTTCACTTGTTTCAGTTAGAGGTAAATACATGTATATTTTGAGGACACACTTCAGTTGTTTCAGTTAAAGGCAAATACATGTTTATTTTGAGGACACATTTCAGTTGTTTCAGTTAGAGGTATAAACAGGTAAATTTGAGACACACTTTAGTTATTTCAGTTAGAGGTATATACTTGTATATTTTGAGGACACATTTCTATTGTTTAAGTAAGAGGTGAATACATGTTTATTTTGAGGACACAGTCCAGTTGTTTCAGTTAGAGGTATATACATGTATATTTTGAGGATACATTTCAGTTGTTTCAGTTAGAGGTTAATACATTTTTTTTGAGGACACACTTCAGTTGCTTCAGTTAGATGTAAACACATGTATATTTTGAGGACACACTTCAGTTGTTTCAGTAAGATGTAAATACATGTATATTTTGAGGACACACTTCAGTTGTTTCAGTAAGAGGTAATTACATGTTTATAATGAGGACACACTTCAGTTGTTTCAGTAAGATGTATATACATGTATATTTTAAGGACACACTTCAGTTCTTTCAGTAAGAGGTATATACTTGTATATTTTGAGGACACACTTAAGTTGTTGTAGTTAGAGGTATATACATGTATATTTTGAGGACATATTTCATTTGTTTCAGTTAGAGTGATAAACATGTCAATTTAAAGACACACATCAGTGTGTTCAGTTGGAGGTTTATACTTGTATATTTTGAGGACACACATCCGTTGTTTCAGTTGAAGTATAAACATGTTAATTTGACGACACACTTCAGTTGTTTCAGTCAGAGGTAAATACGTGTATATTTTGAGGACACACTTCAGTTGTTTCAGTTAGAGGTATAAACATATATATTTTGAGGACACTTCAGTTGTTTCAGTCAGAAGTATAAATATGTAAATTTGAGGACACACTTCAGTTGTTTCAGTTAGAAGTAAATACATGTACATTTTGGGGACGTACTTCAGTTGTTTTAGTTAGAGGTATATACATGTTAATTTTGAGGACATATTTCAGTTGCTTCAATTAGAGATAAATACTTGTATATTTTGAGGACACACTTCAGTGTTTCAGTCAGAGGTATATACATGTTTATTTGGAGGACATATTTCAGTTGTTTCAGTAAGAGGTATATACATGTATTTTTTGAGGACACACTTCAGTTGTTTCAGTAGGAGGTATAAACATGTTTATTTTGGGGACACACTTCAGTTGTTTTAGTTAGAGGCACAAACATGTAAAATTGAGACACAATTCAGTTGTTTTAGTTGGAGGTAAATACATGTACATTGAGGGGACACACTTCAGTTGTTTCAGTAAGAGGTGAATACATATTTATTTTGAGGACACACTTCAGTTGTTTCAGTTAGAGGTATATACATGTATATTTTGAGGACACATTTCAGTTGTTTCAGTAAGAGGTAAATACATGTTTATTTTGAGGACACACTTCAGTTGTTTCAGTTAGAGGTAAATACATGTATATTTTGAGGACACACCTCAGTTGTTTCAGTTAGAAGTATTTACATGTATATTTTGAGGACACACTTCAGTTGTTTCAGTTAGAGGTAAATACATGTATATTTTGAAGACACACTTCAGTTGTTTTAGTTAGAGGCAATTACATGTATATTGTCAGGACACACTTCAGTTGTTTCATTTAGAGGTATAAACATGCAAATTTAAGGACACAATTCAGTTGTTTCAGTTAGAGGTAAATACATGTTTATTTTGAGGACATATTTCACTTGTTTCAGTTAGAGGTAAATACATGTATATTTTGAGGACACACTTCAGTTGTTTCAGTTAAAGGCAAATACATGTTTATTTTGAGGACACATTTCAGTTGTTTCAGTTAGAGGTATAAACAGGTAAATTTGAGACACACTTTAGTTATTTCAGTTAGAGGTATATACTTGTATATTTTGAGGACACATTTCTATTGTTTAAGTAAGAGGTGAATACATGTTTATTTTGAGGACACAGTCCAGTTGTTTCAGTTAGAGGTATATACATGTATATTTTGAGGACACATTTCAGTTGTTTCAGTAAGAGGTAAATACATGTTTATTTTGAGGACACACTTCAGTTGTTTCAGTTAGAGGTAAATACATGTATATTTTGAGGACACACCTCAGTTGTTTCAGTTAGAAGTATTTACATGTATATTTTGAGGACACACTTCAGTTGTTTCAGTTAGAGGTAAATACATGTATATTTTGAAGACACACTTCAGTTGTTTTAGTTAGAGGTATAAACATGCAAATTTGAGGACACAATTCAGTTGTTTCAGTTAGAGGTAAATACATGTTTATTTTGAGGACATATTTCACTTGTTTCAGTTAGAGGTAAATACATGTATATTTTGAGGACACACTTCAGTTGTTTCAGTTAAAGGCAAATACATGTTTATTTTGAGGACACATTTCAGTTGTTTCAGTTAGAGGTATAAACAGGTAAATTTGAGACACACTTTAGTTATTTCAGTTAGAGGTATATACTTGTATATTTTGAGGACACATTTCTATTGTTTAAGTAAGAGGTGAATACATGTTTATTTTGAGGACACAGTCCAGTTGTTTCAGTTAGAGGTATATACATGTATATTTTGAGGATACATTTCAGTTGTTTCAGTTAGAGGTTAATACATTTTTTTTGAGGACACACTTCAGTTGCTTCAGTTAGATGTAAACACATGTATATTTTGAGGACACACTTCAGTTGTTTCAGTAAGATGTAAATACATGTATATTTTGAGGACACACTTCAGTTGTTTCAGTAAGAGGTAATTACATGTTTATAATGAGGACACACTTCAGTTGTTTCAGTAAGATGTATATACATGTATATTTTAAGGACACACTTCAGTTCTTTCAGTAAGAGGTATATACTTGTATATTTTGAGGACACACTTAAGTTGTTGTAGTTAGAGGTATATACATGTATATTTTGAGGACATATTTCATTTGTTTCAGTTAGAGTGATAAACATGTCAATTTAAAGACACACATCAGTGTGTTCAGTTGGAGGTTTATACTTGTATATTTTGAGGACACACATCCGTTGTTTCAGTTGAAGTATAAACATGTTAATTTGACGACACACTTCAGTTGTTTCAGTCAGAGGTAAATACGTGTATATTTTGAGGACACACTTCAGTTGTTTCAGTTAGAGGTATAAACATATATATTTTGAGGACACTTCAGTTGTTTCAGTCAGAAGTATAAATATGTAAATTTGAGGACACACTTCAGTTGTTTCAGTTAGAAGTAAATACATGTACATTTTGGGGACGTACTTCAGTTGTTTTAGTTAGAGGTATATACATGTTAATTTTGAGGACATATTTCAGTTGCTTCAATTAGAGATAAATACTTGTATATTTTGAGGACACACTTCAGTGTTTCAGTCAGAGGTATATACATGTTTATTTGGAGGACATATTTCAGTTATTTTAGTTAGAGGTATAAACATGTTTATTTGGAGGACATATTTCAGTTGTTTCAGTTAGAGGTATAAACATGTTAATTTGAGGACACACTTCATTTATTTCAGTTAAAGGTTTATAATTGTATATTTTGAGGACACATTTCAGTTGTTTGAGTAAGAGGTAAATACATGTTTATAATGAGGACACACTTCAGTTGTTTCAGTAAGAGGTATAAACATGTATATTTTGAGGACACACTTCAGTTCTTTCAGAAAGAGGTAAATACATGTATATTTTGAGGACACACTTCAGTTGTTGTAGTTAGAGGTATATACATGTATATTTTGAGGACATATATCAGTTCTTTCAGTTAGAGTTATAAGTATGTAAATTTGAAGACACACTTCAGTTATTTCAGTTAGAGGTTTAGACTTGTTTATTTTGAGGACATATTTCACAAAATGTGTTCAATTTAAACACACATGCGATATGACGCATACATCAACAACATCATTTAATCGAATACAATTGAGCTATTTATCCACGATAAATCCAACCAATGGAAGAAAAATACTTTAATTTCTAGCACCTGTATGTTGATAACACATTTGCAATATACTTAAAGGTGGCAGTTTGAAACGACAGGAGACCTACTTTTGTATAAACTTTCCACATATGAATCTGTATATTCGTTCATGACATTGTTTAATATTACACCCATTATTAAAGCTCTAAAGCTGATATGTGTATAAAACAAAACATATTGATTTTGAAATGAATTACTTTCTACATGTTTAGAATGGATTTTGTTTCATTTCATACGTGTCAACATAGCAGGCTTTTTTTAATAGAATACACTGAATTGCCTTATGGGATCCTTTTACTGGCAAACATTTTCTGACTTAAGATAATTTAAGATATGAAGATACATTTGATTTTAAATTTTAAACATTTGTTTTGTGTTGGGCTTTGATGTAGAGAATCTTAATTTGCACTTTTTTGTTTGTGTTTATGCCACTGCAATTTGACATAAGGTGTCTCACCACAGATGGTATACCAGATTGTATAGCAGACTATGCCGTATAGCTACACTACTGAAAGTGCGCGTTCATATATCCTGACAGTAGCTTAATTGCAAAACCAACTGTCATAACAATAAGCACACTTTAAAGATGTTGTGGATATGGTTGTGACATTTTGTCTATTAAATACTGTTCCAGCTCCCAATGATACCTTAGAGAATATCTAGTTTCATGAAATACGTACTATATCATATTTATTGTCCAATATATTTCGCTTTAAAGTTTTTCGCACCATTTGAAAGTTGAACTGATAAATAAGTAATTATGGGTGATAACTTATCACACGCTATGCTTACGTTACATCATATACCTCATGATTTCATACGATGATCAGAATCCATCACGATTGTCAAGCAGAAACATACCTTTCGACCAGGAGGTCAGATTGAATAGATGAAACCATAGACAACACTGTTCAGAATTTACTGTTTCAAAGATGGTTATAATATTAGATATACACGAAAAAAAATAATTTTGAAAATTCAGTAGAACTCCGATGGCTCGAACACGACGGGACTGGACAAAATAGTTCGAATTAAAGGGTGTTCGAGTAAAATACTCTTACCATCGAAGTTCTATTTACTGTAATGAAAAAAAAAATTAAATGTATTTATGTAATATATTTTGTAAAATATTTTTAAATCAAACACCAAGTTTATGTGAAGTAGTTTTTGAACGTCATTACAAATTTATGGTATATAGTTCCGGAATGCCATTGCAAGTTTATGCAATATGTCCGAAATGCCATTGAAATTTATATGATAAACTTATCGAACGCCAATAAATGTTTATGCGATACATTTCCGGAATGGCATTTCAAGTTTCTGTAATATACTTCCGGAACGTCATTACAATATAATGAAATAGATTTACAAAATGCCATTACAAGATAAATGTATAAATAAATTTAATACTTGAAAACAAACACCGTGTTAAAGTTTAAATGCTGAACAAATATAAGTTTACGTAATATATTTCCGCATTCCTTTACATGTTTATGCTATATATTTCCGGAACGCCAATTGAAATTTTCGGATTTTAAAAGGCGGATGTATTTTAAAGACCTTGCGGACCTTTAAAAAAAGAATAAGTGTGCCAAGATGACCAACATACCAGTATTTATGCTTTTTAATACAATAACTTGATGATCCAATGCTTTTTTCCGGATACGTATCTAGCTTCTGTTTCATATACATTTTTGCAAAAATTCATTTAACCAATGTCAGTCAAACAGATATGTAGTTAGTTTAAACGTATTTGTTTTATTTCGATTATGAAACAAGTTCTTACGACATAAACAAACCTCACTCGTAGTATGCAATATGCAGTTGTATAGGAGCCGGTCTAAAATTATGATCATTTAATGCTTTTATTGAAGTTTTCAGAATTTAAGAATATACTGAAACAAAGAAAACAACAAGTACGTTAATTTTTTTTACCCGATTAAAGGGATTATATTGGCAAGTAACACAAACACGCTGTTAATCCAGACTTTTCCTGTATGCAGTGTGCACAAAAAATGCTTATGTATTGACTTATAACCTTTATTTACTCGAAAGTTATCAAATTAACAGTAATTCCGCAATAAAGTATTGCGTAATGTTTACATTGAACTCCGTAAACTTCCCGAACAAAGCCTCGAAAACGAGATCGGGAACGAGTATTCACGATGTTATCCGATGATTGATCGGAAACCCGAAAGCGGTTCGTTGAAAATGGCAAATGTTAACAAAAACAAAAACGTGGCTTCAGAAACCCGATGTTTGTATTAAAGAGGTTATGCAATTAGACACTTTAGACGCGTATATCTCTAAGTTATTAGCGCATCTTCATGCTGGGTGAGTGAATTTAGGACAGGGAATTGACGGTTATATGCAAATATAATCCCTTTAAGCAAACATATGCGTATGTATTGCATGGATCACTTTTATCGTATTAGTATCAACATATGCAGCGTAAATGTTTGTTTTTATTTTTCTTTCAATGGTGTTAGTAATACATGATGAATTGATCCATTGGTTGCGTAGAAGCCCTGAAAATACAATATTTGGTTCTACTGAGTCGATTCAAGCGCAGTAATAAATACGAATTACCATGCATTTTCATCAGAAATAGAAAATGTAACACTTTGAAATAGCAATGTTACACGCGTAATCGTGTATTTCCTAAGCCACAACTGTTTTAATTGCTTATTACTTTTGAGCATATTGCATTCGCATTTTACGATCACATATTTCTAACCCACGTTAACATTTCTTTAATACTTGAAATAACATCAAGCAGAATTACACAATTATCAATAACAGTGAGGCACGTGACGTCTGTTTTGTCTGTGTGCGCAGATGTTCGGGACATTTCATGTAGATAATTAACGTCTCCAACAAGGACCATGCATTGTGTCTTTGAGCAAGCCATTTATCCACACCTGCTATGTTCCGGCTGTATGCAGAGATATTAAAAGTTAGATGAATTAAAGTTAGAAGAATTTTCTTCAAAATATTTGTTTCACAAACGATGTAGAATTTTTGTGTTTTTTTTTAAATCAAAATTTATCATTGTATATACAGGCACTGTACTTACTGTGTACCCGATGACTAAACAGTATCGATAAAGAATGTCTATAAAGTACGGACAGAGAGCAATATACATACATAAACGTTGAAATATTTTGGCCCTTTTTCATAATTTTTCAATTAATTTTCACTCTATATCAAAAGGTGTTAACATCGGCGGATTAACCAAAAGATTGGAAATTAAATATTTAAAACTTAACACAGTAAAAGATGTCCGAAAATCATACTTTTGTGCTTGTGTATCCTTGTTGTCAGACTGAGAGCAAACAGTACATTATAAGTAACTTTCATGCCATTGGGTTTGAGGTGGGGATCGAAACTTCAATCCCAAGAGATAATTCTTTAAGATTTGTATTCCGAAATTTGTTTTATAGTAGAGCAATAGTGGAATTTGTCATAAACCGACAATTTTATGAATGGCGTTACGTCAGAGCGCGAAGTTCTATCTCGGCCCTAGGATGAAAGAGAAATATCTAACCCTGGGAAATATACAGGTATCCCTATCTGGTGTGCAAGAAAACATTATCTAGGTGATTATAGCATGGTTCATGTTTCTAACTACTAGCATAATAGTATATATCAGTATAAATGTTACTATACAATCATAATAACCGTGTCATCATACGAAAATAAATGTAGTTATATGGACAGAATACATATTAATCAAGAAACGAAGATCATAATAAAGGAAAGATACAGTAACTTTTTTTAGATGATATCATCTCTTTGCACATTTGACTTTAAAAACATTTTTTGTCTTTTTATTGAATCTATTATTAACACAGTTTTGCATGTCTCTTGCATTGTTTTTATATTGGAGACTTCTATGCAAAACAATCATGGTTACCACTGAAAATCACATTGGCTTGTGTTTCTGTACTGAAATATGCTATGTTTAAAGTAATCAAATAATGGAACTTCCTGCAACTGTATATTGCATCTATATATGTAATTACCCTTTGAGGTATAGTTACCAGACTGTGTTTTTGTTGCCCTTTTATACTGCAGCTCCTCTGTTTGGACGAAATTGCAATCAAGTAATGGAAATCTTATGTTTTGTCTTAATTGATAAAATAGAAAAGATGTCTGCATAAAAAATCGGTTGTGCAACCTCCTCCATACTTACTATCTTGTTATGAAACTATATTACCAAAATACTCAAAATTGTCTTTGAATTCTATTATCGTTTTACTGTTTATGTCTCGTATATATATATATATATATATTATAATAATCTCCCTATATATATATCATACATTGTGAATGAGCATCTGAAAATATCCCCAAAATTGGAAATTCCGTTGTAGCGAATTTAATTATCTCCCTTTATGAAATAAATTACATATCTCACTGTATCTTCATGATCCAACGGGTTTCTAAATCTGTTCTTTATATAGCGCGTGACTAGTCATGAATCCTTAATTTGATCGTACTCATATAAAGCTATCAGTTTAAGTATGTAAATTGTCCGTCCAGTCTAGATGTGTTGCATGTAAAACCATAGTACATAAGTCAAGGTTGACACCAAATTAATTTGTTTGGCACATATCTTGATATTATGTCTATGGTTTGCATTGTAGCTAAGCTCGCTCGCCGTAATCCTGTCTGTACATTTATGTCTTGGTTATTCACAAATAGTTATCTCAATATATATATCATGCAATGTGAATGAGCATCTGAATAGATCACAAAAATCGTAAATTCTGTTGTTGTGAATTTAATTATCTCTCTTCGTATATAAAACCTGACATAAAAGTTTGATCACAAACAATCATTAAACCTGTTACATCCAGCAGAAAACTAAGAGGGAACGAAAATCAAATCATAAATAAGGTAGTTCGTGTTCCTACTCGATTTTTTCACATCTTTCGTAAATTTTCAATAATCTGTATACTTATACTATAAAGTTTCAGCTTTTATTTGTTTATTTGCTTTTTTATTTTTAGTTTTTTTGAAAACAGTACCAGGCACCTGAATAACTTTCGAAATTTTGAAGCTTTCTAAACATTGTTATATAATGCACCAATCAGATTTCTTTATACATTTCGGAATGAATTGCTGCCCGCACAACCTAATTGTTTCCATGGAAATAAAATTATATATTTCAACAAGTTTACTGTTCACATGATGCTTGGGATCTCGTTATTTTGTTGTATTAAAAATGTTTGTTCTGAATAAATGCTTGCATATGTTTTAGAGGCCATGCTGTTGTATTTCCATAACTTGCGTCCAGAAATAAACACAACTGCAGCTGCACAACTTACCAAATAGTTAATGCTCTTAATAAAGCGGATGTCAGTGATGTGTGAATAAAATCCCTGTTAATCTGGACAACACGTGCTATTCTGATGTCTTTATATGCGGCCTCCAGAGTATTGTCTTTATTTTTAGTTTTTTTGAAAACAGTACCAGTTTCTCGTGAACAGTGCCCGCTAGCGGTACGTATTTTCCGGACATTTTTTGCCGTTTCCTCTCTTAAGAAATAGTCAATATTTTTATGGAAATTGATTTCATTAACATCTATAAATTATTTAATTGCCTGTGATACGATTAATACTTTCAAACAGATAAAACGTCAATTGTGTAACCTTAACATAATATCATAATCATTACGACTGAGTTAATATAAACTTGGGTTTAACAACAACACATTTTGATCATTCACGTCTGATTCCAACGTCTATGTCTAGCATCAGGCGGTAATGTAGTTTGTACAGCATTTACAACGTCGTCGAGTACATCTACGTCTAGCATCAGGCGGTGATATAGTTTGTACAGCGTTAACAACGCCGTCGAGTACATCTACATCTAGCATCAGGCCTTAATATATTTGGTACAGCTTTTGCAACGTCGCCGACTACATTTATGTCTAGCATCAGGCAGTAATATAGTTTGTACAGCATTTACAACGTCGTCGAGTACATCTACGTCTAGCATCAGGCGGTGATATAGTTTGTACAGCGTTAACAACGCCGTCGATTACATCTACATCTAGCATCAGGCCTTAATATATTTGGTACAGCTTTTGCAACGTCGCCGACTACATTTATGTCTAGCATCAGGCAGTAATATAGTTGGTACAGCATTTACAAAGTCGTCGAGTACATCTACGTCTAGTATCGGCGGTAATATAGTTGGTACAGCATTTCCAAAGTCGTCCAGTACATCTACGTCTAGCATCAGGCGGTGATATAGTTGGTACAGCGTTAACAAAGTCGTCGAGTTCATCTACGTCTAGCATCACGCACTGATATAGTTGGTACAGCGTTAACAACGTCGTCGAATACATCTACGTCTAGCATCAGGCGGAGATATAGTTGGTACAGCGTTAACAACGTCGTCGAGTACATCTAAGTCTAGCATCAGGCAGTAATATTGTTGGCACAGCGTTAACAACGTCGTCGAGTACATCTACGTCTAGCATCAGGCGGTGATATAGTTGGTACAGCGTTAACAAAGTGGTCGAGTACATCTACGTCTAGCATCAGGCGGTGATATAGTTGGTACAGCATTTCCAAAGTCGTCGAGTACATCTACGTCTAGCATCAGGCGGTGATATAGTTGGTACAGCGTTAACAACGTCGTCGAGTACATCTACGTCTAGCATCAGGCGGTGATATAGTTGGTACAGCGGTAACAAAGTCGTGGAGTTCATTTACGTCAAGCATCAGACGGAGATATAGTTGGTACAGCGTTAACAACGTCTTCGAGTTCATCTACGTCTAGCATCAGGCAGTAATATAGTTGGTACAGCGGTAACAAAGTCGTGGAGTACATCTAAGTCTAGCATCAGGCAGTAATATTGTTGGTACAGCGTTAACAACGTCGTCGAGTACATCTACGTCTAGCATCAGGCGGTGATATAGTTGGTACAGCGTTAACAAAGTGGTCGAGTACATCTACGTCTAGCATCAGGCAGTTATATAGTTGGTACAGCGTTAACAAATTCGTCGAGTTCATTTACGTCAAGCATCAGGCGGAGATATAGTTGGTAACGCGTTTATAACGTCGTCGAGTTCATCTACGTCTAGCATCACGCTGTGATATAGTTGGTACAGCGGTAACAAAGTCGTGGAGTTCATTTACGTCAAGCATCAGACGGAGATATAGTTGGTACAGCGTTAAAAACGTCTTCGAGTACATCTACGTCTAGCATCAGGCGGTGATATAGTTGGTACAGCGTTAACAACGTCTTCGAGTACATCTACGTCTAGCATCAGGCGGTGATATAGTTGGTACAGCGGTAACAAAGTCGTGGAGTTCATTTACGTCAAGCATCAGACGGAGATATAGTTGGTACAGCGTTAACAACGTCTTCGAGTACATCTACGTCTAGCATCAGGCGGTGATATAGTTGGTACAGCGTTAACAACGTCTTCGAGTACATCTACGTCTAGCATCAGGCAGTGATATAGTTGGTACAGCGGTAACAAAGTCCTGGAGTTCATTTACGTCAAGTATCAGACGGAGATATAGTTGGTACAGCGTTAACAAATTCGTCGAGTACATATACGTCTAGCATCAGGCGGTGATATAGTTGGTACAGCGGTAACAAAGTCGTGGAGTTCATTTACGTCAATCATCAGACGGAGATATAGTTGGTACCACGTTAACAACGTCGTCGAGTACATCTACGTCTAGCATCAGGCGGTGATATAGTTGGTACAGCGGTAACAAAGTCGTGGAGTTCATTTACGTCAAGCATCAGACGGAGATATAGTTGGTACCACGTTAACAACGTCGTCGAGTACATCTACGTGTATCATCAGTTGTTTTTTTCCGTTTATATCAATGATTCACACCGTACACATTTGCATGTTGTCGTATTGTAAGACTATAACTGTTGGGGAAACAATTATTTACAGTCTTGTCTCAGGATTTGTCAGAGGGCGAACAACGTTGCGTGTAACTGATATCCTGGCTAAAACTTCCCAGTGGCGTGTCTTGACACTCACTGTGAAAACAATCACTGTGGAAACACTCACTGTTCAACAGTGATGGCACTGTTTTCACTTCTTAGGTGTATATGAATTGTATTAATTATAATTATTCGTTTATCTCTTGTATTTCTAATACTGCGATATACGTATTACCGCGAATTTCCGCATAATAACATTATCTCATCCAAGCATACTAAGAATTCCTTTTCTGACGACAGCGTGACAATTGAAATGGATTGGTGCATTTAAAATATTGTACACCAGTAAGATTTCTTGGGAGGGCGTCAACACTTGTGTGCCCTCTAGTTAGGAAAACTAGAAACAATGCAATAATTCTAAACTCACTTTTTATGTTGATTTGAATCTTTGATTCAATTTCTCATATAGGACTTGCTTAATATTATTTGAAAGCTTAATCCAGTACCAGTATATTCCTGATGACACCAGTTCTAGTCTTCTGAATGGCCGATTGGCGGTAATATATATTATAAAAAATCAAAATGGCTGACTGCATATCACAAATAACCACTGTTGTTTCATGAGTTTATCATTTTCAAATATATATTTACAAGAAATTGCTTTTAGAAGGAATATTCAGGACAATAAAGTAACTTTATTACTGTTTATAATTGATGTAATCATTTACATAGTTGGTGAAGTTTTAGACACGCTGTAATAGGTATAACCAGTACACTAGCTATGCCTTCCTGTTACTCATCAGTTTCTTATTCCTATGTAAGAAAAGTATTTACAGATTTCGAAACTGTTCCTGTCTTTTTTTAATAAATCCATTCCGACTATGGATGGGTCTCCAGAAATATATGATACCGTTTATATATTTATATTATTATTGATATAACGCATATCGACTAGTCACCTAGACGTGTTAGACAATATATTGATTACATCAGCTTTATTTAAATCTATTTGGCGAAAGGCCCAGTATGAAATCTCTCTCGTGACAATATACAAACCAAGTCTGCGACGAGTTGTTGCACAATTGATACGCATAGGAATACCAACAAGTCTAAATACAGTATCACGGAATCGAATGAATATTTTTAAAAGATCACATAGAGAGATTCGCCGACTTCTTGGCAGGTCTGCATATAAAATATGTCAGTTTTAGCATTCATAAAGAATGTACGCTCGAAATTACAGGTCAAATTGTAGTGTTTTGTCTGGCAAATGTTTTCAGAGTTAGGGATATAAGCTTCTCTTTCAATAAATTGTTTACTCAAGTAGTGCACAACTTTGGAAAATCGTACGTGCTTACAGAAAAGGCATGGTACTAACTGGTAGTTAATTTATTTAAAATTCCATGAGAATTTGTCACAGATAATTTTCTTATGCGTTGTCACAGTATAGTTTATTATGTTTTTTTAATAGCGTTAATTTAGTGGTAGTGCTTCAAATTTCTTTCGTAAAACAGTGATATATTCTAAACGTCAAATAATAATTATATCAATAGTTTAATCAGCTAGTACAAAAACATAATCAAAATGGAAATACTAATTTCTTTCTTTCAGAAGGTCTTATAGGTTGATCTTAGGGGAAGAGGAGAAGGCTTTATACAATTCCACATGAACATCACATTTTATATTCTTATTTTTCGAGAGGGAAGATAATTGTAATCTACATTTTCTCTACGGCACCACTTGATTCTAAATTTTAAACAGTTTAACAAAGGAATCATTACAAAAATAAAGAAAAGTATGCTTTTCTGCAATCATATAAACATACCAATTATTTGTCCAGCACTAATATGCAGATTGAGAACATATTGAGAGAAGCTTTGTATTACAGAAGTATTGTAAAGAGAAAATGCCCGTATACTTTCTTTGTACACTTCATCGTCATTTAATTTCAATCCCGAGAGCTTGTTCTGTCCTTTTGAATGCTATCTTTGATAGTGGATATATATATATCTTACATATATAGTGCATAGCGTTTTTATGGCGACTTGATAAAGCTACACAGTATTCAGCAATCAAAGCTAATTAAATAGCCTATTAAAAACAAAATGATATCAGATTTCATTTATAGATTCATAAAAGGTTTCTGTGTTTTCACTTCAAATGCATCTTCACTTTCATGTTCTGACGCAGCAATGGTTCGACGACAACCCTGTCATGTTTTATTTTTTTAATATTCCCAACGGGTTTGTCACAAAGTTTGTGTCTGATGATTAACGTTTTGTAACTAATATCTTATCCGCAGTGTGGCTTTGCGCAGTTAGATATCACAGCGTTGAGTGGTTGTCAATCTAATGAATGATGTTGATTTTATTGATGTACCATAACTAGAAAAAGTGTTAAAGTTAAAAGTTTCTCTATCCCTGAAGGGTGATTTCAATGGAATTCCAGGCGTTCATCCATTTTCATATCATTACAATATCACATCAGTAGGTGCTAGTGTTAATGCATTAAGTTATAAAAACAAACTACCTGGTTAATGCATTTTATGAAATTGATACTCGCAATTAATGCTATCTGTACGGCCGTGACACAATTAAAATTGACACAAACTGCATTAAACAGCGAAAAATGTAGCATTTAGCATTGTTGCGGGAAATGAAAACGACACCTTATTTGGTATTATGGTGTTATCATTTAAGTAAGCGTTTGGCTGTTACATCCCGATCAAGGTAAGTTACTTGCAATTCTATGTGTTGAATAAACAGTGTAATTTAGTGCTTAATTTCTACCCCTTTTTACCTTTAACCTTTATGGTATATGTGGAAAACCACACCGTTTTCCTTTCAGAAATTATGGTAAAATTGAAATATTTATGCTATTTAATTCATAATGCTTGATATAAAAAAGAAACTGGCTGATCATGCTGTAAAAAAATGCGTGATTACATCACGTTTGTAGTAAAATTATTTATAAAACACATTGACAAATTACGGACATGTGGAGTAAAAGGCACAATGTCCATGTGATTTAAACCGAATGTTTACAGTGTATTCAATTCACGCATTTACTTTTAATCAATTATTTTATATAAATCAAAATAAAAACGAATAGAAAATTAATTTTCTTCTTGGAAAATGTAAAAGCGAGAAAGAATTTCTGATTTGAAATAGGCAATAAGCATTCATGCAAATATTTAAATGCTGAATAAACGTTGTTAATAAAAATAAAAGCTATGTTTTATTTACCTACATAATCATTGCTGCGAATAAAATATGACAAATAACTTTTTCCGGACTAGTTGTCCCAGTTGGTTTTGCAAATAATTAGATGTACGAGAAGGTGCACACATCATTTGTCTTTATAGATTTAACACGGTCAGCTTAGATAATATAATTTATTTGAAGCCTGAGAAATTTTCGATTAGTTTTCAAGCTTGCATACTCATAAAATCCCTGGTTAGATGACCTTTGAAAACTTCGGTCAGACCATTTTCTGATACTGTCTGTATATATTCTATTGCGACTATATCAAGAGCTATTTAATTATTCAGTATTTAACATTAATCTATGAATGTGCTGCCTAACAAATAAACATATGAGTAAAAGGAGACATATACGAACCAGATAAGATAGCCTTTAATTTCCTGTCCTGTCAACGAAAACCTCTTCAAGAAAGTCTAGCTTACAATCGTATTCTCGTGCATTGTACCTTACATGACTCAAAAGCACACATTATCATTACCAGACTACGTGATTGGAGCTCGTATCAAATGGTTAAAAAGAAGCGGTTGTACATAATATTAGTTTCATATTTTATTCATACCGTTTGAGCCGGCTTCCACCGAAAATGTATGAACACATTTAAAATATGGAATAATCAAAATAAGTATAATACAAACATATATAAGCGGTCACTGCCTTTGAACTAGCAAACAACCAGGAACAAAGGATGCCACTATGAAGCTTATACTGGCTAACGGGTGCATTCAATCTCACACGCTCTTCGTCCGTCATTATTTCATAACATCAGATAAATAAACACATTTTTAGAGTAAGCTACAATGTAAACATTATTTGATGGAAAATGAAACATTTCTCAAAGATATTTAATGGTTGGATCAATTCATAAGGTTGAATTAACCAGTTTTCATTTTGCTCCAATTTTCTATGAAAATTTACTAACTTCTTTGCACCGACACAATGACACAGCGTTGGAACTTATCCTTAGGGAGGGCCAGTTATTATCTTTAACCCTTCTCTTTTATCCCGCCCTCCTACTGTCTGTTTATCTCTCTTTTGTCGACTTGCAATTTCCGGTGCACGATAAGGCTCCGCTGATATGATATCTTCTTGTCATTAACAATTTGCCATCCTCGGATAATCGATGTTCTTCGGCGATACAATGCAGACGTTTTACTTCGTTTACAGATTATGAGACAGAGAAAATACACCGATGCCTGTGATGAACAAGTTAATGACCAAATAAACAGTAAACAATTTGAATCACAAAAATATAAACATAGCATACAAAATAGCTTACATGTATTGCGAATTTAATACTTAGAATTCATATATTTTAGAGATGCCATGTGACACATTATGTCATATGCAAGATAAACTGTAACCATATAAATTCGCCAAGATAAACGGCTGACGTCTCACTTCACAGTCACGTCCCTTTTTCCAAGGTAACATGATTCTTACGCTTAAAAACAAGACCTATGTAATTTGGTTTTGAGATATTTTCAAAATGGTTCATAAAAGTTGTGATTTCTTGCTGCAGATGAGAAGAGCAAAAGTTGGTATAGCATAATACTGCAATAAGACATCACTGGTCACAAAAAAAAGTGGCTTTTTTAGGATTTCAACATATGCATGTATTTATGAGCATTTTAGGACTTCTTTTTTTAAAATATCTCAGTGAGTCACTGCACCCTCTTTAAAAAAAACAACTTGGTCAACCTACCAGTTATTGTGCATTTTTATCTGGGTTTACATTCCTGCTGTGAACGAACAAACTTCTTAAAATTCAAAATACTATATGGAATTATTTATACAAGGGAGATCCTAAATCTTATCTTATATAGAACAAAGAACAATACTCAACTTTGAAGTGAGACCTGTAGAGTTTTGCATTACGTAATTTACATATAACTTTTCACATTACGTTACGCAAAAGGGCAAATATTAAAAACCATTCTTACATAACTTGAAGGCACACTGTACACAAATACATCTTATATTAGAGTCACTACATCAGGAGGCAAAACTATACTGAACACAATTTCAAGTATTTGCATATGGCAAAACGCAAGCATCAGTTCGACTAAACAATTTCGACAAATGCATTTCGCCAGAAGCAAAAGGCAGCTCACAATCGGCAAGAAGTGCCGACGTTCCATTTCAGACTGTTGGTTACATTTTGATACACATGTGCTGTCTAGCATTCTCTCCTGGAAAAAAACGGAACTCAGAGATTTAAGGAATTAAAAACATCTAAGCATTTTAATATATTATCAATAAATTCGAAAACATTTTTTTGTATATTTGTTTAGAATAGTTGTTGTTCTTTTGAAAAATTAAATGAAAGGTTTAGATATTCTTTATCGTTTTATCTGAATAATAAACGTTCGTTCCTCATGTTTTATGAAATAATGAACTGGATATGATTGTAAAAATGTTCGTTATGTGATGCCTGTTTACGTGACAATAAATTCAGATAGCAAACTTTCCCTCGAATCGTTTACAATAAATCAGAAGATATTGATGTAGTCATTACAAGACGTCAACAAGATAATAATGTATAGTTGTAAAAATATACATTATATCAGATTTCGTCCTGTTTACAGAAACAAGCTATAGCTGTGTTTTTATATTACGGATTGCATTTATATTAAGTGTTTTCAATAAGTCTATATGTTTTGTAATGTATCACACTACGCACAGGATCTAATCTGGTTGTCCATTAAGAGTCCCGTTATACCGGATGAATTTACCGGATGAACATACATTAAAGAATAATAGTCTAAAACGACGAATAAATAAGGTCTTCCAAGAATTGTGCTTTGTGTGAAAATATATTGGAGACTTGCAGTCTAGAATCATGAGTTTTGTACCATGCCATTGAAGAATGTCTAATTTGTATGATCATATATGGAGGGTTTGCAGCCAAGGTTGATGAATTCAGAACCATGCTATTAAAGTATTGCTATGTGTTGTATGACGATAGATTGAGGGATTGAAGCTGAGGTTGATTAATTAAAACCATACCATCAAAGTATTGCTCAATTTTGTATGACGATGTATTGAGGGCTTGCAGCTGAGGTTGTTGCATTAGTAATCATACAATCATAGTATTGTATGTTGTATGGCGATGGTTTGAGGGCTTGAAGCAGAATATGATGAATTAAGAACTGAGAAGTAATATGGAACTTTCTACGTCAGTTGAAAATTCCATGTAACTTCTAACTGGCTTATGTGTTGATCACTTTCTCGTTCTTGGGCCAGTTGCATTAACTAAGGGATTAGGTACACCTCTACAGATGTTCATGATATTCTGTATAAAATGATATGTTCTGTTGTTTTAAAAAATCTTAACGTTTTATTGGTTGAGAAAGTACGATAATATTTAATGTTATTTGATGGAAACAATGAATGAAAGGAAAAAATCATCCCAATATTGACTCAATATATGCAATCGGAGGTATTAGCTACACGTATTGGTCAAAGCCATCATGCTATGTATATAATTGGTTAATGTATTTATTTTGTGTTCAACGCCATTGCGCTGACTGGAGCGTGTTCAATAATTACATTTAAGGCTTCCAGTGATAAAATAATGAATCTTCAAATATAATTTCATTCTCTTGGAAACAGAGGGCATTTTCATTTTAATGCAAATGTTCCATGAAACGTTAGTATATACAACTTGATTTAGTAGCCCCATTTACATATATATATACATATACTTATGTTTGTGAACATCGATAAATTAAACAATATACTATTCCTTATTTTACCCAAGTGCACCATTAAGCAATATATAAAGTTGATTAATGATCGTCTCGCTTTTTCTTCAAACAGACACTGACTTGTGTAATTTCATAATGTAATTGCAAATACCAATTGATGTTATCGAACATGAAAATGCAGAGCACTGACTGCGAAAACAGCACCGTCATAAAAGTGTTATACTTCCGAGATTATCCCCACGAGTGTACAGTATAGTGGGAAAAAGTATAATGGTTATGGAATAGGGCTGAGATTTATATTGGATGGATTGTACGTCAGTTCTGTTTTTTTATTAATGTAACAGATATTCTATGTGATGATTTATAGAAATATCCAAGGAACATAATTGCTAAATCAACCCCCGTAGGTATAATGACATATATTTACTAATGGGTGGTATTTCTCAGTAACTTTTTTTTCTATAAACGTCCCCTAAAATCGTCACAATATCTAAAAGTGGAGCATAATTAAATAAGACACTTAAGTGATGCATAGAGGTGCTTACATAAGTGCTTATTTATAATTGGATTTATTAAACGAGTTGGCAAAAATATATTATGCAAGGCTCCGCCACTGTTATATCAATTAAGCCAACGAATTTCAATTTCAATTTTAAATGTTGATGAATAGTATGAATATATGAATTAATAAATAGACGAAAAGATGTATAGATGAAATTTATGTATAGATGAATAGATGTATAGATGAATAGTATGAACAGATATATAGATGAATAATACGAATAGATAAATGATATGAATAAATGAATAAATGAATAGTACGAATAGATTAATAGTACGAATAGATGAATATTACGAATAGATGAGTAGTATTAATAGATGTATAGATGAATAGTATGAATGGATGGATATATGAATAGATGAATAGTGCAAATGGATGAATAGTATGAATAATAAACATTTTATTTAGCTCCAGTATATACCAAGCAACAAAGACGCGGGTATTAGTGAAAGTACTGCTGTAAAATAAATCTCTTTCAGATCTTATGTTTTGATATAAAGTTTCCTTTTCAAACAAGAATAGCATCTAAAGTAATAAGCTTGATGTATAGGTCCAGTATGTTGTGAAAGTGGGAAAGGGCGACACATCAAATTGAGAGATTGAACCTCATCCTCTCTGTTTGGTATTTTTTTTATGATGAACAGTGATTATGTTGCATCTACTGTCAAGCTGTCTTAAGCTGCCAGTCACGGGAAGTAGCAACAGCAGACTTTTAAGACAGGTTGTTGCTTAATACAGGCTAATTTGCTCTCAAAGCCAAGAAATGTGAAAAAGCAAATGTGGCTGCTTAACAGAGGTGACAGCTTACACAGGTTTGACTGTATATTTCAATAATTTCTAAACAATATTCATTCATCTCCATACACATAATTCAGGTGACCTTTCTTCCGTCTAAAATCTGTGTTTATTTTCCGCTTAAGCCTCAAAACGTGTTAAACCAACACGACTGATTAGTGTTTTGCATATCAAAAACTACCTGGCCGATCATTTCTAACGTGTTATTTCGTAATTCACTGCTGAAGTCAATGGGTTTGATATATTAGTTAAATAACCTTCGAGATAATTGACAAAAGCTACATGTATAACGTGTGAAGTTTTCTTTTTGATTCCAACACCAATGTATGTGCAAATGTCATCATAAGACATGGACACATTTTTAAAAATGTTTCCTCTGTATAGTTCCAAGTGATGCCATTCCACATAACTTTACCACCTGAGACGATTCCACATAATTTGTTCTTGTTTATGTATAGCTTTATCTTCGATATGAGGTAGCTTTATCGTCGAGCTGAGGAAGCTTTATCATCGATCTGAGGTAGCATTATCAGCGATCTGAGGTAGCTTTATCATCGATATAGGTAGCTTTATCATCGATCTGAGGTAACTTTATCGTCAGTAAGAGGTAGCTTTATCATCAATCTGAGGTAGCTTCAACATCGATCTCAAGTAGCTTTATCATCGATAGAGGTACATGTAGCTTTATAATCGATCTGAGGTAGATTTATCATCGATCTGAGGTGCCTTTATCATCAATATGAGATACCTTTATCATCAATCTGAAGTATTATCATCAATCTGAGATACCTTTATGATTTATCTGAGGTAGCTTTATCATCGATAGGAGGTAACTTTATCATCGATCTGAGGTAGTTTTACCAACGATCTGATGTAACTTTATCATTGATATGAAATAACTTTATCATCGATCTAAGGTACCTTTTTTCATCGATAGGAGGTAGCTTTATCATCGATATGAGATAACTTTATCATCGATCTGAAGTAACTCTATAATCGATCTGAGATAGCTTTATCATCGATTTAAGGTAACTCTATCATCGATCCGAGGTAGCTTTATCATCAATACGAGGAGGCTTCATCATGGATCTCAATGATTTACAATGTAAATGGACATGCGGTTTCTTTAATATAATATCAACAGAAAAGTTATAAATTTTGTTATATCTGTTACATGTACAACAATAGCGCCTATTTATTTAGATATACTGCTGTCAAAGAACCATTAGTTACAATGATATATGCACCTTTAGCAGGTGTTGGGTCTATAATATAAAGTGTCACGGGAAAAACACAAATCCTAATAGAATTATTCATAACTCATGATGATGAGCACATTCCGTTATGCAATTTAATCTACAATCACTCAGTATGTTTGTCTCATAAATTAATATACAAACTGAATTTGATAGGACAGTTTCAAGATAATGTTTGGAGATAATTATTGTACATTGACTTTTGTTTTATTTCTGTATAAGACGATTTATTTTGTACCCTAGGGGTCATTCGACAGGTCACCAACGTGAATAAAACATATCTCTGGAATCAGGTCTATTGAACCCTAGTAAAAAAAAGCAGTGAATAACTTAACTATGACGTCTTTCAAATTTTCCCTGAAGTAACTGAAAAATCAACGTGCTCAATTGTGCTGCTATTCTACGGACCCAATCGGGAAAGCTGGATTCGTTCTACAGACCAATGACGTGTAGTTTATATTATGAGTAAACATAACCAATTTAAATAAAATTATTCATTTTGTACAGAAATCATTTTCAATAACCTTATGATTATTCAATTAATACTATAACTTGAAATTGTGATAAAAAAGAATTCTTCAATAACATTTAAATATAGCAATTGCGTTATAACTCAATAATGTCTAGTGCCAACGGACAAACACAACAGATACTTAAAATCTCAGAGGGTCAATTAAACCGTCCGAAAAAAGCAAACAAATTGAAGACGCAGACGAAGAATCGATCAAAGGACATAAAAATGTCACGTTGATATATAATCTTGAAATATCCAACAATGAACTTTATATGTTAATATGTCATAATAATTTTGTTTTTAATGCATTTGAAGAAGGAAGTACAAATAATTGACCTGATGCGCGTTGTCAATTAAACATGTCGATTATCCAATCAGCGATCAATATTTAATCCAGAGACATTTTCCTTAGACAAACGAACCGCCTCTTTATTGTATTTTGAAGGTAGCTCGCGGGTTAAGTAAATTAAATGCTTATGTTATTCAAAATGAAGTTTAAAACAACGTTTTATATCTGATGCATTGAAGAAGATGAGTGATGGCTGAATAATTATTATAAATAGTACTGCGATAAAAGAAACATTAGATCAAGTAAAACATCGGAATGATAAACACAGACTACAAGTAAGACAATCAACATTATAGAATTAGGCTATAGCAACATATAGCGTTGAGGTATGTAACTATTAGATACTTGCGTCAACATATTCAGATGCGTCCCCGTGGAGCATTAGTCATTCGAGATGAAATTATTTAAAGATGTCAATAAAAATACAATGCCTTTATCTGGTACCTTTTGTATAAGATAAAAATTGTGTTCATCTGGTACCCAAAGGCTTTATGGACTCATGTTATGGTGAAACACATGCATTTATGGTTACATAGTTAGTTTAAAGAATAAATTTCCAAATCGGAAGTCGCTAAATTAATCTGATTTCACAAAACATCTTCTTCAAATTTACCATGGACTAAGCCTATGAAGAACTACTAGACAAGACAATTAAAAAGATCTGTTTTATCATAGCATTCCCATGTTAACGTGTGTTTCTCTTCATTATTCATTCTCCAGTTAAAAGATGTTTTGAAAATACAAGTACTGAATAAATGAAATTATATTAAAATTTTGTCAATGTGTTATTTGTCGTCTGATTTCCGGAAACCCTCCCTCTTTATAATCTCGATTGTAATCAGACGACATTTCGGTTTTCCTATGTGATATATTTGAAGAAGTCTTTAAAATGCCTTATTCCAAAAGAGGTCTCCTATTATTTTCAACCATGATCGAGCAATAACCTATTCGTTTCCAATTATAAATTTCAATATGTATGAGGTGCACATATATAAACATATGTATTCTACACATCGTATCAAAAACGAGAACATTCAATATGTATTCCAATTAGATCGGGACTTCGAAATAAAATTTCAGACACGAGATCGTAAGGTTTACAATTATCATATAACTATACTACTTTTTGATAATAATTTCTACAAGGGTGTGTCTTCAATTCCGTTCATGTATGGCATGGACGCGCAGGTGCGAGTCAGAAGTGAGAATCGCTAAAAGGTTAAATCATCGTTTATGAGTGGATAAGTATGTTAAATGTTAAAACAAATAAGATGATTTCAATGATGCAAGATAAAACCATTGCATTTTGTTAATTGTGTACTACTATTATCCAAGTCTGGCATTAGTCTGATATTTGATAGCAGCTTGCCCCACTGTACATATACCGTCGCAAAGGGGAAATGAGTATTTTTACTAGTCAGTCGTCTTGGGTTTTGTCTTATGTTAAACTCATGTGGTCATTCGAAAGTTTTCATGGGATGCTCTGCAGATGGAAGTAATGGTACTGTAACTAATCCGTGAATAGTTTTGAAAATACACATCCTAGCATGGTTTCTAATAAGCGCCAACTAAGGTTTAAAGGCATGTATGGTACATGTATTAGGTTGAATAACGGCTCTTGTCCATAAAGCTGCTTCTGTAAGATCTCGGTCTTGGCGATATATTTTTGTATTGGGGAAGTGTATTCAAAGTCAAACAAGAATTTTGTAGGCTTGTTCCCGGAGATTATGATACGTGTGCAAAATATCCCATTTAACTAAACCAAAAGTTTTGTTAAAACCAGTATATATCCTTTCTATTGGGAGAACTATGATATATGTTTTCTTTTTTTTTAACATGAACATGTATATGTCGTGAAGTGTTTAATATATCCAAATTCATACTATTGCAACATAAACATCAATGATCAACAATTAGTGTTGTATTTTGGGTCGGAGGCCTTTATTTACTCAACAAAACATATTTTATCTTGTATCTTGCAACATAAAGAGTGTTTTTAAATAAGTCAAGTTACAGTTTCGTCTGAAGAAATATAATTCCTAAACATGAGATTCTGGAAACTTCCTGACCAACATTTTTAAGGCATACATCTTTGGTAATTGACATACTCAAGAATATCTCAGATTTGTGAGCATAGATTTTGCTTTTGGACAGTTCGTCTCTTTCCATTGCAAAGTTTTGTTAAGCAGTTCATGAACTCTGGATTTGAAATATGGGGTTTTAAATACGGAATTTAATACTTGAATGTTTTGAAAGACATACAGGAAAATGAATGTGTTTTAGATATTCTGTCCGTCAAAGGTTTCTTAATTACATATATAAAGATACAATTCTTAATAACTTCTATACAATAACTCTGAGATATTTCAGTTTGGAAAATAGAAAGAATTCCTGAAACCTGTTACAGTTTAGGTTACTTTCCCAGCAGAGAAGAATCACTTAACGCAGCTGTAAAACAAGACAGTATTAATTCATTGTGGTTTCAATTAAGTTGGTTTGAAATTATTTATAATGAAAATGTATATTTGCTAAAACTGTAAGACACTGTTGATGAAAATCAACGTAATGAATGTGGTTTAAAAGTTTGATCCTTTAAATTTTGACACAATTTGAAGCAGCTACTGAATGTAATATACTAATGACTTACTCTGCAAATGAGTTAATTACGCCTTCAGTTTCAAATTAACCGCTTAACGATTATCTCTTTCCGACATTAGTTATAAATCTTTATTTAGAATAGTTTAAGTACACACAAGTAGTAAAATTAATTAAACAAAAGTACTAGTAAATGAGATGAATCAACTTTACATGTTAAAGGAAGTACTAAAAGGTAGTTGTTCATAAATATAACCATTAATGTAGAGACAGTCGTAAATAAAACTCATTCTGTTTATTGGAGACATTTTATACATATTTAATAAAAACAACATTCTTTCATTAGTTTTATCTACGAATTTAAATCATAAAGAAATGTACAGAACGTAACGCAAAAAATGTAAAGTCTTAAAACTTTATCTATTCATAACTGTAAAACAAATATGACTGGCGATATTCTACCTTTTTAATTCATGCACTGTGTAATTTAATTACTTGGAACTTTAAGTTGCCAACTTGTTTCATCATATCAAACCATCATTTTATCTATTGTTTCTTCACTCGTGAGAGAAAGTGTACAAGTTACTTACGGAAGGACGGTGGTTCTACTCAGATTCTGTCCGAGGTCTTCCTCCACCAATAAAACTGGATATGCCATATATAACATGAAATGTGCTGAAATAGCACTAAATATCACATTCAAAAACAAGACTCTGTCTTGCTATCCCGAATCCTATCTCTATATTCATACCTAGATTTATCACATTACTTCTATGTAAGTATATAACCGCTCGTTTACACAAACATACATTTCCCATCTCAACATGTGCACACACCGTTTTGATAATTCATAAATAGAAAGAAAACAGCGTTTAAAAATACACCAAATAAAATTTCATATCGTTTTTTTCTCCCTGAATTTGTGTTTTTTCTTTTTATTCTCTACATACCAATCTGTTATTTTCCTTATATTACTGTCATCTCTCGAGCAACGTTATTTTTATATAATTCCCTTTTATTCTGAATTTTGTACCATACTATTATATTCTATTTCTTAATATTAAGCTACCCAAGTAACGATACAATTGGCAACACGTGATAAACACGTCACGTGTTTTATTTAAATACCCACTCAGGGTCAACGTTTACATTAGGCAATACATTGTTAAACTTACATTAAAAATGTTGTGTTACAAATGAAATTTTTCAAGCACTTATACGACTTCACTCTGTCAAATGCGTGTGTTGTTGTTTAAATATTTAATCAAACGATTAAGAAGGAAACCGGGAAGAATGACATCTGTACAAAGTAGGCATTAATATGGCATTAAACTGTATCCCTGGTGAATTTCGACGAAATGGCTATAAAACATTCAGATCAGGAATTCTAAATGACTTTATAAATATAGCATCCCGGAATACTACTCAAGTGGTTTTTAACAACAAAACTGACAAATGGTCTTTCTCTCCATTCTATATGTTACTGAAATATTAACGATGCATTTTGTAAAATAAACTGTAGACTATGTATATATATATATATACATATATGTCTGTGTAAAATGATGCTAACAGTGTGTTATATATTGTAGTTTTCTTCCTTCAATATATCACCTTTAGAATGATTCTTGTATTTAACTTCATTCAGTGTCTTGTTGCATATTAACGTTTGTGTTATATATATTGTGGGTTGACCTCAAGCCATAGTGTTCTATGGTTCGAAACCACATTTAATGCAGTATCTCTATTGCGATAATGTCAAAACCCCAGCTGACATTAAATAGTTGTTTTATTTAAAACATTTAAAGAGAAACAATCAGACACGCTTTACATAACTAAGATTGCTTAGCATTATGTTACTATACAGTTCGTAAAATTATTTTAACACTCTTTGAAATGTCATCAACACAAATTAAAGAAAAAGGAATGCTTATCTTTTGAAACTGATGCGAAATATATCAAGTACGAGATATAACAAGTACGAACTATACCAAGTTCGAACATTTAAGTACACGTCATGTTCTTTCTGTTGAAGCAATGTTAATTAGTACAATATCGACTTAATTATGGTGTAACTGATGCACAAGTTCATCAAGAAACTATAGAAGAAGCTATCTCATATTCCTTGTTTTCATTAAAACGTTGGTAATAAGATATGTACCTCTGAAACACTTTAACAAGGTATGGCACGTTCACAAGGTGTGATCTACGTATAATATTAATTATTTGTGAACAGCCAGACATCAACCTAATTATGCTCTGAAGGAAAAACAAGACACCTGAATACAGAATATATCAGAAATAGTTTTAATATTCGACATAAAGCTTAAGTTCTTTATCTAGGCATCATCCAAGACATAAACAGGCGATATAAAGTCACGTTGTAAAGTCAATTTTAAGTGCATTTGTAAATGTTAAAGATGTATGTCAACATACAGTATAATATAGTAAATAAATACTATAATATAATTTTAAAGGATACGCATAAAAATGTTATCGTATCAAATCAGTGATAACACTTATGTTCTCACTACACAGTTAAATTTTGTTCTTTGTTCTATATAAAATATGGTTTCCATGGAAAAAAAGGAATTCCACATTTGTTTTCATAACAGAAGTGTTTACCCACTTAAAAATGCACAATAACCTGTAGGCTGACCACGTTGTTTTTTTAAAAAAGAGGGGGCAGTGACAGCCTGAGATTTTTTTGAAAAAATGAAGTCCTCAAATGCTCATTAACACATGCATATGTTGAAATTCTATAATAGGCACTTTTTTAACACCAGTGATGTCTTATTACAGTATATGCTATACCAACTTTTGCTCTGCTCATCTGTAGCAAGAAATCACAACTACTGTGAACCATTTTGAAAATATTTCAAAACCAAATTACAAAGGCCTTGTATTTAAGCGTAAGAGTCATGTTACCGTGGGAAAAAAGGGGCGTCACTGTGTAGCAGGACGTTAACGAACTGTTATCATATGGCAATACGAATCATCCAGTATTACTACCTCATATTGCTTTACTTAGCCAGTTTAAACTCAGCGGACAGTTTGGTTAGAGGCAGCAACGGTCGTTCAATGCCATTGAGGTTTTACTGCAATAAACTGTTTGTGTAAATGTATAATATTATGTTAACATGGATTCATGTTAATTGTTACCTTAACTGTCATACCATGTGATCACATCAAATTTGTGTCCATGTTATATACTATTTAACCAAATTGCAAAGGTATAACACTGTTAACGGATATATTATATGCGCATTGAACTATAGAGTAAGACTATGAAATATGACATAATTTACGGGACAGGATTGACGACTGACTGAAACTTTTATTTCGTAAAAATTCGTCTTCGTTTCTTATAGAGGTGATTTGTTAAGAAAATGGATAATGTACCAGTTATGTGATAAAAGGAATCTTACATTCGTGCTCATTTATAGTTCAATGCGTTAAATTCTTTAGCAAAACTGATAAAATGCTTGGCCGATCCTCACCTTCTATGGTTTTGCGCGGGCTTTTGGCGGTAAAGAACTACTACTTTTGGTTTTGAAGAGTTTCATTATCGCGTTCGTTCAATTACTGAATAGGTGAATGTTGACACGCTATAGACATACTCATAAAACTATAGTACAAATAACTAATATATCATTCATCTGTGTTTGATATAATAAAATAATGAAATATAGAAATAATGCAGTAGCAATGATGATAATGTTGTATGTGTGTGTTAAAAAATGTACAATTAATGAATGTTATCTTCAAGGGAGAATAAACAAAGATGTTAAATTGATTTAAAATACGACCATTGTATGTATTTAGTAAACAAACAAAAAATGCTATCAAATATACAAAACGACTGCTTAAACTTGAATTTAAATAGGTATTGATTGTATAAGGGTGGCGAGTTGATTGAACATTCTTCACGTAAATAAGACAGCAAATCATATGTGTATTCAATTAACATATCAAGACACTTAAAATGAGTTTCATATTTATATTAATACACGTTCTCGTCTTGAGGGATGTATCTAGTAGGGAGAAATATTAAAACTTGATAATTTTGCTGTCAGTAATATGACAGATTGTGAACGATTCCCAGTAGATCTTCCTATCACAACTCACGTTTTAACGAATTGTTTGTTTCATATTTCTTAAGACTGATATTTTGTCAATAATTGACATATCAGATGCTTGTTCAGCTTTATCATTGACATTTATACATATTAAATGTACAATATCGCGTTTGTTTCAATTCAGAATTATTGTTTAAAGAATTCACAACTATTTAGATAGATTTATTAGCTTTTGCACACCTGTGTTAATATATTCCTGTATTCTAAAGAATAATAACTGTTTTAATTTTGTAAAATGATGAATTCAGCGATACACTGTGATATGTTGTTGTTAGAATTTAACGCAAGAACATACTTAGTCAACAGGAGACTTAAAGATTAATGTACACAGTCAATTTAACATCAAATCAACCTACACAACATATAACAGACAATAAAAGAAATGTATATTACAAACAATATCTTTATATCATCTACGGGATTCGAACCCAAAGCCAATTCAAATTCCATTTTTTGTATTATTGCTACTTTATATGACTCGATTAAGAGGAGTGACACATGTCTTTAAACCTGACCACGGACAATTTCGGAAATATTTATTTGTCATCTTCGGGATTCGAACCCACAGCCAACAAATCCGGAAGATGACAGAAAAAATATTTTCGAAAATGTCCGTGATCAGGTTAAAAGACATGTGTCACTGCTTTCCATTGAGTCATATAAAGAAGCAATAATACAAAAAAAAACCATAATTTAAATATCTTTATATATTTGTGATATAAGGTACAGAAAGCAAAGTTGGATGTTTTCATATACATTGTTATACATATTGTATTGCCATATAAACACATTTTACAATATATATTATACATATAAGTCAAATACAATTTAAGGCTAGACCCTTTATTAAATTCTAATTGGATTATATGTATGATATATAGTGAGATATTTGTTTATAAAGCAATAAAATATTTTAACTAGTATACATATTTCATATTTTGTATACAAATTATTAGCAAAATCAAATAATAATATAAAGCACACTCTACAGTAGTGACCATTTGAATCAACATATTGAAATCAGAACAAAAGACTATTAGAATATCCTTATTGCCATCTACCATATTGATAAGAAAGGTATGACCGTGCAATCTTAAGTATATATCACAAGTAAGATACTGACATTTAAATTAGGTATTAATATGTTGACTGAATTTTGTTTGGATTGTAAATAACTTAATATGGCATAGTGAAAAGAAGCTAAGCTTAGAGAAGTTGTTTTCTTATCACAGACTCTTAATTAAAACAAAAGGCGTCAAAAATGTATTCAAAAGAATTAATAATCAAAGACTAAAGTGCCATATCAGATATTTTTCGAAACATTTGGCCAACTGAATATATTATTTGAGATGTTATAGTCGTATATTAAGTATTCTGTACGGTTTGTAAACGGAGGGCGCGTTTAGGTTCAACCGTTGCAAGGTTTGAACTCTCCCAGGTTGCGGATTTGGCTATCCTTGGTATCATATTTCTGTATGTGTACTTGTATTAGATAATGAGCGTTATTCCGCAGATTCATGCTGATGGCATCTTTAAGTATAGCTGAATTACCACAGATGTAATATTTACATTCCCACTGCATCGGCCTAATTAAACTATATAGATTTACTGCATTTCATTTCCCAATAAAAAACACTTGCAGCTGTGCGGAGCACAAAAGGACCATTTTGCATTTCATTGGTTGCACGATTTTATTGTTTTGCTGGGACGTGATGTTGCCGTTAAGTTCACGTGACGTTTGCCGTAAGTTGCCATACAAATGCATGCACTTATTCAGTATGTTGATAACGTCGCCCTCACATTCATGACATTTGCTTTGCGGTTTAATGCGTATAATTTGCTTTTTAAATATCAAAATAGCAAACATAACATTATAGTTTTATCTAACAAAGCGTGAAGTATAATATAAATATAAGGATTAAAAGCCGAATTTTGAGTTTTTATCGAGTTATGAAAAACATTAGGCTAGTTTATTGTTGCCGAGAAGTCCTTTCCTCGCTTTTCAAATAAAACGGAAAAAGAATCTATACTATTAATTCCGTAGATATATTTAACAACTGATTTCTTTACAATAGTTTAACATGCAATACAATGTCATGCTTTGCAATTTCCACAGGGCAAAGTAATTGAGACATTGTAAAGATATACCGATAACATGACACACGCGTCCTGATAATGTTTATGTTACATAATGTACCTCCATAAATTTGAAATAATGGCAATCTCTTATTTTATTTCATGCAACGAACATTACATCGGACTTCATTGAACAATTATTTGTTTCTCAATCCTTTGTTGCTCTATCAAGTGTCGCCCCAGTAGCATTTACAAAAGATCAATAAAATGCCATCTAACAAGAGCAGATACCTCTGATTTGTATGCAAGAGTAATTATCTGCTGATGCGTGTCTTTTCTTATTTTTAAGATATGAACTGCAAACAACTATTTTATTATTTGTTGATGTGGGTAATATCAAGGACTTATATAAACGGAATGGAAACTTGCATTTCTGTGAAAATGTTTATTAAACAGCATGCAAGGAATCAATTTGGCAAATTATTCAATTCAAACTGCACAGGCAACTGATGTCTTTTACATAAAATGTAATGTATGTTATCTAATATGTTTGATACTGCTTTATATAAGCACAATGATCTTAAATTTGAAATAATGCAGTTTCCTGTAAAAGTTAAAGTACTTTCTTTGCATTTTTATTTTCTGTAGGTCTATACGAATTTTCTAATCATAAGTACTTCAATAATTTTAAGCACAATTTGATGGGAATAGTCTCATTTTGTAAAGTATGTAAAGAAAGATTTAATTTGTACTTCTGAGATGAATGGAAGGACATTTTTAAAAGAGCTTTTGCGATATTTTATTGTGACTACGCGACCAACAAAACTGTGCATTTTTAAATTCATAAATTGTCTTCTCCTAGTTTCGTATTCGTGGATAGAAAGAAAGGAAAGCGCAATAATATATATATGTATATGGAGATAATTATTTGTGAATAACCAAGACATAAATGTACAGACCAGACTACGGCGAGTACGTCTAGCTACAATGTAAACCATAGATACAATATCAAAGCCAAACCAATAAAATTGGTGTCGACCATGACTAATATACAATGGATTTACATGCAACACATCTGGGCAGGGTGGACAAATTTACATACATGAACTGATAGCTTTATATGAGTAGGATCCAGTTAAAGATTCATGACTACTCACATGCTATATAAAGGACATCTTTATAAACCCGTTTGATCATATAGATACAGTGAATTCATATATATAAATATAAACGTTGCAGGCTTATCTCAACGCAATATGAGTTAATTCAGGTCATTACCGGGCAACTTACTGGACGCAAATTATACGCTAGTGCTGTCACAAATAAATAAAAAAGAAACCTTCAGGCTAGAATTCTTGGTAATCAATATCAAGCAAAGCAGAATTCACAGTAAAATGCGTTTTAGAGTTATAAATGATGAGGAAAGTATCCAGACTCAGAGAGTACAATGGTATAGGGCAGATTAAATGAGCATACTTTGTTTTTCAATATGTATAAATGTATAATTATTATGATATTAATAACACCTAGATGACGTGAATATTGTTATTTAAGAACAAGACTTGTTAGCCGTTATATGATAAAAGTCATATGATGTCGGAAAAAAAACAACGTTAATTAACGAGGCTCTGTGACAGTGAGAACAATTATGTGTTGCATGTCTCGTTGGAATAATAGCGTTCGTGAAAAAAATGACGGTTTTGTACGTGCACCAAACAGACAAGCTATCATAAATACTATAGACAAATTAGTTGCCACTAAACAACAGAAGTATATATAATTAATGTTCACAAAATACTAATATAATGGTAAGAACAAACTTGTTTAATTATCACAAAACGTATACCTCATGCGCTATATGGACGTTGACGTTTGCTTTAAAACGTTGTGTTTTTTTTACGTAGGGTAGGGTTAAATTATTGAATATCATAAAATATTTAGTTTGTCATTTTTTCTAAAAATCTCACAATAATTATACAATATAAAGTATAAAATCAAATAAAAACTATGCAAAATTCGCTTGGTTTGTTTTTTGGTAATTTTGATTTGAAGCCGTTTTTTCGAAAAAATCGTGAAAAAAATAGTTTCCGTTTTTCGCTTGTATTTTCAAAATATGGCGTTTGTCATATTTTTTGCATTTGTAGATCCATACATCCGTCAAATGTGTTTCTATTCTCTATATTAGGAATAACTCAACTGAGGTCGAAAAATACACGAATTTTCTGCTATACATTGGGATGTCATAAAGGCTGAACATGGCCATGTTTACGACGTCACATATAAATATATATTCTATTGACCGCTGCAAAAAAATATATATTCACACTGGAAATTTCTTCTAGTTTTATGATATACTAACCATACCACTGATTTAGAAAATAATTTAACCTTAATCAACCGCCGAAAATCTTAAGGAAAACGCATAGTATTATACAATATGTTGACGTCTTCTTTGACGTAGGGTGGGGTTAAATAATTAAAAATAAAACAAATCTAGTTTGTCAATTGTTCTAAAAATCTAACAATCACTGTGAGGTATTTTTTTTGCAATCACATAAAAAAAATCCAAAATCGCATTGTTTATTTTTTAGTAGTTTTGGAAGCAATTTTTTCGAAAGAAATCGTGAAAATAATAATTTCCGATGTTCGCTTATATTTTCAGAATTTGGCTTTCGTCGTAATTATTGTATATGTAAATTTATATATCCGTTTAATGTGTACGTGATGATATGTGTTTCGATTCTGTTCATACGGAATAACTTGACTGAGGTCGACAAATAAGTGATTTTCCTGCTATAAATCGGGACATCAAAAAGACCAAACATGGCCATGTTTATGACGTCATAGGTAAAGAAGTATTATATTTACTATATTATATATATTATATTTATTATATTTACCGCAGAAAAAATAGCATATTCAACTTGGAAATTGCTTTTAGCTTCATTACATACCAAATATTCTACTGGTTTCGAAAATAATTTAAAAGGTATATTCCTCCTTAATACAAAAAAGGGAATACTGTTATAGTTTCATTTCACTCAACGAATTTGCATCTAGATTTATTTTAATATCACCAGTCCGTTGTATTTTATTGTTTTCAATGTATCTTTAGATTGTGCAGGAACGACCAGTGATTGTGTAAAATACTAATTATACTTGTTCTGCCTTTAATATTGATCGACTGTTCTACAGATCCTTTGGTAGTGAATGTCTTCCTAACCTTAAAAGGCAATATACAATTATTGTTTCCATACCAGTCATTATAATTATTTCTGACAGCGTATATAAATGTCTTCCAATTTTAAATGAAAGGTAATTGCATTTAATTCTTCCACTGCGTTTTTTAATACAATAAAATGACACTCTTCTGATGCTATTTTGAATCGATGATATTAAACACACAACATTAAGGTTGATAGAACAAGAACAGGAACAAGAAACAAATTTTAATCATCATTAAGCAAATACCATACGCTTTTAACATACCTATTACTAACAATACACTGTTATTGAAAACGTGGAATAAAATTAATAAAATCATAATTAAGTGAATTTCAAAGCTATAAGTTAAATACTCAAAAGATTCCTGTTAAATAGTTATATTAAAAGATATTTGTTTGTTTATTTGCAAAATATATGAATTTTGAAAGGTTTAATATTTCTTTTTTTATTTTATGATGTTATAAGATTATCAATTTAATTCTAGCTTGGCTATCTGCAATAATACGGCTTCATGTATTGTTTTTGTAAGTTTCTGTATGAAGGACAAACAAATAAAACATGATTATTATTAATGAAATTGCAATTACAAATTTTACTCTATCGACACTAGTCGCGTGTGTATATCTCCCTAGTTCTATTTCCTAGTTATCTGACAATAGCCTGAATCTCATTAGTGCAATTTTAAACGTATTTTTTCGTGTACGACATCAAAATGACAATAAGATAATAGATATTTATTGTAATTAAACATCAGAAATATATGCATATTGCTAATATCATTACAATTATTAAAAAAATACAAATACAGAATATTCGAGGGTGATCCGAACGATTTATGGACAATTGTATGACTAAAGTTATTCATGGACACAGTGTACTATAAAAGTTGCATCTAATCAAATATTTATAACAGGTTACATCCAAATTAATCAATGTTTTATGAATTGTTTTTCAAACGATAATCATCATTAATTTATTTATATATTAATTAAGTAATAGAATTTTATTGTCCCATTGATGATGTAATATAAATCGCTTTGACTTTCTTTGACGTCAAAATTTATTTCCCCACAAATATTTTTCACCACTGGATACATTTCTTCTGATGTGTAACCCAGATGTTAAGTAAAATGAATGTCAAGGCAATATCAAGTTAGTTTTATTAGCTCCATAGGTAGGGACATCATCCCAGTAAAAAATGACATTTTCAACGTTCTGATTTTTATTCCTGAATCACATGCATCATGTCTCGGCGAGTTACCTGGAAACCAACAGCGTCGTTATGGGTTCTAGTGGTGCAGTCTGTTATTGTATTTATAATATATACTTTTATATTTTTTTTTCTCTTCAAGATCTGCTATCATTTTTAACGGTTTATATGACTGTGTCAATCGTAATTGATATGTTATCTTTTTTGTTAAGATAATGGAATAGAATTGGAAAACAAGGTTATAAATGTTGTTTTGCTTTAACATAAGTGCCCTATTTAGATTTGATAGAATATTAATTCAAGCGTTTAAAAAAGGTTTAAGTATATGTATTTATCCTTTGTATTAAGATAATTTATAACAGTAAATTTTAATCATTATTATAAACTCGTTGTTTAAACTAATACATAAGAAGAAACAACTTAAGCAACAGTACCATTAGGCAAGCAGACTGCATTGAGAGTCACCTCTCTTAGAACAGCTTCAATCAGCAATATCCCTTTAAGATCCTTGACGTTAAAGAAGATTTTACAATAGTGCACTGCCTGCTCCATCCAGTTATCGCAAACTTTTCGCTACTTTGAACCATTGTCGCCTTGCGTAACGTTTTGTTTAAGGTAGTTCGCCCTGTTCGTATCTGATTTGTTTACATTTGGCGTAAACTATCAATAATTTGTTCTTTGTACTATGAAGTCTCAGATTTCGTTTTATCTTCTTTTTGTTTTCATTTAAAGAACTGCAGTTTTTTAGTTTTCAATATTATTATTAAAAACGATTTTACTTTAGTAATTTTATAAACGTTAGCTTCGGGGCGCTGTTGTACTTTATAAAAATGTTATGCAAATATAAAGGTTATTGAGAATTTACGACAGATGTCAAAATATCATATAAGAACTTCCTTGAGAATGTTTTGCATCAATCGTCTCATAAATTGACTGTGAACGTAAACTGCCAATTTTATACGACTTTTGCGCATTTAGTTGCTATGGCGACTGTTTGCTCTGTGACATTGTAGCATATTTTGTCATAAATAACATTTTTTAATGTCGTATTTCATTAACTGTCGTCGAGAGTCAATCTGATAAATGAGCAATTCTGTGGTTAATAAGAATAATGGTGCTTCGACAACAGTGTTTATGGCAGTGAATTTATCAAAAGTATCTAAAAGATATGATAATTACGCATTATTTTTTTGCTGTTAACATTTGCTTTCCATGTTCAGTTCATTTCATGTGTACGTGATGTTTACTGTAGTCGACGTATATCTGAACCGTATGCCTTTCTAAGATAACAGACTATTGATGTAACTTCTGTCATCATAATAATCGATTTCCGGATCAGGAAGTTGAATAAGCCGCTTGTAAGTCAATGTTTCGTTAAAGGTTTAACTAGACGCTGCTTTATAGTTTAGCTTTATCTCCTATCCTATCAGTATAAATACGATTTGTTACGTACTTCTTTCCTTTGTTCTCAAGAGCTTAACAAGGTAATTGCATTTAGGAGTTGTACAATTATGACTTCCCTTTTTGATTTCAGCTATGGCAAGTGCTTTAAGAACTTTTCATTGATTATTGACGATTATTAAGAAACCAGACGTTAGACAGTTTATTTGTAAAACTTAGATTAACAAGAGTATGATATTATGATATCTATAAGCTAACTAAACAGTACGTCTCAGAAAACGCGGACAACATCATAATGATAACTTCATATGTTTGACATTTATGCATATAGCATGCCAAATATTCATATCTCAACTGTCTCCGAAAGCATTAATTTAGAAATGAAATAAAATTCCTAATTATTAATCGATATCTTTTGCAGCAACTGTTTCATTGTCTTTTAATTCATCATTCTTTCTTTTGTTTTTAACTCTTTTATCAACGTTTTCAAATGATCTTTTTTATGTAAATATATCCAAAGTTGCCAAATATTTCATATTATTGTGTAAAGTTCACCTGTACGCTTAAAACGTTCTGCCCGGGCTTAAGAAATTGTAGGAGAGATTATTGTATAGCATTTGTTTTCTGTGCCTATCAATCACTTAAAGGCTTCAGTGTGCTAAAATTTACCATTAATTTTAGTACATATAACACCGTATCGTGGTCTTATGGTACAGCACCCGTCTCGAATGCGGAAGGTCAAGAGTTCGATCCACGCCGGGTCATATTAAATACTTGAAAAGGGTTTAAGACACTTCTTTGCTTTATGCTTAGCTTAAAGAGGATAGTTCTAGTTCTCGTCGGCCCGGTGTCAGTATAATGAAACTGGTTGGGGCATCATGTCTCTGTAGCGCCACGATTAAACTGATGATGAAAGCACCATATGCCAACTGCATATTACAGTTATTAACTCTTCCGATAATGTATTATACGTCGCTACATGGTCCTAGGTAACATCTCCTGATACTGATTGTGTTAAAATTATAAAATTATCGTTATCCTTTAACATTTATTATATAGCAAAAAACGTTATCATTATGTAAATGGGTTTGTCATATAGAACCAAGGCTTGAAATACAGCACCGATTTTACAAAGTTGATATTGTTCAGCTTTAATTTTAGCTAGTATGTAGTTTATAAAACTAATAAAGATATCAATAATAAAATATTTTGTCTTCACCGCAAATTAAATTATATAACTCCTATAAGTCTTGAGGTTTATTCCGCTATATGGGTATTCAGAAAATAGACTCTATGTTTCAGTTTAATTCATGCATCACACGATTAATGTATTGTTTATGGAACGTCGGTATGTTTTATTTTAATTCGTTTATGGCACGATTAACGTATACCAAACGTTGGTATGTTTCAGTTTAGTTCTTTATCGCACTATCAACGTGTATCAAACGTCGATGTGTTTCAGTTAAATTGTTTTATCTCAAATGCACAGTTTTCAAACGTCGGAAAAAGGCTTGTTTCTCATTTGCATCTCCTAAATTATGGTGAAATAACGGGTACATGATTATTGGAATGCTATTTAAATGTATCTGTAAAACACTTATTCCTTGTTTTCCATCACATTCACACATTTAGCAGAACACTAACCCATTATCAAACCATTAGCTCGATCCTCCTTGGAACTCATCTAATTAATTTTATTCGTCGTGATAACAAAAGTCGTTTCGTCTCAATGCTGATAAATTTAGCATATAATCGCCACAGCGATCAGAAAATGGATGTTACCTGTGATTTTTTTATGTCGCACAAATGCCAAAATCAATACAAAACAATTAATTGGAGTAAGCTGTTTACAATTTTGTTTAAACTATCTCTCAATCTTCAATGGAATCTGAATCTGTCTTATGATTAAGAAGTTATTGATCAGTACCAATGTGATGCAAATATTGTAAAAGCAAGTCCTTTGATATCTGATTCTGTCTCTGCCGCTTCGTGTCCTTGTGGGACATGATTTCGTATATTTCCATCGACAGCGCTGCATTAAAAACGTCCAGTTGGACTATCTCCTATTTGAGATACGCCGAGCAACTGTCAAATAAATTAATGGATTCAAACAGCGAATCATGCGATCAAGCTTTGGAAAGATAAATGAATATGGCTGTTACGACTTAACGCTTGCTGAGCTGATAAAAGCTAGTGTTGTTCTGATACACACAATAGGTTGCCCTTGTAAAATAAATATTATATATGGTATGTATGTGATAAAATACAAAATGTTTTACATTGTTGACTTTACATTTCATACGTTTGTTAGCGTTGATAACGGGCGTGAGTATCCAAATCAACATCTGTTTAGAATGTTTCGTGGTAGAAACATTGTTTAGTTATACAGAACATATATGTACACAGAACGTAATTGTTTTTATCCTATCAGACGTCTAGCTTTAAGTTTTTCTTACATCACCTTACGATGCAAAACTATGCCATGCTTTATATAACCAACGTCTCTATCGTTTTATCGTGTTACACGTAAAATACCGAGTTGTTTCTGATTAAATGAAGTATCCTGAGCCGCCGATGTTATGTGAAATGTATACATTTCATAACATTTTGCAAAAACTTACATAGACGCCCTGACAAATAAAACTTCTTTTTTTTCTCAGCATTGTATAATCAATTGCATTCGTGCTGATACCAACAGCCATTGATAAATTATATATAATGTTAGAAAGGTGTTAAAATAGTAATTCGTCGTGTAACAGTGTGGAAATATACATTGTAGATGCGTATACCTACGAGTTCGCATATGGTTTTAACTTTAAAGTTATTTCTGTTTGATCGAACTTGTATGTATTTTCATTCAAAAGCAACTACACGGTTTATAGTGTCACTTAGATAAACAAAAACTCCGATTGTCATTGAAAGACGAAAAAGTAAAATGTAATGGATCTATAATATGTGTTTGGTTAGAGATGATGGTTGTATACAATCGGTATAATTCAATGCATGTATTCGGACAATTTAAGTCTCTGCCATTGAATTTCGTATTAAATCATATTACTTAACTGAAAACAAGTCAGGTGAAATAAAATACACTCATATTTGATAAACTGCCAAACAGCAAGATGAATGTAATTCCTCAGATAAAAGTAATTAAAATAACCATATAAGTATAAAGTTTCAATGTTTTATTTCTTTTTGGCTAAAGGGTTGTGTTCTTCTCATTTAATTTTAACATGTAGATTTAGCAACATTCCAGTGTGTTTTTTGTTCAAGGTTTAGAAAATATATCTCAAGAATGTTGTTTTCCAATGTTGACTTATGCAAATTTTAGATGCTATGCTCTGATGTATCTCTCGTTGATCCTTGCAAATGTTGCATATAATTCAATGACAACATGGCAATATTTCAGAACAGAAGCCATGTTAAAAGTAATCTGTCAGTTTACAAAAGACAGGTTTATACAGACCATTAAAGTGAGATTCCTCATATTTGTATGTTCTTCTGCATATTTTTACTGTACTTATTATGACTGTTCCATATATTGCTTGTGATTTTGCTGTTTCGGGGTTATGTCCTTTGAATGCTACTCCTCCTGGACTTATTTCTTATCCCTTGATATCTGGTATGTATCGTTTGTATGTTTATTATTAGCATTAAATTCCAATTATCTACTTCGATTTATGATGACGCTTACTTTTAATGAAGTCTTTAGGGTGACAAAAAGGAAGTGACTTGTTAACTTATTAACGATATTGGCAATAAAGATATCAACAAAACAATTTGTATCGCAATTATTAGAAACGGGTACGACATTATATAGTAAAGCACATAATTATTATCCCGAAACAGTTAAAGGAGTTCATGTTGTGATTCTGTTAATTACAATCAATATAAGGCAAACAGTTATATACGTAAGTAACATTTCAAATTACTGATAACATTCCTCTTGATTCAGTTCGCCTTATGATCTATAGCGAGGTGCATTTAGAATATATGTAAGATAAAAGAGTGAACCTTTACTCATACAGTTGCAAAGTTTGGTATAATTGGAATAACGAAAGCGGTGTGGTCAGGTTTGATCTTTATCTATACAAATCATAAGATATAAAAGTTGTGTCAATGATACATATAAAGAAGACGCCAGACGTTAAGTAAAGCACCATATGGAATTCACTTCTTACTACACAGTTGTTGTTTTTTTGTGTTCTAAATTAAATTAGGTCTAGGATTTCCGCGGTAAAAGCAATATTCTACATTAATTTTTAAAGTATTTTTTTTACATAGCAGTAAGAATCACTGTGTAATAAAACGTGGAAGGAGTGCCAAATATATACAGATATACAGCTACTGGCATATGTGTGTAATTGTTGTAATGCGTCTAGCAGTCAAAACAACAGCATATGCATAAACAATATATAGCAAAAAATTTCAACAACAATGTGGCATATGTGTAACACGGAAATGGTATTGTCCTAACCGGTTTGTTTGGAACAACCAGAAATACTGGTACTGAGATAGGTTCTATTTTCCGCACTCTCGAACGGATTAACGTTCACTGATTGTTGTTTTTTTTGTATGTTGTTGACAATTTGTCTCTCTTTGATGATTACACGAAATATTTAATATGTTAATCCATGCCAGTTAAAACTCATTACATTTATTGTGATTTCATTATCATTTTACGAAGATATATCCGAAACATCTAGATTGAAATATCCACTAGTCGTTATACTCTAAGAAAAAACCCCACAAAATTACTGTTTTGAAATATGGACGAACCAAGAGGATTCATTGATTTACCTTCAGAAAACGTGTTTAAACCTATTGGAAAAGTCACGGCAAGTAATGAACATGAACGTAACATTTCAACCTTTGCTATTTAAAGGAAAATACATTTGTACTGAAATAGATCTTCTGAAATTTTAGGCAAAGGTTAAGTTTTGTTTCCGAATGCATTAAACCGAGCTGCTTAGTTTCAAAATAAACAACAAAATACATCAAAGTAAGTAGAGAGTCATTTACTTCCTACGCCTACTACCTTCTTCCAATTATACAAAAACACAAATTATGCATTAATTAGTGATTGGTAGAATATATAATACAGAAAAAGAATTATGTATTTAAGTAATGTATTTATTAATGAGTTTGCCCAAAAGCAGTATTTAACAAAATGTATTTATGTTGCATAGTAAACCAGGATATTTCAGCTTAAACTAAAATTACAGAAAATGCTTTAATGATGACGTTGATAAATAATCCATATAGTCAACTCTACTTAAAATATTTTATCAAATCCTATTTCAGCTGTGAACCGAGTTGGCATACATCCATTCTCCTGCAAGATATTTCAAATAGCGTGTTTAAATTTTGATTTTGGATGTTAACTAGTATAAGTAATTATCCTGATTAATATTTTTGTTCTTCTTATTTATAATAATGGTACAGCGACGAACACCAAGTACATCGATATTGGTAGTACGAAAATAACTACTTTTATTTTACTGAAGATTTTGCATTTTAAAGTAAATATTGAATGATTTTTTATTAGCTTTCTAAAACTGATATCTAATGTATTCTAATATATTAATGTACAAAGATATCTAGTCTTAAACAAGCAATAACATTCCAGTACTTTAATTATCATAATAAAGTTGTGATATATGATTAATTATTTAAAACGCACTACAATATACTCTTTTTTTTTAATTATATATTTTACCCCACAAAAGTAATGTTAATGAGAATATACACAACGGATGTTTTTTACATACTTGAATTGTGTTCTATCAAGACCTTGTTAACCTATCGGGTCATTCAGTAACCAATTCGTATTGCTGTCAGATACCTTGGTTTGATTGTCTTTGTGGTTGGGTGTTGTTTTGTTTGTATGGTGTTTAGCGTCGTGTTCAACAATTGTTCAGCTGTATCATGATGGTGTTTACTTGAGATAATATACTAAGCCCTGTTACACTGGAGTATCATGCTGCAGGCACATTATACTGACAAGGGACCGACCAGACCTAGCACTGTCCTGTAAGCACTTAGCGCAAAGTGGGAAAGCTTCTAGTACCAAGTCTGTGGTTTGACCTGATCATGGATCAAACCCATGACTTTCCGCAGGCGAGGCGGACTCTCTACCCCTGTGGTTGACTAGGTGTTGTAAAACTTTCTCTCAATTCAATATGAACTAGCAGACAAACAAACACACAAACACACACACATACTGACACACACATATACATAGACACAATCACACAAATACAGACTGACACACACAAAACAATCACAGACATGGGCACACACACACACACACACACACACACACATATATATACACAAACACACACACACACACACACACACACACACACACACACACACACACACATATATATATATATATATATATATATTCACACACAGACTGATACACACACACACTGTCTGACACACATGGTTATATTAACCTAGTTTAGCATGCTTATACATTACATCAGCAGATATGTTCTTTGAAAAAAAATAAATTGCTTTGGAATGATAAACAAATAACAAACACAACCACATGCATTATTAATTTCCTTTCTATGTTAAGTTTAACTATATAAGTGAACTTCCTATAACATTTACGAAGGATATTACTGCACTGTAATGTCAACAAGCATAAATGTGACATTAGAATAAACATAACTGGATTTGTTCAGTTCAGCAAATAATGTCGGCCATTTATACATCTCACAATTCTCTGTTCATGGCTGCAAGTGGTAAGATATATAAGCGTTACATTGTACAACTAACAACATGAACGCTTCACGAGTGTCGTTTATTATTGATATAAACGTGTCTTATGTTGTCATTTGACTTAAATACAATTATCATTCTGATAAAAATTGTAATTCCGAGATAAACCCAGTTGGAGCATCTGAACTTAGAAATATAGCATAACAAATTCCCAAGACAGTAACGTTTTAGTTTATGTGGTTGATGTATGTTATTTGTGCCAATTTTGTGAATTTAGTTTGATTCCGTGTCTAAGCAAAAATAGATTAATCAATCAGAAAAGATTTATTGATTTAAACATATACATTCGAGGGAGATCATATTTTCATTTCGTTTAATGTTCATTCATGGCGCTAATATATAAGAGATGACTATTGAGGTTTGTTTATCAGATGTGCCCCAAAGCTCAATTGTATGGCGTTTACATTTCTCTACATGTCTGTGTTCGTGTTGCTGGAGGTTGTAGCTCTGATGTGAGTTTAAAAAACAATCTGTTTATAACTAGAACAAAATCCGAAAACTGGCCATTCGTTATCATGATAAGCATAGTTAGTGTTACTGTATTACTCCAAACTCTATGACAGTTTGCGAATCCAACACCTATTTAAAAGTAGTTTCAATCTTTTATTACTAAGCATAGTGTAACAAGATACGATCCTGATAATACTAACTATATTTCTAAATAAGACTTACTTGTGAAGACTGCTATTAACAGTAACACTGTCTACAGCAGGGTAATTAATAAACAATCATATTAAAACAATATGACATTAATAAGACCATTTTTACATAGAACAACATAATTATATACATAATCATCCATATTTACTATATATGAACTCCCTTTATGCCTGTAGATTGAAATATCAACATCAATCCAAATATTGATTCAACATGAAATCTGGCACTGGGTGGGGTAAACAAAAATATCTATACAGTTATCATATCCGCATAGTTTAATACTATGTGTAAATTAAATAATACTTTAAATTTATATGTTACTTTTAACATGAGTGTAATCAGTCTTCTAAGGATAAATGAAAGTATCCTTGAATGACCTTTCGAAAACTCAACAAGCCATACTGAATATCTGTTTCGGGACTAATGTAAAGCTTTCCCAACCTATAAATACAAATTATGATGCTTACTATTCACTAAGAATAATTATAATAATGCCTTATCTTCAAATAATTTTGTGTATGTTCAAATAGGAAAGCGTATTTAAATTTCCCTCCGTTAAAGTTGCCAGAGTGGGAAGATTTGAAAATATGTCCACCTCAAATCTTGCATCTTCATTTTTACTTTATTTCGAGTTTTATTATTAACTTGCATAATTTGCATCTGAACTAAGACATTGTGACATCCTTTTCATGCTAACTTATGATATGGAAATTGTGTTTTTATTGTGTTAAATGAACTTTTCGTGTATCATATCTGGCAACATGGTAGACATTTTGTCAGATCAGCAAGACTCTGGGAACACGTGTATAAGAAATGCACACTTTTGATTGGTTTAGAAGTGCCAGAGTCCAGACTTTTTGCTTAAATAAACGCTAAGAAACTTTAGATTTTAGCTCATTTCAAGTTCAAGACTTTAAACATCGAAGGCCATCATCATTTCTGGTACATTTTTAAATCTTATTTTCGTACACAACAGTAGTATTCATTGTGTATATATAATCTTGCCTTATTGGAGACACTGAGGTTTAATTAATTGTCTATATAAATCAGCTAAGCCATCCAATCTTGTTGTTTTCATATTTTGTTCGCCATCTATCTAATAATACGACCTGGAGTGTTACAATATTAAAGAGTTCATGTTAAGGAGGTTAACATATATACGTGTGTTTCCCAAAAACTGGGATTGACAGAAACCTCTTGAATGTATGTGAAAGATAACAAGACTATTTGTATCAGTTGATTTGTTAATAAATATAGTTTATCAACATATTTTAGAGCAGTATTTAATATACATATATATTCAACAACTATAAAAACGCCGCACATAGATTTAATTTTAGGGGTATCTACGATAATGTATTGTCAGAAATCTTTTGGCATCCAGAAAATTAATATGCAAATATTATCCGAAGAGCGGTCTTTTTCATGATGCTACTTTGTACATAGAGGTCTCACTTACTTCCTCCCCTTAGTGACAGTAGCAAGATTCAAGCTCTGCAAACCGGTTGGGCATTATATTTGCTGCAAATGCTTAACATTGTCCTATTTATGTATATTTATGATACCATCACTTCAATGTGATCAACCAAGTTTGGAAGACCTTGAATATCGTTAGATGAAGATGTAACAGTTTAAAGATATGAGGTAAAGTAATCGGAAAATTCACTATTTCAATTTCACAATATCACGCTTTACAAGCATAAATTTATGTTAGTATAAAATATGTATTGGTATAAATAATATCTCCAAACATTTACCATTGGCAGACTTGCCTCTATTCTGTCAGACAATGTTGAATGCTAACAAAAATTTATATATACATAAAATGTCTGAATAAATTGATAAACTGTTTGTAAGTTTATTTTCTTTCCCAGTTTCTTTACTTTTACTTTTACTTTCTTTAATGGATACTTTTACAATATGTGACCTCTACATTTAATGTTTAACCGAATTGCTCCGTACATAAATCTGTGTTGTAATATCTACAGTCATCGATGGAACAATCCAACGTACAACGTAGAATACATATTGATTCATACTGTCAATGTATCGTACCATACAACGCTGAAATCTGTTACTGGTTTTTTTATTGCTTTCATTACTTCTGGCTATCACCAAAGGCCGTAATAATAGCTTGTGGTTTCACTTAAGTATTCTTTATAGCCTTCAATATCTTTATCTTTACCTATAAACAAGATTCCTTACAACTGCTCTGGTGACTTATTGTATTGTTTTTTATCATGAGAATACTTTTTATGAGATTTTACAGTTAGGCTATAATAAATTTAACTGCTAGATTATCATTCCCGCCCGCCCCAAATTTGCCCCCCCCCCCCCCCCCCCCCGGCCCTTTTTATTTTCATAAAAGACTTTTAAAAAAATAAAAGAATTACATATAATTTTATAATAATAAAACATCGAAAATCTTTAAAATGAAAATACAAAAATAAAAAAAACAACCCTCCCGCCCTCCACGTTTTTAAGAAAAAAAAACGATGATTATCTTGCAATTAATTTTTAATGGCCTTAAGTATTTTTTATAAGATGATTAAAATGATACAAACATATCTTGCAAACAAAGAAGATATTTGATTTTAACATATTGTATTACGTGTGTTGAAGAGAATGAACATTGGGTGAGTATACATATGTGCATGTAACATATGGAAGTACCAGTGATAACTGCATCATAACATTTCTCTCCATACTTTAATTGAAGATATATTGATATAGTACGTATACCGGATTTGTTTTAATGCAATATGTAATATAGGAGAATTAGAAAATGATAATGGAAACTTGAGAACGAAATAACAGGCAAAAAGTTGAAAAAAAATGAAAATGGAGGGGAAAGTTTCGCTTTATAATAATTCCGTTTTGTCCATCTCTATTGAAACCTCACAATCACCCCACGTATTATTCGAATTAAAGTATCGACAGCTTTTCTAATAAGTCGATATATTTGAAAACGATGTTTTCATTTATATATTTTTGAAATTCTTAAAAGATGAATTGCTTTTGATTGACTGACATTTGAAATGCCGTAAAGCAATATTTGCGTACTTAAACGGTGAAATTGGCAAATAGTTGATGTCTTTCATGTTTTAAACGGTTGCATCTGAAAATGAAATAAGCTGCATTTTCAAATTAATTACCATAAATACAAATCGAATTATGCCTTGGATGGTTGATACATTATATACATCAGTATTTATGTTACTGCAAGTGTTTCTAAAACCGGCATGTTGAACTGACAGGTATAATTCAACGAATTAAAATAACTTGGGAACAAATGCACTTTAAGTTTGCTTTTGGAAGATAAAAATGAAGATGGAGAAGATATAACAAACAGGAGAGACGTAGTTTTCAAATACCACGGCCATCAAATCAGCATTAAGACAATGTGAACGGTACATATTCATTAGTTAAACATGAGTATTTTATCCTGGATACATTTCCATATCAGAAAGAAAGCTTCCACCATGATTCAAACCTCCAGCATCTTGTTTTCGAGTCAGACGCCTTAACAACTTGGTCGCGGAAAACGGTATTTGCCCAATGATAGCTACCCTTATTCCTAAATGCGTTCTGTACTTATAAACGATATTTAAATGCAAAGTGTAGTCTTCCGGGTCCAATAACTTTGCACAGGGTGCGCTTGATGTCGTTTCTCAATATTTTCTACACATAAAGTTCAACATGTTTGCAAAATTTGTAAACAAATAAGTTTCGCAATTTCTATGTCTATCATGTATCAGTACAATCATTAAAATGGGGTTTGTGTTTTCTATGTCGCGAATGCGCTTTGCTTTTCATAATGACTTTGATTTTTATAAATGAATTTATCATTGAATTATTTCTAATGAGATGCCATGTCTTTCAAACTGAAATAGAAACACAATCAGTTTAAAAGCAACTGAGTGTGAAATATTGGATCAAAGTGATTGATTGTCATTTAATTTGGCATCCTTCTGTCGGATTGTGTATCTTATTAAATTGTCTCTATTTTCTATCTACGGCACCACTTTAACGATAAAACTGAATTATCCATAAAAGTTCGAAACTGCCATATGTGATATGTTTAGATATTAAGGTATATTTGTATAACTAACATTTTGTACTGTCATCAACTTACTGCAAATAAAGCATGTTTAAATGCTTATAACGTTCTTTACTCTAACATTGGTAATGTTGCTGTTTGGTGTAATCGTCGCTTTCAACAATTGTTCAGCCATATCGCGACGGCTTCTACTTGTAACAGTTTTCTGAGCGCTGCCGCATTGAAGTATCGTGCCGCAGACATACGGTACGACACCCAACCCAGTCACATTATACTGTATCCGGGTCAACCAAACCTAGAGCTATTCTTTAAATGCTTAGCGCCAAGCAATGAAGTATCATATTTGGTATGAACCTTCGACCTTCCGTCCGAATGCGATGCGGGCGCTATACCACTTAACCACGCTGCTGTGTCAACATTGATCAAATTAACAAAGTTACAAGCATGATCAAATACGATAATAAAAGTGTTAAACTGTATAATAGATAAAAACCTACCGTAATTTATCGATGCGTATGTCATACCTCGTCTTGTGCAGATTTGCATTTGAAGTCTGCTTTAAATATTTTATACCCATGATTAATGTTGAAACTTGAAACAATGTCATTAGATGAGAACTGTGTGGCATAGAACAGAGAAATTGTAACATGTAAAATGCACGTGAACCCATAATGTCATTATTCAACTGTATCTAAGCTCGATTGCATGACAGTGATAAATTTACTTTTGTTTCAATTGACATTATCCCTATCTACATTACTGTCACAGACCAGTTCAATGATGGTATCATCTAATTAATCACGTACATATCAGACAAATGCCTGTGCCTTAATGCTCTATGAACAAGGGGTAATTAATGCAAACCAATAAAGAAGCGCTTTTGCAGAATTTATATATGCTATCACACGTACATTTGTAGATAATAGCAAATTATAGCATACTGGATATTTTATTTACGTCATGCAATGCCATCACATGGCGATATAAATGTAAATGCAAATGAGGAAAACCAGTACATAGAATGTGTACACAATATATGTAGTTAATTTCATAAAGGGAAATAATTCAATTGTTTCTCTTTCTGAAATAATATGCATATTATTTCATTGTATCTTTATGATCCAGGTTTCAAAATCTGCCCTTAAATGGCACGTGAGTAATCATGATTCCTTAACTGAATCCGGGTTCTCCGTGGCCGAGTAGTCTAAGAGACCGTCTCAATATCACTTACCCCTCACTGAAAAGGTCATAGGTTCGAGTACCGCTTGCTCCAAAGACTGTATGTGAGAAAGTTTCTAGTTATTTTCGGAAGGACGGTGGTTCTACTCAGTTGAATCAGTCTGAGGTCTTCCTCCACCAGTAAAACTGGATTTGCCATATATTATCTGAAATGTGGTGAATATTGCATTAAATCCCATTCGAAAACAATTAACTGGATCCTGCTCATATAAAGCTATCAGGTCATGTAAAGTGTCCGTCAAGTCCAGATGTGTTGCGTGGAATACCATAGTATATAAGTCATGGTTATCAGCAAATGCATTGTTTTGTTATATGCCCTGATACTGTGTCTATGGCGTAGTCTGGTCTGGTTGTTCACAAATAATCATATGTATAGATTTATATTGTTTAGGAAATGTTTTGCTTCAGAATTATTGATTTTGTTTGTTGTTCTACTGTTGGCGCATTTAGGACACTCCCATCACCTTTTTCATACTTTTCTGAATCAATAGCATTCACAATTAATTAATCTTTGTTACCTTTTAAGTACAAAAAGCGATGTTTGAAGAACTAAAAAATTGTGAAACATTATTTATTTAAAAGGCACTCACGGTGTATTAGTTAAACAATTTCACAAGGAGTATTAAACATATCAACTCTTTCTTCCAATGATACTGCCATGTATCTTATTAGCGATTTAAACGTTAAATTTTTTTTCTTCAAATTAGTTGTCCATCTCAGGATTTAAGTATTTAAGCCGAGTGAAATGAAACAATATATCTTTCTATAACTGGCGTTTATATCTCCAGGGTATACGACAATACATGCTTAAAATGATGTCTTTCTGTAAGATGCTTTTGAAGAAAATTTCTATGTTGTGCTTGTTTTATTTAACTGTTATTATTCATTTGAAGTATGTTCGCCATGTGTTTTCCATATTTGATGTCCAACTTATTCTTTGAAAATGTAACGAAAAGAAAAGCTTTACTGATTATACCTATCGGAATGCCATTTGTGTGGTACACACGTCACTTGATTCTGTCAATTTATCAATTTATTGACTCAATTTACATATGACAAGTTTAAATACAATATACTGTTTTTGTATATAGTAATATAATTAATAAAAAAACATTTCAACGGTTGATTTTTGTGGATCATCTTTTGCTTTTCCTGTTTGTTTTGTTTACTCCTTAATTCAAGGTTGAAATACTGGATATGAAAATTTTAAGTTGTATATTTTCAAATGTAGAAACATGGAGCTGATTAGATTTTGCTTGAATACAAAATATCATTTCCTCCAGTATTAAGGGTTGGTTGGAAATCGTGTAAGGCATAACATATTTTACTACGACTCATGAACTTCTCAAAAAAACAGTCTGCTATTTTTCTTGAACGCATTTTATGCTTTCCAGGAATTACTTCTCAGACTGTTTTGATATAAACATAAATATTTGTTTAATTTATGCATAATACCACCATTGGAAACAGGAAATGCTTTCGTGGCGTAATAATAATTCTTGTTTCGTCTTCTTTAAAAATGCATTTTTAAAATGTTAGTTATTTTAATGATTTTCATGCTTTCATTTGAATTGCATTAGTCATGTATTTGGAACATTTTAAAAGCATTGTTATGCTGGAAATGTGAATTTAGAAACTAAAATTGATGTATGAGGTATGAATACATGATTTCTGAGGCTGATTTTCTCTTTTGTCAATAGTACACACTGAACAGAAAACCAATCTCTTGATTGACATGGTCCCTCTTTTCTCATCGAAGACTGGTGCTCAATTAATTTTATCCACCTCACTAAATACTATATATATATATATATATATAAAGGTTATTTTACAGTGTTTTGTACAATATTGGAATAATTTCTATAAGTACATACTTTGATGAAAACGTACGAGTGAAATATATTTGCATATTGTACAAAACATTCTAAAATGATCTTTTTATTTTATCCCTCAATCTGAAAGAAATTTATCAAAAGAGTAAAGAAAAATCGCCATCCTTTTGAATAAATAAACCGTAAGTTCAAAGCGGCAGACGAATAGCTGAGATATTCGGATTTTTTCAACGTCATCGTCATGCGGAACAATATAAAAGTTATTGGATCCAATAAACTTCTACATATTGTACGGTCACGTGGTAATATCAGGTATATATGTAGGTGGTTGGCTAAACACTTACAGGTATAGAATAATAATGAGTATGGTTTTGGAGATGCAATACATATTATATAATCTATACAGGCATTTCGATTTTGATTTAACATTTGATTAGATTAGTATTCAATAAATTCAATAAATGCATCTGAAATGGTCGAAGAATATGCAAAATAAACATACGTGCATAAAATCAACTGTGCTTTGGCAATCAAATTCTATTAAGTCGCTAATTTGCATAGCATAACTATTGTTATAATTAAATCAAGTACAAATGCGCTATGATAATTACATTGTAAGCAGGAGAAATATTAATCAAATAGGATATCTTTGAAGTGCAATTAGTAACTCCTGATAATGTATTCTCATGATACCGTGAACTAATGGAAAGGAATATATTATTGACAGGAGAAAGATGCCCGTAGACCATATGTACACATGTGCATACGTGGAATAATTAAGCAAGTTACTGTTATTGATATTCTTGGCAAATAGGACGGAGGTCAATACATTCAGTGGAAAAGATGATAGCGTAATTTAAGTTATAGTGGAGTATGTTTTAAAATGTTTGTCACTAAAATGTTTGCTTCAGATAGCTTCCGATATCTTACAAGTCATATCAAAATGACCTTAGGCCAACCAAGGCTAATCATTTATAACCGAGAAAATGACAAGCAAATATCGTCACTTTAGTGCAATAAGGTACCAAGTGTTTATAGAATAAGAAGGCACTTGGTACCTTTATGCCACCAATAGAGCGTTATTTTAAAGCATATGACCGATGATGGAATTAATGACTTCCAGCCTGTTAATGTCAACTAGACCACGTATGTTAAATGGAAATTGAGAAGAGATTAACGTTTGGGTACATCAGTGTGTTGTCATTTTAATATTAAATTTATCATAGCCTAAATTAACAGATATTAAGTGATGATTTATGATGATGATATTAATATTGATGATGATTGCGATGATATTGATGAATATCAACTTCTGTTTATAAGAGCACATGTCAATTCAGATAAGTTTCGCGTATTTGTTATAACTATTAGTTTTATTAAAAGAACATACTGCTTCCGTGGATAAACATTTTGCTTGCTTAATCTCCTGTTGGTTATTTTTGTTTCATTTATGACAAACTTCAATGTCAATTTAATTTTTTTATTAGGCTTAAACATTTACAAAAATGTTCATCGCCCTTTACATTCAAAAATATATGATAGAAATGAATTACAGTGAACATTATTTCAATCTGTTATCTAGTCAAGGGTTAAATTTGTTTAGCAACTACTGGAAATTAAATTAAATATAAAATTGTTGACCTTTTTTGATTGACTATTTAATTGCAAAAGCGCAAGGTTGTATACTAGGCAGACGACCGCGCTCATTCTTTACACAGATATAAACAATATCATTACACAACTGTTTCATGTAACACCAATATGCAAAATAACACGCAAAGTACTTCAGCTGTAACAACTCAAATTTTACTTTATTACAGTGCAATAAATTAGATTTTTATAATTCATGAACACATCAGCATAATATTAAGCTGTATTAGATGGTAAAACGAAGCCCATCAGCAGACGATTGCCTCCAAAACAATCTGTTTTAATTTGCTTTCGATCAAATATCGCAACCAGTTTGCCTAATAAATACCGTTTGTTGATTTCCGAAGCTTTTGCCAGAGCGGCTATTTATCATGCAAATAATCTTAATGGAAATCAAATAAAAAAAGACATTTTACCATAATGTTTTATATTGAACAGACGCGAAATTGAACTTTTCATCAATCAGCATTAGGAAAAAATAACAGAAGTGAAAAGGATTCTGTATAATTGATCTGATATAGCCTTTTAAAGACTAAAGGTTAGATCCATGAATCAATGCCGTAATGTTTACTTTTTTTATATTATGGATGTGTTTGGAATGTTATCTGCAAGAATACTTGTTTGAGTGTGATCTCACGTAACCACAAAAGAAAAAAAACTACTGACAAAACGGTTGAACAAATGAAACAATTAACAATTTCTTTCCTTAACAATTAGATTAAATTTTTAATAGAGCTAGTTTTTATTTCTTTGAAAATCAAAATCATATGAACGCCTTTATGAAAAATATACGAATACAAACTTATTTCTTACTCAAAATTTAATTAAAAGTTCAAATGTGAGGTATCTAGTTTAGACATTGCTAAAAGCTCTGCCATACTGGAGGAGTATCAGGCCGCGGACACATTATACTGAATCTAGACCGACCACACTTTAAACTATCCTCTTAATGCTGAGTGCCAAGCGAGGAAGCTTCTATTGCCATTTTTCAAGTCATTGCCATTTTTTCAAATCATTGGTGTGGCTCGCGCCCTCCCGCCCGCATGCGAGGCGGACGCTCTTCACCTATTGGTCCCACATCTGCGTAAACATCAGTTGCTTTAAACCCCAGGTGGCGTCTATTCCTACAGACGTTACGCCAGCAACTGTTTCAACTACTTCAGTGTGGTTGTATTGTACTGACGTGTATATATTGATTGGGTCTATGGTGTGTTAAGTGGATGGGTGTGTCCTCTGTTGCTACGTAATTTGATATGCATAGTTATATTTTAGTGTATATACTCTCATTAAAATACAAGAGTAGCAAAATACAATAACGACACCCGCAAATGAAATAAAAATCATTTTATCCTAACAGCATAGTTCATTTAATTTTTATATTTATTAAAGTTCGACTGTCTGTCTGCTTTAAAGCCTAAATTAATATTAATGACATATATTAGTCAATGTTAATATTCGATTTTTTGTTTTTAAGGCTTAAATCAACATCCTTAACATCAACTGTGTTTTTTATTTATCTTCTTGTATTTAAGCATTTTTCAAAATAATCATGCTGTTAATCACAAACTTTACCTTGATTATATTGTCACCTATTGCATAGTCAGTCTATGATATTGTTTTTCTTTCACCTGGTTTAAGACCTTTACACAAACGAAGATGACATATAAACAGCTTTAACATTATAATAAAAAAGTTAATTTGCTTTTTTTTCCTACGGCTTTTCTCTTAAATAACTGTCAAACATGTTAAAGAAAGAATTTATGTTAGATTAATAGACCGGTTATTTGCCAATCAAATGTCAGAATACAAATTCCGGGAATTAACATATCGTCACTATGACGCCGCGTGAATTAATAATGACGCATACCGCCGATGTGATTGGAATGCTTCAGAATTAATTTAAGATATTGAGCCATTTTTCTAACATTGAAATACAGCTTTTTTGGTGGAAAGAAAAAATATGCTTAAAACAAATTAAAAAATCTCAAATCAGTGGATCATTACTACCTCTTTTTATAATGAATTTTAGGGGTGTTATATATTTGAATCTAAATTTATTAGTTAATGTTAATTGTACAAGAATTGAAAATGCTTACAATTTATGTCCGAAGAGGAGCAAGATGCCGTATCATTGAAAGGACACTAGTCTGTACAACGGAACTAGCTCTCGCGAATTGGGTCTGTTAAATAGCAATGTTGGGAAAGCCACATTTGAGGGCGTTGATTGGTCAGTTGCTTCAACTAAAAGATTAAATGACGTCACAGTTTAGTAACCATTTAATTGCTATGAATTGTGGGACAGGCATAGAAGTCCCTGTTTTTTTCACTGATGATAAATAGATCACATTTGGGAGATATCATATTCTTGGATAAACTAAACGGACACAGGCATCATAGTCATACGCATACCGAACACTTATGTATAATTGTAATGTGTAAATAGGACAAGTATATTGACGAATTAACATGGTTTAAAGGGGATTCGAATTTTTTCTTGCTCTGTCGTCAAATTGAGAAAATAATGGTGTTAATAAATGTTACCGCGCAAAACTTGCATCTTCAAATCGTGGAGGCCTTCACATAGGCATGGTGTAAAAAGCAAATATGCTAACAACAAATTTACTTATATACTCCATTCCTTCGATTGATGTATCCAAAATGTATGTGACCTCAGAAACACGTCAACTACCGCCAATAGTCAAACCATGACATTTCCACTAATCTGCTTCTGTCAAGCTTTTATTATTCATTACTTGGGTGTTTTATTGAGTGAACTGTATTCACCAAGGGAGGGATTGATCCGTGAATAATTGCTATGATAGACTACTATTGTGTCAATTACAGTATGGGGCGTAGATAAATCAAAAAGACAGAGCATTTTATCTTCTTGAATAATTAACCAGTTTGTCGCTTGTTGATTTATTGCCGCCGTTATGAGTGTATTTTTTCATTAAATAATAGCATATTAATGTATGATTTAATGCATTATGCTGTGTTTCAACTAGCCCAGTAAAGACGGCTTTCAGCATTAAACTTGGTTAGTGTTTAGGTAAAGGCTGAGTTAAAAAGGCGACGATGTGAAGCTTGGTATTTCAGAATAGCACCGTTTACTACATTTCGTTAACGACATAGTTTTGATAATTTAATGAGATCGTGTTGAAAATGATGAATTAATTCAATTTAATCAAAATGTTTGGGAAGGTTAGGGTTAATTGTGACTATGATAATTTGCCACATATTATCTGAGTTACAATTGATTGAGTGATTGAATATTTAGCGCATTTTTTATCAATTGAGGGCTAACAGACGGTCAGTTAGCTTAATCTCTCTTTCCTTGGATCCTGACAGGTTAACCGGTACTCGAGCACACCCATCTCCGCAAGTAACTGATAACTTTCTCACTTGAATCAGCAATGAGAGACGAATGGTCATGAGACACAATGTCGTATATCAATCATCACTGAGACTGTTGCCGGGAGGGGATTTAAACTCACGACCCCTGGATTGATAATCAGACGCGCTACCGAGTGAGCTAATCGGGCCCGGCATCTGAGTTACTTATACTTAACCGTTTAAATTTGCAGCATGGTTGTTTAACACAGTAATTGGCTTTTGAACTATTTTTTGTTGCTGTTGCATGAAGAACCTAAGACGTTTTGTTTTGACGATATTCTTATCTATTTTAGGTTAAAAACACATGACATATCTCTTTATTTCAGTATAATTTATATATACAGTTAATTTCTACTTTGCTATATATCTATATATAGATGGTAACAACCAAAAGAAAGCAATATACAATACTTTGAGAATGTCATACTTTATAGTTGTTGCAACACCAAAACGCATTACTTGCTGCTGAGATAGCGGTATATATGTTGAATCAAGCACGAAATAGTTGGCTATGACAAATATCCGGCTATTCGTGTACTGTTTTTAGTACCTTAAATTGATGTTTGAACATTTAAAATAAATAAAGGCGAAGACATAACTGTTGGACTATGCATCCGTTCTTATCCGTTTCCTGTTATTGGGTGCTTATGTTTTAAAGAATGAAATGTATTTACATTTAGAAATAAACTTTGTTAAAATAAAAATAAATAAAGCCATTTTTATAACTACACGTTTGGGTTAACGTCCTTTTCTTGAATCTTTGCCACCACGTTAATTTCCACTCGAATATGTCGCTGTCAATTAAATAAACAAAAATAGATAACCCACAATTTGCACATTCAATGCCAATTACACTCATCTGATTTCCATACACGGCCATTTAAGCTTGTATCGATTGCTCCCATTTGCATGGTACATGCCTTAGGCGTTATTGGCCAATATCCGATTTTCAACCGGTTTCTCTGAAGATTTTCTTAAAATACTTAAGATTTTTATCAGACCTTAAACCAGATAATTTTGCAGAATAATGAATGAATTTCGAGGATAACACTTGAATATTTAATTTTCTGAAGGAGTGACAACGCAATGTTACATGTATCATCTTACGTACCACTGGGTGCCTTAACCCGGTTTATGAGTGAATTTAACATAATATTGCATTATTAAGATCCTTCATAGATATTAATATATTAATACTATATAATTTGGAATTTATATGGATTTGTCTAAACCAGTTCTAAGCGGATGGTGATCTACTTTCTCGTGCCTGGAGCGAAATCATTTGCAGAGGAAGTAAGTCAACATATACTGACGGTCATGCTAATCTATGTAAAATGGAATGTTTTATTTTAAAAATTGTGTCGGTCAGCGATTTTATTGGCTGAGAAAGTAGGACAACATCCAACGTTTGTTGAAATTAAGAACATTTGTCAAACATGCTTAACAGAATCAAAAGAAAATTCAAAATATACAATAAACATAATTGAAGGTGTAGGAGTGTAATACACGCATGGCATCTTGTTTATATTAATCTAGTGAAATATCACATCCGACTCATAGCTCGGTATTTTCCGTATCGTATAGATCGAACTACTTTTGGACTGGCCCGAATATATATATAACTTAATATAATAACGTTGATTTATCATGGTAAGTGATGTTTTATCAAACATAACGTCATTCTCCTTTTTATAGAGGTGATAAGTTAAAGTGAGTGATGTGATAAATAGAATCTTATACGTATTCCTGCTCATTTATGTTTTAATAATTTTATCAAACTCGTAGACAAAAGTTAGATAAAGCTCGTCAGAACCTCACATATTATATTTTTGGCCATTTCGTTTGATGACTTCAGTAAAAAAATGCGCACTCATGTAAGATACATACAAAAGAGACGACAGCAGGAACAACGGCCTCAGGATAAGTTTGGTATTTGGGAGCATAAACCTAGTAAATAATGAAACGTCTATTTGTTCTTTGATTCTATGTACAATATAACAATAGATATGATGCCTTTTTCATACGAGTTTGCAATTCATAAGATACGAATTCTTGTATAAATGTTACATTCAAAATTGACGTCAAAAAGTTCTCAATATTCAATACCCATTACCACCTTTTTTATTCTAAAGGATTTGACGCGTCATGAACGCTCTTATCTGACAGCATGCATCCTTGTGTTGCATTGCATCTGATATTAGTTATGTAAAAATAATTACAGGAAGACTGTCATGCGGCAATTCCCTCGAGGATATTAACCATTGTTTCCGTTGAGAACGCAAATATAGTAAATTACTGTTGATAACAGAATACATTTTAGAGTGCCTATTTTATGACGAACACGCTATTTAATTTGCTTCGTTTGCATTTAATAAACTGCGCAACAAGTTTGACGTTGTTCCGAAAGCAGGATTAAAGATAGGCAGGGATAACATTTAAATAGTTAATTTTCCTTGTAAATATTTTTTTACTTGTGAACATGTATTGAGTAAATTTTAGTTCATAAATTATAGTGCTTGGATATATAATATTATATGATAGTAACATTGTGTATTTGATAGAGTATGTTTTTCAAAAGTATGAAAATGTCAATAGATTTATAGGCGACGTAAATGCGCTATTCTTTGAAGAAATGAAAATATTATATTGTTAATCTGGGAGAAGAGCAACCAAGATACGCAAATCAAATTATAGATTAATTTTGGTGTTCCACATATATGTTTTAGAGCAACTGAAATTAAACACGTAACCGGTTTTACCTTTTATTCTATTTGCCAGTGGTAGAAATGAATGAATAAACCTTGTCTCTTCCTGTAACACCGTTTGTACTTTAGTTTCATTGTCGTTTCATGTTTATTTGACGTTTTCCCTATGTTAATTGGGTAGTTGCCATCTCTAAGTATGATACTAATTTGAAGGCACATCTATGCTTTTATTAGATAGGTTAGAAATATACTGGCATAACTTCCTAATATATACGCACGGGCCATAATTGCTTTTCAAACGTTACGTCAAAATTACTTACGTTTTCAATATATTAACGTCAACAATCTAATTGCAAACAAATTTAATCTGTCTTTACATAACAGTTTTTTTTTAAATGTTGTTATGTAACCTTTTGCGTTTTAGGGTGCTGAAATTCGGTGGGTACTACCGTCTTTTAACGATCGTTTTCAGTTTTAACAAGTGAATCCTAATTTTCGTTAAATGAGGGACTTAGAATTTATTTCGTTTAATCTTGTTCAATGAGATCTTATATTTCTCCGTATATTTTCTTATATATTTAGACTTATACAGGTTTTGTGATGACCAATTTCAAAAGCATTAATATATGTCCACGTATTTAACACTTTGGAGGCATGGCGTTATATTCCTTGAATATTCAGGGGTCATTATCCAGGGTCCCCAACATTTCTCATCGACCCTTCTCCAAACATAAACTTTTGTTACCTGTCCACAACTGTCCACTTGTTCTTGTCGCTACAAAACTGCATTCTTTTTCCCCAATTTACTTTTGATAATTAAAAGTGGTTGCCTTAGAAACGAGCATCGTCTTAAAAACCTCATAAAAGGTTCTTCTGACAGTCCTAGCTTATAGCCTTTGGCAATACTGTGCACTGACTGATGAAAAATCCATCCTTTAAAGTTTGTCTTTAATTAGTATTTACTCAAACACCATTCGCCTGAACAGACGCGATTTTCTTACGCACATTTCATGATTTTACTTTCTACATTATCGGGTAAGCTATACCATTTCAAAACTTTCTGCCTTTACCTTTTATTTAATTTATCTTTTCGTGCGAATACATATCATGTGACCAAACTTTGATTAATACCTTGACATCGGGTGTAAGCTTATTACCGTAAGGTTCTATTTCAAACCAGGCGTCGGTGTTCTGTTTACACCTACTTTCAAAGAAACACACAGTCTTGTTAATATGGATAGCTTGACGATTAATCATAGCAAGGCTTGAAATATATGTATATATTGATTCATTTACACGTTAGTCAAAATTTTATATTTGAAAAAGTGTATTAATTAATATGTGTAGTTAACCAAACCGGACAGGTAGCTAATATAGATTTGGATATACCTAGCGAAAATGCATCTCTGCGAAGCTTTTGTGTTAATTAAACATAAAAAGCAACAACTGGTTTGATTTAAACCTTCATGGTGTGCATGTTAATGTTTTCTCAGAGCGCGTGATCAAGTTGGAGTGCATCGACCCAATGATCGGAAGGACATGGATTCGAGCTTCCGCCTTGGTTATGTGTTGTGTCCTTGAGCGAGAAGTTTTCCGTACAACACTAGTACGGGACAAACTAAACATTCAGCCATACGTACTTATCTACCGAGTATTTAAACATTGTCTTTATAACAAAACCAAGTTGTTTCTCAAATGACATAAGAATAAAGGTTTTAAAATTGAAAAACACCGTACTCAATCCATGTCATTAAACGTTTCTAGAAGTTCCATTAAATGAATTGACTAACATAATTTCTAACAATTGACGTAAACATCATATTAAAAGTCACATTACGTATATTCATTAAATGTGGAAAATATTTGGTAGTTTCCGTACTACATACATGTAGTGTTTCAGTCTAGCTTGATTAAATGATTATGTTTTCAACAGTAGCTGTTTCTATGAGTTTAAACTTTGCTGAACCTTACCAGAAACTCCTCCAATACCTTAACAGTAGATGGCGTAAGCAGAAAAACAAAACGATGCTACTGAAATGTACGCAGGGTAGTTTGAAGATGTCATGGGTGGTATATATCAACCAATCATAGGAATATTCTTGAACTTAAGAGTTAATTCGAAATAAAAACACTTAGAGATCTATTTTGGCATCAAAACTGGCAAGTACGTAGGTATACCAAACATATAGTAAAAAAATACTCCTACGGATATTCTATCTACAATATATAGTCACATAAAAACTACTACAATAATTATATCTGCCATGGTAAACTAGATATTTGGATTTTAAATCTTAAGTCTAAGTATAATCTCAAGAATGTTAGGTAAATACGACCAAGCGCAAAAACAAATGTTGAAAGCAAGAAGAATATGTACAAAAATCCATTGGCTGTGTCTACTGAGAAACTCGTCGACATTAAGTCCCAAAAAAGCGTGATATCAGACTATCCATTTGCAACAGTCATATGAAATCATTTCGACTAAATAGGTTTCTGCCAGATACAATTATAAATCCATGTCTCTGTACGCAAATTCTATAGTATATTGTTTGGAAAATATATCTCTTACATTGCCTTACTGTTTATACTGTAAATTTGGATAAAACCTACATAATTTGTATTATGTAACAATATATCGACGAGTTCATATCTATAGGCTGTTAAAATAGTCTCATTTGTCAAAATATAAGAAAAAGGGAATATCAATTATATGATAGGTTAATGCCATGATATTTTTGTCAAGTATTTCATTTAAATGTCTATATTTTTTATGATTATATCAAAGTTTCATGACATTTAACTCATAGATCTCATTTTTTGTTGCTTTTGTATATTTCAAACGTAAATAAACCGTATACATAAACCGTATACATAAACCGTATATTGAAATTTTAGGAAATAAAGGAAAGTGACTAAACAAGTTTAGAAATTTATCAGTGGTAAACATTGTTATCCATAACAACACGTATATCAGCGTAGCACTAGTCTATATTATGACCGTTACAATTCAACAACGCATTGTGTACCGATGGCTTTCACTTCACGCCTGTCAGAGAACAAAATGTGAAATTGCTGTTACAGCAGACAGTCGCAGAGATACCTGTTGGGAACAAATTCTGTGTCTATTTTACTAATACGTTTTTTCAACATGAATGTTTATTTCAAAATATTTGAAAGCTTCAGTAACCCTTGTTAATTCTGATAAAGATTTGTTTTGTACAGGCATCTGTTGTCTTGTTAAAATGTTTATATTCGTACTGTTTGACAAAAGTATAAAATTGTGACAACGGTATGTCTATCAAAGTTAAGATAATTGAAAAACATTTGGTACATGGCTAGTTGATACGATATGCGTTTGTTGTTAAGTTATTGTCTTAAATTGAATAAATAATATCATATTCTCTTTCCTCCTACCATTTCGTCAACATATTGTTGGAACGATCCTGTAGCAGTTTTTTTAACATTATTCAAATTTAATCTAAGCGTGTCACTTACCGACTAAATCGCATCAGAGGAAGTGATATTAAAGTGATCCTAATTAGCGTTCCGAAAGTGTGTCTGAGTTTAGCACCAGTGCGTCGATTATTTATAATAAATATTGTCATTTTCGTTTTTAGAAGGATTGTTAGATTTTTCCACTGAAAGGGTTTGAGCATTGTTACTGTTTTTTATTTTCTCTCTTCAAATTGTTGTTTTACGAGTTGAGACAATCAAAACTAGTGTAAAATACCGATTACTTTTGTAACGTTTAAGATACTTTTCATATCTTATAAGTAATAAATATCAAAAGTGAGCTTTTATTGAACCCTTTTTAGTTTTCCTTGGTATTCACGTGCATTTAATGGCTTATATGTTTAAGATAAAGTTTTAATATTAAATAATTCTATGTAATTTTAATATCAAATATGACATTTTATCGAATAAATTCTTATTATTTTAGATTCATATTTTGTTGTTAATTGTAATATGGAATTGATAGAAAATTGTTCGAGTCCTTTCATGTACTAAAAAAAAGATAAAGTCAGGATATTGTTTTTCTTTTTTATATTATTTAAATATAAATGCAATATTTTGCATTCGTTTGACTTGTATATCTTTCAGGATTTATTTTACATTAATCAAAAGTAGAGGGGTAGGGACGTGAGAGGTATTTAATATTTCATTACCTGTCACGTTATTTTATCGAATTAATTCTTATTATTTAGTTAAGATTCATATTGTTTGTTAATTTAAATGTGGAGTCGCTGAGAAAACATTTCTGGTCCTGTAATGCATAAACAGAAAAAAATATATAAAGGCAGGTTTGTTCTTTTTATAAATACAGTATTTACATTCGTTTGACGTGTATAACTTTCAGGATTAATTTACATTACACAAAGGTAAAGGGGTAGGGGTGAAAGTATTGAATATTCATTACCCATCATGAATACACTCAATAAAACCGAGTCTGCTTCATTTTATTTTTTTAGATGTGTTCGGTGCTTGTAATGCCTTCATTATTCTGATTGTGTGCAGAATCACTATCACAAGTTTTACATTATGTGTGGTGGCTGAGGCTTTGTTATAGGGGTGTGTGGTGTGACAGAATTCTTATTATTCTAGACTTGTAAGTGTAAAGCCCATCACCTACCTTACAATATGTAGAAGTTTATTTGATCCAATAACTTGTATTTAGTACAGTTCAAAATTCAAGATGGCGACTACGGCGTCTCGTCCAATATGGTTTTCACCACAGTACATATTCGTAAATCATTTTCCCATACTGTTAAAAAAACACTATAAAATAACCTTATAAAATCGAGCCTGTTATTTTTATTACTTGATTGAGTTCTGTGATATAATTTGAATATCAGCAGAACATATCTGCTATGACTATTCCATATACCACATATACAATGTATCACACATTGCATAGTATTGTTTATTTATGAGATATTGCCTCATGAATATTCATAAATATGACAAAGCCTCGCGAGACAAATTAGTCCTTAAATTGGTAAGTCTGGCGACGGATTTGAATAATGTTGCCAGTTATATTACAATCAAAACAAAGAACCTAAATTAATGGATTACAAGACTGGGAATGTGATAAGGCTGAAAAAAATATTATTGAAAACAAAAAGTTATACGAAAATGAAGAATTTGCCATTCAAAACAATGTTCGCCTTATACAGAAACTGACTAACTATTAAGCAAAAAAAAGCTTCTTAATATAAAACTGTTTGTCCGGAGAGATACCAAGGCACATTATAATATCAATGTTATTAGAAAAAAATACACAGTTCTATCTAAGGGAAGTTTCTCAGCCGTTCAACGTTTAACAATTAATTAATAAAATGACAATTTAAACAAAAAATGTATACGATTAGTATATCATATTTCATTAGTTGGGGATGGTAATAAAAAAGTATTGAGTAGTGAAATATGAATAAACACGTGAATTTAGTGAACATGAAACATGTCGATTAAAGTGTAAAAATCATACGATTTGTAACATATAATTCAAGAATAATAAAATATATAACCAAAAGAAGATATACACATGAATAAGAAATTACAAAAGGAATCACTGCCTTTTAACAATGAGTAGCAAAATGAAGCCACTGTAGAGCTTAAACCTGGTTAACGGATGCTTCTTACCATACACTTCCCCCATCATCACATCATAAAACGAGGCAGAGCAATTACATGTAACAGCATCCCGCCCAAATACATGTTACAGTATCCCGCCATACTGTTCTCTTACACGTGCAAAAATAATGCACATATGTATATAGTTAAACACAGAAATACTCAGCTAAATATATATATAAAGAAACAAAAGGTGCTATATATATTTATATACGATAATGTACACTATGATATTGCAGACGCCAGCCAGGGCAGCAAGAAAATAATACCACCACCAAACATGCAAAACGTTGCTGAATCTTGTTATCATAATCGCTTTTGATAAACGTTTTATACGTTTCTCAATTAAGATTTAAAGGTGATATAAAAAATTTGAGAATTACACCACGTAAAGGTCAGGTAAAATTAAGCCATATCACTACAGTATTTTAAATTACAAACAGGAATAACGGACCTTAGTCAGTCCCCAACCCACTAACCTTTTATATCATTTTATTTTTCCAAGTTGAATTAAGACATTTTACTTCAAGGAACGGTCTGCATACCTCCAACTGTCTTCAAACAAACTTCAATAACTAAAATAAATATTCTTATACGGCATGCACAGAAATCTTGAGGATGTATTACGTGACAAACTAAGTCCAACGTCTGATATATCGAGCCAGTCGTTTCAGAATAATGTTAATATCTTTCAAATTTCAAATCGCCCATTAAGGGCTACAATGGTTATTACAACTGTGACATTGAATGGCAACATGTTTCAAAGAAAGTCAACAACAAATGACTCTTTCATACTCACTTGCGTATGCTAATATCATGTAGAAGAGCTGATGAGAGCAATTTCTTAATGCATAATTCATTTTTTTAAATCAGAGGGTGTGGGGGGGGTTAACAAAGATTTGAATATTAAGAAGCACTGAATGACATTCTTTATTATCTAGTTCTTTATTTAGTAATCGTCAATTGCAGTATGTTGTTTAATTCCGTCCCAAGATTACACCTTCATTTTTAAAACAGTCTATTAAAGTTGCCATTCATCGTCGTTGAAAATGACACTTACTTTTAGATTACGTTTTATGCATTTTAAAAAGATCACCACGGACATACGGCGCAATTTAGTTAATACCTAATCTAAATATATCCTATCTATTCCGGAAAAAGTACAATACCAGAATAAGCCAATTTACGAAGAATAATGTTAACAAAGGCAAATCAAGCAGTATAACAAATCACTTTGTAATTCAGTAAAATAACATCGGAAATACTACTACGTGAGATGAATTTGAGCAATTCTTCAAACATCACGTTGTGTATCCCGATTAAATAGGTCATCTTCAAAGTTATAAGTACAAACAAAACTAAACTTTATAACACACGCCGTTGTAAATACATGTATACCATTTCACATAGAATAATAAGAAATAGTAGATCTTCTACGTATTTACATACAATATTTTGTGAACTTGACTCATACATTTTATTTTATTATTCATGATTTTGTACTAGCTTTACTTATACATGTATACAGTATGCGAAAATTCTGACTATCATTTGGTGTCATTATATCCACATTTGCTGATTTTACAAAGAATGCTTAAGACTTCGAATGTTGTTCATAAAATTGTAACTGTATGTTGTTGTTGTTTTTTTTCTTAACTTATTAAATCACTGCAATTGTAAAATAGGTTCTTACAATTAAGACGAGTGACGTTCGAAGTCTTAAGCTTTATTTGTAAAATCAGCATTAAGCATATGTGGATATAGTGACACCACAGATAACCGTGGTGGAGGATCCAACTTTAATTCAATGTAAACCATTAATACATGCATTGTTTTATATATTTCCAGATTCTAATGATATGTCATACCTACAGTACCCCGAGGAAGATGAAGAAGTTGCATTAAGACAAATGAACGCAGTCAAACGGTTAGTATACGTCTCACTACATAGAAACGCCCCTTTTCCCCACATGGTAACATGATTCTTACGCTTAAAAAAAGCCCTATGTAATTTGGTTTTGAAACATTTTTTAGTGATTTCTTGCTGTTAGACAGTAGATGAGTAGAACAAAACCTGACAGAGCATATACTGCATAAGGACTGGCGTTAAAATGTGACTTTTATAGGATTTCAACATATGCAGGGGGTCCTCTGTGGTCAAGTCGTCTAAGGCGCCGTCTCAAGATCACTTACCTCTCACCGCTAAGGTCGTAGGTTCGAGTCCCACTCGCTCGTTCCAGTTACTTGAGGAAGGACGGTAGTTCTACTCAGTCAGAGGCTTTTATCAACCAATAAAACTGGATATGCCATATATAACACGAAATGTTTTGAAGATGGCGTTAAACCCAATTCAAAACAAAACAAAATATGCATGTATATATGAGCTTTTGAGGACATGTTTTTATGTGGGGATGCATTCCTGCTATGAAAGAAAAAAATATTAAAAAAAGATCAATGTGGAATTTTGTTTACCGTGAAAGACCTTAATTTATATAGAACAGAATTCATCTATGAATGGAGGCTTTAATAGAAATATAGCATATTTAAGGATTATGTAGTCATTTAAGGATTTATTTAAAGTCCTGTCCTGGATGAACAAATAAATACCATTGATGTATTTCAATCATGTTTTTAACAAATCAATGACACCATTGTGGTACTTTAAGCTTGTTTAAACACACCGGTGACATCACCATTGTACTTTAATCTTGTTTGAAACAAATTTATTACAGCTATTCCCCAATGATATTGAAAACTTGACAGTGTCCTGCTGTTTTATGTGGGGGGTTTTTTTGTCAAACGTTCCGTCAATATTTAACTTCTATTTTGCTTTCAATTTGCTAAAAACCAATGACAACAAATAAAGAACTTCGATTTTTTGTTTTCTGTTGGAAGCAAGGGAACTGATAACATCGAGGCGCTTATCTGTTTATACAAGTCTATGACAATAATTTTTCTGTTAGTTGAACAAATAAATAACCGTGGCTTTGCAGCTTGTTTAAACAAAGTAATGACATCACTTATAAGTCGTGTTTCTTGAAAAAATAATTACAGTAATTCTGAACCTTTGTTTGTTTTAGATTAATTAACACTTAGTCTAACTTTATAATTATCTTGTTTGAAAAAAAAATAACTGTAGCAGTTTCCTAGATTATTATCTTAAAAAAACAACAATGTTTGGTGGAACTTTCAATAAAAAACAGTGTACTAGAGTATTTTAATTAATGACACCACCTCTTCTGTACTGTTTCAACATCTTAATGACACCAATGTTCTACTTTTTATAAAAAAATAATGACACAATGTCCATAAGACAACATTTTCTCTCTTGCTTTAACAAATATAACCCTAACTGTTTTGCCTTTGAGCCCTTCAAATATTTATTAACGTAACTGTTCCTTTTCAATACAGTAGTATATTTCTCACGCGCTAACATTGTCTAAATGCTGAGCTGATAGTTTCGCTGGAACACATGCCAGTGTGGAATTTCAATGAAATTTTATGACACTAATGGTTTTCACTTTAATACATTTTAACTAATAAGTCCATCAGTAGACAAGCGCATTGGAATCAATATCGGAACAATTAAGTGTGTAGAAAGGATGTACCATTATATATTACAGCAATATCATATTAAACTGTATATACTGAACTGATAAAGAAACGCCGCGAAAAGTTCAGAGCCAAATTCACAAATTATTGTTAACAATATTTATAGTAATGTTTTAGATTATGTAATATGTAAGTGTATTTTGTTGTTGGTTTTGTTAACACTGATGATCATATTGCCAAAAAAACAAATGTTAAAAAAATACATCAAATTACATATCCGAACTTTCCTAAATTTATTCATTAAATGCTTAATTTCACAAATAGTGCGCAGTACAGCCATGATGGAAATAAGTTCAATATTACAAAATATAAACGAATTGACGTCATGACGACATTGATTACAGCTGTATACAAAACAAACAACTAAATCGTTATATATTTTTTCATCAAACAACAATGTATTTAACCCATCAATAAATAAATAAATAACTTAATAAATTGTTTTTGTCTTTTTTAATTCCAGAGCATACTCGTACAGCTAATTTACCGAATCGATATGCAAATTAGCTGGTTAAGCAACAATATATTCGATTGTTTTACCAAGCATTGTCCTAACTCACGCACGCATGCACGCACACATATAAACAGCAAGATTATTCACGCATACACATATGCATATATACATAACCATGGAATATGATATAAGCTCATATGATATAAGTATAAAGACTTTTTAATTAGTATAAAACTGTCAATACCGCTTATGATAGTTTGATAATTTGGTTCTTAAAATTATCCTTTGTTTCTTTATCGTTTTAGTATACAATATAGTTTGAAAACCACAAACAAATACCTTAAAGTTGTTTTGATAACTATAGACAAAAAAAAGAAAATATATCAAAGTTGTATAGATATATCTATTTACACCGTTGTGGAATAACCATATATCAAGATATTATTCTACGCTTCTTATTGTTAGATGGTATTACATTACCGCCACTAACCTTCTTTATAGCACACATTCGAAGGACATAAGTGACAATATATACATATATGAGTATATGTGTGTGTAGTCAAATGCTAGATATGCATATATCAAAAATAATATTAAATGACATTAATAATGTTCGTGAAAAGAATTTTAGTAAAACTTCATAAAAAATTGCACCAAACAAAAATCTTAAGAGAATGTATTATCAAGTTGAATATGATATTGTAATTATCATTAATGTAAATATTGCGAAATATTTTCAAGCTCCGCGATAAATAATAATGATCAGTATTTTAATTATCTAAATATGCTCTAGGTTAGTTAACACATCAGTACAAAGGCATAATTTTGTGTGCAGAATATATGGGGCAAGTTTCAATTTTCAGCTTTTACATGTAATTTGCAAATATATTCCCTTAAATAGTCAATGGCTGTTGTCTTAAAAGTAATATGTATTAATGAAAGTGTCGACCTGTTTTTTAAAATTAACAATTGTCAATGAAATATTAAACATTTTAAAGCAATGGGTATCAAAATGGGTCTTAAACACAAATAAAGTAGCGTCTGTGAATCGGACATTGAAATATATTACTGAAATAAATGATCTATAATTCTATTTCCTTCAGTGCTTTCTTAAATATCACTGTTTCAGACATGTGATAAAATCCAATAATAATGGTACACTTTGCACTGACAGTATTATTTCAATTAATAGTGTAACACATGTTGAATTCGCATGAAATTTTATTCGCGAAATTTTACATTTGTGACGTTCGAAAAGTGAAACCGCAGGAAATATTCTTTTTTTTTCGGATAATGTAAACATTCGGGCAGTGAACATGAGTGTACTTTTATCGAGTTCTTTGAATCTGCAAGAGTTGAAACTTGCGAATTATTGCGAAAATAGAATTCTCGCTAACAAAAATTGGTTTAAAGTATACGACTAAACTACATTAAAGCAATTCATTTCTATATTAAACCCAGATGATGAAACATGAGACTGTAAACTGGGCTTACGTGATTAATTTCATCTAATATGTTATTTAACAGAACCGTTAATGTATATATATGTTTACCACGAAAGAAATAAGCACCAAATAAGGTCACGTTGCTTAACATTGTAAATGTAAAGCATACATGCAAATTGACAAAGGTGTCACGCGTTCATATGCGTGATCAGATCTAATTATAGCGGTCATACGTCATAGCACTGATGTTGCCATGTGATTAAATATTAGATAGAATTACATTTCAACACATTTATTATGCATAATACCATTATTATATAACATAACACCGCACAAAGAGTAAGATTATACAATAAACTTCTTCTCAGATAGCATGTAATAAAACTGCCACGTAATGTATATCTGTACAAGTATATAAGACTCTAATAACATGTAATTAAACTTCCATGTAACGTGTATATGTCTGTGAAAATAGGAACTAGCGTATCATAAGCTTTATGAACGGATACCACATTCACAGACACATGTTTTGTGAACGGATGCCACCTTCCCAAACTTACGTATTGTGAACGGATACCATATTGCTAGACACATATTTTGTGAACTGATGCCACATTGCTAGATAGATGTATTGTGAACATATGCCACATTGTTAGATATATGTCATGTGAACGGATGCCACATTGCTAGATACATGTATTGTGAAGGAATGCCACATTGCTAGACACATGTATTGTGAACGGATGCCACATTGCTAGACACATGTATTGTGAACGGATGCCACATTCCCAGGCATACGTATTGTGAACTGATACGACACTGCTAGATACATGTGTACAGATGCCGCATTCCCAGACATACGTATTTTGAACGGATGCACAATTGCTAGATACATGTATTGTGAAGGGATGCCACATTGCTAGACACATGTATTGTGAACGGATGCCACATTGTAAGACATACGTATTATGTACGGATGCCACATTGCTAGACATATGTATTGTGAACGGATGCCACATTCCCAGATATACGTATTATGTACGGATGCCACATTGCTAGATTCAAGTTTTGTGAAGGGATGCTTCATTGCTAGACACATGTATTGTGAACGGATGCCACATTCCCAGACATACGTATTATGTACGGATGCCACATTGCTAGATACAAGTTTTGTGAAGGGATGCTTCATTGCTAGACACATGTATTGTGAACGGAAGCCACATTCCCAGACATACGTATTATGAAGGGATGCCACATTGCTAGACACATGTATTGTTAAGGAATGCCACATTCCCAGACATACGTATTGTGAACGGATGCCACATTCCCAGATATATGTATTGTGAAGAGATACCACGTTACCAGACATTTGTATTGTGAAGGGATGCCACATTCTCAGACAAACGTATTGCGAAGGGATGCCACATTCCCAGACACATGTATTGTGAAGGGATGCCACATTCCCAAACATATGTATTTTGAACTGATGCCATAATGTTAGATATATGTATTGTGAAGGGATGCCACATTCGAAGACATATGTATTGTGAAGGGATGCCACATTCCCAAACATATGTATTGTGAACGGATGCCACATTGTTAGACATATGTATTATGGAGGTATGCCACATTCGAAGACATATGTATTGTGAAGGTATGCCACATTCGAAGACATGTGTATTGTGAAGGTGTGCCACATTGCTGACAACATGTATTATGAAGGGATGCCACATTCCAAGACATACGTATTGTGAATGGATGCCACATTCCTAAACATAAGTATTGTGAAGTGATGCCACATTGCTAGACACATGAATTGTGAAGGAATGCCACATTCCCAGACGTATGTATTGTGAAGTGATGCCACATTGCTAGACATACGTATTGTAAAGGGATGCCACATTCCCACACATATGTATTGTGAAGGGATGCCACATTCCCAGAAATACGTATTGTGAAGGAATGCCATATTCCCAAACACATGTATTGTGAAGGGATGCCACATGCCCAAACATGTCTATTGTGAACGGATGCAACATTTCTACACATATGTATTGTGAAGGGATGCTACATTCGAAGACATATGTATTGTGAAGGGATGCCACATTCCCAGACATACGTATTGTGAAGTGATGCAACATTGCTAGACACATGTATTTTGAAGGAATGCCATATTCCCCGACATATGTATTGTGAAGGGATGCCACATTTCCAGACATACGTATTGTGAAGGAATGCCACATTCCCAGACATATGTGGATGTCACATTCCAAAACATATGTATTCTTCACGGATACCACATTGCTAGACATATGTATTGTGAAGGGATGCCTCATTCGAAGACATATGTATTTTGAAGGGATGCGACATTGCTAGAAACATGTGTTGTGAAGGGATGCAACATTCACAGACATATGTATTGTGAACTGATGCCACATTGCTAGACATATGTATTGTGAAGGGATGCCACATTCCCAGAAAAACGTATTGTGAAGGGATGCCACATTCCCAGACACATGTATTGTGAAAGGATGCCACGTTGCTAGACATATGTATTATCGAGGTATGCCACATTCGAAGACATATGTATTGTGAAGGTATGCCACATTCGAAGACATGTGTATTGTGAAGGGATGCCACTTTGCTGACAACATGTATTATGAAGGGATGCCACATTCTAAGACATACGTATTGTGAATGGATGCCACATTCCAAAACCTACGTATGAAGTGATGCCCCATTGCTAGACACATGAATTGTGGAGGAATGCCACATTCCCAGACATATGTATTGTGAAGGGTAGCCACATTCCCAGACATACGTATTGTGAAGGAATGCCATATTCCTAGACACATGTATTGTGAATGGATGCCACATTCCAAATCATACGTATTGTGAAGTGATGCCCCATTGCTAGACACATGAATTGTGGAGGAATGCCACATTCCCAAACATATCTATTGTGAAGGGTAGCCACATTCCCAGAAATACGTATTGTGAAGGAATGCCATATTGCTAGACACATGTATTGTGAAGGGGTGCCACATTCCCAAACATATCTATTGTGATCGGATGCAACATTTCTAGACATATGTATTGTGAAGGGATGCTACATTGAAGACATATGTATTGTGAAGGGATGTCACATTCCCATACATACGTATTTTGAAGTGAAGCAACATTGCTAGACACATGTATTGTGAAGGGATGCCATATTCCCAGACATATGTATTGTGAAGGGATGCCACATTTCCAGACATACGTATTGTGAAAGGATGCCACATTTCCAGACATATGTTTTGTGAAGGGATGTCACATTCGAAAACATATGTATTCTTCACGGATACCACATTGCTAGACATATGTCTTGTGAATGTATGCCACATTCGAAAACATATGTATTGTGAAGGGATGTTACATTCGAAGACATATGTATTGTGAAGGGATTCACATTGCTAGAAACATGTATTGTGAAGGGATGCCACATTCTCAGACATATGTATTGTGAAGTAATGCCACATTGCTAAACACATGTATTGTAAAGGGATGCCACATTCCCAGAAAAACGTATTGTGAAGGGATGCCACATTCCCAGACACATGTATTGTGAAAGGATGCCACAATACTAGACATATGTATTGTGAAGGGATGCCACATTCAAAGACATATGTTTTTGTGAAGGGATGCCACATTCGAAAACATATGTATTGTGAAGGGATGCCACATTGCTGGAAACATGTATTATGAAGGGATGTAACATTGCTAGACACATGTTTTGTGAAGGGATGCCACATTCCCAGACATATTTATTGTGAAGTGATGCCACATTGCTAGACATATGTATTGTGAAGGGATGTAACATTCCCATACATTTGTATTGTGAAGGGATGCCACATTCCCAGACATATGTATTGTGAACGATTGCCACATTCCCAAACATATGTATTGTGAAGGGATGCCACATCCCCAAACATATTTATTGTGAAAGGATGCCACATTCCCAGACATATGTATTTTGAACGATTGCCACATTCCCAAATATATGTATTGTGAAGGGGTGCCACATCCCCAGACATATGTAGTGTTAACGGATGCCACATTTCCAGATATATATATATTGTGAAGGGATGCCACATTCAAAAACATATGTATTGTGAAGGATGTAAAATTATTAGAAACATGTATTATGAAGGGATGCCACATTACCAGACATATGTATTGTGAAGGAATGCGATATTGCTAGGCGTATGCATTTTGAATGGCCTTATCTGAATATATGGGTAACAATACACTCATGTTGCAGGCATGCTTAGATGTAAGAATCATTATGATTTGTACGTGATTATGTACATCTATGATAAGATAAAATCTCCTCGAAGGTAAACAAAAACATACAGTGTCTGTTTTTCCTAGATACACACGATATTCTTGAGCTATTTTTAATAAGCACATTTTTTATAAAACAGTTTTAAAAAAAAATCCGAATATAATTTTACAAGGGTAACTTTAAGCATTGATTCATGTGGTGAACATGCTTTCAAATATATTTCATGACTTAAAAAGTTTAATTTCAGACATAGAATAACTCGCGACTGCATTCCTGTTCATGTACATAATAAACCTATAACTGTCCGATGATATCGACAACCCTGATTTTCTGTGGTGATAAAATTAATGTTGTCCTATATTTAGCTAGTGTTTTATTTCAGGATCCTTAAAATATAACCTTGTTTCATATGTTGTTGATGTAATTATTGTTGTTTAAATAACCATAAATTTGCTCTATTTCTGTTTTAAAAGAGAGATCGCTGTGGACACTGTCTTTTGTTTCTAGCCATGTTGTATATTATTTATCCGTTGTTCCGAGTGCTTCATCGCATCTGCCGAACTATTTTTTGTATTGTCTGACGTTAGTATATTTCCAACATCTTCTTTATTTCGTGTAACATGACTTTCATAGTCATTTCCAGACATCCTGCGTTTAAGAAATCGCTTTAACCATTGATAAACCGATTGATGTATTCTTGCACGACTGGATGTTTGAAAGTTTTTCCTGATTCGCGCACTTTTTTGTTGCCTCGCTCTTTCATCTGAATTCACTTTAAGGTTGATACTTGTATTTAACTTCCCGTGTGACTTGGGCAATATTGATATTACACGGGAACATTCAAACATAGACAAATAACACTCCATACACAACATAACATAAACTGTCATGATGCTTATATCCCGCTTTTTGACGTACATGCAGTCCTTATAGTTTCTGTGGGTGTAATATAATGGCATTAATATAATTATCATATGTGGCTCTTTGCATGTAAATACAATTATACATACCACATCAAATCATTGGTTGAAATATATAAAGTACAGAGAAAATAAATCCAAGATATTTTCGAACGAGCTTGGCAGTTTAATATTTTAACAATGTTGTCTTTTCTCTTTTTGGTATTGTGTCAATGAAATAAAACGCTAAACCGAGACCTATTGTAGTGATATCCACTTACTACTGATGGTATATAACAGTATACGCCTAGTAACGCCAGTAACGGTATCGCCACACGGAATGTTTTTTGAGTTTTTTGTTGTTTTTTTTGTTTGTTTTTTATTTTGTTCTCCAATACATTACAACATATTATAATATTACAATTCAATTTATAAAACATATAGCATTTAGTGTTATTCTTTTAAATGACGATTGTATATAAGTAGGGTTTTTTTTATTACAGTTATTTTTCATTACATATTTGTGGTGTTATATGTTACAAATATAACCGTAAGTTGATCATTTTATAAACAATAGTATTTGAACTAGTTAAATAACAAACACCGTATTGGGTTTTATGTAGAAAAAAAACTCAAAACATTTATAACAATAACAATTACATAATCAATTGTCTATCAAATTTTTCACATATAACAGCAAAACAATAGCAACACATACATTATATAAGTATTTACATACACAAACATATACATACACACATATCCTTATACAGTTATAATTTGCCATTCATAAAAAGGCACTACATTAATTATAAACTAAGACTGTAAAGAAAAAATTCAATAATAACAATTAATTTATTTACAGAAATGCTATACGTAGTTCATGTATTGGGTTCACTAGTTTCCATTTCAGTTGATAAAATTATTTTTATAAATCTTAAAATAAATTATATGGGATTTTTAAGATCAGGTTGAAAGTTGATGTTCGTGGTTTAAATATAATATTAACATATACTATGGAACATGAAACTATAGTATTGTACATCTATATACAGTAGAACTTCGTTGTCTCGAACATGGATGGCTCGAACACCATATATTGCGCGAACACTTATCTGGTCCGGAACGAACTCTTATTCCGATGAATGTACATGTACATGTATGATATGATGAACAATACTTGGCTCGAACAACCCTTAACTCGAACTATTATGCCCAGTCCCGTCGAGTTCGAGCCATCGAAGTTCTACTGTCTATTGAATGTTACTATACATTAGATAAAGTAGTGTCTGCAAGTTTCACTTTGATAACTTTTTGCCTCTAGGTAAATGGTTTTATTTACAAAAGAATGGCATGTTATCCAGTGTGGCAGTAACAGCATTTTAGCAGCAAACTGTGCAAATTTACCATATTTCACTGTGGTAAGACATACAACCAACCATATCCGTTATAACATAATTATTTGATGCTCGGTATAAAACATGGATGCCAATTGATCGCTTGACTAGTTTACATTGCATCCACGCATACGGTATTTAGCCTCGTGCTGCGAGACTTGGCCAAGTCATCGTGTATTTTTGTCTATTCATCTCGTGTGAAATTCAAATAAATCGCAAAGGGGGTTAATGCGCATGAAACCATAAATATATCTTCTACATCCAGACAGAATGTCGAGAACTAAATCTGCAAATAAATGGTGCTTTACACTTCCATAACGTATAATTCAATAGACTCTTTATCCTCTTGTCTGCGAAATGGGAAAGCTTTAAATGTTAAATGTTGTAAGCATATTTGTGAGGCACGCCACGTTAATGTGTAGGCGGCTGTGAGAGTGCAAGCGTAACTTAATGAATAAACTATTGTCTTAACTAAATATATATAACAATCCTTCCTGACGAGAACCTCTTAATCGTATCAAATTTGAGCGTGGGAAAATACAGCTGTTGGATTTCTTTTAACAGCATCAAGTATTGGGTTAGGCGTTGAAACTCGGGGTGTTAAAGTGTATGTGCTTGGGAAGCAAAGACGCCAGTGTGTGAATAATTCGCCATATTAGGCTTTTGGGAATATGTAAGATTGATTTAAATTTTTTTTCACTCGATTGCGAAGAAAAAGTACAGATTTTTGTGAAATGCTCTCTCGATTCCAATTCCTGATTAGAACCATTGCATGATATTGTATCTGAGAGACCTTTGAGTTAACCACAAACTTTGGCGTGAATGGAAATTGGCAAATACCCTATACGTACATCTTCCCGCTTTTGTCATAGTGTACAAGATGAAAGCACTGAACACAAAATAAGAAAATATTTCTATTAACTAACATGAACACTTTTTTACTACCGACATATTTTTGTTCGCCAAACTCGAAATGAGCCCATTGATTTAAACATAAATAAAAATTAACTCCAAAGAAGGCAAAAGTCAAAGTCGTAAAACAGCGAGAACATGTAGTATAAATTGTTTCAGCGCTTATCAAATCTGCAGATGAACTATCATCATAAAAGAAAATCTAATATAGCCAAATACTTACGAAATAAAAATTGGCTACTTTTATTTACACTGTCTTGTCTTTCGACCTGACGACGGGGCAAGAGCGATGTTGGTTGTATCTGTTAATCAAATTGAAGCATCCCACCCAGACTTTTTGGCTATTGACCGTTTCAAGGCAGTGAAACCTATTGGCATCATTTACCTTTCAGAGATGGGTATTCTGGAGTACTGGTAAACCTTTAATGATCCAAGGGAACAGTGAGGTTAGGCTAACCGATCGTATGTTATCCCTTGATGGCATACACTACCGGTTAATATTCAATCAATCAATCTTCTTCTCTCATTATGTACTAATCTAATGCATTAATTGTGTTCATGTCGTTTTAGTTGCAATGTTTTGAATGTTAACTCTTGTGTATGATATATACATCTTATTTTTTTTTCATCGCTTTCCAAATTACGATGATTTTAACCAGACATGTTCAACAATGGTTTGCTCTTTGTTTAATTTGTTCCATTATGTGATATTTAGTATCACACGCTATCTTATCTTACAAACTGCTTGTTTTGCATTCTTTTTATACATCGTGTATAAAAGATACGTTTCTAATACGCAATTTATATCCAAAATAACAACCTAAATTGAATATGCTTTTGATGACGAACTTGCTATTCAATGTGTCTGGCCGATCCTGTAATTTAGTTCCAATTGTTAAATTGTATAAAAGGATGTAGCTTGAAGTGAGCGTTCTTTCTTTTTGTTAGACAAATGTAGACTCCTTCATACGTGCCAGATAAAATCTATTTTGAATAACAATACTTCTTGAATACCAACCCGACATATAAATATCAACTCCACGTAAAATAATTACGCGAAAAGTTGGACAAGTTCAATAAATACCAATCTTTTCCCCTCGCCTAATGTTCCAGTACAATGAAGTGGCGATTAAAATGAGAAAAGAATATATCGGCCAAAACTCTTGCCAGTCTTGATATGGTATTGTGTGTTCTGAAAAGACAAAATGCTGCCAGGCATACAATATAATTCCAAATTTGTGTCATATTTTGTTCCCAGTTGAAAAGCTTTATTGATCAAAAACAGTCTTCCTTTAAAGGACCACGTGACTATCATACTCATGCCCACGCTTGATATGAATTAATCTTTACACCATATAAAAATATTTAACATATCATTGTGTATTATTCAACATAATAAACTCGACAAGGAAGGTTATCTTGCAACAACTTAATACTGATGACGTCATTTTTTGCGTTGTGTTCCACATTTGAACACTTTTCCGATCGTTGCTTAACTGTTTATTATGTCAATATTTTTTTTACTAAATATCATGACTAAGCTGAATAGCTTCCATAAAAACTATATTTGTTTTGTTTTAATTTCATTTATCAGATTTAGAATAATTCTCAGGCACATTTACCCCGGTTGTGCACACACACATTTGTTTGATGGACTTAAATTAGTTGTTGCTTTTATTAGCAAAGTCCTTAAAGTACAGAAACCTGAGAAAGTAATGGTTGAATTGAAATGGCAATATAACGTGTGTGTCAATATTTATCTGAATGAGGATAATCAGTAATTCAGAACTAAGCTTTTGAATTATATTTTCAGCAGTAGATTTTAATGGACATCCTTCCGTTTCTGAAAATTGTAACAATTTATAGAACATATGTCCTTTATTTAGAATAAAAATATATTGTTGACACAGGTCATGATTAGACAGCAGAATAATTGATCCAGGATGCCCTCATCTGAATGTTCGTTAACTGACCTTAGCAGATTCATAAAAATCTGTCATATATATGTGACAAAAATTCGGGATTTATACAAATTTCAGATTAACTCAAACCAGTTGAGTTACATTTCCGGTAACGTTTACATTTAGAATGAAGCGCAAATGTTTTTGAGGTAATCTGGAATTTTGTAAGTCGCACTAATCTGTATATCGGTGAAATAGAACCCTCTAACACCGAGACAGTCGGTGGGAGCTAAGAAATCTGCACATGTACCCACAATCGAAACTTTTGAAACATTATCCCGGCACTATATTTAACAGGTTCTGTCTATTGTTTAAGAATATTTCCATTCGAAGAACAAACAAACAGTCAGTAAGTAGGCCGTATCCCTGTTCCTAGAGTAAAATGTCGTTAAAATACAAACATAGGTCACTTAATCGCTGGTTCGGGCACATATTTAGTAGACTATTAGAACAATTAAAGGAGAATGTCGGTGGAAGTGAATTAATTAACAAGTGAAAGTGGCATAACTTAGTACATGTTGAAAGTAAAAAGTCTTCCTATCAAACAAACTCAGACTGGTTGTAATATAAACGAAACATTTAATTTCATTTTTTATTCTGAAGAAAGAATTGCTCTCAACTTCATCTTGATATTCGGACAGACATTAAACGAATAAAAAAATCTTGCCACAGTACGTACGCATCGTTACACTGAATTAGTTGTTTGATTATATAAATGGGTGATAATTTACTAGCCGTGTTATTGTGATTCAGCTATTATTTAGGTCAGGCAATAGCGGATTTTTTTTGTAAAACGACATAATAAAGTGATAGTATGCAAAGATAGTATTCATTAAAAGTTACGGAATATTTTTGAGAATTTTTTTAATCTTCTAACAATGTTTATAAAGTAATTTAGGCAACATAGTAGTCATTTTACGTTTTATTTATAAAACAAAGTTAAAAAAGGCATCATAATACAAATAAACAATTTTGTTTTGGAAATTATGTGAATATACCGTTATATTATCTCAATCGTACTAACTTAAATGTGGTAAACTGAAGGTTTGTTCCAAAGCTACCTGCTCTCTTTACCCGCCTCAGTAGACTTTACAAAGTTATTATGTAATTTCATGCAGACCATTCTTGTCCACATTTCATTTATTTGTTTTTACCAATGTTTACATTTACTGTTATTTATAATGGCAGTCAAAGGTTAATCATTTATTGTAGTCGTTTAATATGAATTGGCTAAATAGGCATCCTTTCTCTAAATATGCACTGATATATATGGATGCCAAACTTCCTCTGTCAATGAAAGTATTTGTCCAGATATGTACTATTATGCAAGGTTTAAAAGATCGGCACAAATCTTAGACAATAAATTTATGATCGAATTGCCTCAGTATTTTTGACCAATCAAAGATCAAAATTTCACATAATTGGCTGATCTGGTATTATCAAAATCGACAAAAAAGTTTTCAGTTTTCACTTTATTTATTTTTATTTGTTGCGCCATTTATGTGATGGACGGAGATATGTTAAAAATATCTTATGGCAGGAAAATGAAAGAAAATTGCTTTAAAACACAAAGTGACAAAATTATCAGATATTCAAATCGATCGCTCTTTATTCATCAATCAGTTTCACTTCCCCGAATGTAAAAAAAGGCTAACGACCAGTAAATGTGCCAAATTGTCACAAAACTATGATCTTATCAACTAGTTCATATCAACCAAATGTCGACCTGGATAATTCCTCGTTGTGACAGGGTTCCAGGGCCTTGATTAAATCGCATGCTAGCCAATTGCGTGTACTATTTTACGATGTTAGTCTAACGGTACAAAGACATCATTTTGCATTTGTTGGTCGGGGTCACGTGTACTCTATGAAATACCTGTATTGTAACGGCATTGTCTTTAATTCTGTTATTCATTAAAAGTATCATTGTTCTGCAAGTCATATTTTGATTAAAATAATCAAAAGCTTATGGACTAATGTAGTGTTAGAAATAAGCATTTCTTCAAATGAGTGTTTTACCACTTAAATTTGTATGCAATGCTTTGTTTCAAAATGTTAAGAATAAAAATGAACATTTTAAACATATTCCATTTAGGATTAGCAAATTAACACTGAAATTGCCAGCATCCATTGTTCATTTTACCATCTATTTTAAATCTCGTTCTTTATTTAGAAATGTCAATGCTTAAATACCCGCAACTAGAGCTTCATTGAACATTCAGTTTAACGTATTATTATTTTCCCGCTGAAAACGCAAAATGCCACCTGTTGTTTTTTCTATTCTAGTAACGGTTAAAATAACAACAACAAGAACCTACATAAAGATGGAAAGACAACTGACCGAGCAAAATATCGTTTTCAATTATTCTAATTTCAATTCAACTTGCACGTTGAATTTCTGTACAAAACAATACCATTTTCAGCACATTGTGTTTTAAACTGGTGAAGTACTTAAGATAACAAAATGTGTATACTGTAACTAAAAAATAATTTGAAATTTTACTCCAAACAACAATGGTTTTAATTCAAGATCATGTTGCATAATTCAAACATTAGAGAACATCTATGGTTACATACAGCTTACATTTTATGTACAAATATTCTATGGTCTGTGAGCTAGGAATGATCAATTTACCAAATTAATAATTCTTCATGTGCTTATTTATCAACATTTAGTGGAAAGATTACATGTATAAGAATCCATCATGAGTATCTCTGTTGGATAGAAAAATCTCATCTGAGGGTTCGAAATTACATGCAGGGAAGAGGAAAAAGCCCCTCAATATTCTACTTTTAAAATGTGTGTTAAATGCCCAAATTCTTCACATATATATGAAGAAATGGACATTTAAAAATTTCTACATAAAAAATATGTACTAGAAATTACAACTGTTACATCTGTGAATAAAGAAATATATTACAAGAAAAAATGATTTAGTCCCAGATTTTCGTCAGGTCATGTAAGAAAGCTACCACGCGACATGAAAGATAGTTTTCAACCTGTATCGCATAAAGGCAGAAATGGGAGACACGTTTTCTATCCTTCCCTACATGTATAGTCATTGTCCACAGTAAAAGAGAGGTACAAGGTAGACAATTTTGAAATGATCATTGAGAATGTAATGGATGACAGCAACAACTATAATTATATATTAAATAAATTAAAGAATATATCTACATACAAACTTAACCAAACATGTTGAACAAACAATATCATAATCTGTTTAAATACTTTGTTTCGTTTCAGATATGGTAAATGCATGCGATGGGGAATGATATGCGTCCCAGAATCCAGTCTCAAATTTACAAAATGCTGTAACGGACTTAACTGCATGTGCAACATCTGGAAGACGCATTGTAAATGCCGAGCCAAAATCGGATAAATGTGTTCTAACCATCGTAAACACAAGCGCCATGTTGGACTTATTCATATAGCCCTTATAGGGAATTACAAAACTGTAAAATTGAAAATAAATATTTTATAACATAGTTTTGTATTTCATAAATCTCGGTTACCATTAATGTGGATGTTGGTATGTTGATATGTAATCCAATTAGAAACACCAGAATCTATTTATATATTTTAAACTGACTAGCACACTATTTTAGATAGTGATTGTTATGTTTCATTTACTTAATCATTTTAACAATACATTCATAGATAATATTCTACAATTCTATCATACTTGTCCCATGCTAAAAGACACATGGTGTAGCCAAAACCCTTATCAATAATAAAGTTCAATGAATTATATCGTCTTAAAAGAAAATATTGACTCGCACCCCTGTGCAATGAAACAAAACTATTCAACCACTGGAAATACAACTTTATCCGACATAAGAATGTCACCTAGGGTGTTTTTTAGTACATTTGAACCTGGCACCGGATGCATGTCAGTGTTAAACTTTAAACTGACAAACATGATCAAAAGGGCCGAAATTCAAGATGTACGCCACATTTACGTATTTTCCAACCTTATTGAGAGTTGAAAACCATGTTTTGAATAAATACAAATTGATACTGCTCTACTTGTTTTGTTTTGACAATTATGTTTGATAATCGAAAGTAAAATAAATATAATTCCAATACACATGTACAGACCCTAAACCGCTCAAGTACCCCAATTGCACGCAAACGGAGTGCACTCAGAGCGTAAGCGGAGCGCGAGCGTAGCGCAGACGGAGCGCGAACGGAGCGCAGATTGAGCGCTGACGGAGCGGACATGGACCGTAAGCAAACGCTGAATTTTGAATAATAAACGCACTCCTGAACGCATGAAATAGATCGAGTGCACTCAGACACGCTGAATGCACTCAGATATGCTGAGTGCACTCAGTAGCGCTGTATACGCTAGACACAGTAAGATAACTGATAACAGAACTATTCGTGCGCTACTGAGTGCACTCGTTCATTCGGATATACTCTTTTTTTATTATTTGATCGTGAAGTCCATACTTAAAATCGAGATAAAAAATAAATTTTCTTTCACATAAATATAAACCATTTAGTTAATATAAATGTTTTACTGTAAAACGCATGATAAAACTTATTTTGGTCAACAATTTATCAATTATTACATAAATATCAATATTTTGCTGATCAATACAATGATGTTTAAAATACCTATTATACAATAGACGACACATCAATGGTTATCTACGGTTTCAAGGCTAATTTAGTTGCATGTTTAAGCATGATTTGGTTTCCGCAACAAAAATATAAATAATTATATATTGTGTAAATAACAATTCGAAAAGATGTAATTTGCCGTGTTATTTCGATATAAATTAGTTATAGAACATACAAAACATGTACGTTATTTCGATTTAAGTGTATACTGCTCCAAATACAAAAATATCAAAGCATGCGTGAATCAAACAAAACATAGCTATGCGTTAAAATTATATGATTATGATTCTATTTGTTTGGTTTGGGTATTTCGGCAAAATAAAAATTACCAATTTTCAATTTAATTTGGACTTTAATTTTATATTTTCCCCAAACATAGTTACACTGAGTTTGTGCTTAGTTGTAAACACATATACGTAAACTGTTATATTGCAATTAAAGTGGAAACATTATACTCATGCACATCTCATTAAAATAATAATAATAAATTAATTGTATTCTAAAATATAAAGTGGGTCAGTAGTACAGCGGATAGGGTGCTGCTTCAGACGGCAGAGGTCGCAAGTTTGACCCAGGCTTTACCCGACCTCTCGAAACACAATTCAGTACCAGATCTAATAAGGGAATGCACTTGAGAACGATATGCATAAGCTCCGAGCTTACTTGACAATCAAGCTAAATTAAATTAATGTAAAATAAATGTATGTATGCCAAATTAACACGACAGACCGAAATAACACATTAGACATAGGAAATAAAAACTAGCAAACGTAAATTTCTAGGTGACCTTTTTGAGGTTGTGATTTTATATTGACTAAAGAACAGCTTTTGATCATGAGGAAGGTTTAAATAAACAAAAACGAACATGTATTCACTGCCTATAAAATAGTAAATATATTGTTTTCCCGCTTTCCTACAAAATCGATACGTCTGGTCACGTGCACGTAAGCACGTAACAATTAAGCCACTATAAAAGTTGTGAAAGGGGCAACAAGTAAGAAATGACAACAATAATAATAATAATAATAATAATGATAATAAAGAAGAAAAAATACTCAGATAATAATAATATGATAATATAATAATATAATAATAAAGTAATATAGCAATAATAACAATTATATTAGTAATAATAGTAATAAATAATAATAAAATATAAAATAGATATTAAAAATAATGATGGTAATAATAAAATTATAAAAAATCTGCATATTGTAGTATTGATTTTGACTATATATTTCTTATCCAATCACATGCCGCGGGTTAAATAAAGATTCATTCATCTGGCACAAATTATAATCAAAATGAAAATTACACACCGGCAGGGTTCTTTGTGATCAATGGACCGATAAATCACCAATTAACTATTTATTGACACACATGTGGTTCTCACCATGGGTATCTGTTTTTATGATTGCCATGCAACTCTGCCTTCATTATAGTAATTAAATTGTTATATTAATTGTGAACGACTGACCAGATGAACATACGCACGTATCCAATATAAAAGCTGTAAACAAATAAAAAAGTCAATATGTATATTATAATAATAGCTCCAATGATAATAATATTTCAAAAAAATAAAACAAATAATGAAAGTAAAAAATAATACAAATAAAATACTACATTTTTACAAAGAATTATTTAGAGACATGTCTTTAATTTTTATTAGTTTTAAAATTGTAGGATTGTTTTATTTTGTAAATTAACAATTCTGATCTGTTTTTTATACGAAATCGCTATGGCAGCTGTGGTAAAATGACAGCCCTGAATACACATCCCTTTATACGTGTATGTCACACTTTCTACCATTCACTCAGAACTGGCGTAGGGTTTTCGGTTCGTTAATTTAATTATATTAACATCATGATATTTACATACTAAAGCGTTCTGAAACTTCGAATAACCAATATCTTAAATGATTTTTTTATTTGTTGTTAATTGGCTGGCAGTTTTTCTTTCTTATCTTTTCTTTTCAATCACATAATGTTGGTTCAATTAAAATTCATCCATCTGGCACGAATTACAATCAAAATGAAATCATACATATCTTCCGTGGTCAATAGACCGATAAGTCACCACTTTAGCATATATCTTAATTGACACGGCTCTCACTGGCATGTGACGTAACGTAATCAACACCACGGGTGTGTTGCTGCGTGTCATAAAATTAGTGTTATAGCACAGTGGGTGTAGTTTCAAACAAGTTTAATATAGTTTGTCATTTTAAATAATATATTAACATAAAGCATACTATCAGTACAAGAATAATTTCAGAAACCCACTGAAAAAAGTTTATTGCAAGTATATTAATATACATAATGATAACGAAAATAATTATAAAAACTTGAAATATCAGAATATCTTTTTTTAAGTTTAGTGAAGCCACATTTGGACCCAAATCGAGAAAAAACACTACAAGATTATTATTTTTCAAAAATCATTGATTATAATGTCAAATTGCATCGCACAGATTATAATAAAATTTTCATCACCCATGCAGTGCATATTATTGATTATAAAGCTTATTTTAGTTTGAACATTAACAAAACCAGTGATATATCCACATGTTTTTAAGTCACTGCTTACACTGAGCAGATTTATGGATTATCATAAGGCCAACGAGGTATCAACAGTATGGAATTATTAATTAAATTTAATTATAAATAACAATTTATTTAGTTTATGTTGATGATGTATATGTAAATTTTGTGGACAAACTTTATTGCTTTCCTGTAACAAACGGCTACGGTATATCAAAGAAGATACTGACGCAAACAAATGTCGTTCTGGATAACAGAAGCCGGTATAACGTGCGATATTCTTTGATCACATATCAAAACATAGACACTTCCGTTAAACATGCCTACTATCAACCTTTCGCCCAGCGGGTGACATAATCTGTAGACAAACAATCGGATTATGAATTAATTTACCTTGACTAAATCCCATGGATACATTTAATTGCTCCATTGGAACAGATTAAATTAAAAAGTCAATATAGAATCAGTTTAAAGAGTTGAGATGTTGCGATTGGTTATGGGCCGGAAACCGAACTGAGCGAACTGAAAGTTGAGTGAACGCTGAACGAAGCGAACGCTAAATGGAGTATTAAATACAGCACTCAGCTATACAGCGCTCGTGAGCGAATACTTGCGTTTGTGAGTGCATTAAATTAATCGCGTTTAATCGAGTGCACGCAAACGGAGCGCGAACGGAACGCGAACTAAGCGCGAACGGAGCGCGAACGGAGTGCAAACTGAGCGCAAACGGAGTGCAATTATGGGGTACTTGAGCGGTTTAGGGTCTGTATGTTAAAATGGCTTAAATTAAAGACGACCTTCAAAAATTTAAATCTGTAAATTAACGTAAAGCAATAATTATCGTTCAGTAACTATTTTTGAATTAGTGATAATACATTAAAGAACTTTCTATAAGCTTTACTAGGTCAATTTAATAAATTATTCCTCTTGATGGTTTAAACGTGATTATAGGTACAATTGTTTAATTATACTTAATTTGAAATAAACTGTCAATTATAATTAGAATTATAACAATTGCTTTGGTGTGCTACTTTTCATATCAATGAAAACAATTTCCAGTTTGTATTACATTGAAGCTGTCGTAAAAGTTTTAAACACAAATGAGCAAAGTGTTAAATTGACTTTATTTATATACATAGTGTATTTGCTTTCGTATTATACCATTTAAATAATTACTGAGCTGAGTTTGTTCTGTTTCGGTTGTTATGTTGATATGTGAACAAGTAGCTGATCGTCCACGACATGTGAAGCCAATTTCACATCGCAAGCCAGTTAAGAATAAGAGCAGTTTTAAAACCTAACGTTGACATTAAATATTTGTGTTCAAATTAACATTTATATTCTCATTGGTCATGAGAGCAAATCTGTTGTATTTTATCTGTAGAAAATGTCGTCTATCTATATTAAATCGATCAACTGAAAGAGATTTGGTTCATGTGTATCTGTGTTCATTATTTAACCTTTTCTTATACTCTTTAACGGAAAACCACACTACTTTAATATACTTCATTTCCTAATTGTGAAATGGAGATGTTTCTCTGGTCATTCTGATAACATGAATATGCTATCTACAGCTTCCAAACACTTTAATTGCATCTGATCAATTGTTAACATCAGTTCCGTTCCCTCTTGATATAGGTAAGTGGATTGATCAACTGTCATCTAGATTTTAAACGAGCAAGTGCATATTTGCAATATGTTGTTGGCAAAAACGAATTATGTAGATGCAAGATTATATATTACTTCTCTCCCGATTGTGTCCGTTAAATAGCAATGTTGGAGCACGTCGATTAGTCAGTCACAGTGTAGTAAGCGTTCAATTGCTATGAATTGTGGGACAGGTATATAATTCCCTGCATTTTCGCTGGGGGCTAAAAGACCTGATTCAGAAGATATCATATTCTGTAATAGACTACCACTTCTTAAGTGCCCTTGTTTTAAATATTTTGCCTTTAAAATCTGCTTGATCAGTTATACCTATTGTCTCAGGTTTATGCAAACTTTTAGGAGTCACACCCTTCCATATACTATTAAAGCAGTCACCGACACTCTAAACTTTTATGATAAAAGTTTTAATTTAATGCGTATTCATGAAGTATTTGGGCTCTTTGAGATATTAAACCAATGATTTAGAATATATGTGTGATTTTTTCAGACGTTGAATAAAAGGCCGATGTCTACTTATCAAGCTAAACATCAATTTAGCATGTACAGCATGACTGTATTTATGTAAGGATTTAAACAATCATTTTATACATACCTACTGAAATATACAATAAATATTAAATTAATTAGTTACCCGAGCCAGTCTGGTTAAAATTGCCCTATTGTCGGTTTCTATTGATACAAAAAACATATTCATATTTGGAACACGAGTGAAATGCGTCTTCAATGTCTACACTGGACAAAAGATGAAACGATTGATACATTTGAGTATATTTTAAAGATGTCATAAAACCTTCTTGAAGTTGGAAATTAATATATGGGTTCCTGGTTCATTTGTTATGTGCAACAGGCTTATTAGCTTGGTTGTACTAGCAATCACTACCAGAAACATTTTCTACATGGACATCTTAATGATAACATTTTCTTGGGCGCCAGTTGTGACACATGGACGACCACTATATCGCAGGTCTTCATTACTTCCTATTTGTCGAAAATGTGTTGTCACACTTCTAACAGCACCGATAAAGTGAACGTTTCTCTTTTCCATATATTACTTCCTTCATATTGATTATGTTCCACTGACCACAACAAAAGTAATGAACATTTATTAAGCCTTATTTTAAGTCAGTAGTCGTTAAGGGAATTTAAAATTGGTTAAAAACATATACTCAACTGGCCCCGTATTGCCAAAAGGATATCTATTTAAACATGACAAAAATAATATATTGCAAAGGAATTTCATAACTTGGGCTATGCGCCTAAGTTAAACAAAAATAGATTTCAAGCTTAAAAATGCATCATATTGGTGACATAAATGAGTCACGTGATTTCATTTTGAATTCAATTTTATCCGTTATGTACAGGGGCGAATACAGAATTTCAGTTTAGATAAGCGCAACACAAAATCTGAACGGGCACACATGTTTGTAGTAGAAAAATTGTTTCATCTTAGAAAAAGTCTGAATGACGCCAAGTAAGATTTAAATGCTGTCTATTTTTAGAATGGAGATTTCGTTTCCATTCTGATTGAAATATAAATTTTGTCATGTTTTGGTGGATTTGACATACCAATCCATATGGATTTTATTTATTTATGATACTGAGATGCTCTTTATCAATTTCAATAATCGTGTTATCTTTTAAAATATTTATATACTTTTTCCCCAGATATATTCCCTTTGAGAAGCAAACCACTACAATACCGTCATAAACTTTCATAATTATTATGTTTTACAATTGCAAGATAGTTTTCTTTCCTGAACTGACTTTATTGATCATTCTTTAAGCTTGGTACTCAGCCTTTATACAGACATCAATTTTGCAACTCCTTCATTGTTGATTGTCAAAAAGTGAAACTTTCCTTAAATTCAACAAATTCCTATCACGGTTCAACAACTATTATAAAGATACATTGGCATTTTATAAAAACAAAAATGTGATGGGAAACCACTATTTCACCAAAGATTATACCGACGTTAACAAATATCGAAATTGAAATGTATTATATAGCTACACACCAAATGTTAATTAAATACATAAAATATATAAATCATATCTGAAGTTATTTATTGGAAACTCACGGATGAAGACAGACGAACAAACGGACACTAAATGTCCCTTCACCTTTCGTCGAATGGCAATAAAATTTATTATAATTTTGCAAAATAATTTTCGAGATTTTCAAGATAAGCCATGTGTGAAAAGCGCCTACTGAAAAATTGGTGATCATTTAACAGTAATAATTTCTCGTGTAGTCGCATGTATCTTAATATGGTTTTCTCTGTGTTTTTGTAATGGAAATCGTATTTGCCGGATTAAAATGGATAATAAAAATACGTGAAAAATACATATACGGGTCAATCAACTATTTCCATTATTGGCGTTGATCTCCAATCTATAAGTTGACCTACTTCCTCAGCCAATGAAATCGCTCCGGGAACGAGACAATATAGCAATATCTAAGCCAGTTATAAGTAACATGGAATATTCCTCAAGAGTAGACAACTTATACATAGACAAAAGCACTGTATAAGTTAATGTGTATATGAATTTGTACAAAAACGGCACACCTGAACCAAACCTTTTACACAAAATCGGAAATTGGAAAACCCCTATTTAAAATGTCTTCCATTACATAATAATGCATAATTATTGTCTATTAATTGGAATAGGCTTTTAAACCTATATATTTGTTGATAAACTTTCATAATTTTATGTTAAAAGCATCACCTTAATCTCGCATTTGCTCCTTCGTTGCGGCGAGATAATAAATAAAAATAAATGTTTGTTTCTCTGGAATATATTTTATTTTTTTCACCGTGTGAGCACTATGCGTTATTGTCAAGATTCGCAAATATATATATATATATATATATATCAATACGGAATAAGGTTGCACAGGTGCGATATGACAACATTAACTATAACTTAACTACGAGGGGTGATCCAGAAATAACCGGACTGCCCCTGTATCTTTTCATTGTACAAATTTCTTACATGAAAATGTCAGCAAGACGTACACTTATATTCATGCTAAATCAATATCTAAAACGATTTTCATTTCAGAAAAAGTAATTGTTATTTTATTCCTTACTATAGCAACCAATTGACGTTAAAGTGAGGCTCGTGTCTTTTTATGCTTTAAAGTGTAAAATTCAAGTTAAATTGATCAACTTTTAAATCTGATATTTTGGTGCTGAAAAGCGTGATCTTCGACGTCATATAACAAAGTATCAACGTCATTCCTGTTACCGTTAGTAAACAACTATGCATTAAGGAATACGACCGTTTTTTATTAAAGCATCATTTGAGTCGCAAGAAACGCGCGCAATGATCAAATTTTGTTGTCAGCTTGAACATTCGCCAATCAAAACGTATGAGATGATACATCAGGTATCTACGGGGATGAAACTTTCACGGACGCAGGTTTTTAATGGCATGCAAGACATCCGGCAAGCATATGTGCATCTTCTTCGCCGACCACCAGGGGATGATTCTCCAGCATGCAATGCTGATAGGACAGGTTGTTAGTCTTGCGTATTATGGAAAGGTAAGTTTCATTTGAAATTAATAGTTATTTGAATATAACTCTACTAGTAATTTATTTGCGATAAAATGTTATTATGTTTTAAAATTATATGTGCAGTGTGTGCTACGCAGTTGTCATGTTAAAAACATCTGCTTAAAACTCTTTTGACTTCAGGTTCTGCGTAGAGACTTAACGCGTGCGTTGCGCAGAAGAGGAGGCCCGGTTTTAACCTCGAATATGTATTATTACACCAAGACAACACGCCTGCCCACACGGCACAGATGACTACGCCGGGTACCCGCCTGCTTAGCTTTTGGTTAGTGGAATATCCTGTCTCCTCTCTAGATTTGGCCCCTATGGACTTCTGCGTGATTTCTGTCGTGAAATCAGCTTTGAAGGGTTACAGGTTTGATTCATTTTAGGAACTGTCTTATGCGGTACCTCGTGTAGTGTTTGGTTTAGACCCTGAATGGTTTACGGACATGTTTGATCAGCGAATCGCTTGGCACGATAAATATATTACACTTAAAGGAGATAACATAAAGAAATTACCAATAAACGTATTGTGGCTAGTAACACGACGTCACCCGACGTTATTTTGTGTTTGATGATGCTCCCCGTATTACTGTTGCAGGCAGTTTGTTTATGCATGTAGCTTTATTGTTTCTTTAGTAAACGTCTTGAAATGTTCAGGTATCGTGTATTTACAATTGGACATCATTCGGAATGTTGTTTTTTTTTATTAATGTTACACATAACATACAGAAGTAATAGACTCAAATCCGGTTATTTATTTCTGGATCACACCTCGTATATGGGAGCGTAATAGGATTCGTAATAAATAAAATAAAGGCTGAGAATAAATATTACAATAATATTATGTTAGAGGATCCATGTCGCTGATGAGCGCGCATTATCTACTCGTGTACCTTCCTGATATATTTTGAGATGTCAAGATCAATATATTTATTATTGATACAACTATATATAAGATATAATATATTCAAACCACTGCATAATTTATATAAATCAGTAGATGTACCGAAGATGTCCAATATTTTTGTATAGAAAAGAGTACATTGTCCGTTTGTTGAGACCAAATGGTTGAATCGGTCCAGAACGATTGCACGTCTCATCTAACCAAATAGGGTTATAATCTTTACAGACAATGGATGCATCTGGAAAAAAAACAACATGTACTGTGTATGTGTAGCACAAGTGATAAAACGCAAGTTATAAGTCATTGTAGAGCTGACAGGCTTACGGGTGAGTACATCAAAGTACATTAGATCAGTGCGTATCATTTCTCAGATTTAGAGGTGTTTTCGGTTCACTGACATGCTGGTCTTCACACTGTCTGCAAGTCATTAAGCAAACAACATTTGATTTGCAGTTTGCGTTGTTTCTACGATATATTTTTGCACCAGTCCAATGTTTGAAAGTAAGCAACAGGCAATATTTTGCATGTTGGACATCTAGGTCAACTAAAAGGACCTGACTGTCCTTTTTTTTAATTCGTTTGGACAAATTTCTGACAACAACTGGGGAGTAGATACTAATGACCGTCTGTGGATTTGGTGTGTAACATTTAATCTTAATCTTTATTAAACAACTAGGTGAGCTGCAAGGACCTGACCGTCCTTTTTTGTTTCTTTTGTGATCATTTCTGACAACAACTGGGGAGAATATACTGAATACCGTCTGTGGATTTAGTATGTAACGATTAATCTCAATTTTACTTGACATCTAGGTAAGCTGCATGGACCTGATCGTCCTTTTTTTTATTGTGATAATTTCTGACAACTTGGAAGTGGATACTGATGACTGTCTGTGGATTTGGTGTGTAGTATTTAATCTCAATTTTTATTGGATATCTAGTTAAGCTGCAAGGACCTGACTGTTTTTTTTTTCTTTTTATTGGGCGCATTTCTGACTAGGGTATCATGGATTTCCCTTAGGCGGGTAGAATGTTCAATTATAGGCTAATGACTGCAACGATGTTTTTGCCAGGTTTTATCTCGATCGTGCGTAATACAATTTACAGAATCGTTTGAGAGTCGAGTATTTTATTTTTGTTTTGTAGAATAAATGTTCTGTATTGTTCCTTGTGTTTTGAAATATAAGTTGCAGTGGCATTTTTGGAATTACCACTTTTGGGTAAATATTGTGAAAGTTCATTTTATCATGCCTTGAAAGTTTCAGAAACTGAGCATAATATCTTAATGTGTAAATCCAAACTGTATGTTCTTACAAAAGTGATTTAATGATAACAACTTAGGAGCAGATACTGAAAAATATCTGTCGGTTAATGTAACATTATTTTGATCTCAGTTTTGTTTATATGTATTCACGCATTGGCATACTTCCATATTTATAGAAAAAAATATAAATTGGTGTCCGGGTTTTAAATTTAACTTGAAGTTATCATATCACATTGTACAGTTGAATTTCATTTGTTTTCAACAGTTATTATCTGTTTACGCAATGCTAAACTCCCTGATATTAAGATAATGATACAAGTTCGTGTTTGGTTTATACATTTAATATAATGTCAAAACACATTTTAACAGTTTCATTTTATTTAAAAAGTATTAAATTGCACAACTCTTAATGAAACCTGACTGCAATCTATTTTATCCGCAATATGTTGTCTGTCAATGTCGTGTACTTTGTTTTTAAACACTACTGGACATTTGAATGAAGATTTTTGAAATATAAAAGTGGCGAGTTAGCTTTTCCGTTCAGTATACCTATATATATATTTATATACATAAATTGAACAAAACCAAAAACAATCATTATCATACAAAACAGTTGTCATTATAAAATAGTTTGAATAGAAAATAGCTTATAATATAAAATTACAAACACACTCATGTAACATACACTTGTTATCATAATGATGCACATTGTGAGGTTACATGCATGTCAGAGAGGTAGGCATGTTGCAACAGCACAACAACACGATATTGATGGCACGGTAGCACGAGGGTGATGGAGCGATGACATGATGACGAAGACATCATGGTATATTTACGGCTGCACTATGGTGATGGAGCGATGACCAGATTACGAAGACGTCATGGTATATTTACGGCTGTACGATGGTGATGGAGCGATGACCAGATGACGAAGACGTCATGGTGTATATATACGGCTGCACGATGTTGATGGAGCGATGACCAGATGACGAAGACGTCATGGTATATTTACGGCTGTACGATGTTGATGGCACGGAAGCATGATGGTGATGGAGCGATGACATGATGACGAAGACGTCATGGTATATGTACGGCTGCACGATGGTGATGGAGCGATGACATGATGACGAAGACGTCATTGTATATTTACGGCTGTACGATGTTGATGGCACGGAAGCATGATGGTGATGGAGTGATGACATGATGACGAAGACGTCATGGTTTATTTACGGCTGCACGATTGTGATGGCACGGTAGCATGATGGTGATGGAGCGATGACATGATGACGAAGACGTCATTGTATATTTACGGCTGCACGATGGTGATGGAGCGATGACATGATGACGAAGACGTCATGGTATATTTACGGCTGCACGATGGCGATGGAGAGATGACCGGATGACGAAGATGTCATTGTATATTTACGACTGTACGATATTGATTGTACGAGATAGTAAGATGTCGATGGAGCAAATAGTACGAAGAAAAGATATAACGTCTCACGACAAAGTTACACCCTTTTTTGCTACGGTAACATGATTCTTAGGCTTAAAAACAAGGCCTATGTAATATGGTTTTGAACTAAAGTAAAAGTTGGTAAAGCATATACTGCAATATGACATCACTGGTGTTAAAAAAAATGAATTGTATACGATTTCAACATATGCATGTATTTAGGCGCATATGAGGACATATTTTGTCAAAATATCAGGGTGTCACTGCACCCTCTTTTAAAAAAAACAATGTGGTCAACCTTCCAGTTATTGTGAATTTTTATGTGGGTTTACATTCCTGCTATGAAAAAAAAACTTCTGTCTGGAATTCTTTTTTAACATGGAAATCCTAAACATTATTTATACAGAACAAAGAACGAAATTCAACTGTGAAGTAAGACCTTATAAGCCATTCCTTCGTTACCTTGTCATTGCAACATTGCTCCATCATTCTCGTGTAGTAGTGGTATCGTGTCTTCTTCATCGTTCCCTTGCCCAATAACCATCATGTCATGGTTCTGTCGTGTCGTCATCGTACTATGCCGTCACCAATATGGCATCGTATTGTCGTGGCAGTGTGTGTACCAGCTGAAAAGGCGAAAGCACCAGGGCCCTAACGGAATTAGAATTTGTCTTTACGCCATTTCTCATGTTTACTACATAATGTTGAATTTTCTTTTGAGCTATCGCTGAAAATACATTCCAATACGTATTCTATTAAGATACCGATGTTATTATTTAAGAAAATGTCATGCTCAAACACAGTTTGTGTAATATTTTAAATAAACACAAATTAAAACTCAACTCACTTGAAACTAGCAATGCCCATTTCAGTTACAAAGTTACGGGTATTCATATTTATTTGGTTGTAATGAGTCCAATCATTAATTAGTTGAGTATAAAATATATAAAAACGTTGATGATCTTTCAAAACCGACAGAAAATAATTGATGGAAATAATCTCGTATTAATTGAATTTATTACAACGAGGAACTTACATTCGATAGTGTTTATGTATTATTGCATTTATTAAAATAATCGTTATATAACTCGTCATCATTTCATTTACTGAACTGTATCATATAACTTGCTTATTACTTCATATTTAAGAACAAATACAGTTCCCGATTTTGAAGCATTCATACCATATCTATAAAAAAAATAACTAGCAAAAAGAAAAACTTATTGCAATAAACAAAAACAAACTTAGGTCACACGAAAGTAAATGGGGAAACATGTAAACTATAATAACGATACTGCATACAGCTTCTCATCTTCTCAACCGTAAATTTCTACTTGTTTTATCTTTGTTCCTCCTCTACTATTTTTAATCCGTTTTTAATATTTTCTTTTTATATTCACCCTTTAAAAATTACTCGTAGGACATTGAATGCATGTTATGTTATCTAAAGTTATCATTTAATGTGTTAAGTTTCAAAATTGAATAATAGCTTATATTGATACATGAAAATTTTTGTATAATATTGTATTATGTCTCACATGGAATAAAAGATATTAATCCCAAAATAATCGTTTAAGATATATCTCGTGATGCTTAACCAAGCATAACATGTTTTTTACAAATGTGTATAAGAAATGAGTACGAATTTGAGTACACAATTCTGAAAAATGTTGCATATATTTTTTTCTTTTAAGGTAAGCTTTATAACAAAAGAGAAAACATAAGATTGTTTTATGATTTTATAAACTGTTGTATTTGTAATTGTCATATTTAACATATACTGAAAGGAACAGCTAACCCGCCATTTTTTTTTTTTCTATTTTGTTATAATAATGAGCAGCGTAATCAAAACGTGCTTGAGTTTTTTCTGTTCAATCCAATAGTCTTGCCACAAATGTTACAAATGTAATGACGGTGACTATTTAAAACTATTTACAATTTATTTATTTAATTGATACTATTGGAGATAAGTGAATATATAAATGCAATTAAGGCCATTATAAATTAATGGCTTGATTTTCATCGACATATTTTTTTAAAAACGGGCAGGGCCGGAGGATTTGATTATTATTATTTTTATTTTTAATTTTTTTGATGTTTCCCTATTTTTTATGAAAATAAAAAGGGTCTGTGCGGCATGAAAATTAGGGAGTCGGCGGGGATGACAATCTAGCAATTAATTATGGCTTAAATATGTGTTCAAGAAAATGAAAAATAAATATAAGTCATGCCATAAAGTTATGCACTTTTGAGCAAACTGTACATCAGTCCGTATGGTTCATTTTCCTTATATCATATCGTGATATGTCAGCGTGTCAGATTGATTAGATGTCACGTTGAGTAATTGGAAGTTTTCACTTTCTTGTTTTCATCAAAGTCTTGTTTTGTTAGGAAATATCCTATTAGTTCCATTTCGCTAATAATTACCGTGTTTGATATTTAGTTACGGTATTTATTAATCAAACATATGTTGAACATATACTTGTTACGTTTCAGCCAATGATAGGTGATATTATAGAGTAAATGCATAACGACATAATATAACATTATACATTGAGGGAATCGACAGACGTTTAAGTTACGCCACTTTACACTTCTTCTGACAGTTACGAACTACCTTATACTCTAATGCGATAGACACACAGTACGTTTTGTCTCTAAGGACAGTCACTCAGTACTTAAATATCTAGCAATAGACATTCAGTACTTTTATCTCTAAGTACAGTCACTCAGTACTTAATTCTCTAACAATAGACATTCAGTACTTTTATCTGTAAGTACAGTCACTCAGTACTTAATTCTCTAACAAAAGACATTTAGTTCTTTTATCTCTAAGTACAGTCACTCAGTACTTAATTCTCTTACAATAGGCATTCAGTATTTTTATCTCTAAGTACAGTCACTCAGTAACTGTAATTAATTCTCTAACACTAGACATTCAGTACTTTTAACTTTAAGGGTAGTCACTCAGTAATTAAATATCAAGCAATAGACAGTATGTACTTATGTCTATCTCTAAGGGCAGTCACTCATTACTTAAATATCTAACAATAGAAACTCAGTACATTTGTTTCTAAGGGTAGTCACTCAGTACTTAAATCTCTAGCAATAGACACTCAGTTATTTTGTCTGTCCCGAAAGTCAGTCACTCATTACTTAATTTTCTTACAATAGACACTCAGTACGTTTGTCTGTCTCTAAGGGCAGTCACTCAGTTCTTTAGTCTCTAGCAACAAACTCTAAGTACGCTTGTATCTAAGGGTAGTCACCCAGTACTTACATCTCTAGACATAGACACACAGTACTTGTGTCTGTCTCTTAGGGTAGTCACTCAATACTTACATCTCTTACAACAGACACGCAATACGTTTGTCTTTAAGGGTAGTCACTCGGTTATTAAATATCTAGCAACAGACACTAAGTATGTTTTGTCTATAAGAGTAGTATCTCGGTACTTAAATATCTAGCAATAGACACTCTGTATTTTTGTCTCTAAGGGTAGTAACTCAGTACTTAAGTCTCTAGCAATAGACAACTCAGTACGTTAATTTGTCTCTAAGGATAGTCACTCAGTACTTAAATTTCTAGCAATAGACACTCAGTACGTTTGTTTGTCTCTTAGGGTAGTCACTCAGTATTTAAATATCTAACAATAGACACTTAGTACGTTTGTTTGTCTCTAAGGATAGTCACTCAGTACTTAAATCTCTAGCAATAGACACTCAGTTCTTTTGTCAGTCTCGAAGGTCAGTCACTCAGTATTTAACTTCTAACAATAGACATTCAGTACGTTTGTCTGTCTCTAAGGGCAGTCATTCAGTTCTTAAATCTCTAGCAACAAACTCTCAGTACGTTTGTCTCTAAGGGTAGTCACTCAGTACTTACATTTCTAGCAATAGACACTCAGTACGTTTGTTTGTCTCTTATGGTAGTCACTCAGTGTTTAAATCTCTAGCAATAGACACTCAGTACGTTTGTTTGTCTCTAATGGTAGTCACTCAGTATTTAAATCTCTAGCAATAGACACTCAGTACGTTTGTTTGTCTCTAATGGTAGTCACTCAGTATTTAAATCTCTAGCAATAGACACTCATAACGTTTGTTTGGTTCTAATGGTAGTCATTCAGTATTTAAATCTCTTGCAATAGACACTTAGTACGTTTGTTTGGTTCTAATGGTAGTCACTCAGTATTTAAATCTCTAACAATAGACACTCAGTACGTTTGTTTGTCTCTAATGGTATTCACTCAGTTTTTAAATCTCTAGCAATAGACACTCATTACGTTTGTTTGGTTCTAATGGTAGTCACTCAGTACTTAAATCTCTAGCAATAGACACTCAGTACGTTTGTTTGTCTCTAATGGTAGTCATTCAGTATTTAAATCTCTAGCAATAGACACTCAGTACGTTTGTTTGTCTCTAATGGTAGTCACTCAGTATTTAAATCTCTAGCAATAGACACTCAGTACGTTTGTTTGGTTCTAATGGTAGTCATTCAGTACTTAAATCTCTAGCAATAGACACTCAGTACGTTTGTTATTCTCTAATGGTATACACTCAGTAATTAAATCTCTAGCAAAAGGCACTCATTACGTGTGTTTGTCTCTAATGGTAGTCACTCAGTATTTAAATTTCTAGCAATAGACACTCATTACGTTTGTTTGGTTCTAATGGTAGTCACTCAGTACTTAAATCTCTTGCAATAGACACTCAGAACGTTTGTTTGTTTCTAATGGTAGTCACTCAGTATTTAAATCTCTAGCAATAGACACTCAGTACGTTTGTTTGTTTCTAATGGTATTCACTCAGTATTTAAATCTCTAGCAATAGACACTCATTACGTTTGTTTGTTTCTAATGGTAGTCACTCAGTACTTAAATCTCTAGCAATAGACACTCAGTACGTTTGTTTGTCTCTAATGGCAGTCACTCAGTATTTAAATCTCTAGCAATAGACACTCATTACGTTTGTTTGCTTCTAATGGTAGTCACTCAGTACTTAAATTTCTAGAAATAGACACTCGGTACGTTTGTTTGTTTCTAAGGGTAGTCACTCAGTACCTAACTCTCTAGCAATAGACACTCAGTTATTTTGTCTGTCTCGAAGGTCAGTCACTCAGTACTTAATTCTCTAACAATAAACACTCATTACGTTTGTTTGTCTCTAAGGGTAGTCACTCAGTACTTACATATCTAGCAATAAACTCTCAGTTTTTTGTATCTAAGAGTAGTCACTCAGTACTTACATATCTAGCAATCGACACTCAGTTATTTTGTCTATAAGGGTAGTCACTCAGTACTTAAATATCTAACAAGAGACAATCAGACCTTTTGCCTCTAAGGGTTGTCGCTCAATACTTAACTCTCTAGCGAAAGACACTCTTTATTTATTCTCTAAGGTTTGTCATTCGGTACCTTAATTTTAAGCAGTAAACTCTAGCGCTACACACTCATATTTTTATTCTCTAGCGGTTCCCTAAACAGTGGCTTTCATACAGAGGTGATGCGTTTGTCTAGAATGTCGAGAAGATTACACCTTGTCAGTCACATCTAAACTATTTAACTTCAAATATGTGGTTACCAGTGACATAAAAGCCCTTCAGCATTCCCCGAAAACGAGGATATTGTCCACCACATGATAATGATTGTTAGTTAATTTGAAAGAGATATTCGAAGACGTTCAATACAATGACTATAATAAAACATTTTCTTCATAAATAACTCGATATAGTCTGTGAATTGAGTGATCACGAAAGAGAATAGACCGAACATTATTTTATGCAATGTCGATATTATCGAAATGAACGACTTCTCTTACGTAGCTCACTATAATTGTATTATATCAGTGTAAATGCAGTTTTATTTGGCCAGGATACGCTTACAGAGCAAACTAGTATCACTTTATTAACTCATGTTAAGAATTTTAGTAAGGACACCAACCAAACGTTTTTATAACCAAAGTATAGTTTGCTATACATACCTCCCTGACTTTAGATCCTTCCGTCGTTCGTACCCATCTCCATAATGTTTTTTCCATCTTTAAGGTCTCACTACACAGTTGAATTTTGAATTTCTTTGTTCTATATAAAATAAGGTCTAGGATTTCACTGGTAAATAAAGAATTCCACATAGAATTTTTTTTAAAGTATTTTTATTTCATAGCAGGAATGTATTCACACATATAAATGCACAATAATAGGTAGGTTAACAACGTTGTTTAGTTTTTAAAGAGGGTGCAGTGACACCCTGAGCTTTTTTGAAAAAAGAAGTCCTCAAATGCTCATAGATACATGCATATGTTGAAATCCTATAAAAGTCACATTTTTAACACCAGTGATTTCTTATTGCAGTATATGCTATGCCAACTTTTGCTCTACTCATCTGCAACAAGAAATCACAGCCACTATGAACTATTTTGACAATATTTCATAACCAAAGTACATAGGCCTATTTTTTAAGAGTAAGAATCTTACTACCGTGGGAACAAAGGGGCATAACTGTGTCGTGAGACGTTTACCTTCATTAAATAGTTCTTACATGTTAAATTACTTTAGATATGTTAAATGTATTATATTCCATAATGATTATTATTATATAATCTATACATAAATGAATTCTGATTGGCCAGAATGATCCCTCATTGAACAAAATACTATATAATATTGGACAGTTTTTACTTTGGGTTTTGCAAAACTGTTTATAAAATTACGGTATACCACGGTGACTAAAATAGCAGCTGGAAATCTCAAGTGTTAGCCGACCGCAACGAAGAAATTAGAGAGGTTCTGAATGCGGCGCTGTTTTCAAATGGCTGTCAACAAGAGATTCCAGTAAACGTATTGATGATAAGGATCCCGATACGACAAAAAAACAACTGTTCAATCAATTCATTTATTTCGCTATTTTTTTAGAGAGAAACAATTGAATGTTTAGTTGGAATATAAAAATGATTAACTTTATCAAAGATTTGGTCGACTGGTGTTAAAACATTGAACTAATGCAAGATTTTTTCCCGCCATGCTTCAAATCCCACCCGGGGAATTTTATTTTCAATATCTTTTTAAAGTTAAATTTATTGCATTCTTTGTTTAAATACTTTTGTATCATGAAACGTATAATCTTAACTTGGTGACTTTTTTTACATTTCCCAAATGATAAAGCTAGAAAATGCACATAATTAATTTATTTATATTTTATAGAATAAAAGTGTTAGCTGTGCAATATGATGAACTATGCACCAGAAAAAAATAAATATTTATAATATCGTATAATTACTTTGTCGGGAAGGGACGTAATTAGTGACGTTAGAATTTGTGGACCGACCCTGTTTAGCAAATTTGTAATATACAAAGCAATAAAATAAAACTTTACGTTTAAACTAATAAATCAATGTGAATCGTGTTGTATATGTACTATATGTTGTTGGTTATGTATTTTTTTAAGGCTGCATGTCCTTTTGACCATATTCTTTCTTATTTTAGATATGAAAACAAACATAAAGATATGTGAAATGAAACATGTGAAATATTGTAAAATTATACGGGTTTTTCTTATTCTATTTTTATAACATTATAGTGTTATAGCACCAAAGAGCGAATTATACGCATAACTACACAAAGTTATATTTCAAACATATTTATTTTAGATCGATTGTGAAATAAAGTCTTACAGCTTAGACAAAATAATTCGAAGTCTTCCTGGGTAGTGCAAGTACTAGGATCCAACACACGAATTTCCGATGATTGATCCAATGTTCTACCACTGGACTACGAACTTCACACGTAATCTTTAGGTAATGTCAGTGTCGTAACATGCTGAATAAAATTACACTCGTACATACAGTAACCAACGACAAACGTATCGCGAGACGAGACTCAAAGCAATTTGACGTGACGTGACATCGCAGCAGCAAGACAAATTCGTGGCATCAATGAAATTATTTCACTAAGTTGTGGACGTTTTAATTTGGGATTTGAATGAGGTTTGTTTATGTTTTACAATTACGCCGAATTTAGTGTTAAACCTCATTTATCAACCAATAGAATCATTTCAGTTTTTAAAATCGTGTCGCTTTTACTTTTTAAAAGTGCCTACAAAATTATTTAATTAAGTTTGTTTTGAATCATAAGTATTCAGTTATCACTGCGCATGCGTGAATAACATTGCACAGACTCCGCCTTTTTTGCTTTGAATAAGTCATCTTCAAACTACAAAATCCGCTCAAGCTATGCTTAGAAATGGCATTAGCAACGGATTGGCTTTCAAACTTCAATCATTCTTTCATCGTCGCTTCGCCCAGAGTTACATAAACTGTCAGTCAAAGGTTAGTTTTCCAAGTGATAGACCGAACGGAAGCGGGGTTCCAACTGACCATCGAACCATGTTATTCTTAATTTATTTCTAATCAAATTGTATGATATTTCATATTTGCAATTAAACATCTGCCTACGTGATAGCATTACAATTTATCTATTCATCTTCAGCAAATCACATGCAATGACACAGTTACACGTGCAGTTATCCGTAAAGTTATACCTGTCACTCATTAATCTTCTTCAATATGTTCGTGCGTTTAAACGCATTCTTTGTGTATCTATTCGTGAGTGCGCTATGATGCCGATACAATACTGTATACGGTTTATCCATAGATATAATATTATGGATGTTCGGACATTGATTTTCGGATATACACGGAATATTCATGAATGCCAGGTAAATCCTAACGCACAATACTAACTCACAGTTGGCGTTTACAAAATCAACATCATAAAGAAAGTAACCGTATATCATATATTCATATTGTCATTACCACGTGTAAGTAGCCGAGATATTTTTACTAATAGATGTACGTACATGATTGCCTGCTTTCAAATATTTTTTTCCGGCCTTCCATTGATAATTGGTCATCTTGGAAATATTTCATTTTAAATGAAATGGTTTGCTATGCCTAGAACATACAACGATCGAATGTTCACACAAACTTAGGCTTTACAATGCTTTTATTTTGGCAACATAATTAGTATGTTTTAAAATCAATTGACGTAAGGGAATATTAACTGTAGAATGGCACTCGGGTAAAGTAAAGGTTAGGTAGTTTAATATATAGCTATGAACACATAAACAGAAAACACGAGGAAGAATTTCGCTTTTCTCTTAAATGTCAAATTGACTGTAGGGATGTAAGGAGCATGGTACATTTACGGTTTCATTAATGTGTTCAATACGTGCTTCTTGTTGCAGTTAATCGCAATATAGAGCAATACATCAGCGTGCATAATTGCTTGACATTTAAAAGAAAACTAAGGTTTCGTCTTAGGTCTTATAATTTAAATAAAGAACGACCTGTCTGTGACCAGACACTGTTTCCAGTTTTAACTCTTATAGCAAATTAGTAGAATAAATAAAACTATGGTGATAATTTTTTTTTATTGTTGCCACCAATTTCTCATATGGGCGACATCTCCAAAAGAGTATTACTTATTTTAAATCTTTGGAAGATAGTCAAGAGGTACAGAATACCCTTTTGTAGCGTCCCTGGTTCGTTTACAAACTCGGTGTAACGCACCGATACATGGGACCTCGATTTTTGTTAAAGTCTCATCCGAAAGACTGAAAAAATATTTTTAGTTGGAGGGGCGGGGAAATAGAACCTGCGGAGTCCAAGGCTTTAACCACTGGACCGCTAATCCGCTCATAATAAAAAATAGATAAGGTGTTCTTTTTTAATTCATGCTTTAAACAATACCTGCTATTTTGTAGTATTATCTTGACCTTCAATACTTACAGATAACCTTAATTAGAATAAGAATATAGTGCCGAGCATCTGTTTCTTGCCATAACATTTAATATATTCAGTGAAGTGATAAATGAACTCAAAGGTCTCTTGCTTACATATGCTATGGACAACTATGTATCTTGCTGCTGGAACATAGCATAGTGATATGCTAGTGAAATTTTGGAAAAACGATTCGCTTTTATTTGTACATACCACGTAAGAGTTAATACGTGTTTTTTGTGAAATTATCAGTGATACATTTAAGATATGGCTTCCATATAAGATGTATCTAGAAACACACACTGATACAGACAATACTAATATATATAAATCACCGTACCGTTTAGTGTTTGTCTGCTAGCTCACGAATAATAAATATTATGTACGGTTGCACATTATATATAAAAATCAGTTGTTTATTAATTAAAGGTATTTGAAAGCTGTATTTTTAATACATATTTTGATGCACAGTTGGTTCAGAATTTCATTGGCGGTTTTTATAGATCATGTTTGTACCAGTTCAAGTATAATTACACGATTGCATGTTGCAATCATATGATCAAATGACCTTGCACGCACTTGCGTGAACGAATACAAAGATACAAAAAAAATCATTTCTATTCAGCATCATGTTACACCGAGATACCTGTACGCTTAAAAATAGTCTATAAAGGTAATTATGTTTACGCAAGAGTGTTTGTATATATCTATTGTATATTTAGATTATATCCTTAAGTTATAAGTTAAACATGTTATAACCACTTTAGCCTTTGTTTTAAGTTTTTATAGGCTATCTTCCGTGGCCGCATTGACTAAGGCACAATTTTAAGATCACTTACCTCTCACCGCTATGGTCGGAGATTCTAGTCCCGCTCGCACCAAAAACTTTATGTTAAAAGGTTTGGCAATTACTTCGCGGAAGGACGGTGGTTCTACTTCAGTTTAGGTCTGATGTTTTCCTTCATAAACTGAATATACCATATATAACCTGAAATATGTTGGAAATGGCGGTAGACCCCATTTAAAAAAAGCATGTGTATGGTAAGTTAACGAATAAGCCTATGGCATATCTCGAGATGGAGAACATTTCAGATATGATTTGTTTTGAAATGTTTGTATTTTTATTGAAATGATATTTATCTAGCAAAATATGTTGTAATCAAAAGGCTCAGTCACAATAACAGCATAGACATAATTATGATCAACTCATAGAATAACCATACCAATTACTTGCACAAAACAAATGAACAAATGTACCAATAGAAGTAACCTCGTTAGGACGGCTGGCAAAACCACCACTTTGAAGTTTCTATCCTATTTCATCCTTCCTCGCTCTTGCCCCATCGTCCCATCATATTTACATTGTGAATAAGAATAGCCGATGTCGAACATAGTAGGTAGATTGTTATACTGATTGAAATGTTTGTTTCATTGAGGGTGTTGGCGTAGAGTGCAGTTAGTTGTAAGTAGTAGAAAAACTATTCGGATGGTCATGCTATGTGTGGTAACCTTGAGCAAGATACTTTTCCCGCATTTGTTTTGTACTCTTTCCACCCTCCAAGAAGATTTGGGGTGTGATTTGTCAAAGTTTAAAATTGAAAAACTAGTAGAAACAACAAGATTGAATAGTTATTTTATAGCTAAAAAAATTGTGTCCTACAAAAGACATAATAATCCAAAGACACACGAATTAATTATACGTAGAGTGTGGTGATAGTGTATTTCTTGTGTTGGTGGTCTGTTTTAGTTGATACGAGTTTAAATATTGATCGATATTATGTGCATAAACTGTATTTGGACAATTGATATAAATTTTGTCAACCTTTTTAATGGTTTCATATTACTGACATACACAATAGCTTACTTTTTATATTTTGTAAAAAAATAAAACTATGATCAATTATAATGAAAAAGCATGGAACAAATCGTTATATTTTTGCTTTGGAAAATATTCACCATTTCATCCCAGTAATACACTTTGAAGAATTTATTTCGTATTCAAATTTATTCCGTGCACTGGTTTCATTTTTAACATGCCGACTTTGAAAACTTGAAAGACATTTATTCGAACTATTTTTTTTGTAAATCCTTTACAGTATAATTAAGTTACAGTTCATTAAAAAAAATTAAAAAAAATTACTAGTTAAACCGAAGAAATGAGACATTACGCTATAAATCATCAGGAATTAATTACTAGGAACGTGTAGGAGTTTCTCATTAAGGATGCGTTTTTATACTCTTGTTTTTTTAATTAACACTATTCTTAGGTATGCGTTTTAACAATTTGAGATGAGATTTTAAATTGCATTGCTTGAAACAAGTGAATGTAAATGAACCAGAAATCCGCAGTAAACTTTGTAGGTGTCTTAGTTTCTTAGTTTAAACAACATTTATGTTTTCCCTTTCATTATTAATGCGTCCATTTGAAACCTTCATATTCCAATTCTTAGTTCGAATTAAACCCACACAAAACAGTATCATGTGTATACTGAACAGTTTTTTAATAATTAATTATTAATTAGTTATACAAGTCTGAGACCCAAATTAAAAAGGGAAATTTAATATATTTTATTATTCATTTGCGTCAGGACTGTCTTAATAAATATATATATAAGAAAAGTAGGGTCATGTTTCGTCTGAGTGATTTGTTAGCGCTTCTTGTTTCCGCGTTATCAAGCTTTTCAGTTCTAATCACGACCAGAACGATCATACTCAACAGGGACTTTTTTTTTGCCAAATATAAATTTGTTCACGTATTTTATATATGCAGCACATCAAACAATATAGCAATATTTCTGTTGTGGATATAGTATTATGTCATTTTCAAAAGTGTTGCATAAAATAAACGAAACGATACAAGAATATCAATCAAACTAAGAAGGCATATAGATATATATTAAAACCAATCAGTAATTAAGTACTCTAATTTCTATTTACAAAATGGAAATGTAAATATTTACATTTAGACATTATACATCTACAAGAAAAAGTAGCATTCAAACAACATAGTAAGGCATCATAACTGTACACATGCTAACAAAGCATCGCGTAAACATAATAAAAAAACATACTGCATGAATTCACAATTTCAGAATGAAAATATGTTCACAATGATCCATTTAGAAAATTCACGCCATTTAAATCACAATATGGTCATAACAATAGTAAAACTATGTTTATTTATGGCCAACATTAATTCTATTGAAAGGAAGCACTTCCTCTTTCCAGTTGTACCTGATACCTCAAGATGATAGTCGAAGTAAAATATTCGATGCAAGAATGGTTTAGCACCATAAAATGCTAGGTAATACAGATGATATTGCAAAAGTTTTTTAATTGGATGTCAGCCCGTATGTTTCCGGCTAAGAATAGAATCCCTGCCAATCTCTGCAGAGGGGTAGCAATCCTCCGAAAGGGTGTCATGTTCATTTTATCATTTTTTTGTCATGTTCACTAGTGTGGTTAAATTATCAACCACTGTGTGGTTTCAGGGAGCCATATAAGTGATGGCAAGAATAGGACCACCGTGGCTCATGCATGTCGTAAGAAGCAATAAAATTTGAGTAATAAGATAAAAGTCTGCAGTTCTGCAGGTATCAAGGTTCTAGGTTCGTTCTGCATATTCATTTGTTGGTGTATTATTTTTTTTAAATCTGTATGTAAATTTGTTGTTTTTGTACATGCTGAGTGAACCTGGAATCGTCCTTTCTGTTGGCGTCGAATAACCTATAATGTGTTGGTAAGCCGTAAAACCCTATTCATTCATTAATTGGATGTTTAATCATTAGAGTATAATATGTAATAACGTATGTACTACACAAATATATATTTATGTGTGGTATAAAAATGTATAATGTAACATTTGTAATGAACAGAAGAGATATTCCCACTTATAAAACGATAAAGTGGGAGGAAAATATAATCCCATAATCTATCATATTTTAGAGAACATTCCCGACTTAATTATAAATTATTATTATATTACAAACATTTTCTTTTGTCAAACATTTTTGTACTCAGAATAATTTCGATAGACAGTTGAAATTCAAGAAAAATATTTAAAATAAAACAATATGGCTTACATTTACACAATCGTGTGAACATGTATTTAGCGAAATCTTATCATGAATGATTTGTGGTGCAAAAATGGTACCAATACACCACCACCGTGTCTTAAAAATAAATAATTCAAAACATGACATTAAATTACATACTTTCTGTCAAGTATAACGTACATGTAGAAATAAAATGTGAACTCATTTATTTGAAGTACAATTGGTCGTTAAAACAATGTCAATGACAACATCCATTGATGACGTATCAATTATTATTTTTGCTTTGGCTCTTAAAAAAACCATATGATGTTACAAAAAATATTTGCATGAAATTACCTAAGAAGAAGCATTTGTAAATGTAAGGCTTTAACAACAGCTGTGGTGTACGCTACACAAACACAATGTTGGAATTTATACTTGAATGTAAATACTTCCAGAGAGAGAGCTTTGGTTATATCCAATCAATGTTATGGAAGTCCTACTAATACCCACAACAATGAGAGAAAAGGTTTAATGCTGAGTTAATGAGATTTACAAACAAATTGATAATATTATAAAAGATTTTGTACCATAGACTGATAGCTAATATAAAACTGTATATGACGACAGAAAAATATATAGTATAAGGTTACAATAACGGATTAAATATGTAAATATAGTCAGTTCACTGATGCAATTACAAACGGGTATGCTTCTCTTATTTAACCTTTGATCTGCGATGTATGAGGAAAACGAATAATTAAGAAATAATGTATTTTCATAAAGAACGCATTTACCTTTTATCTATATCAATTCAATGATTGAATGTTTTTTGTCGTCATTTTGACTGTATGATTGTATTGTGTGTACAAGGCTAATGGCTGTTCAATGGTGCTTGTGTTTATGTGTTAGTTGTATTCATTGAATGCCTTCTGTAGAGTATACATTTTCTTATCTTAGTTTGAGTGAAATGGACGACTTTATGATTCGAATATGTCTGTGATAATGCACAGATCAGTGAAAAATAACACGGAAAAGATTATGAACGATATCTCCAAGTGTACTATTATCAGACAACAATAAGCACAGTTGTAATAATAATAGTTGACATTTATTTTTTACATCTGCATACTGTTTGAAATATGAAGATAAAACAGAATCTGACAGTTATTTAATGTCGGAAATATCTTTCGATAAAGGATATCATTAAATTCTCAGCAGTCGCAAAGCGTTCTTGCTTGTTGTTGTTGTGAACTGAGTACTGTGTACGCTGTGTCATCTTTATTCGATTAAAGTATTTTCAGACAAGGAAATATGTTATATTTTCATTTATGCAAAAAATAACTTATATTTCGTTCTGTTGTATTTTAAAATGTTCTTAGATAGATAATGAAGTAATAAATGATTAAAACAAAATCAATAAATGAATATTATTATAGTAACGGTCAAGTTTGGTAAAAAAAACATTCAAATGATCAATGAAATAATGAATTGAAGTCAAACTATTTAAAATGATATCCAAAAGTGATAAAAGAAATTAAAAAAAAAGTATTTTTGACACATAAATGTGCATATCATAATGCCTCGACAAACTCCATGAACGACAAATTAATGGGCATATGACCAATTAATAGGCATATGACCAATTAATGGGCATATGCAATCAGTTGTAATAATTCGAATTGACGTAAATGTATACCATTTATTCTGATGTTACAATAAACATTTTATTGCAACAGTTCTTCAATATAAAAACAAAGAAATCCAATTTTTTTTTTCTGTCACATAACATTAAAAGGCGAGACTTTAAAGGCGTATTTAAATAAATAGTACAAAGGCATTTATGTTCCAATATTTTAGACTATTGTTTCCACAATTTTGCATAATAAAATCATGTTAATATGAAACATGATATTACCATATGACGAAAAATTGATGTTATATATTACGATATAATGATATTATCTTAAGACAATAACAATTATATATTAGCATGATATAATAAGTTGTCTCTGTTTTGTAGTGATGATGTGCCATAGATATATTACGTAATAATTCGACCCCTTAAAACATTAAGATGCTATGTGTCTCAATGACAACACCTCGATGCTCTAAAGAGTCGTTGTACTTCGAATTAATGACAAATTTTGTTACTGAACATTGTTTGCATCATATTGAATTATTAAAGCAACCGTCATTGCAGCTTTCTCAGAATGTTCTCTCCCATTTAGCAAAGTTACAAAGTTGTGTAAATGTGTCAAAATGCTATACCAAAATCAAATAGAAACATCTGTATATTAAATAGAATAAGCAGCAATCAAGGAACACCATTGGAAACAGCAACAATCCTATTTTTAAAGCTACCTTTTTGGAATAAATTTCTATTTCTTTGTTTTTTTATCTGGTTTGGTTGCATTGTGTTTTAATGCACACACACGTTAACACAAATGGTATATTGACATAAAAATCGTAAACCACGCAATCGAGTGATACATACGATAATGATGATACAATTGTGATATAGAAGAATAATATGTTACTTCTTGGCTGTTGTGAGTATATGTTGGTGTGTGCGTATGTGCGTGCGTGATTGCATATTTGCCTGTGTTCGTGTACGCGTGCCAGTGAGCGAGCGTGTGGGGTATGTTCGAGTGTGCGTGTTTGTTTTGCCTTGTTGGAATAAAGTTTCTACAATTGATACATTGATTTTGATATTTTAAATATATCTGGATATCCATTTTCGATTTATATGAACTTATTTGAATATGTTTTCGCCATTTTTAACATTTAATTTGTTAAATATGGCTTCCAGTTATTTCGGTGATATTTGTGCCGAGCTGCGCTCGAATTTTAAACCGTTCAATGTAAGAAATTAGTCATGCATACCAGTATACGAGATTGTACCAACTACGTATATATCGAACATTACACAACTATAAATGCTAAAAAGGAAACTATTTACAATTAACGTTAAACGGTCAGTCGCAAATATTTTTATCTGTAAAGTTCTATATTACATTTGTTTATTTTTTTACTGTAAAGTTCATGCCATGTTTATACTTACTTTTACCTAAACGTCAATCTCAGAAGAACTCAAAAAAGATTTTTATCGTATCTTTGTCAAAATATCACATTTTAGCTAAGTCATGGGGACTTTTCTCTCATTCCAGGCTGGAGAAAATTCAAGTACATGTACTACGAAATTAAATCCTATAGCTTACGACTTTGTCTGTTACAGAAACTTAATATTGTTTTCTCTATTTTCAATAAAATGGAGCAATATATATATCTGCATTTTACATGACTATATCTGCGAACAAAATAAGTATCTATGATGACAAATCTATTATTCCACTGTTTGATAATTTCGTTTTATTTTGTACCCACAAGACATTTTAAAATGTTTATAACAACGATAGATGTAAGCCGTTATTACATTTACTTTAATCGAATACATGTTATAATATGTTCACAGCACAAAGCTCGTTAATATAAACAAGAATGTTATGAGTCGCCTGAAAATATAACGATAACCATCATTTAAAGATAATATACTGTCAAAGAAATTCGGTCTTAACTACTGGTGGATAAATACCCCCACCGCACCCTTACAGAACAAAAAAATAATTACTATGACAAGGAAATACTTTAAACTCCCATACTATTCATCTGCTAAAATTGTCCCCGTACAGGACCCTTAAACATCCTAGCCCCTTATCAAAACTTCATTCACCCACTCTTAGGGATTTATTATGAGAAGAAATGCTTTAGAATGTTTTGTACACATGGATGCGAAATGGCAATGCTTTAAGATTATAAATAGAAGGTTTGTTTTGTGCACAAAGATGCGAAAATAAAAATTTTCATATTATCCCATAAAATTCTTATATATAAGTAAAAGTCACTTAACAGGGACCTATACATTGCAACCCATTGATTTGTAGAATATTCAATTCCTTACTGATGTAAGTTTGACAAAATGTTATTTCATAATTTCAACCGTTCTGGGGTCCCTTTTGGTCCCTTTTGGAAATTCAATCCATATTTTTGAAGCAAATCTAATTAGCTGAAACTTAGACAATGCTTCAGATCTCAAACTATAATTAGTATTGGACAAATGGATAATTAACTAAGAATTTTTCATTTTCCCATATAAAATATATAAAACTCAAAGTTTCCTAACGATGCACCTATATACCCTAGCCCATGGACTTGCAAAAGCTTCAACCCTATAGGCAATACAATACCTAATATCAATTATAAACATATTTGACTAAATGGTTGAGAAAAAACAATAACACATTTTAAGCGTATTGTGGCCCATCTTGGCTCCTTCTGAAAATCCAATACTCTTTATTGTACATAGCCTAATTTTATGTTACTAGACATTGTTTAATGTCTTAAAATGAACAACGTATTTGCAAAAAATGAAGAGAAAATAATATTTTTCCGTTTTCCCATAGTATTCCTATATAAATTTAGTCCACTCACAGGGCAAATTTGACTGACTTGTTGTTCAGAAGAAAATGTTCAATTTTAACCGTTTTTACTCTACCTGGCTCATTATGAAAAGTCAATCCTCCTGTTTGAACAAAATCTTATTTTCTATGACTAGATGATGCTTCAGAACTAAATGTATAATATTGCCCAATGCATGAAAAATATTGATTCTTATTTTCATTCAAACCCCTACACAGAGGAATAACTCATGCCAACTATGAACAAATCTGATCGGTTCTTAATCAAACAAATTTTGAAATGTCCAAATGTTAATCCTTTAAGGACCCTTCGTATCCTTAAAATAGCGGAACCCAGTCATTTTTATGAATCTGAATCTATTTTACAATACAATGCTTCTGTACAAATATACCGTAGGTAATATTTGTTTCATTTTAAAAAAGATTATTAATGTTTATTATAATGGCATGTGTCACCTAAGTGAGCCCTTGGGGTGGTAGTCATTTTAAATTCCAGACCATTTTACAAATCTAATAAAACTGTAACTAGTGGTCAATACTATTATGTTAGGTGGTTTATGAGAAGAAGATTTGTTTAAGTTTGTTTAATAATTTTAGTAACGGTAGCCATCTTGAGTTTTAGATCGAAATGAAAATCTTCTGTCACACAGTACATTCTTCTATGCAATAGACACATCCATATAAATTTTTGTGTTTAACTGACATAGTGTTTTCAGAAAAAGGTGCTGTAAACGGACCACAGTCGATGGACGGCAGACGACGGACAATTAAGCATTTAGTTACATCTGTCTTTCAAATTTCAAAATTGCTTTATAAATTCATTAACCATTGCTGAAAAAATAGGTGTGCCAAAACCTAACTTAAGGCACTCCATGTATGTATAATTACCCTAAATACTACAATTGCATGACAGGAATAAAATAAGTTGGTCAAGCATATCAAGAAATACTAATCAAACATTACCTGAAATATTTCTAGCAAGAATTAAAATAAAGTATAAGCTATAGTTGAGATGATCTTCTGTTTCAAGAGTAGTGTATCAATGTTTTACATATGCGATATATGCACTACCTTCAAATCATATGGTAATATACCAATTACATATACAATGTATGCACTTACTTCACATCATGGGGAAATATATCGGTACCAGTTCATGAAAATGGATCAATAGTTGAAATAATCGTGTACAGCATGCACAGTTTATCACAGCTGGATACCCTTTCATGAAAGTGGAAAATAGACTTTCATAAAAATGAAAATTTAAATTAAAAAAAAAATGTTTAAAGAAGTGAATAATTATAACTGAGCTCCAGGCCTTCACGTTTGGTAGAAAACTATTTTTTAAGTTTTCCTTATACAACACTTTGTTACAGTTTGACCCCTTAGGGTAGGCCAATTTCGCTACCAAGGTCATGGTTTTGAATATATTTTGTAAAACATCTAAGCTCAAGGCCTTGTACTACATACTTTAACCTGCTAAAAAGCTCTAACAAAATTTCTAAGTCTAAAAGGGCAATAATTCTGCCAAAATGCAATCAAGAGTTATAGTTCTTGTCTCTATGAGTTTCTTAGAGAATGCTTAACACACATGTAAAGTTTCATTCATGTCCAATGACGGGTTGATGAAATAAGTATTGACTCAAAAACTAACCTGATAAAATCTCTAACCAAATTTTCGAAAGGACCATAATTGTGTTAAAAAAATCAACCCAGAGTTTGGTTCTCGTTTCTGTGCGTTCCGTTGATGATGCTGAACACACATGTGACGTTTCATTCATATCCAATATGTGATGAAAAATGTATCTGCTTTAAAACTTTAACTAACTTTTCTAAGTCTAAAAGAGCCATAATTCTGCCAAAATACAACCCAGAGCTATGATTATTGTATCTGTGCATTTCAATGATGATGTTGAACACACATGTGAAGTTTCATTTATATCGAATGAGTGGTTACATAGATAACGTACCTGATTAAAATTTACCTGAAAAGTTAAGTCCAAAGAACCATAACTCTACCAAAATACAACACAGAGTTACGGTTCTGACTGTGTGTTCCAATGATGATGCTGAACACACATATGAAGCTTTGTTCATATCAAATGAGTGGTTGCATAATTATAAACCTTACCTAATATATAACTTTAATCTAAAAATTAAGTCGAAAAGGGCCATAACTATGCCAAAAAGTAACCCAGAGTTATGATTCCTGTCTTTGTGTGTTTCACTTTTAATTTGAATTTATGAAAACACTAGCATGAACACCCCTCGTAATATTCAGTAATATTGTAGTGAAATTAATAAAATTTTACACATGTTAATTGGTATCAATTCAAGTTTAATATCTCACGAATTACGAAGGCGAGTGTAACCATTAAGTGGTTAGAAATACCGTATTTTGAGGATAAGTTTTGCACAAATAGCTATTACAATATAAAATCATTACAACGTTATTGCCCTAAACGGAAGGACACACAGACGCTAAAATAAAATTAAATCAAAGTCCTGAATAGCTTAAGAATCGCCTTGCAGGAGAATGAAATGATCATACTAGACTGACATAATGTTTTAACAAGTAATACGAAATGAGCTATATTTATCAACTACCAACGTCCTACGATACTAAAGAGACGCCAGAAAGTCTCTGGCGCCTCAATAATACAATGATGAAGCTAATGTCTAAAACTTGCACCTAAACTTTAACATAGAGTTATGAACCCAATCTCTCCTCTTTACACGTTACACCCTTTTATGGTACAAAATGCCTCAAAGTAAAGGCAGTTACATTTACACAACGGTAAGAATGCGCGGTAAATCACAACTTGTACCAAAACTTTAACGCAGAGTTTAAAGACATTGTATGACCTTTACAACCCTGCAATATGACCTTGACTTTTAAGTTAGGAACCCAATACGTTTCATACTGCTTCAGAGTATAAGCATGCACGTTTATGCCAAGTGCCATCCATATAACTGCAAGCTATACACACTTGGTAACATCTTGCACCAAAATTTTAAAGCAGAACTTAAAGGCAACTGTGACCTTTTCACCCTGCAATATGACCTTTACGTTGAAGTTAGGAGCCCGATATGTTACATACTCCCACAGAGTATAAGCATACACGTGCAAAGTTTCATTCATAAAACTGCAAACAATGCACATCTATGTTTAGGTTGATATTGATTTTTAATATATTGCCCATACTTGTTAACCCTTTACTCCATAGATACGCGTTTTCCCGCACCAATCACAGAAGGCCTTTGAAAACAGTGCAGGAAGAGTTCAGATTGCTCGTAACGAGCAATCTGAACACTTCCTGCACTGTTTTCCACTCGGTCAGTTAATATAAACATAATTCGCCCAATAATTCAAAAGCGTTCTATATAAGGTGTCCAAAGGCGTCTATATTAGAGGTGTCCAAAGGCGTCTATATGAAGTAAAGGGTTAAAGCATTATGTTGGCACAGAGTATCAGAAATACTCCAAACTTGTTTTTAAAAACTGTACATAATTATACCATTTAAAAAAAAAACATCTATGGGAAATAAAGTACACGGTCCTAAACTTATTTTATGGAATGTATAGCGATTATTCCACCATATGTGACTAATGCTGTTTTTAATACAAATGGACATAAACACGGGTGCGGCATGATGTACCGACAATTAATATTGGTGCGGCGTGGTGTACTGACAATTAATATTGGTGCGGCAAGGTGTATTGACAATTAATATTGGTGCGGCATGGTGTATTGACAGTTAATATTGGTGCGGCATAATGAATTGACAATTAACATTGGTGCGGATGGTGTACCGACAATTAACATTGGTGCAGCATGGTGTACCGACAATTATTATTTACCAAGCTATTTGGAAGAACTGTTCCCTTTTACTATATCCGAGTCAAATCCGTACAATCTAAGAAACCATTCTGACTTTGTTACATTGACTAGGCGCACATAAATATACTCAAGATCAGTTATTCCTTCATCACTGGAACTTTGGAATGAACTTGATATAGATATCCGAGAGTCTACATCACTCCTATCGTTTAAAAGCAAACTTAAAGATCTTTTTAAACCTCCAATAGTACCAAAGTTATTTTTATACGGTGACCGATACCTATCAATTCAACACACTCGATTAATAAATAATTGCAGTAATTTAAACGCCGACCTATATGTTAACCACTTAAGAGATACTCCCATTTGTGCCTGTGGTGATGAATTCGAAGATGCAGAACATTTTATTTTTCAATGTGACCTTTTCAGAATTGAAAGACGGCAACTATTTACAAATACTCGTGAATTCCACCCATTAAGTACCAATAAATTATTATACGGCAATGCAGATCTAACACTAGAGAATAATCAACTTATTTTTCAAGATTTTCAAGAAATATATTAAACAGACAAAACGGTTTCAACCTGAATACTAACTTGAATTAACTGGGTGCTGTCACTGTTGTAGCGTGAACAGTGTATGTGGTGAGGAGTGAGTACTATGGGGACTGGGCGGCATGGTATTATTTGTGTTGTTTGTTTTTCTCTTATTGTTTTTTCTTTCTTTCAATATGGTTTTTCTTTTTGTACTAAGTTCCCTTTTCATTTTTTTTTCAACCCGGTAAACATATACATTCATACAGCCGCACTGGAGAGAACTGTAACTAATGTTGTTATAACTTGTAGTTCAATCCATTTGCATATGTTATATATTTTGTTATCATTTAATGTTCATTTGTATATATTGATATTATGTAACATACGTAATAAAATATGTTTAAACTAAAAAGTATTGGTGCGGCATGGTTAACCGACAATTAATATTGGTACGGCATTTGTTTCTACATTTTTTATCTAATTTCCAAACTTCTTTCACGCTCATGTGTGCGCCGCACCAATAATTTCCTATTTGTCTTGCCTTATGAATATCTTTAATTCGGACGAGGATGGTATTTGTCTGTCAAACCTTAAAACTTAAATGACCGTTAATGAGATTGTTATTAAGGAATCGTTTAAGTCAATTTGTAAAATAACTATTAATAGACTTATTTTCACACTACTGCTATACTTGGGCATTATATTAAACTCGTGTCTCCGCCCCTGATACCGTGATGCAAAAGATGGTATCTATTTTGTTACTTCATATTAACGCAAGAAATGCATTCTTATAAAAAATATTACAACAGGTAACGATAAAACATAAAAAAATTTAAATTTGTGCAATCACTATTTGATACGCTATATGGATATAGTGGACAACAAACTAACAAAAGCGTATGGTGAAAAAGCACTTTCGGCGATAATAGCGATAATCCTTTTCGCTTTGCTCGACGATCAATAAAAATAACAAGAGGCATAATAGGACTTGAACGCTTTGCTGGCAACATATGTTACATGTAAAATATCTAAGGTCTAGGCCTTAAACTTTCAGAGAAAATGTTTTTTAAAATTTTACTTAAAATGTGCTTATAACCCCTGTGGCCGAATCACGCTCGTTCAAGAATTCGTTCGAGATCTAATGGTTATATAACTGTTGTGCAAGTTTGATTAAGATTCAATGAAAAATGAAGGTGCTATCGCTTCTACAACATTTCCCTATATAGCTCTATGTAAAACAGTGACCCCTGTTGGGGCCCCAAATTTGACCCCAGTGACCCGACTTTAACAAATATTTTAGGGGACCTCCATGCATTGCTACATGTAATATATCTAAGGTGTAGGCCTTGAACTTCCAGAGAAAATGTTTTTTTAAAGTTTCGTTAAAAATGTGCTTATAAACGCTGTGACGGGAACATTTGTGACCTGGTTCAAGAACTCGTCCGAGATATAGTAGTTAACATAAATGCTGTGGAAGTTTGATTAAGATTCGAACAAATATAAAGGTAATATTGCGTCTACAACATTTTCCCTATATAATTCTATGTAAAACAAATCTTTTAGGGGACCTCCATGCAATGCTACAGGGAACTTTCAGAGAATTTTCTTTTTTAAATTTCGCTTAAAATGTGCTTATAAGCCCTGTGTGGTGGGGGATTTGTGGTCAAATCACGTTGGTTCAAGAACTTGTTCGAGATCTTGTGGTCATATAACTGCTGTGCAAGGTTGGTTAAGATTCAATGAAAAATGAAGGTACTATCGCGTCTACAACATTTTCCCTATATAACACTTTGTTAAACAGTAACCTTTGTGGCGGCCCCAAATTTGATCCCACGGACCCGACTTCAGCAAATCATATTGGGATCCCCATGCAATGCTACATGTAAAATATCTAAGGTCTAGGCCTTTAACTGTCAGAGAAAATGTTTTTTAAAGTTTCGCTGAAAATGTGCTTATATGCTCTGTGGCGGGGACATTTGTTGTCGAATGACGCTAGTTCAAAAACTTTTCCGAGATATTATTGTTATATAACTCCTGTGCAAGTTTGGTTAAGATTCAATGAAAAATGAAGGTGCTATCGCGTGTACAAGAAAAAGGTTAACGGATGGATGGACGATGGACGACGGACGACGGACAATTTACTATGACATAAGCCCTGCTGGCCTTTGGCCAGTAGAGCTAAAAAGCAAATGCTTTAAAATAATCCTAGAATTGGTTTTAACTCCAAACGTGGTGCCTTCTTCACATGTTTGCATCTATATGCAATTTGGATGCATCTCACAAGCAATACAAAACTCAACCCAAGAAGCGCGTTTGTACACTTCATCCCGGACGGGACATCCGGGACGGATTATCTCTGCCGGTAGTGCATCTGACTATCAATCCAGAGGTCGCGAGTTCGAATCACCGCCCGACTACACTCTACGTGAGGATTGATATGCGACATTGCGTCTCATTCGTCTCTTACTGCAGATTCAAGTGGGAAAGTTATCAGTTACTTGCGGAGATGGGGTGTGCTCGAGTACCGATTACCCTTCCATGATCCCAGGAAACAGTGGCTAGGTCAACTGGTCGTCAGAAGGCCCTTGACGCTAATCATCCCGGACGGACGGAAAGGCGACACCAAATCTATTTTCCTCTGAATTCAGCGAGGTATACTAAGATAGACAGTTATGCAATTTAAAATATATCTACCATTTTAATTATAAATTAGAATAGCAGCTGAATGTCATATCTGGCCTTCGTATTTGTACTAATAGTATAATTACAAAGAAAATCAACTTTTAAGCACATGTCTAAAATGTACAATGTTTCATAATTGATTTGTTTTCAGTGAAAAAGCAAGTGATTAGATCTTTAAAAAAACACCGGATATCATGTATATCTTTATAGATCACTTTAAAAACCTTTACCCTTATTTTATGCTCATATATGAACACCTAAATCGTTATTTTAGTTGATTGCTCAAGACACAACATATACGATGTGAGAACCGACTTTTATCATTTCAAGGGTATTCCCCTTTTTTTTTGATATAGTAGATGCTTTATATACCATCAAAATAGCATAAACAGAACATGCCATTTTGCTGCATTCTTTATCGGGCAAATTGTCCAAGATACGTTGAAGCATTTCCGTGCCAGTACAAACCAGCCTTTGCTGGCATATATGTGTCCCAGAAGATTTAACGCGGTTTCAAAATGTCCCATTTCTGAATGTTTGAAATTGTTTATGATCATGTCCTCCAAGTCATGCAGGGCTTCTGACATTCCGACACCGTCATTCATTGCATGCTGACTCTTGTACATGAGGAAGTACATGTATACAAGAGGATCTATGATTACCCACGTGTGCCGAGTAATGCCGCAATATTTTCTAGTAAACTTAGTTTGATGTGCTGCAAACTCTGCAGTTCCAAACGATCTGAATGACTCATAGGCAGCAGCACGTGGCACCATATCCAATTCTAACGTATCGAATTTAAGACATGACAACATATGTACACTATTAACTAGATCATCTATTGACTGCGTATCGACATCTTTGTTGAGATGTCCTGGAGTTGGTATCTTCTTAAGGATCCTTTTCAATTGTGGAGCATTTTGAACACACTCACAATAAGTGGATATGGATGACGAATATACGGTAAGGTCAACGTCTTCGAGCAGTGCACTACTCCTGTCATAATCCTCACACATGTGCAACATACTTGCGTGTTTTAAACCAATATGAAGCTTGTCTGTTGCATCTGTTTGGCAAGCATTTAAATCTGCTTGTCGTATGTAGTCTAGTTGTTTGTCCATGAGATATTTAGCTAAATACAGAGAAGCCAATTTTTTGTGTATACAAGGTTTGATCTGTGCAAATGCTTCTCGTACAAATAAACAGAGTCGGAGCGTTTGTGGTTTAGGTAGTTTATAGCCATGGTACGCGGCATTCGTTAGTATGTTACGATATTCACCATGTATTTGTTGAAAGGACCATTTAAATAAATTAACTTCTGGAAAAATGTCTATGTCCCTGTCGTTTGTTTCTGTTATAGTTTGAGCTATACATTGTATGATTTTTTCAAAAAAGTTGATAGCACCTGTGCCTAAAGAACTTTCACTTACTTCAACCATTTGCTCAATAAGACTAATGAGTTCCGTTTTGTGGTTTTTCGTACAATTGAGAAGCATGCCCCACGTGTCGAATACTTTTACGTCAGGAAAAAACATGTATGGCCTTTGTAGAAACGTGTCAGCTAATGATGCGATTTTTTGTATTGAAATTAACTGATCCTGTCTTACATCAAGGAGTTTTCCCTCAAACATGTTTTCTTCTGGGATAAAGAAGTTTGGGCAATTCTTTTTCTCTATCCATTCAATGAGTAGCTCGAAGCATTTCTGCAGACAAAAGGAAATGTTATCTGTCGTCCAAATATCAGGGTTGTTTCTCTCTATAGTGTAGAACAGGGCTGTTTTACAGTGGTACGAACTGATTATGTCACCAAGCACTGGGAAAATAACATTCTTCATTATCTTCAGAAGAACGTAACATATATATTGTGCTGTAGTCAGATTCTGCATTAGAAATATCTCTTGATTTGTGAGGGAAATTCTCCATTCTACGAATTGCTCTGCACTACTTGCATGCCCCACACCTACCACAAAACATCCCATCTTCTTAAAAAGATTACACGTATCGGGTGATGGCCACCCATTTGGGCGATCGCGACGAAACCACGGCTCAAATATTCGTGGTATTTTTGTACACATATAGGCTGGCACGGTGTCTATTGGTGTAATCTTGTCATTTGTATTAGTGACTGCCGGTCCATGTCTTTCCATCATATTGTTATCACTTAGGAAACTCCATTTTGACTCAGAAAATTTATTCGAGAGTACAAACATATTATTTCTGTCTGGTAAAAATTTGTGCGCAAAATAGTTATCGTCTTCCATGATTGCATCACTTGTTAATACTTTGCCGTCTTTGAAAAGTTGTAGTTTTGTGTATCCGGGTGGTATCTTGCTGTCTTCAACCATGTTGAGGTATGGGAAGTTCCGCTGCGGTATGGTATTGCCTTCTGCAACCACTACACATGGATTGTAGAATATTACATCAATGTCTGATCCTTCTGTCATTAAAGACGTTGCTTCAACTGAACTGCCGACATTCTTCACGCACAATGGTGCTCCCGTAAAGGCTGCAAATATACTTCTGAAAAGACCTTGTCTTGAAAAGTAATCAGCGATAACTTTCCTTGCACCTTCACTAAATTCAACATGATTTGCCAGTTTGTCGAGTGCGGCGTCATTCCACATCTCAAACATTCTGAAATCTTCGTCATTCAACATTTATGTATCTTCACATTCCCTGAAAATAGTTATCAGACCATTAAATAATGTTATCATGCTTAACTTGTCATACAAATTGCAAATTGCTACAAACAGACAAAAACATTTCAAACTGAATTGTTTTCAACATATGCAACCTCTGCACCAGTAAATGTATAAATGGCATAATATGTGATTCCGTAGCACTCTATTCTGTTGGTCAATAAAATGTATGTTATACGTGTATTATATTTCATCACGTTACTGAGTTGCCTTTTCTCTAAAAATAATTATTTCCTTTAAGATAGTTCGGTGCGTTCCTATCGGATTTTTTTTTACATCTGGCGTAAAAATGTGAACACATATACTATGAAGTACCAGCTTTCGTTTTAGCTTTTTTAAATAATAGTTCCGCAAAATATCGTTAACGCTTCTTAGCGGTACATATTTTTCGAACGATTTTAGCCGTATTTTGCTTTTAAAATGTTCAAGACTAATTCAAAATTGTTTTAATTACAGTCACGCTTGATTGCGCAAAAATGTTCTAGTACAAGGTCTTGAATTTCACATATGATAACTTCATTCATTTCATTACAACATAAATGAATATGAAGTTATTTTTTTCATGAATTCGAATCACATTAAAAACTTGAAAACATACGTTGTTTGCATGCTATTTCGAACGACGTCGTTTTTTACGTTAGTATCAAATGGGTTTTGTTGACGTCGTCCGAAATAACGAGCAAACGTCGTGTGTTTGTTTTTAAGTGTTTCATTTCTATATTAATTTAAATCTATGTAAATAAACTAGTGTGAATACACCCTCTTTTTACTGGGTCAAATAATAGTGAAAAAAATAAAGTTTAACATATGTGAAATTCAAGAACTTGTATCAGAGCTTTATTTACGCAACCAGTCGTGAATGTTCAAAATTTGTTATATTTCATGTACTTGTGTTTGCGACAATATTCTATATGAGCTGCGTCTTTTCGCGTGTTTGGCTCCTGGATAAATAATTCTTTGAGTCGAATTTCGCGCAACACGGCTCATTTGTTTTTCCGCTATTTTAACGTCACGTTATGTGACGTGACTTCCTGTGTTTATATATTTATTATACCATGATTAAGGCGATATGCCTAAACGTCGGTATTAAGTTTTAACTAACGGTTTTTACGTGTTGGTGTTTTTTTAAACTGTATTATTATGTTTAAACCCGCATTTATATCAACCTCGGCGTAATAGTTAGTTTACAGGTAATTTATATCCATGAAAGTTATATAAGTAATATAGAGTTATTTATTATGTTATCACAAACAGTTTCGAATTATTATTGTATAAGGGAAAAACTGCGAAAATCGTCCGAAAAATACGTAGGGGACGCTGTTAAAGAGAATCTACGTTAAAATATATAAAAAAAACGAAAACGAAAACTGAGACTTCGTGGAACAATTATACACAAATTTGATAATTTACGCCATATGTCAAAATATCCGAAAGAAATACCGCGAATTACCTTAAATAAAGCATAGTTAGATAAATGTCTCCTTTGCGAATATACATATATTTATATATTAAATAATATATAGGTATATATATATATTGCTTAACCTTTTTCTATTAAAATAAACATGCATTCCTAAAAAATAATTGAAATAATGTACATTGGTTTATTTGATGGCTTGTCAATTTTAAGCTGTATGCAGGTAAGGAATCATAACACTATAGCATTTGTTGAATGCCTCTGCTGGTATGAGGACAATATATAACATACCATGTTTCATGTACCTAAGAATATGTTGTGCTTAACACCACACTGCCGAATATGTCACAGGATAGCTAGATGAGACAAGTTATATTTACAAAGTATCGTGCTATTATGTGAAAACGGGGGAAGAACGATGTCGGTACAACCAGATTAAGTAATCTGTGCGGTTTAACTAATAGTGAGCTATGTTATCAGTTCTTCTGTATGTTTATAATGTACTTATGTCTAGCTGCGGAAAAGACACATTGATTAAGATACAAATGTTTGATTGGTGACGATTACAGTTCTGTTGCTGGTACTGTGGTTGAGAGATTACTGGAAACGACGTTTAAAATTGGAATGTACTAATCCTTCTTCCAATGCCTTACTTTAAAGAAAGATTGAAACTGATAAAGTTGGCTAGAGTTGAAATAACCACAGCTGTACACTGTACATGTGCTATATATATGCGTTATAGTGAACACAAAACACTGGCAAACAGGCAGTGAAACTCATAATAAAGAAGTTGATGGCGATGGTGACGATGTGGTGATGCTGTTGTTATTGATCAACATCAGTATTAGCAAAGGAAAAATCAGAGATCGGAAAGAATTAAGAAAGGCACTCAATACACAAGTATTAGCAGTTATTTATTGAAAAATAATATTTTCTTTTTAAATAATATGGCAGAATAGACTGATAGATTATTGGGTAACTTTACCGCTAACTTGAGTTTGAAAAATCGTGGATGAACTTACATTGCAAATGTTATGCTGGTTAAATGCGATAAAAGTGTTTCTGTTGTTCTCTGTATGGGCGTTGTTGTGGAGTAGTATTGTGTTTAATAAAGGGTCTGGTTGGTCCTCCATGATCTACCAAGAAGTGACATAAACGATACCAGATTATTGAAACGTACAGGATACTGGCCCAAAAATATGTCAAAAGAAGTTGAAAAAGAAATAATCGAAACAAAATCTGCTAGCAACACTGAACATGCTAAACTACCAAATGGTGTTCTTGGTGATTCTGGTGACATATCAGAAGCAGACCTAAAGCAATAAACAAACAAAATATTACTATGTCAGAGAAGTTAAAGTAAGTGAAGAAACGATTCGGAGGATTAAAATTGAAACCAAAAGACAGGAACTGAATGAAAACTTAAAAACAACAAAAGCCTAGCAGGAAAAAAGAGCATTAATTTTGACGGATTTCTGAAGGTGAAAGCTAGTACATCTAAACTCATAGAAAATGGTAAAAGATAAATGATCTTGAGACGGCGCCTTAAGCAACGGAGGACCCTCCCTTTAATGGTATCTTCATATATGTGTTAGGATTAGTTCATATATTTAACATGTAAATGTTCAGACTACATTGAAAACCAATCTTAAACTCCATTAAATATTTTAAACTTGATTTTTTATTTTGATTGTGAAACAAGCTCTAACATCTTAGACAAATCACGTTCGAAGTCTTTCTGTGTAGAACCAGTACTAAGCATATACGGAAAAAGGTCTTGCACACATAGCCGTGACGGAGGATAAAACCCACGAAACTTTGATCATGGGTTCGTTGCTCTACCACTGGACCACGTGCTCCATTTATGGCAAGACTGTCTTAAAATTGCACACAAAATTAGATCGCTACAAGTTGATTTATCATTTTTTTCTTAATTCCCATTTCAACATGATAATGTTTTTAAAATGTTCCAAATACATCAATAATGCCATTCAAAAACCGAGCATTATAATAAAGAAGAAGAAACAATGATTATCTATAACTGCCATTATACGACTACGCCACTGAACTATTTCTTGTTTGAAATGGTGGTACTATGCCTATCAGAATAAGTTTTACATGTATAATGACCTCTTTATGATAACAAATTAAAGTAATACTGCCAAGTTCACGCCATTTAAATACTGAAACTTTTATAAGAATACCATTTTCTGCACGGTCATACATGTATACACAAGAACGAGTTGTCGGTCGACAAGCAATTTGATGTGTTTCACTAATTTTACACCCACCCACCAAAAAAATAAATATTTTTATATCAGTTAATCTAAACGTTTACAACAAAATAGTTTCAAGGCACATTGAAGATATTATCTTACCAGAATACATTATTCAACACGGTGTAAATGTTAAAATTTGCAAATTTCAATCATCTAAAATAAAAACAATATTTAAAATTTAGCTATTTATCAAATATGTATAAATATGCCAAAATGTGATTTTTATTAAGAAAATGTCTCCAATTTGACATTTAACACCATGATATTATTTTACCTACAATTAACATTTTGGAAAAAACTGAACATCTCACTGCAGTCTCTCTTATATGTGTAAGCCCACCATTGATTTATGTTCTTTATTCTATAGTAAACAAAAATATTTGCATGCTTGTCTTTCATAGAGAGATTCAAATGAAAGAAGTGAAATTTACATTTTAATGTTTGTCAATATCTGCACTACCAAACTATGATGATAAAAGGGTTCATGTGTCATCCAAGATATTTTGTTTCTGTTCAGTGTGTATAAAAATGACAAAGTTAAAGTAGACTTCCAAGATCATGTATTCATACCCCAATTTTCAAGCATGTTTGTTTCTAAATTCACAATTCAAACATGAAAATGTTTTCAAACATTTCTAAATACATCAATTCTAGTAGTAATGACATTCAAATTAAAAAGAGCCCTATATTAAAAAAATGCAGTTTTAAATAATAAAAAACAAGAATGATAAATTTTATAACCGCTTTTATGCGACTTCCTCACGGAACCGTTTTTGAATCATAGCCCCCTTATTTGTTCACAGATGAAAATGAAATCCTTACCCATAGGTATCACTTATATAAACTAAATAAACGCAAAAACATAACGGGTAAGTTATTAATCCATAATAGTGTTTTTTACCCCACAAATGTTAGGCGAAATTCGGCCCAATTCCTCCCTCAAAATAATATTTTTTTCTCCCATAATGTCAAAAAATACCAGTTTAACAGTTTAAAACAATGAAGAACTGGAATGTTTACCTTATCTTTTCTTTTCTTATTTTATTTTATGACCTATTAAAATCCCCCCCACACACACACACACACCCCACCCCCCCCCCCCCCCCCCCTTCAAAAGGCACCGACCATCTTCCCTTAAAAGTAAAAAAAAAAAAAACACTGAATAGAAAAAAATTAAGCTATGAGAAGATGAAAATTCATAATTTCATCATTTTATAGACCCCAGCTGGCACTTATACTATAGATATAATTTCTCCTTCGAAACACCCAGATTCAACGTCAATGGCTAAACAATTCTTCAGATATAAAGCTGATTAACATAGTCTTTAAAGTATATCAGGAAAACATAATAACATGTTGGCATAGTGTTCCTATTTAAATCCTATTCAGGGCCCACATTTACACTTGACCCTTTATTTGAACAAGCGTGTAACCCCTATTCATAGGGATCATTTAAAACAATTATGAACAAATTTGGCTGATCGGTTCTTGAAAAGGAGATTTTAAAATATCACAATTTAATCCTTTTTTTAACCTGTGCTGGCCCCTGGTGGATATTTTATACCCATAAAAACATCTAGTATGTATACAATGCTCTGAACATCAACATGATTAAATTGATACCTAGTAAAATATATCAGAAAAAGAGAATTTCCTGATTTCTCATAGAAGTCATATTAAAAATCAATGTCCTTACTGGGAGCCAATGGACTATAGTTCCTTCACTTAAACATTTATAAAAAACAACTCATGAGGTTCATTTATTAAACATGTGAACACATTTAATAAGTAAAATCTTGAGAATATTAAAATACTAAACTATATCCCGCCAGCCGGGGGACTAATGGATAATACACCTCTTTAAAGGTTTTATTTTAGCTGTTTTAACTAATCAATGCTCTAAACCTCAAGATACTTAAAATAATGATTAAAAGTAAAATCCCTTTATTTGACCCCTGTGGATCCTGATCCCTTTATTTGAACAAACATGAGGTCCCTTCTGTACTCATACATATCATTTTAATCAAATGTAAACAAATTTGACTGATCATTTGTGGTCCCTGTGTCCCCTTATAGAAAATGCACCCCACTTGGAGGACTCATTTACAGCTGTTATGACTAAACAATTCTCCCTGTCTAAAAATAATTAAACATTTTCTTAAAATTATGATAACAGAGCATGTTCTATTTTCTCATAGGATTTCTATGTAAACATCAAAGTTCCCTTATTGGGTCCCAAATGGACCCTGGCGTACTCATTTAAAACAAAAGTGTACTTGGATCGACTTCTAACACAGGAAATGGTACCAGAAATATTCGGCTCATATATGTATTACGTGAAAAAGCAGATATAACCTTTTATTCAACATATTATTTCAGGTTATTGTAAACATATTGATCAAATATCGATACAGATTTATTTATTTAGCCAATAAGTTATGTAAGGAATTTACCTGATTAATATTTCAACGTTCACATTCGAACATCGGTTACATCCTCAAACAGTTTCAATACTGCGGTGAACGTCAAATATTGCCCTCGTTGCAACCTTGCTTATGCCCTTGGTTACTGTGTTTGTATATCAGTATCGCCGGAACAAATGGCGTGACAATTTCAAAAGGGAGATAATAAACAATATGTTTTCTTTAGTAGTATAGGGACAGTTTTGGTGTCAAGACTGTGCAAGCGCAGCGACCATCTTGTTTCTATAAATAGTAAGTCATTAGCATATACGCAAATTTATTTTACGAGCCATCAGTCTATATTCAAAATGACACCAATAGCTGATTTTACATCATGGTTCAATACTAGTGAAAGTGAATGTGTTTTTTTAATGCCGACGTGTATGCACGATCTAGGGTGTGGTTGCGAATAATCAGATTATCGGCCCTTGACTAAGACGTTAAAGTAACGACAGTTTCAGGAAATAAATCAATTGAATTATTTACTAACTGTATAAATAAAAAGAATATGTTTAAATATCAACAAGTACTACTGTCAAAACAAATAATATAATAAATACAAGAAGCTTCCGATGTTGTCTAATTTGTATGCCGCTTACAAATATCTCTCAATCAGTATGAAATACGCGAATTTAATGGAAGAAAGGTTACTCTTTTGTCTAATTTCAATCGTGGCATTTCACAATCACTAAGAAAGTATTTCATCAGCACATATTTTCCCAATTCACCACTAGTATTCGTGTCACAGTTTATCCTTGGGACTGCATGGCTGGACATTCGATATCGGAAAAATGAATACGCATAACATATTGTATCGGGTAAACAACGTCATCCCGTCTACACTTACTTTGGTATAACAATTATCTTTAAAGTTTCACCTAAGCAGAATAATTCTTTGTAACAAAATGTAATACATTGTAGTCCTTTTGTTGTTAAAACCGTTTACTACGTAGTATATGTTCGACATAAAGCCAGATGCCCAAACACTAGAGATAAAAATGCCAGAGCAACTCCAATGATGATATTTGATGTTCATGATTTTATACTTTTAAGACAGACAACGAAGTAATAATGCTATAAATACCATATGCCAACACAAGCGACAATGCACACGATATAGGTGACGTCCATTTTTAATTTTTGATTGTTTACGTCATAGCAGGTGCGCGGCGATCTAACCATTGTTATCATAGACTATAACTTTGCCGTAGTAACGCATTATTTTTAAAATCCAATGAAAAGTGTACCTATGAAAACAAAATAATAGTACCTTTTTTTTGGTTCGGGCTTGTCCCGAAGGCCATATTACCAATGCTGGATTTCTGAGGATATACACTTATGGCTGGTTGCCAACCCAAATGTGCGCATGTATGCATAATGAATGTGCATAAAAAGTAGTTCAAAGAAGTCAACTCTTGGATCTGACTGCACTACATTCAAAATCTTAAGATCGTGAATATTAAGCAAAAAAATATCACATAATAATGTTTTGAAATATTTTATACCTAAATGATCCAGGAGAAGTATATAAAAACGACTGTACTACGTCACGAAGTATGCATTCATAGTCTTAAATAGTATCAGGCATCACGTGACCTAATTAACTAAAATCCGCCTAGTTGATACGACCATATTCCGGCTGCAGGGCAAAGGCAAAGGTTACGTATGCCATAATGTTGATTAAATGCACAATCACAACCATTATGTATTCCCATGTGCATATTGCATAAAAAATATCAGGAAAATATAAAATAAAATGCATTTATTTAGGTATCGAAACTTTTTTATTTGCAGATATGTCGGACAATTTTTTATAATAAAAAAATACTTTTGTCCAATCTTTCAAGAATAGTTTCACTCACGTTTTTTTTCATTTCGTATTATGTTGTAAAATTGGCCATTGAACTGAATTAAGAAAAGCAATAAAAACTTTTTCAAGTTTTATGAATGCTTGGGGACACTTACAGATACACGAAATTTGCGTTGTCTGAAGTTGCTTGAAGTTTTTAAATGCTTACAATAACTTAAACTTGATTTCTTGGATGCTTAATGATAGTATACATTTTAATACAAAGTATCATAAGCAGAAGAATGATTAAAATATTGACGCTTACAATTTTTGAGATAATGATATTTTCTGACTAGGGTTCTCGATTTGATTTTCAAAGGGTTTGAAGTTATCGTCTAGTATACCCAATTGTATCGATTGTCTTTACCTTTCTAATAGTCCTTTATAAATGTATACCGTTAAAATTGTCTCATCGTACGAATTCGAATTTATATAAATCATATAGCAGCCATAACCATTTCTGAGATAACGAGGATTGAAATTTACATCAAGTGGCAGAAATATCTCACCTCCCGATTTTGGGCAATGTAACTTAAAATTGCTGTCATTTCTGTATTAATTGACCGTGTTCTGTTCCAAAATATTTATAATGATGTTTTATTGCGCATGTTTTTTCTTAGACCCACGGCCACATGTCCTTTGGTCACAGCACATTTTATTTCTCCGATTAGCTTTCCGTTTACGTTATCTCGCGCTAACATGGATTCGTATAGTTTTAAAAATAAAAACTTTACATTGAGACAATATAATTTAAGTGGTGAGACATGACGTATCGCATATATTGATTTACGACAATAACTTATGATTGTTATTAAATAATTGTGTCGGGTATAACTATTCATTTAAGAGGGCACATTATTTACAGCGTTTGTATAACGAGCAAAAATAAAAAAATAAATATATATAAATATTCGACCGATAAATTAAAGTAATTAATATAAGAAACAAGGAACATGAATACAATAAAAGGTAGCTTTTGTAATTAAGATTTTAAAGCACGTATTATGAATGAAACTGAATTTGACCTACGCACTGTGACTTGTACTTGTACGCAATTTGAGATTCTCGCAAATAATTAACGCAAATTAACCTTATATTTGTTTGCGATTTGCGCATTTTGAATCAATGTTACACGGTATCATTCGTATGCTTAAGGATAAACTGAACTCTATTTCCTCACAAATTACCACTTTACCATATTGATTATTGCTCGTTCATCTAGTTCTCAGTGAACTATGATTCACATATGTTCATAATACTTTCGAAGACGGGCTTAATATGGTTACATTTACTAACTTGATTATTCTAGCGTTTCGATTAATGTATGTGAACGTCCTTGTAATAATAAAACAAATATTGTCGTGCAATATAATGGAAAGTAATACCCAAATAGTTTATACAGAATGTCATACATCAAGCGACAAAACTAAATAAATAAATGAACATGGACTTTATTTCGATATCATTGAATGTTATGCTCACAAAACTTCATTCAATGATAAGACTTTTGTTTTGTGATGTCTGGCATTATGTCTAGCCATTTTTTCAGTGTTCATGGCGTAGTTACGTGTCCGAACTCGTGCGTGATTGGTTTTATAGAATGCCAGCGTTTACTGATTTAACGGAATAAATGTATATCAAATTTGAAAATCAAGGCGATTTGATTACATAGAAAATTAAATAGAATACTTTATTTATTTTTTTCATTAAATCTAGCACTGATGAAATGAAGAAAAGAAGAATAGTAGATCATAATTAACTTCTCATCTGAGATATTGACAAATGGCAAGTCATCATGAAATATATATTGTTATCGTGCCAACGTTTAAAATGAACACCGACTTTTACATGCATCAATAATGCTAATTTGATTACAAAATGTCAGCCGTGCGTGTAAGAGTAATTGGATGCCACCGTAATTTTCCAGTTACTTGTTTTCATCACATTCTCATTTAAATTTAATCCTAAATATATGCTTCTGGCAAATATTGATTACGTCAAAACATTTAATCAATGTTTTCTTTCTACAATCTCATTTTTAACATATATTTCTTTAGAAAACAAACTAGAATATTAATTAATTTCCATGAGCGTCAACGACATTCTCAGGATAATAAATATTACCGACAATATGCCTTCTCACATATTGTGGAAAACACTCACTCGACTTATGCGTGTGTACATAAGATAGGTCTAAATAAGTTTTTTACAGAGCAAAGTAAAGTTATATTTTATGTTTATATGTGTTTTAATTGTACAATAATATCGATATGGAAACGAAACTGCTAAGAGTTCATGATAGTGCACGTGGTAAGGTATTTGATTACCGAACACACACTTTGTTTTAAAGGTCACATTGTCTGTAAAGACCAGGAAATGTTATTTATGTATTTACTGTTAGTCCACTCCTTGCAGATGCTGACATTATGCAATGTAAATATCAGCATGGATTATAATATAAAATAACATTACGCATATAGTATTACAAACTTTAAATGTTTTTCACACGTGCCATTGCAATAAAATCACTAGACAGTACTAAACTACAAATTACATCAATATACATCATGATGTATAAAACATACAGGCTTCCAAATGTTATTAATGTGATAAACAATTCACATACGTTTTGACAGTGTGTCATAATGTGAATAAAGACAGGTAAAGCATCCTAGTAGAATTTTAGCGTGACAATACAAAATATATTAATGAAGCCACTGAAGTTTGATACATTGTGGGGAGGGGTATATACCGAGGTTTTCTAGAACGAAAGTTAATCTCTATTTGGTACCGAATTTGAACAGTAATGTAAAATAATGAACAGTCAATAAAATATATACGAACATTTCGCTTGCTTTTTTTTGGTTTTGCGATACTGCCATACAAATATCTTACAATAACATGCATTTCTGTGATTTTTTGTATATAATAAATTTCCTAGGCATTATAGGCAGTACTAAACTTCTCTTAATAGAAACCACATAGCAAGAGAAACATTTTGATTGTGTCATTTGTTTTAGTAATATGATAATAATATGACAATAATATCGGTTAAAAGATCAATTACAAGTCTGAAATGACAAAAGGGGCCACTCTGACACTGGCTAAAGCGGTGTTCTATTTTTGAGGACTTGATAAACTACATCATGTAGTAATCAATTAGTCTATCACAGAACCTGATTTCTCCAGAATCTGGTCTATTAACCGCTACTGAAAATCAGGGAAGCATATGCCTCTCCCACAATTCATAACAATTGAACGCTTACTAAACTGTGACGTCATTCAAACGTTCAGTTGACGCAACCGACCAATCAACGTGCTCAAATGTGGCATTCTCAACACTGCTGTTTAACGGAGCCAATCGGAGCCAAGTAAGATATCATATCAATACAGGACGACTCTTTACAGTCCACCCCACCCAATGTACAACCGTTGTTTCAGTTCCATATTCTAGTTACTATAATTATGTACATGATTAAATAAATATATTAATATAATAGAACAAAAACAACAGTATGATTATTAGCCTTTAACTTACAGGAACCTCTTGAACGTGATCATATCTGACTGAGTTGACCAGAGGAACCCAGACTTTACGAAATTATTCAGTATATATAATGATGCTTATTGTCATTTCAGAAGTGTTACAGTAAGTAGGTCAGTATGTATAAGTACGTAAGTAATCAAGTAAGTAAGTAAGCAAGCAAGTAAGTATGTAAAAGTACGTATTACTAAGTTAGAAAGTAAGTGAAGAAGTAAGTAAGTAAAAAGGTAAGTATGTTAGTAGCTGAATGGTTGTTGTTGATTTCGTATTGATGTGACCAGCAAAATTATGGAATATAAATATTATACAGATAAACGATTTCTCTATTAAAACTTGAATGATAATATATATTCGATTATACAAATTTGTTATATATGCTCGTACTTATCTATGAATGTTATCCGTGCTGATTGATGGTAGTAGTGTAACGGCAGTGTCGCATGTTAGAACCAATCAACGCCACAATGCATTGACATCAAATATACACTACCAGACCGTTGTGTTTTTCACCGATATACACTCAAATCATATTAAAGAAAGTAAGCTGCAATTTGATCATGGCAAAATTAATCACGGTTGTTTGTCTATCAGCTCTTATATTATTACTTAAGATATGTAGTGTATCTATTGACATGCATTGTACTGGGTGCACCTATATGATTTGTAACAACATGTTTGGTTACATAATTAATGTCAAATAAATGTGTTTAAACTGTTGTATTACCACGGCGAAGAGACCAACACAGCACGCAATTACTAACAGCGCTTTATTCTACAGCATCAATCCGCAACAATTTTAGCAACATAACTCTCTCTGTGTCTCTCTCTCTCTCTCTCTCTTCTCTCTTCTCTCTCTCCCTCTCTCTCTCTCTCTCTCTCTTTCATTGTTTCTCTCTCTCTCTCTTTCCCTCTCTCTCTCTCTCTCTCTGATCAGGCTCTGGTCTCCTGTCTCCTTAACTAGCAATCAACTTACTCAATACTATCACCGTATTTCGTTTTTCTTTTGAGGTTCGTTCATGCTGAACACACACCTGTATATTAGTCATAACACGTTATCATGCGACGCCAGATTTGGTTATTATTGTTCTGCATCCATCAGAACTGTCCTCTCAGTTATCTATATCATATCAATATCCAAAGCTGCTTTTAGTTTCAAGACTGACACGCCAGGTGAGGTACGTGGGTGTTTTGTTATAGCCCGGTAAATCAAAAATGTCACACACACTCTTTACCTATGTGAACTTATGTTAGTTTATAGTCATTTCAGTTTAACTAACATTCCGTATATATGATGATACTATTTCAATATTCATAGAACAACGCACAATTAGAATACAAATTAAATTACTTTAACATACTATATGAAATTCATAAAAAGCTGGGGGGTTTTATTGTAATACGAGTAGCACGCTTATTATAGACGAGTGTGCTAATTTCGAGCTCCGCTGGCTCAAAAAACTAAATGTAAGAATGTACTTGTGGAAGGACGGTGGTTCTACTCAGATGCATTCTGAGGACTTACTCTGCCAAAAAAACTTGATGTGTCTTATATAGTCTAAAATGGCGTTACATTCCATTAAAAAATAAAATTCAAATAAATTTGACTTAAATAAGGATTCATCAATGTATCGTTTTTTTGGCAACATGAATTGCCTGCCACCTTACTTTCTGGTTATAATAAAGTTGATATGAGTGTACATGGTTTAGTTTCTGATAACTGAAAATGTCAGGACCTGATTGTTTGAAAATTCTCTCGGCGTGTATTTAAAGTTGATTTTATGTTAAAACAATCTTTGGTTCGGAAGCTATCTCGTCTTAAGCTGAAAAAAAGTCGCCAAGGTTATCTCACCTACAGTGTTTAGATTTATCTCATGAATAACAACATGCACATGTCTAAGTATGCAAATTTTCTGAAACTATCAATGATGTTTTAACATTTAAGGCAATTTATTTCATTTGTCTGTGTTTTAAATTTTTAAACGTGCACAACATCCAGTCTTCTTGTCCTCATAAAGTTAAAATATACACAGCCCTTAACGTGAAATTCAGTGCCACTGTGATGCGCTAAAAGTAGCAGAGTATTGGGGGGTATAATAAGACTAACATATGTTATAAATACATTCCCCCACAACTGAATAGAGAATTTGAAAGGGAAGATGCATCATTTATATTTTACACTTGTTAATAGGATCGTTAAAACACAAAACCAATTCAAATAAAATTCAATAAAATTAAGAAATTCAAAATCATTCAAAAATGTGTTAAAGGGAAACATATAATGTTCTTCAACTTAAAAACGTTATACCAGCATGCTGCGTAAAACAAAACTTGCAATGGTAATATCGGAAATACGACAAAAAATATAGCCAACAAGAGACGTACCGTTCAAATGCCATCGGCACCAAAGCAGTATGAACACAATTAATTTGCAACATCACTGAAATAAATATAATCTATAAAGAGAAATGAGCAGACAAATTCAGTCATCGTCTTGAAACAGTCATAAGTAAAAACGCTAACTGGGAATACAAACCTTATTAACTGATACTCCAAACCTCATTTGATCAGATACAGATATTTCTTTGTAATCCACCCTAGGGTCAAGATACAATTCATACATGACGTCACTCTAATCGTCCAACATGGTAAATCTATATATGTGTCAACTAAAGCTGAGTGCTATTCAAGAAAAGTACCAATTATGAGTATTTGAAATTACAGTTCTTATATAAAAAATACTTCATAGCATATGTAATCGCCAAGTTTCATCTCAAATTTTCATTTATTTTAAGAAACCGATATATGTTTAAAATACAATCAAATTATTTATTTCAAAATTTCTGAAAGTGCTTACAATGAGCCTAAATGAAACTGAAATGTGCAAAAAGTATATTTATCCCATTGGCGAGTTTTAAGGTTTTATTGCTAATTTTTGTTTTGTAAAAAAACGGTGCTGATGTATAGTAAACGATCTGTTTTGTTACATGTAAGCTGTATCACAGATGATATTGGAAGGAATGTGACGAAGCCTGGAAACATTATTAGGTTGGTGATGGGTCAGTTGCTTCAGGGAAAGTTGAACACGTAACAGTTTGGTAAGAGTTAAATAGCTATAAATTTTTAGACAGACAAATGAGTTATGAATTTCATGAGTTTTCAACTGGACTGAGAAACCTGATTCGAGAAATATCAGGGACTGGGAAAGATTATTATCTATTGTTTCTGCAAAACATTGATACTCCTGAAGCGTATGTTAAACATTCTTTGTATCTTTTGACAATGGAATGACCAAAGCTTTAGATGAATAAGAGAGGAATTCACCTGAAATTATATTTTATGATATTCAATTTATCGATATGGAAAAGAGAAATTCAGATAATATAGTCTTTACAATTAGGCTAGTTTTGTTTAAAAAATTGATCATAATGACGTTTAATTTTTGCAAGATATTTAGAAGACCATAGGCACTTAACACGCAAATAAAATAGTATTAAAATTCTAGAAAATAAGACAATCATATTTAAGTAAAACATGTTCACTTTAGCAGAAGCATTCACCATTGGATCCTTTAAAAGTAATCATACATAATTGAATATAATGATCCATTGTTGCAATTACTAAGATGTCTTTGAAAAAAAGATTAAAGGGACCGAAACATTGATAATTAATCGATTTTAAAGTTTTTATATAAAATACATATGATAACGAAACTTAAAGACTGGGACATAATGCTTCACTTATTTCTTAAGTATGACAAAAATATTACATAATTACATAATTATTACATAATGTATAAGTTCTCATCGAAAAAGGCGCATAAGGTAAGCAGAAGGAAAACAAAACTATCATTGTCAAAAAGACAAAATATATTTTCTTTTTCAGTTTTGAACTAAAATAAAAACAACACCTATAAAGATATCCGGGTTTTTTTTAATTAAAGTTATAAATCAAAATCTCCGAATAGTATTGATTCTTTACAATCACTCTGTAGCAAGTACGTGGATCTAGTGAACAAACCATTTAACATTTTTTCATGGTTTTGCTGCTGGCAGTGTAACACGGTAATCACAACTTCATGTGTAAATCTAAAGATAAAAATAGACATTTTACAGTTACCTTCAGTTGACATGACATATTGTTTCGAATAGGTCTTGTATTAAACAAAATGTTTTAGTTTTTTTTCCATTGAATAGATCACCCAAATATTTGTGTGTAATATAACCTAAACAAATAGCATACATCTGAATATAATATACATTCATTTACAACTACATATGTTCAATTAACTTATTTGTACTAAATTGAAAAAAAAACATTACAAAGGGAAAATCAAGAACAAAAGCATTAGTTTAAACAATTATATGTTATAAAAGTTGAATATGTTGTGTTAAATAAAGACACATATAATCAATGATTATGAGGAATAGTTGTTGTCTGAAGGTGGAATATATATTATACAATTATACAACAGGTCCAGGCATTTTTATTGTCGAACTTTTTTCTGCCTTTGTATTTGTAATTGGTCCACCCTGAAAATAATTCGTCCAGTAGTGTAAAATATTATACATAAGGTAAACCTAATTAAGGTTGAGGGGAAAGGTATTAACCTTATATTATATTTATCCTGTTGACTTAAATGTAACAGTGTATGTTTCTACTGCTAACAGAAAATCCACATTTGATACTATTTTGAATGAAAACTCGTATTATGGTGTCATTATATATGGATTATATGTGAGTTTTACTCACATGACTACCAGGACAGTCTGATATACAACCGTGTTCTCTAAAATTAAGTGTAAGCAAAATTGAACGGCGACCACTTTTATGAAATATGATTAGCATTTCACTTAATGCATTTTTTTTTAATTTCTGGGCATACTGTTATTATGTTTATAACTGTTATTCTTGCTCTTCCATTAACATATGTGCATAAAGAATATGATTAATTCTTGTAAATTAGAATAAAGTTAATTCATTTTAACACGATTATATATTATCTAGCGGAGCGCGTCTTCGAGAGGTAGAGCATCGAATTCAAGATTGGAAAGTCGTACGTTTGATCTTCCCCCATGGTTATATGTGGTGTCCATGAGCAAGACACATTTTCAGCATGTGCTTAGTACTGGTTTTTCACAAGAAGACACCGAGCGGGATTTGTATAAGTAGTTGTAATAACTTGTTTCACAATCGAAGTAAAATGCTTAAAATCTAAAGTACCGTTCACATAATCGTAAAAGCATTAATCGATATACATACATGTTTATATATAATTGTAGTCTAATTTGCGTTATACTTTGGTATTTATATAAGTGTTTAAAGTCGTTTTTCGTCTCAGCTCAAACGATTTCTCCTTGTCATAAAATATATTTTGTCACGTAACGGCTAGTGTTTCGTCTACAGCGATGTTCAGCGTTAATGACACTGTTGAATTCTTCTTTTAAACAAACACTGACATAACATGATATTTAATAAAGCAAGTTCATACAAAAAGTATAGACCGTAAACGTATTGGCTATAAATTAGATTGAAATTTTTTTTTTCCATTTGTAGCGATCTCTGCTTCTGTATAATTAATGAAAATAAATGGCAGAAATAACCAGAACTAGTTATATGCCTATTACATTCATGCAATACGTGTTGCTAAAGCGATACCGTACATATGTCTTGTGTTTAAGGCAAATACAATGTATGTACGTAGAAGCAAACACTCGCTACTATAAATAGTAATATCCTTAGAACAAATGGTGATGAAATTAAATGGTTTGATGCATACGTATATTGTATGAAAGACGAGGAGTATTATAATGTTCTCAAATGTTCTTGGACAAGTAACGAACAGTCTTCTTAAACGAATACTCCCGTTAATAATGTTTTTCATATTGGTGGAGAGAATAAAGTGATCTTAAGAAATGGCTTCACTCAGAAACGGGAAATTTATTTTTTAATAGGGTTTAACACCGTTTTCAACACATTTTAGGTTATAGATCTCAGAATGAAACTGAATAGACAAACTCTGGCAAACTTTCTCACATACAGTTTTTTGAGCGAGCGGGACTCGAACCTGCATCCTTAGCAGTAATATGTAGGTGATCTTGAGACGGCGCCTTAGAGCATTAGACCACGGAGGACCCCAAATATATCTAACTTTGCTGTGTTACAATATACTTAAATACCCAAATATATTTTAATGTGTTTTAATAGCATAATTAGAACAATTAAAACGTATTTGACAGCACTTCTACAAAATAGGATTTTGGTTAATGGAGTTTAATCTTGAGGAATAATTAATTCAACGTCTATTGAAGCTTATGTTTATTCTAGACTAACGTTCCAAAATTCTGTTGGCTAAAACCTGAGGTATAATGTTTGGATGAGCAGCCACATTATTTACCAAATAAAATTGTTTCAATGCTATAACGTAATAGATATTTGCCAAGAAAATAAAACAAGTATTACATGAGAATGTGAATCAAGTTAATACTTTGAGAGTTTCAATTTCTCATCACGACATTCAATAACTCTTTCACACACAGTTGACATTTCGAATCAGAAAAGTGTGCTTGATGTGTGCAAAATCATTGTTCACTTCAGAACTGTAAACGTGGGCACGATGCCGTCATTTATTTCATGTGTATTCACAATGACATATGTCTGTTGTCAATATCTCAGCAAATGAGAAGAATTTGGCATTTGACTAATTTGGCTTATTTAATATAAGAAAATCGATATAACAGGGAAATCGGTAAATTGTATATCAAATATATTTACGTGTAAACTTTTTTATACGAACGTATTTCGTTGAATAACATGTTATATGTCGTCGTTCTTTTTAATGAAGCGCGTATCCGTGTCGTAAATACTGAGTGGCTGAACATACGATATAACTTGATAAAAAGTATATATCTGAATAGAAGAAGTCGTTTGAGCTTGGAATACGAATGAAGTTCAACACTAAATAAAGCAAACTATCAATAGCAACATATAATGAATCAATTTAATATACGTATATCAAGTAATGCTTTCTTCTATTTCGGTGTACAGTATTTTAGATAATATTCAATCATGTAACATAGAAATAAATTGTATTAACAAGGATTAATCATTTCTGTCTGGACATCATTCATTGGAAGCTCAGAGGTCTTATTATAACCACAGTATACCTAGAAGTAGTATAAATATAATAGAACTTCGTTGGCTCGAACTGCGATGGCTGGAGCCCCATCTATAGCTCGAATCACTTGTCTGATCCCTGTGGAAATCTTTTTTCGATGTAAATACATGTATATGCATGGTATTATGTTGAACAATACTTGGCTCGAACAACACTTTAGTCGAAAATTTGTACTGTCTCGTCAGGTTCGAGCCATCGAATGTCTACTGTCCATTAAATAACATGTAAGTAAACGTACCAACCACTGAATAGTCATATATATCAAAATCGTACTACTTCATACTTAATAATTATTTCCAAATGATTGAAAATATATTTTAAAATGTATTTTGTTGGTTTGATATTTTAAAAAATTGGATTCTGTTTAGTTTTGTTTACAGTCAATAACAGACAGCACGCTTGTGTGTCAAACTGTCCTGGGAGTCATATGCTTTTAGAAAATCTCGAGACGATATTCCAGACAAGACAACACAACCAACAAATTGGCTTTTATTGGATCTTCTATGAAGTTTAGTAAAATATGCCTCTTTTATTAGTCTTGCGGGTACCTTCATTTATCCTATCACCAGCCATAATTAGACATAATTAATAAGTTACCGAATAAATTTAGGTTTATTAGGCAAGTAACTTTATAAACTTTAGTTTTAGATTACATGGGTTTCTTCGTGTAAATATTTCGATTATGGCATCATTACATTTTTTAATTCGTCAAGTACGATAAATATGTTATGAAAACAAACACATAATATTTTATTTTATTTTAGTCATTTATTCAAATACATAACGAATACACAGACTATATTGTTATAATTTTTATTAATTACTAGAAGCTAGGTTCTGCTGGCTCAATCCCATGTTTGATCAATACGTTTCTTACTTATTCAACAGGATAAATTAAATATAAGGTTTCAGTCTTTCCCTACAAATTTCATTATGTGACGCTTAGAAAACGCAACAATGGCGAGTTTTCTCTATGTACATAATTGTGTCTTTGTGAAAATAATGGCATTGTTTTCTTTTTGTTTACCTCATATAAAGGCTGTATAAACAATGTACATCTTCGAGGAATTGTTATGCCCGATGCAATGTTATCATAGTTATGACTTATTGCTTCGATCTTGTGAATTATTTAACTATTTTGCCCATTTGATATAAATGTTAATTTGCATAGCTTTGTTTTTTATTGTTGTGCTTTCTTATTTACTAATCTGATTTTCTCACGTGGGTGCTACCGAAATGTGGACACAGGACGCATGCGTATGGACGACATAAAGAAGAAATGATATGTGTTTGTTTTACTATGTATTACTTTCTTTCCTTTCCTACCTTTTTCTATTTTCGAATTATTGGTTAAGAAAAAATTGTTAAAATATGACATTTTGATATTTAATGTAAACATTGTAAAAAATGTAGGGGACGGGCCGAACCTAATGTTGGAAGAACTTGTTGCCCAACCCCATTTCATGATGAAATAAAATATGTTTAAACTAAACTTATTGTCGTAATTGAAATATGCGTTACGTCATTTTTCAGTATCTGAGTTTTGCTATCATAAAATACAAAGTTATTTATTATGATATCAAAACTTTAAAATCGATAAATTGTCAATGTTTTGGTGCCTTTAATCTTTTCTAATCTTTTCTAAGACATCATAGTAATTGCCACAAAGGATCATTATATTCAATTATGTATGATTAGTTCTAAATGATCTGACGGTGATTGTTGCTGCTCAAGCGAACATTTCACTTAAATTTGATTGTCTTCATTTCTACATCTTAGTTTAATACCATTATTATGCATGCTAGCGTGAGATAATGTAAACGAAATCACATCGGAGGAATAAGATGCTGTGAGTCAATTGCATGAGGCCTATGGTCTTCCACATATCATACACACTTTAACGCCATTATAAATAGTTTTGAAGCAAAACTTACTGTAGAAAATGTAGTTATAGATTCTTTCTATCCAGTATCGAGGAATTCAATATAATAAAATGTAATTTCGGTGGAGTTTCTTCTTGTAACATTTAAAGGTTTAATATTCAACATAACCAAAAGATAAAATGCATGTTAGCATAGTTTTTATGAATACGAAGGATTTGCAGAAACAATATAGTATATCCAAGCCCCTGATATCTCCCGAATCAGGTATTTCAGCACCATTGGAAAGGCATGCAACTATTTGCCTGTCCAACAATTCATAAGTATTCATACTCTTACCTGATGTGACGTCATTCAACTTTCCCTGAATCAAATGACTAATCAGCATGCTCAAATCTCATTGATATATTACGGAATCAAGCGGGTAAACTGGGTCCGTTTTACGGTCTAGGAATTAATATTAAAATGCAGCCATGTCTGAGTGATTCTCCCACGGGTATTCAATAACATGAAGTCATATTGGATTAAAGAAACCCTTGGTAGATATGCGTTACGTGTTGTAGGCTATGTACAGTGATTAAAACTGCAATAAGTTCCATAGTCAAGTTGAGGTATCATTCTTTGAACATTTCGGCAATTCCCACAATGACTTCCAGTGGTGCGTCAACTGATTTGTTTAAGTCACAGTCTAGAACTGGTTCGTTTTCTACCATGGTGTCTAACTATTGACATGTTCTGATGCTACGTAAATATTGGTGGATTTGAAGAATAAGTTGAAAGATTGCACGAAAGACGAGTATAATAAAACTATTCGGTTAATATTCAAGACATTTATAGTTTCGCTATAAGAAAACTACCGCTAAATGAATCTGATCGTTACAGGACTCACTCTATATGAGTAGTGAGAAATACATATCTAAAGAAAATACATCACTCAGCAAACTGGAAACCATTGAAAAAAATATATGTTAAAAGTTTTTGTATTGCATTTATAACCAACATAATAGTAGATATCGAGGGCTTATTGCCAAACTAGTATTTCTGTCTTCTTATTATATAATTTGCACTAAGACATAATTGTATTCTATGAAGCAAAATATAAGTCATATAATAAAACTATTTAATGCTATTAAACAGGTTAAATCCTATGGGTGCATCAAGTGCTATGCATGTCCAAACATATCAAATAGAAATAGATACACGACATCACGAAGTCTCAAACTTTGATTAAAGTGCATCACCTTTCTATTTTATATTTTCAGTGTGAATCGGCGAAAATCATAATGTCCTTGGTAATATAATTTTGATGGCAATGCACTGTAGCGCTGATTGATGTCAACATGCGAAACTGTCGTTACACTTGCTGCTACTATCAATCATTTACGGATCAGAACGACACTATATACAATGTTGTATTAAGAACAATAACATTTAGTGTTGCCGATTGTGCATGCATACTCTTAAGAATAAATCAAAGATAGTTGGGCTTAAATATATATTCAAAAAGCGGGGCGGTAGTCTAATGGATAGAGTGTTGGCCGCTCACGCCAGAGGTTGCGGGTTCGATCTCCTGGTCGTCCCGATGTCTCTCATAAAACAACACTCAGTACTGGTTCTACCAAGGAAGCGGACTCGAGAGCCGTTCATATAAGCTCTTAGCTTTCATTGCAATCGAGCAAAAATAAATTTGAATAAACTAATATATATTCATACGCCTTCCTAATTTGATTGATATTATTGTAGTGTTTGGTTTGTCTTATGTAACATTATTTTAAGATTAACATAATATAATGTTATATGTGTGTGTGTGTGTGTGTGTGTGTGTGTGTGTGTCGCGTATGATCATTCTGACGTTAATCAACACTGCAAAGCTTGATCAAGAAAGCATAAGTAGGGCCATGTTTTTGGAACAATGTCTGGTTTTAAAATCAATCGTATATTTCCATTCCATTTGTAATTATTATAGCGAAACTGTTTATCTGCATAAAATAACCTGTTTTTCACGAAGTTTACGGTGGATATTAAGGACAAGCAGGTGTCGCTAAAATTCAATGCGAATGCTAAAGACGAACGAATGAACATGGGTTTAGCTAGTATGTTTAGCAATTGACAGAAATGTTCATGTTTGATGGTGACATATACTGGACGGAACAGCCACTTTTGTATTTCTAAGTAGCGTTATTAAAATGTGTTTACGACATTATAATGGCGTATTTATTTTACATTCTATGCCATTACTCGTGCTCATTCGTTAGACAAGGAATACATATTTTGCTCGTTTCTATTCATTGAAATTGCATTAATACTCTTTGACACCATGCATAAAATCATATAATGTCTGGTGGCGGGTTAGCTGTTCCGTTCAGTATAAGTTTGCTCAGCATTAAGGAATTCATTTATGTTGTTACAGAAGTTACAATGGTAATATTCATTGAATTTGATAAGAGATGGTTTACGCATACTTTCTTTTGTTGACAGTCTCAATAGTTACTGACTGTGGTATTACAATAATTATTCCAGGAATTGTTTATATTTGTACTGTGCTCGTTACGAGCAATCTGAACTCTTCATGCATTGTTTTCAAAGGCCTTCAGTAAGTGGTGCGGGAAAACGCGTATCTATGGAGTAAAGGGTTAATTTGTGTAGGTTCAGAAAAAAAGGATGTGTCGGAGCTCGATAACGAAAGTGGTATTGGTAGCTGTTAGCTTTGTTAGTCACTTCTTCTTTTGGATATATTATGTCCTTATAGCTTAGCAAATAAAATGAAGGATTTGTCTACAGATAAACATCAAATATAAATATTGAACAAAAATAATTAAGTGGTTTTGAAAAATAAGTATGTATACTATATATATATTACTTTATCAGGTCAATTGCTATTATTGTTTGTGATTGTACTCTGTACTTTGTTATGTATATGATGTACAAGTCACTATAATGAAATATTTACTTATTTATTTACTTGCTAGCTTGCTTGATTCATCCTTGTTTGTTTGCTTTCTTACTTACTTAGAATACTTACTTATAACTTTATCTTTTTACTTACTTATTTACTTATTTACAAACGTTTTTTTTTACTAACTTAACTACCTACCTATCTACCTACCTACCTACCTACCTACCTACCTACCTACTTACCTACCTACCTTCATATCTACCTACCTACCTACCGACCTACTTACCTACCTTCCTATCTATCTACCTACCTACCTACTTACCTGACTTGCCTTGCCTTGTCTTGCCTTACCCCTGCCCCTGCCCCTACTCATACTCCTACCTATATCCCTACCCTACCCCTACCCTATTGTCATCTCGTGATTCCGATATGTGCTTCTAAGGGATCCTTTTATCCGATATCTATCCGATATTATTGTATACTATTACTTAAAAAAGTGTAACAAATAAAACGTTTTAACATTGATAGAATTTGACTTCTCTTGCGATGTGGTTTCTACAAAGACGGTTCGGTACCTGTGTAATACTTCGACATATACCTAAACTCAATAAAATGTAAGTTGCTGCACAACATTTGTATGGCTTCAACACTGTTAGTAAAACAAGTACAATCTCAGCTGGTCGCCTGTTCGTATATATTCTAATGACTATTCACTATTTAATATGATTATGTACCAAATGGAGACAAACGTTTTTATACATAATATCGATATACTATCTCCATACAATGTACCAAACTTGTGTGACCTCATTAACTTCTAGTTTATTTACATGCTAATAATCTACTGTATGCTTTACCTGTCATTAGTTATATTATGACCAACTACCAAAACAAGATGTGATACCTGTACTTGACATTAACACCATATGGAAACCTGAATACTTTATACATATATATACAGTATACATAATACCGCGATATACCTATTACCGCGAATGCCCGAATAAAAACAATCTAAGAAGACATGCGCAAAACTCCAACTTCCGTTAGCGTCGGCATTTGTTTGCATACTCAGCATACTTGAGTAACCTTATAACTGTTTATTATTGACGCCATTCTTATCATGGTTGAAAAAAAAATTAGACTCGCGGTATTAGGTATGACCAGTATAATTCGAAGAAGTTTATACCTTTAGTAAATATAAGTGCCTTTATTATAATGTCATGAGTTGATGCCTAGAAACAGTTGTTTCTCTACTTCAAGGGGACTAATTTTTCATTTTGCAGCATTAAACACTCTCCTTGTAAAGGAATTTTATATTACGAAATATAATACCGCAATTGTATCATGATTATGCGCAATCAAATGCTGATATAATTTTGCATAATGAGATCAAATCAACGGTAAAGAGATTGAATAACAGTAACTTTATTAATGGCATTCCCTGGTCTCCACAGACAATGTGACTTTTAAATCAGGTTTTGCGTCCGGTAGTCAAATACATAACCACGTACACTATCAGAAACTGTAACCAATTTTGTTCCAAGTGATATAATAGCAATCAATTATGTGGCCAAAACGGTAGCCTAATTAAACCTCATGCAGGACGAACTAAGATGTATTTGTTATTTGACTAAGGAAGCCAGCATACGTGTTTACAAACGTTTAGATGAGGTTATTATTATCTACAGATTGAATATTGAGACAACTGAATGATTCGAAGCACACTATGAAAATAGCATGAAAGAAGGGCAAAAATAACAATCTCCGGTGTTATTAGACAAGACATATATATACCGGAATAATGTATAACATTAATATGTGCTTTAAAGTACCTATACTTATCTTTTATAAACAGGCATAAGTCGAATGTGTTTGATGGCTATTCCGCAAAATATGAAAAGGCATAATGTAGGTAAAATTTAATATCAAGGGAATATCGTCAACGTACATTGAAAATAATTATTCTAGTTTGTTTGCTGTAAACATATACGCTAATGAGTTCATATATTAAGTAAACCAACAAGTAACAACATGTTTGAATGTCTTGACGTAATCAACATGTATCTAAGGCATATATTTAGGAGTAAAATTAAACGAGACTTTTATGAAAACAAATCATTGGGAAAATCAAAGTGGCATCCAATTACTCTTACACGCACGGTTGACATTTTGAAATAAAAAAACTTTATTGATTCGTGTTTAAATTGGTGTTCAATTCTATAAACGTTGTCTCGATAACAATATATATTTCATGATGATTTGCCACTCGTCAATATGTCAGCTGAGGAGTTGTAAACAGTTATTTTACTAAGACTGGATCTTTACGTATAGTTTATTGCTCATTTATTAACATCTCGATTTAACGGAAAACAAATTTAGTGTTCTATATAATTTTCTATATATTCATATGATCTTGATATTCCAAACTGTGTTTAATTTGTTTCAGTTTACCTTTGTGTTCTATTAAACCAAACATTCATTTATTTCTAGTCTTGATACGTTACTCCGTCATGAACACTAAAAAAAGTTTGCTAGACATATCGACAGACATCATACGACACAAACCATGTCATTTTTTAACTTTTGTAAGCTGTTCAGCATAACATCAATGACTAGTAGTGACGTCATCCTTCTGATCGTTGATATGCAGTTAAAGCGTCTCAGCTCATTTCTTCCATTACATCTAATGCAAATAAAGTCCGAATTTATTTTTTTAATTAATTTCGTCATCTGATATATGGCATCTGGTATAAAGTATTTTGAGATAACATTCATCTTATTTTTCACATAGATGTATAACATCCTATTAACATGCATATCCATGGAGACGCTTAAACAATCAATTTAGTAAATGTATCTGTAGTGCCACCACAAGTATGGACACTTGGACCACCATATTTTGGACACTTGGACCACCATATTTTTGATAAATGTAGACCCTTACGTTCTAAGTGTATACGTGTAGACACTTGGACCACCATGTTTTGTTAAATTTAGACCCTTATGTCCTAAGTTTACACGTGTGGACACTTGGACCACTATATTGTGGACACTTGGAACACCATATTGTTTATAAATTTAGAACATTATGTTCTTAGTTTACACGTGTGGACACTTGGACCACCATATTGTTGATTAATTTAGACCCTTACGTTCTAAGTTTATACGTGTGAACACTTGGACCACAATATCGTTGATAAATTTAGACCCTTATGTTTTAAGTTTACACGTGTGGACACTTGGACCACAATATTGTTGATAAATTTAGACCCTTACGTTCTAAGTTTATACGTGTGGACACTTGGACCACAATATTGTTGATAAATTTAGACCCTTACGTTCTAAGTTTATACGTGTGGACACTTGGACCACAATATTGTTGATAAATTTAGACCCTTACGTTCTGAGTGTACACGTGTAGACACATGGACCACCACCATATTGTTGATAAATTTAGACCCTTATGTTCTAAGTTTACACGTGTGGACACTTGGACCACCATATTGCGGACACTTGGACCACTATATTGTTGATAAGTTCTAAGTTTATGCGTGTGGGCACTTGGACCACAATATTGTTGATAAAGTTAGACCCTTATGTTCTAAGTTTACACGTGTGGGCACTTTGACCACAATATTGCTGATAAATTTAGACCCTTATGTTTTAAATTTACACGTGTGGACACTTGGTCCACCACAAAGTGATCATTTGAAAGTATTTACTATGTATTCTCTTAGCCTTGATAGGCTGAAACAATGACGAACTTCATCAGATGAGTGGTAAGATACTTTCTGGAATAACTATATATTCCGTTTATGTTTTAAAAAGTTTATTATTTTAATGATATTGCCATAGAATCAATGATATGGTGTCCGAAATCCACTGAATACACTTACCGTATCAAGCAATTACATAATTTAATTAGTAAAGATAGTTTGTGATACAATCGCATTTGGTACTCCATCCATCTCATGAATATAATAAACAGGCCAAATTTTGTCGGATTTCCCGATAATTAACAGTTAACCGAATTAAATAAAAATTAAAGACCCAACCTGGGTATAAAAGGGAGGTAATGGCGCTGGGAGTGTTTTCCCTTATTTTTCAAAACACATTCAGATCTGGGAGAGTAATTTTCAAATCTAAAATAAATTCATGGATTGAAAAATTTGAAATTTGTCATGCAACATTTTTTTAATATTACTCACAGTTCCTGAAAATTTCAGAATAAAATCTGCAATAATTTATTACTTATTGCTTTCAACAGAGAAATTTGAATTTTGTGAGAGGAGCAAACGGGTCAATATTTGTCATGTGACCAATGTAAACAAACTGGCATGCTGTAGCTCACATGGCTGTATTTAAGATGTAATAGTTAAATACAAACTACAAATCACAGCTTTTGTCAAATGAAAGCTTTTGAAAGTGACTTAAAATAACCAAATCAAAAAACATTTCTGGTCTTTATCTTAATTATTTATCAGTAAATTCTTAATTACAACTGATTTATTCATCATGATATCTGCTTTAATGAAGTTGAAGTGTTTTATCTCCCTCCGTGTATTACATTGTGATAACAGGAACAGATTTTTTTAATGATTTTTTCACTTTTTATTTTGTTTTTGATAGGCGTGGCATTGACATTGTTCATAATCACCACAATTTATAATTTACAATTAATACACATGCATGATAAAAAACCAGCATTAATTAAAGTTTATTATAAGCACAGTCTCTTTCACTCAACTTTGTATCCAAAGTATGATTTGAGGTATTGTTTTGAGAAAGACACCTTCTGCAATTTTTAATTACATCAACATTAGTTCAAGTCTAATTCCTAATATATTCAACAAAGTGTTGATAATTAATTTTTATCAATAACATCCCAGTATTAATATTATATCCAAGTATGAATATAATTGCAAGTTCCTATTTTCTTTCACTAAAAGTGACAAAAACATCAGCACATAACATATAACATATAACATATATATGTATTTTAATTTCCGTCCAAATCGTACTGAATGAGTCATAATGGGCTATACCAACTTGAATATAGGGATTTTGGGCATATTTGTTAGACTGATTGTAATGCTTGAATTGTGGTTGAAAATTATTAGGAACATACGTTCATATACATAATTACTTTGATATCAATCAACAACATTGTCACATCACTTTATATTGTTGATAAAACAGTAAATACCTGATAATGATTAATTAAAGACCCTGTAGTCCCTAATGCTAAAGTGGGATGTGATATTGAATCCCAGAGTCAACATTCCTGTATCAGTTACAATGTAAACCTTCAGCATTGTTTTACAAACATTTTGCTGTCTGCTATTATCACTGTTCTATAGTTAGACCATATTATATATCATATGTTGGGTCTTTAACTATAGTTCCATGATGTATATTGATAGATAGACAGATAACTTTTTCTGGTTTTGCTATCATATTTCTATGAAACACCCCTTTGTTAACTTTGGTATGATATTAATGACCTAATCAATATCAAGATGTTTGAAGTAAGTTCTGTTATAGAGGCATGTTCACCTATACCAGGTTTAATGAGATGGGCATGTTGGAAAACAGAAACTTCGCTATGTGGAATAACGAGTGTCATTAACAATATTTACATTTATTTGTGGTAAAAACCAATGATTAATTTAATTTTGATAAATTCAGTGGCAATAACTTCGACAATACCCTGTTCGACCTGACTTTATTAATTTAATTTAAATTTCGCGGCTAACCATTATTATGTTATTGCCCCGGATTGATATAGTTTAACACAATACATTGGTATCAATTCAATACGAATAACTATCGAATCACGAAGACGATTCAAGCCATTCTTGGTTAAACAGATCGTACCATGGGGATAAATACTTGCACACATTACTATTAAGATCAAACTTATAATTACAACATTATTAACCCGGACAGACACGCGGACGCTAAAATAAAATGAAAATACAATATTATATAACCATTGAAGATAAGTGGCGCCTTTTACAAAGGTTTGCACACATATGTAATTTGATTGTATCTCACAAGCAATACAATCACACACTAAAACGCAACATTTACGTGTTCTGTTTAAACAAATAATGCCGGATGGATGAAAAAACGATTTCTCTGTTTTCAGCGGAAGTCTCAAAACATAGATTAAGCATTTTACAATCCATCTACTATTTCAATTATTACTAAATACACAACTGAATGTCATATATTTGCACTTGCTGGCTTCGTACTTGTAATCAGGTGAAAAGGCGTTTAATCACATGTATAGAATGTGCAATTTCTAAATAATTCAATGCATATCTTTCCGGAAAAAATATCGTTTGCCATTTAAATTCATATGTTCAATGGCAATACTTCTATAGAACAAGCATTTACTCTTTGGAACGCCTTTATAGATCATTTAAAACATTCGTATCCCTACTCCCAATATCGTGCACGAATATACACATCGTTGTTTAGTTGATTTAGACATCGATCAAACGTTGTGTGACCCGACTTTATTATTTCGAAGGTTTACCCCTTTATGGTTGTACATGTTTTTTTGACACCATCAGACTAGCATAAATAGCACATGCCATTTTGCTGCATTTTTTATCGGGCAAATTGTCCACGATATTTTGAAACATTTCCGTGCCAGTATAATCCAGCCTTTGCTGGCATATATGTGTCTCAGAAGATTTAACGCAGTTTCAAAATGTCCCATTTCTAAATGTTCGAAATTGTTTATGATCATGTCCTCCAAGTCATGCAGAGCTTCTGACATTCCGACGCCGTCATGCATTGCCTTGTGACTATTGTACTTGAGGAAGTACGTGTATACAAGAGGGTCTATGATGACCCGCGTGTAAATAGCCCTGGGGCCATATATGCCCTTAGTTTTAAGTGCTAAAAACTCTGCGTTTCCAAACAATCTGAACGACTCATATGTAGCAGCACGTGGCACCATACCTAATTCTAACGTATCGAACGTAAGACATGAAAGTATATGTATACTGTTCATGAGATCATCTATTGACTGCCTATCGACATCTTTGTTGAGATGTCCCAGGGTTGGTATCTTTTTACGAACCTTTGTCGTTTGTAAACATTGTTGTGATTTAGTTTGAGCACACCCACAATAACTGAGTACGGATGTGAAGTCAACGTGTTCGAGCAGTGCATTACTCCTGTCATACTCCTTACACATGTACAACACACTTGCGTGTTTAAAATCAATATGAAGCCTGTTTGTTGCATCAGTTTCACGAGCATTTATATGTACTTTTCTCAAGTTGTTCAGTTGTGTGTCTTTGAGATATTTTGCTAAATACAGAGATGCCAATTTTTTGTGTATGTAAGGTTTTATCACTGCAAACCTTTCTCGTACAATTAAACATACTGTTTGTTGTTAAGGCAGTTTATACCCATCAAATTCTTGTACTTTTTCATCTATTTAATTACCAAACACTTGTAAGTACCAGATAAATAAATTAACTTCTGGAAACGGTTCTATGTCTCTGTCACCTGTTTCTGTTAGAGTTGGAGCTATGTATTCGATGAGATTTTCAAAATAATGGATAGCACCATAATGACATTCACTTACTTCATCCAGTAGGTCAGTTATAAAAATGATAGCACATTTAATGTCAATCGTGGAGAGGAGAAGCATGTGATGCGTGTCACTTTTTGTTTGAAGACAAACATTTTGGGATATTGTAGCAATGTTAGCTGGTTGTACTTTTTCTTTTATCAAATGTATCTGACTAGGTCTTACATCAAGGAGTTTTCCCTCAAACATGTTTTCTTCTGGGATAAAGAAATTTGGACAATTCTTTTTCTCTATCCATTTAATGAGTAATCCGAGGCATTTCTGCAGACAAAAAGAAATGTTATCTGTCGTCCAAATATCAGGCTTGTTTCCTTCTATAGTGTAGAACAGGGCTGTTTTACAGTGGTAAGAACTGATTATGTCACCAAGCACGCGCTGGAAAATAAGCTTCTTCGTAATCTTCAGGAGAGCGTAACATATATACTGTGCTTTATTCAGGTTCTGCATCAGAAATATCTCTTGATTTGTGAAGGAAATCCTCCATTCTAGTAATCGCTCTCGACTACTTACATGTCCCACTGGTACCACAAAACATCCCATCTTCTTAAAAAGATTACACGTATCGGGTGACGGCCACCCATTCGGGCGAACGCGATGAAACCATGGCTCAAATATCCTTGGTAGACTTATACAAATATAAGCGTGCACAAAGTAATTTGGTCTTTCTTGTTCAATTCGAAAAGTGACTGCTGGCTCATGTCTTTCGTTTACATTGATTTCATTTAGTAAAATATCTCTTGCATTAGTAAGTCTACTCGATAGTACCATTTTATCTGTTCTGTCTGGTAAGAATGTTCGTGAAAAATAGTTATCTTCTTTCATGATTGTTAATACTTTGCCGTCCTTTAAAAGTTGTAGTTTTGTAAATCCGGGTGGTGTCTTGCTATCTTCCACCATAATGAAGTATGGGCAGATTCGCTGCGATATGTTATTGCTTTCCGTTACCACTAGAAATGGATGATAAACCAAGATATCAACATCAGATTCGGATGTCAATAAAGCCGTTGCTTCAACTGAACTACCGGTCTGTTTTAAGCATATCGGTAGCAGCTTAATGGATGACAATGCACTATTTAAGATAATTAGTCTTACAGCTGTATCTGTCACAACTTTTCTTGCCTCGTCACTAAACCCAGCATCATATGCTAATCTGTTGAGTGCGGCGTCACACGACATCTCAAACGTCATCTTTTATGTGTCTTTGAATTCCTGAAAATATGTATTGGAATATTAAATTACGTTATCAAATTTAAAACAAATTGCAAAAAGCTACATACAGACAAGAACACCATCAGCCGACCTTTTTTTAAACATGTGCAACCATTGCACTATTTGGAGGTGTTATTGATATACATCGTTATTGGTGATTGTCTCATGTACATACTATACAAGTAGGTAACTATGCAAAGCATATAAACGGTGCAATGACTAAATAGTGAAAAAGAAAAAGGTTGTTATAAATATATTTTAATTGCAGTTGGCTTTACCTGCCCTACATAGTTATAATAGGCAAACCGAACTAAAGCATATAAAAACGGCACCTCGGACTTACTGTATATAGAATATGATACCTCCCGAATCAGGTATATTAACCCAAAACCAGGGAGTTCCAAACCTGTCGCAAAATATCAGAGCTGTTGAACGCTTACTAAACTGTGGCGTTATTCAAACTTTCCCTGAAGCAACTGACCAATCAACGTGCTCAAATATGGCTTTCCCAACGTCAAATTCACTGACCAATAAGCGTCCTCCCACTATATTGACAGACGATAGAAAAACCAGCGTGCTAGTAACAATTGCTATTTAATGGACCAAATCGGGAGAGCTGGGTCCCCTCTACAGACGAGACCAATTGAAACAAAATTTATTTTCAGAATTTGGTTTAATAACTGAAACATACTGAAAATAGGACAACATCGGACACTATCGATAATTTTAAGAAATTTGCGATGAAATCAATACTTAAATACTTTAATATAGGAGCATCTGAAATGAGAAAAGTGTTTACCTTAAAATAACTTTAGCAATAGCGAAACAGTTAACAATAATGCAAATACAGTTTGCGCTATTCATTTGTTATCTAAAACATACAAATATGGCCACATAAACAATTTACATTTATAAAAGTATCGTTTTATGATGCGGAAATGGTCAAACGGTGAACCTATGTACACATGTAAGTGCCAATGGTCAAGTGGTGATGTTTTGTAAGTGCCAATAGTCCAGTGGTTAAGCTATACAAGTGCCAATGGTCCAGTGGTGAAGCTATGCAAGTGCCAATGGTCCAGTAGTGAAGCTATGCAAGTGCAAATGGCCCAGTGGTGAAGCTATGCAAGTGCCAATGGCCCAGTGGTGAAGCTATGCAAGTACCAATAGTCCAGTGGTTAAGCTATGCAAGTGCCAATGGTCCAGTGGTAAAGCTATGCAAGTGCCAATGGCCCAGTGGTGAAGCTATGCAAGTGCCAATGGCCCAGTGGTGAAGCTATGCAAGTGCCAATGGTCCAGTGGTGAAGCTATGCAAGTGCCAATGGTCCAATGGTGAAGCTATGCAAGTGCCAATAGTCCAGTGGTGAAGCTATGCAAGTGCCAATGGCCTAGTGGTGAAGCTATGCAAGTGCCAATGGTCAAGTGGTGAAGCTATGCAAGTGCCAATAGTCCAGTGGTTAAGCTATGCAAGTGCCAATAGCCCAGTGGTGAAGCTATGCAAGTGCCAATGGCCCAGTGGTGAAGCTATGCAAGTGCCAATGGTCAAGTGGTGAAGCTATGCAAGTGCCAATGGTCCAGTGGTGAAGCTATGCAAGTGCCAATGGTCCAGTGGTGAAGCTATGTAAGTGCCAATGGCCCAGTGGTGAAACAATGTAAATGCCAATGGTCCAGTTGTGAAACAAAGTAAATGCCAATGGTCCAGTTGAGAAGCTAGGTAAGTGCCAATGGTCCAATGGTGAAGCTATGCAAGTGCCAATAGTCCAGTGGTGAAGCTATGCAAGTGCCAATGGCCTAGTGGTGAAGCTATGCAAGTGCCAATGGTCAAGTGGTGAAGCTATGCAAGTGCCAATAGTCCAGTGGTTAAGCTATGCAAGTGCCAATGGCCCAGTGGTGAAGCTATGCAAGTGCCAATGGCCCAGTGGTGAAGCTATGCAAGTGCCAATGGTCAAGTGGTGAAGCTATGCAAGTGCCAATGGTCCAGTGGTGAAGCTATGCAAGTGCCAATGGTCCAGTGGTGAAGCTATGTAAGTGCCAATGGCCCAGTGGTGAAACAATGTAAATGCCAATGGTCCAGTTGTGAAACAAAGTAAATGCCAATGGTCCAGTTGAGAAGCTAGGTAAGTGCCAATGGTCCAGTGGTGAACCTATGTAAGTGCCAATGGTCCAGTGGTGAAGCTATGTAAGTGCCAATGGTCCAGTGGTGAATCTATGTCAGTGCCAATGGCCCAGTGGTGAAACTATGTGATTGCAAATGGTCCGTGCTGAAGCTATACAAGTGCTAATGGTCCAGTGGTGAAGCTATGCAAGTGCCAATGGTCCAGTGGTGAAGCTATGCAAGTGCCAATGGTCCAGTGGTGAAGCTATGCAAGTGCCAATGGTCCAGTGGTGAAGCTATGCAAGTGCCAATGGTCCAGTGATGAAGCAATGTTAGTGCCAATGGTCCAGTGGTGAAGCTAGGTAAGTGCAAATAGTCCAGTTGTGAAGCTATAGAAGTGCCAAATTTCCAGTGGTGAAGCAATGTAAGTGCCAATAGTCCAGTGGTGAAGCAATGTAAGTGTCAATGGTCCAGTGGTGAAACTATGTAAGTGCGAATGGTCCAGTTGGGAACATATGTAAGTGCCAATGGTCCAGTGGTGTAGCTAGGCAAGTGTCAATGGTCCAGTGGTGAAGCTATGCAAGTGTCAATGGTCCAGTGGTGAACCTATGTTTTAGTGGTGAAGATATGTATGTGCCATTGGTCCAGTGCTAAAAATATATGAGTTGCAATGGTCTAGTATTGAAGCTATATAAGCATTTCAGTGGTAAAGCTATATAAGTGTCAATGGCCCAGTGGTGAAGCTATTTAAGTGTCCATGTTTCAGTGGTGGAGATATATTAGTGTCAATGTTTCATTGGAGGAGCTATATCAGTGTCAACAGTTTAGTGATGAAGCTATATATGTGTCAATGGTTCAGTTGTGAAGCTATATATGTGTCAATGGTTCAGTGGTGAAGTGATATAAGTGTCAATGGTCCAGTGGTGAAGCTATACAAGTGCCAATGTTCAGTTGTGAAACTATATAAGTATCAATTGTCCAGTGGTGAAGCTATGTAAATGTCCATGTTTCAGTGGTGATGATACCTTAATGTCAATGGACCAGTAGTGAAGCTATGTAAGTGTCAATTGTCCAGTTGCAAAGCTATGTAAGTTTTAATGTTTCAGTAGCAAAGCTATGTAAGTGTCAATTATTCATTGGTAAGAATATCTAAGTGTTAATGTTTCAGTGGTGAAACTATGTATGTGCCATTGGTCCAGTGTTAAAGATATGTGGGTGTCAATGGTCTAGTATTGATGCTATATAAGTTTCAATACTTCAGGGGTGAAGCTATGCAAGTGTCAATGATTCAGTGGTGAAGCTATGTAATTGCCAATGGTCCATTAATAAAGGAATGTAACTGGCAATGGTCCAGTGGTGAAGATATGTTACTGCCAATGGCCCAGTGGTGAAACTATGTAATTGTCAATGGTCCAGCGTTGAAGCTATGTAAGTGTCAACAGTCCATTGGTGAAGCTATATAAGTGTCAATGATTCAGTGGTTAAGCTATTTAAGTGTCAATGGTCCAGTGGTGAAGCTATGTAAATGTCAATGTTTCAGTGGTGAAGCTTTATACGTGTCACAAGTCTAGTGGTGAAGTTAAATACGTGTACATGTTTCAGTGGTGAAGCTATATAAGTGTCAATGTTCCAGTGGTGATGATATCTAAATGTCAATGTTCCAGTGGTGATGATATCTAAATGTCAATGTTTTAGTGGTGAAACTATTTAAGTGACAATGGTCCAGTGGTGTGCTATGTTAGTATATATAAGATAAGAATAAATACTTCAGAAAAGTGCAGGTATGCAATATAAGTTATCTGTGTATGAGATGTAAACGATTGTAAGATAAATATATGTATGTAAGATAAGATTACGTATTTAAGATAAGTAAATGAATGTCAGATAAAAACATAGATGTAGAATATTGTATATGTATATGAGGTTAGTACACCTATGCAGTACAAGTATACCACACAAGTTTAGAAATATATGTTTTGTCATATGAGACCAGTGTCAATATGCGTAATTTAAAACATGCAGGAATTAACATGGGTGTAAACCAAAACGGCCACGCAGTTGTATGAGTAATTCGGTGGCCAGTGTTTGGCCCAAAGACGGATGGATGTGAATTCAGTCGTCGGTCCAGTATTACCACATGCTTTGAAGGACCAAATTATAAATCAAATCATGCTGCCGGGCCCGATTAGCTCAGTCTGTTACGCGTCTGACTATCAATTCAGGGGTCGTGAGTTCGAATCCCCGCCCTGCCACAATCCCCGTGATGGTTGATATGCGACATTGTGTCTCATTGCCATTCGTCTCCCCGCTGATTTCATTGAGAAAATTATCGGTTACTTGCGGAGATGGGATGTGCTCGAGTACTGGTTAACCTTTCAAGATCCCAGGAAACAGTGGTTAGGTTAACTGGTCGTCCGTTAGCATTAGATGGCAAAATACGACGCTAAATATTCAATGAATTCAATAAATCATGCTGATCTTAAAGTATTCTCTGACTTCATTTCAAAAGACCCATCGTAATTATTTATCGCGTTGTTGACTGGTTTAAGCTACTATAATACACATGAACTGTTACTTATTGTCATCAAATTAATCCTTAAAATGTTCTACGTCTCAAATAAAAACTCATACATTGTATGTGCTAATGGTTACACTGCAGAACGTCATGAAAATTGTATTATCTAAAAAAACACATATTATATGATATTTGTTTAAAATAATTAAACTGTTTATAATCGGATATTGTCTGTGAATATATGACATTTAGCATATGTTTGTATAGTACACTGAAGGACTTTAAAAACGCAAAACTCTAATTAAGAATTTCTCAGATGGGTTGGGAAGGTTCATTATGGCCCTCTAGCCAGCACCGAAAAACTTGAGCTTTCCCTCGCTTTGGTTCACGAGAAGAACAACATTTCCCAACAATGTATTACAAATATTGTGTTTTCAATGATGCGGATGTGTGCTATCTACATTGCTGTAAACGGTAGTTACAATTGTTTCTAATTGCAAAGCTCGTGATTTGGAGTATAGCTCGCGGCTGTTTGAAACCTAACTCTCAGGATTTCAATGAAACTCACAACAAGTGTTAGACTTGTATTGATGTTTATTATTGTCAAATGTTATTAGATTGATAGACAATAAGCGTGTGTATTTCATAAAATCCGACCATTGCGTTTTTAAAGTCCCACAGTATATGTAAGTATGTATATGTCAAATACACATAAAAGTTTATGGATTTTATTAAAATTTAATCAAACAATGAGTAAATGAGACGCTCTACAGGAATTGGATCTTGGCATCTTTAGCGATTTCTAAATTAACGTATCCTTGCATAATGTTATAGCTGACCTTCGTTTGGCATATGACGCTATTGTTAACGACAGTACGACAGTAGGAACCCAGCCGGCATGACCATATGGATCGTGATATTAGACCATTTTTCGGTCCCATAAACGGCGAACAGTCTAGAACCAGTTTAAAACTATGACGACAGATGTCGGTTTATAAAACGCTTCGTAAGTTTTTAACCAAACTCGAAACTAATAAACAATATTCAACTAAGCAAGATAAAAAAGTTATATGAATGAGTGCGATATCTTGTGACCTAGATATTACAATACACAAACCCAATTTACTGCTATTTGGAAACCATCAATTTTTAATGCAATTATGACAAATAAGAAAAAAAACATTTAACTTTTCATAGGGAATCAGTGATGTTAATGATTTAATTGGTTGTCAACTTAATGTAGAAGTTAATCAAAAATTGCAAATAAAGTTTATAACACGTTGATGTAGACCGTTTTAATACTGCTTTGACAACACAATTGAAAACATCTAGATATAAATGAAGGAAGTTTAAATGATGTATATTAAAGTTTTAGTTTTACAAATAGCGGATATAAATGCTCCATCAAATTACCTGAAAAAGACTGTTAAATCCAAGGTCAAATAACAGTGTGAAAAAAAGTTAAATTCTCAGAAAAAAACACATATAAATGTTATTTTCTTTAATGTCAGCCCTTCTAATGCAATTGACTAAGGGTTAAAAACAGAAAACAGTGGGCTATGCCTTATCCTTCATTAACTCAATATTTGTAAATCTGCCACGCCAACCTGTTTTCATTGGTAACCTCTACAACGTCATTTGCTTGTCATGGGTTGTAAAATATCATATAACAACGACCTACATGAAACGCGCTTCATTAGGCTAAATGTCGGGAGTATACTCAAACGTATAGCTAACGCATGCATTGACATTATTTGCAATAGGTGATTTATAAACGTCTTTTGTGAATAAAACTGGTTTAAATAAAGCAGGACAGTTACGCCATCATGGGATAGTGACAGTGTGTTTAATGTAGTAAGGGCTAGTCTCTGGCACCCTGTTGAAACCGGAATATGATACATTTGCTGCTATACACATGGCCATTTGGTAAGTTCTGTTTAATTCTTTCTGTTTTAAGTTACGGTTTTTCTGAAATCGTGTTTGTTCAGTCGTTTATAACTGGTCTGGTCAACCCAGTGTTAGCGGAAAATTTAATGTAGTCTAACCTAGGCGCGCAGCCCAAGTGAGGAAATCTCTGTTTTAATTTTTATGTTTAAATAGAAGTCCTTTTGAGTATATATAGGCATGATATGTTGGGAAAAAATAATTAGCCACCTTTAATAGTCTGAACAGTCCTAAATTACTTCCTTTAAACTATTCAAATTCTGCGCATCAACGGCGGGATCTACTATTTGCTATGATTTATCCTCCCCAAAACATTAAGTGTCCTTATTCTGTAAACCTCGATTTCAATTACTTTTAACACATCGTACACGTAAATAGCTAGCTTTTAACTACCTTAATATCAATATATTCATGGTATCGCAGTAAGCGTGAGAGAGAGAGAGAGAGAGAGAGAGAGAGAGAGAGTATGAGAAAGAGAATGAGATATATATAAAAATATGTATAAAGGGAATATGTATTTTCTATTTTTCTTTAGTTTTTAATACTTAAATTTACACTATATATATATATAACGGTTTGAGTTTTGTTTGAAAGGAAATGCGTTATGTAAGGTATGTATGGGAGTGTGAGGCCTCTATTGTCATACTGATCGCCAAATCTAAGTCAATATCTTGAACATGTCTTGGTTTTAAGTCTAATAATTATTTGTTAATTTGGTAACACTACTCTCTTAATTTCAATTATAATATTCTGGCATGAATTGGATACAAACATATCGTTAAGAGTTCATTTTGCACGTTCTTTTCAAAAGCAACTAACAAATCGTCGCCGGACAGATCAGTAATTTCCGCTTTTGTTGACTGTACGTTCCAACACCATGCATATTACGTTCAAAAAAGTAATTTGCCTATTTCAGATGTGACATATGTTTTATTCTTTATGAAAGAAGTTATCGTCGGACTATAGTTATTGAAATGAAATTATTGACCAAACTATTTTGTCAGTTTAAACAAAAATAGAGTTTATTACCCCTTCTTAAAATAATTGCTATATACAGACATTTATGCTATAAAACAACGATATTATTTTGACAGCCCCCCTATTCTAGAAAACACTCGTTGTTTTCAAATAAACTAAATAATGTATGCACTACGTCAACTATATTTTGCTCATTGTCTGCTTAAATAATCTGCACACACATTGTCTGTACCCTTGATTGCTTCGATTTTGAATCTGTAATTCTGTAAAAATAATGCCCAACGCATGATTCTACCACTCTCAACTTTATATTTCTGAATATATGAAAATGGTGCATGGTCAGTCTGCAGAATAAACTCTTTTCCATACAAGTGCTTCTGAAACGTCTTTACTCCGAACACAATCTCTAAGCATTCGCGTTTATCTCCCTTTGCAACAATTTCTTACTTGTATATGCGATTGGGAACATGCCATCATCAAACTGCTGTAATAAAGCAGCTCAAACACCGCCGTCAGAAGCATCGCTTTGCAGTATGAACGATCTATTGAAGTCTGGTAAGCGCAATATTGGGCTTTGCGTTAACAGGTCCTTTAACGTCTGGAATGATCGTTCATGTTCAGGCTTCAAGATAACTTTGTTTGGCTGGCCTTTCTTTGTTAGGTCGGTTAGAGGTGACGCAACAGTCGAAAATGATTGAATGAATTTTCTATAATAGCCTGCCAACCCCAAAAATGCTCGGACTTGTTTCTTCGTTTTTGGGTGTTCAGCCGATCTAATCTTGTCAAGATTGTCATTTTCCATCATTTCCATGCCAAAAAAGTATAAAAAGTACAAAAGTTATAACATGACATGGTTTGTGTCGTATGATGTCTGTCGATATGTCTAGCCAACTTTTTTTAGTGTTCATGACGGAGTAACGTATCAAGACTAGAAATAAATACATGTTTGGTTTAATAGAACACAAAGGTAAACTGAAACAAATTAAACACAGTTTGGAATATCAAGATCATTTGATTATATAGAAAATTATATAGAACACTAAAATTGTTTTCTGTTAAATCGAGATGTTAATAAATGAGCAATAAACTATACGTCAAGATCCAGTCTTAGTAAAATAACTGTTTACAACTCCTCAGCTGACATATTGACGAGTGGCAGATCATCATGAAATATATATTGTTATCGTGACAACGTTTATAGAATTGAACACCAATTTTTACACGAATCAATAAAGCTATTCTAATTACAAAATGTCAACCGTGCGTATAAGAGTAATTGGATGCGACATTGATTTTCCCAATGATTTGTTTTCATAATAGTCTCGTTTAATTTTACTCCTAAATATATGCCTTAGATACATGTTGATTACGTCAAGACATTCAAGCATGTTGTTACTTGTTGTTTCACTTAATATATAAACTCATTTAACGTATATGTTTACAGAAAACAAACTAGAATAATTATTTTTAATGTACGTTGACGATATTCCCTTGATATTAAATTTTACCTAGATTATGCCTTTTCATATTTTGCGGAATAGCCATAAAATACATTCGACTAATGCCTGTTTACAAAAGATAAGTATAGGTACTTAAAAACACATAGTAAGGTTATACATTATTTCGGTGTATGTATGTCTTGTCTAATAACACCGGAGATTGTTATTTTTGCCCTTCTTTAATGTAAGTTTCATAGTGTGCTTCGAATCATTCAGTTGTCTTGTCATTCGTTCTGAAGATAAAAATAACCTCATATAAACGTTTGTAAACACGTATGCTGGCTTATTTAGTCAAATAACGAATACATCTTAGTTCGTCCTGCGTGAGGTTTAATTAGGTTACTGTTTTGGCCGCATAATTGATTGCAAATAATGTTTAATTTTAAATGACTGTACTAAAGTTGTAATGTAAGTAACCACTGATATATATTGAAATGTAGTAGCTAAATGCGTTTTAGCAAAGAGTTTATTGTAATGCTAAATAGAACGGCATGGTTCTGTATTTAAACTGATTGTATTTATGTGTGTTTTATGTTGTAGCCATGATGGGATTTTAATAAAATATGAAGAATACAGTCATGATACTATAGATTATTGCGGTAGCACCAAATTAAAAAACTAATCTCGAAATATTACTATTTGCACCTTCATATTGTTACATGAATTAGTAACTATTTTTAATACATCTAGTGGTGTCACACTTGTTATGAACATATTTTTTTAAACAAGTCTTTAAACTTGCCTTGAATAGTTTCATTACCTCTCTAAAACCGACGTAAACTCAAGAAATAGAAATATGAACGAAATGGGACATACTTCAGCCAATTATCACGGTTATGTCCCTTTTTCAAAAACAGGAGCAATATTAAGGGTCTGAATATATACTAGAGTATTTTAAATTCATGTTTACATAATAGGTAAATATCATTTTAAGAATTAGTGTTAAGAAAATATTTATCACAATGTTCATGTTTTCATTTAAACTTCTTTAGCAAAATGATTAATGTGCGTAACTGATATAATAGACAACATTTACACAGATCTCTCGTTTTAAAGTTTTAATAGTGTGGGTGTATTTACGTCTATAGCTTCATGTTTAATAATAAACACACTAAAGTATCTAATATATTCTTGTTTAGCATGCTTTTGAAATACGCCTTTCGTCTTAAAATAAACTGTCAACAATATGAAGTACAAAGTCATTCAAAACAGGATCAAGACACCGGTATTGAAGGACACAGACTCGTAAACAAGGCTAATATTTATCGTACGTAGAAGTTCTCACGTACTCGCTTTGTGTTAAATTTATTAAACGAGTTGACAAACTATATTATGCAAGACGAGGCCGAGCATCATATGTTTATTCTTTATAAAAGATGTTATCATCGGACTATGGTAATTGAAATGAAATTATTGACCATAATAGTATGCCAGTTTAAACAACGGTGTGCTATGAGGGTAACCTCAAAGGATGACGAGATCGTTGTTTTAAACACCTTATTGACTGTGCAACAAATAAATTAGGTTTTTCATCAATATCGCTCGATAACCATGAGTATAATTATACAAATACACTGATCCATATATATCTTGATTGGAGTTAAATCAAAAGTGCAATGCACACAAACAGACACAGCCGAATCGAGTACAAGCGATAACAGTACTAGTATATTGACGCTGTTCGTCTATTAAATAATGAAGTTAATTCAAATACAAAGAAATGTAGGATTTCTTTTTTCACTTTAGCGGTCGGACATCCGGTCACCAGACACAAGACGGGTATAACGCGACCTACCGTTCATCCCTCTAAGCTCTTGTCTAACATACTTAACGCCGGATGCATGTACACTCTGACAAAATGATTTTAATCCTTACAATTCCAATCCTGCTGAATATATTTAATTTGAGACTCCTCAAGTGAATGAAAAAACAAAACAAAAATAGCTATACGCTGCGAAGTAAACATGTTAGAGTACATCACCTCTTTCCTGGTTGACATCAAATTATCCAGTAATATCGTAACGGCTACTGTTTCCATTATCAGATGAACTCTGTAACATAAGTTGGTTTATTGTAAAATGACGAAATATTTTGCGGTTAAAAAATTAAACACTCGTCTTTAATCTCTCGATTTAGACAAATAAAAAATCAATAATTCCAGGAAATGCTAGGACTTGATCTTATATTTGTTTTTGTTGTATTTTATTATTAAAATAAGCGTGAAACGTCAGTTCGTATATTGTTCAACCGACCATCAAAATGTTGATGCTTCTTTGTTTACGCGAGAAATGTAAAAGTAGTCCGGCTCCAGGGTTTAATTGAAAAATGAAAGTCTTTAAAAAATTGATGTTGTCCAATGAAAATGTTTTAAATACATATATGATAATGAGATTGGAATTATATGTTTATGGTATTAGGTTGGTTAAAAAAGCAATTATGCGTACAGTGGATGTTTTTTTTCACTTTTCACGATAAACAGCCATATCAAACTAGGTGTACAGTTATCAGATGTATAGAACATATACAAATAGTCAATTTTCGCTGACTTAGGTGAAAACAAATATATGACGATGATTGAGATTTTTTTCTAAAAAGGGAATAACTTCAGATAATCGTGCAAAATATATTTCTACTTATTTGAATTAAATAAAATCCATAAAATTGGTGTGTACGGCAAAAATAGCAATATCATATTTTGATCGATATCGTGAAAATGTCTCTTGTTTAAGTCAAACAGGTATTTGTAAACACTACCACAATATACACATAGTAAATGTCAGTTATTAAGATTCTGTGTGACTTTGACTTAAATAGAGAATTTGTAGGTTTAAAGACAAACATTCAAACACTTTCTTCGGTGAAGTATATATTTAACAAAGGTCCAAAAAACACTTTTTATTAAATTATTAAATATATGTATTAAATGACTTTTCATTAGTTTTCTTTTGTTTTTTTAAAAAGGCTTGGAGTATCCTGACTTCTGGGCTGATTTCAAAGGTCAGTCAGCTTAATGCTCCATTAAGTCAAATATTGTATGTTAGGTATCTTTAAAATTCAAAGTTTTCGTATTGGACTATGTTTATATAGAAATAAAAAGCTATTTTATCACGATTGCCAGTAAATTGTTGTTTTATCACGATTCCAGTAAATGGTTGTTTTATCACGATTGCCGGTAAGCTGTTACCTTGAATGTATATAACCTCAAAATACCGTGATTCCAAACAACATCTTAACATGGCGTTAAGCTAACATTACTTTGAACAAAATGGGCCAAGGTGGTGGCGAATTTTTTTTTTTTTAACTTTTGTCAAAAATGTTCTGCGCGTTTTTACTAGCAACTTACAGATTGTAAACCTACATATCCTTAACTTCCGCTTGTGTTGACTGTTCGCTCTCACCCTGTGGTATATATCACATCCTAAAACATTTACCATAATGTAAGATTAATATCTAATATGCAAGCAGAGTTGGGAAATACCCTATAAACAAGTATCACATGTCTTTCTATTCTAAATTTTCATTCGAGGACGTTTCAAAATTATTACATATTATAAAATAATCACAATTGCATGGAATGCAATATTTTTTCTTCAGTTCAGTTTGGTTCATTTACATTGAGAGTTACATAAAACAAATAAAATATAAATTACCAAAATAATACTTCCCTAAATGTAGATATAGGCAGTTGCTACAATTACAAAATATCTTCAACCAAATTCCTAGTGTTAATTTAAGCAATTACGTTGCGGAAATGTTGTAAACAACAGTTTGGCGTTTCGATTTTGTTTCTTGTTTGTCAAAGTCATTTAGATACACGTGTGCATATATTGTCTGTAAAGATTTTCTGGCACTCATTAATCTTTACAAATGTGTTCGGGCGTTTAAACGCCTTCTTCGTGAAGCTCTGTATGAGTGCGATATGGTGCCGATTTAATATGATGCTGGTATCGGTTTATCATCAGTAATATCACTATTTAAGTTCGGACACCGAAAATTACTTTACGGATTTGCACGGGATATTCATGAGTACCAGGTAAAACCTTACGGACAATTCGTATCGTGACTCGTGTCGGTGGCATTGTCTGCAATCAATACAGCTAAGACTGTGATATCATAACAATCATCGTACAATAACTTTAGCAAACGTTTAAATCTAAACACAGGTGGGACAAATACGCACGGAAGATAAAACCAAATTGCCTTTTAACCAGTAATGCAAGGCGACTACATACAAATAAATGGTATAATGACTTGTACAACTGTCTGTATTAAACCTGTTTAGTATTTCTTTTTTTTAAAAGTTGTACGCAACTATATATCCTTATAATAGTTTAGATATCTCACAATATAAGAATTTCGATTTAAAAAGATTACAAACATATGAAGAAAAATGCACATTTAATCTATTTAAACCTTTTTTAAATTATTTTGATTATGATGATAATTATCTTCGTCTTGTGTAATCGCTCTCTCTCTCTCTCTCTCTCTCTCTCTCTCTCTCTCTCTCTCTCTCTCTCTCTCTCTCTATTATTCTCGGTCTCTCTCTGTGGGTTTTTTATTCATATCTCACTTTCTCTCTCGCTATATATATATATATATAATGTAAATTTAAGTATTATTAACTAAAGAAAAAAAGAAAAATACATATTCCCTTTATATATATTTTGTTTATCCCTCATTCTTTTTCTCATACTCCTCTCTCTCTCTCTCTCTCTCTCTCTCTCTCTCTCTCTCTCTCTCGTTTACTGCGATACAATTAATATATTGATATTGAGGTAGTTAAAAGCTAGCTATTTACGTGTACGATGTGTTAAAAGTTATTGATATCGAGGTTTACAGCATAAGGACACTTAATGTTTTGGGTAGGATAAATCATAGCAACTAGTAAATCCCGCGGTTGATGCGCAGAATTTGAATAGTTTAAAGGAAGTAATTCAGGACTGTTCAGACTTTTAAAGGTGGCTAAAAACATAGCATGCCTATATATACTCATTGGTCCCATATTGCAAAAACGACTTTAAAAAGGGAATTTAAAAAGGGCTTTCCTTACTTGGGCTATGCGCTTAGGTTAGACTACATTAAATTGCCCGCTTAAAATTTTAACGTTTGTTTATGACGTATGCTTACGGCGTTTTTATTTGAACGGTTCTACTATTTTGGAGATACTGAAAGCAACTATTAGCGGAACAGCTAATATGCTTAATAAATAAAACATGGCCCAAAGCAACGAAAAAACTAAGTACTGCTGTAAATACAATACTAAGAACATTCCTGAAAGAAGAAGACGGTGATATTAAGATACTTTTATTTAATCTTAAAGGTCTAAGTCATTCTTCTATTAGTGTTATTATTACTACTTTTTCGTCTACTGCTACTGCAACTACTACTTCAGCTTCTGCTGTTACTACTACTTTTGCTGCTACTATTAATACTGCTACTTCTGCTGCTACTACTTCTTCTGCTGCTGCTACTTCTACCTGTGCTGCTGTTACTATTTATTCTGTTATTAATTCACTACTTTTTCTTCTGCTGCTACTGCTACTACTACCTCAGCTGCTGCTATTACTACTACCTTTGCTGCTACTGCTAAGACTACTTTTTTCTGCTGATACTGCAACTACTACTTCAGCTGCTGCTATTACTATTACCTTTGCTGCTACTGCTAAGACTATTTCTTCTGCTGCTACTACTTCTGCTGTGGTTGATACTACTCAGGCTGCTGCTACTGCTATTTCTGTTTTTACTACTACTCTGTACCTACTACGACTACTTTTTCTGCTGCTACTTTGGCTGCTTCCACTACTACTCATGTTGCTGTTAATGCTTATACTTCTGCTGCTGTTAAAACTACTACTTCTGCTGCTGATATTACTACTACTTCTACTGCTGCTCCTACTTTTTCTGTTGCTATAACTACTAAAACTACTACTACAGCTGCTAATTCTGTTACTGATACTACTACTACTATTTCTGCTACTACTCCTACGTTTGCTGCTGTTAATACTACTGCTGTTGCCATTACTACTTTTACTTTTGCTGCTGCAACTACTTATATTTTGCAGCTGATACTACTTCTACATTTTTGACTGCTACTACTACTACTACTACTAGTTTTGCTGCTATTATTACTATTTTTTTATAGTTCTACTACTACTAAGTTAGCTTTTGCTGCTAGTTATACTACTACTTTAAAAATAACAACAGCAATAAACAACAATAACACCAATATCAACGACTGCTGCTACAGCTAGGGCTACTGCTGCTGCGACTACAACTTCTGCTGCTACTGCTACTACTACTACTTCTGCTGCTGTTACTCTTACTTCTACTATTACTACTACTGCTGCTGTTATTAATACTTCTCCTGTTGCTTCTATTTAATCTGTTGCTGCTGCTATTATTACTTTTTTTCGCACCTGATACTACAACTGCTGCTTCTACTGCTACTAATTTTGCAGCTGATATTACTTCTCTTCTTGTTGCTGCTTCTACTATATTTGCTGTTGTTGCTACTACTACTACTGTATCTGCTGCTGCAACTACTTTTTCTTTTGCTGCTGATACTAATTCTTTTTTTTGTTACTGCTACTACTGCTACTAATTTTGCTGCTGATATTACTACTAAATTTGCTGCTGCTACTACTTTTACTTTTGATGATGTTACTACTACTACTACTACTACTACTACTACTAGTACTACTACTCTAACAACATCAATAAAGAACAATAACAACAACAACAACGACTGCTGCTGCAACTACTACTTTTGTTGCTAATACTTCTGCTGCTATTTTTTATTAATATATTTTAATCATATTCATATTTATAAGAACCTACCTTACTTTTGTCACGATATCTCTGTCGGTACATGCACTTAACATGCAAATTAACATTACGTATCCATTTCATGAATTTTGAATTTCTATTAAATTAGAAGCATGTTCCAGCCTGTGGTCGTCTTGCCCTTGACATTTTATTGATAAATTTGTAATGGAGTTTAACGCTATCTTCATCACATTACAGGTTATACATTATGTCCAGTTTTATTAGAGGAGGAAGACCTCAGAATGAATCGGAGTAGTATCGCCGTCCTTCCACAAAGAACTGACATTTTTTCTCATCTGTGTATCAAGTGTCTGGACCGAGCTGGGTTCGGACCAATGGTCGTAGAGTAGGGAGTTAAGTTGTCAACAGGAGCCAGCGCCTTAGACCACTCGATCACGAAAAACCTCGATCAAAAATCCATTTCATTATATTTCAAGCAACAGTGCCTGCGTGCGTATGTGTGCCCTTCTCTCATTTCAAAGTAATCAGTGTACAGAAACATGAAAAATAATTTGTTAAAAATCACAGGCAGAAACACGTATATAATCAAGCTCACAAGTACACCATCACGCAAAACACACAAATAAACACGCTTACACGTACAAAAACACGCTTACACATACACAAACATTCTTACACGTACACAAACATGCTATCAAACATACAACAATTAAACGAACACAAACACACTTACACGAACACAGACACGCAAGAACACATTAAACACATTCACACGTAAACAAACATGCTTACATGTTCACAAACACGCTCATAGGCTCACAAACACTACCGAATACCCTCACATGTAAATATTCGCGCTAACACGTACACCATCACGCAAACACGCATACACGTACACAAACACGGTTACGCGTACACAAACACGCTTAGACGTAAACAAACATGCTTACACGTACACAAACATGTTATCACACAAACAAATATTTTCAAACGAATACAAACACGCTTACACGTACACAGGTGCGCACAAACGCAGTAAAACACATTCACACGTATACAAACAAGCTTTCATGTGCATAAACACACACAAACACGCTTATATGCTTACAAACACGCCCCACACCCTCACATGTAAATATTTGCGCCGCTCACACTTACACAACTATGATCATATTCACATAATTATGCCATTTGCATAGAAACAAGTGCACAAACATGCTCACACGCACACAAATATGATCATGTACATATAAGCTCGTACAAAAACATGCTCAAAACCACACAAACATGCTCACAAGCACACAGACACGCTCACAAGCATACAGACACGCTCATAAACACACAAACACGCTCACAAGCGCATACATACACGCTCACAAGCACACACACACACGCTCATAAGCAAACAAACACGCTTACACACGTTCACGAACACAAAACACGCTCACGAACAGACACACACACACGCTCACAAGCACAATACCCGCTAACAAGTACACAAACACGCTCACAAGCACCTATATACGATCACAAGTACATAAACACGCTTACAAGCTGACAAACACGATCACAACAACAAAGACACAATCACGAACACAAAACACGCTCAAGCACATATCACGCTCAAGAGAACAAAGAAAGGCTCATAAGCATACATACACGCTTACAAGCACACACACACTCTCACAAGCACATAAACACGCTCATAAGCACAAACACACTCACCAGCACACATACACAATGACGAACACAAAACACGCTCACGAACACAAAGACACGCTCACAAGCACAATATACGCTAAAAAGCACACAAACACACATATACGCTCATAAGCACATAAACACGCTCAAAAGCAGACAAACACGCTCACGAACACACAAGCAGGCTTACAAGCACATATACACGCTCAAGAGCACGCAGACACGCTCACAAACACATATACGATCACAAACACACAGACACGCTCATTAACACACAAATATGATCACAAGCACACGTAGACGCTAACAAGCAGACAAACACGCCCATAAGCACACATACACGTTCACGAACAAAACATACGTTCACGAACACAGACACGCTCACAAGCACATATACACGATCACAAACACACAAACATGCTCATAAGCATAAAAACACGTTCACGAGCACACAGATACGCTCACACGCATACATACACGCTCATAGAAACAGCTCACAAGCACACATACACGATCACAAGCACACAGACACGCTCACAAGCACACAAACATGATCACAAGCACACGTAGACGCTCACAATCACACAAACATGCTCATAAGGACAAAAACACGTTCACGAGCACATAGAGACGCTCACAAGCATACATACTCGCTCATAGAAACACAAACACGCTTACGAGCGTACTTACACACTCACAAGCACATAACACGCTCGCTCACAAGCACATAACACGCTCATAAGCTCACAAACACGTTCACAAGTACACATACACGTTCACAAGCACACAAACACAATCACAAGCACACGAACACGCTCTTTAGCATACAGATACGCTCACAAATACGCTCACAAGCACATAAACACTCTCACAAGTAAACATACACCACGTTCACGAACAATACACACGCTCACAAACATACAGATAAGCTCATAATCACATAAACACGCTCACGTGCACACAAACACGGTCATGACAGCACTGACACGCTCACGAACACATCATGGTCACGAAGACACAAACTCACTGATGAACACACATACACGCTCACAGTCACAAAAACACGCTCATATTGACTTGAGCATATAAACTCGCTTGCCTGCCTGCCTGCCTGCCTGCCTGCCTGCCCGCCGCTCTCTTTCTCTCTCTCTCTATCTCTCTCTCTCTCTCTCTCTCTGCCTTTCTCTCTCTCTCACGCGCGCGCTCTCTCGCTCTCGCACCCAAGAAAAATATAATAATGTGTAGCCCCATTTTATTGTATATTGTTTAAAAAAACATTAACAACAACGGCAACGACAAAAACTACAATAACAACAACAACATACAATTATTATGCAATTTTCGATATAGAGTGCACTTAAAATATACCTCAAGTGAGTCTGCCTATAGCTGTACAGGTGGGCGTGTCTCTCCGCCAAATAGTTCCCTCTGCCAAATAGTCCCGGCGGAACCCTGGGTTTGCACTATAAAGTGTGGACTAGAAAACGTTTATTTTTGAAATTTTATTAATATTAACGTTCCGCCACAGAACTAGATCTAAAGTTGCTAGATATAAAGAAAATTAAAACAGATGCAAACAATTATTATCCCTAATTATAAAAACACATAATTCATTCTTATATGTTTCACTGAACAATAATTTGGCTGACCTAAGGGACCTGACCCAGTACCTACAACACGGGTGTTGATGAAATAAAATTTTAGGGCTCAGACACAGAGAATATGATTAGCAATATTATTTAGGCGTAAGCGGTCAACTGCTCTCTTTTTGCTGCAATGATACACAATATTTTATTGTAAATATATTGTACATACTGTACAATTTCCTTTTTATATCACTGTATGTTCTTTTAAAACCCCTTAACTGGGCCGTTTGGTGTATATAGGAAACAGGATTTAAAATAAATTCTTTTTTAATAACATGTATTTAAGTATATACATATTATAAATCTAATATCATTGCACCAAGGAAACTGATATTTGCCCTGCATCGCCTAAACAATAACTAGCCTATGTAAATCCTATTAAATTGTACTGATCTTAAAAGTATATTTCTTTGTTTACATTTTCCCAGCTCAACATACCATTAAAGTTCATGCGAGGTCGCTCTCCTCTGGTTGGCTGGATTTCAGTCTGCATTTTTCACTTGTGGTCCGCGCTTAGAGAGAGAGAAAAAAAAACAACTCTCGAGCTTGAATAGAAAAACGGATTGAAATTTAGCCAATGAAATTGAGCCTTACAATTTATGAAGGGCCACAGTTCATTCTTTCCTAATTTTTAAAAAAAAAAATTATATAAAATAGTGTACTGTAAATATATATAGATATACCACTTTCTGTTTCCGGTCTGCCAGGTGGCAGTCATTTTCTATTTGTGAGAAAATATTAAATCTAAAATTTTATATTTTACCTCACCGTCGAGGGATAAAAATAATACAAAAGGATATCGGAGATACCATCAATATCAGCACCACCGACGGTAACCCTCTCCCTTACCTTTACTCTCGTTTAGACTTTCTTTTGGCCACTCTAAATTCATTTGTTTACATTTTTGTACATTTGGCATTCCCCACCCATCTTTTATAGGCTGTGTTGTCAAAATGATCCCATCTAAAATATTAACATACTAGGAAACAACACAGACAACTTTTTATAGAATTTTACAGTTTATCCGCCCTCCATTTGAACTGGTCAGGCTGGAAAGAGGATCGAACCACCCTATGAAAAAAAATAATCATCCAGATTTTATCAATCATCAATCATCATTCATTCATTCATCTCCATCACAGATCTTATCATATCATAACTATAAACAATCTATCATGTATTCATCAACAGTGATATTTTAATGACTATATTATTACAACAGGAAAAACAATTATGGATACAGCTAGTGGCAATAGTGTGCATAAGTGTAATTTACAAGAGATCCGGTGTAACCGGACATCATATCTACATAACCATACCTGTGCGCCTTCAGACAATCACTTTTTGTGCCTACATGCTTGAGCTTGATGAGGACGGAAACAAAGGGATTAAAAACAAAAAAATTAACTACCATTTTTCCCGGACCCCAACAGATCATCTAGTAAGAAATCATAAAAACGCTTCAGGGATCCGGAACACATATAGATATAATTCAGAGGGAGAAAATGATTCATCTACACAATTTGACAACTCAGACTGCGTTATAGTCAGTCCCATCCCTGACAAAGTCAAAATAGATGGTATAGACCCCCAATCAGTAGTTATTATAAGCCCCACTCCAGAAAAAATACATAAAAGAATAGGGGAAAACAATTCTAATAAGATATTCTTTACCAAGGAGCAGTCCTCTGAAACAGTAGTTGTAAAAGAAAGGGGCCTGACAACACCGCCCCATAGCACGGTACTCAGTACTTCCACTCTCTGTGACATTAAGGAGACCTCCCAGGGTGACGTGAGCGAAACATTATCACTATCGCATGTTTCTTCATCATCGATCAGTGATGACAGTGAGTTTAACGTCACCGGGGAGGATTCATTGGTCTCGCTCGGACTTCTTTTACTCTGGGGAGAACAGCATGGAAAGCTCCATATCGACAGCCTCTTTACTTAAAGAAAGATCCATTGCTGAACTCGCGGAGGAAGAGGAGGAACCAGTGATCAGCAGACCAATCAAAATATCCACGCTAGTCGACTCATCTCAACAAACTTCCATGATATTTTCCCCAAAACAAAAAATACAATCAGATATTCCTACAATAAACATTAGAAATAAAAATGAAATTTTAACAATAAATTTAGATGACCTTGTAGGAATAATCAAAAACAAATCAAAAATAGCACAGAGTCGTTGAAATGAATATTTAAAAAGAGAAATAATCTCTAATCTAACAAAAAATACAGAACTAAAATCCAACATGGAGACAATCATAGAGGGAGTGGAAAAAACTGTTCCTATAATTCCAGCACGTGCGCCTCCCTCAAATCTTGCAAAAAAATACCCGTGTTGACTGGCTTATTGAGACAGATAAAAACTCCAAAAAAATTACTGTTTCAAACAGCACGCCATAAAGTACTGACTGATCGTAACCGCCGCAGCAATAAACTTAGTTTTCAATAGGGATCTCACTGTCATTTCTTATAATGCCCAGGGACTAACAACTCTCAGTTACACAGAGATAAAAGTTCTTTTAGATTTAAACCCAAATATTGATATTCTCTGTGTGCAGGAAACTTAATTAGCTGAAAACATAATTAAAAAAATCCTTGGTTATCTTGTAGAAAATAAATATAATAATTCCAACACTATAGCTAGCGGTGGCTTAGCCGTATATTTTAAAAAAAAACATTAATTATGAGGAAATCAGAGTGGATGTCCCTAATGGTAATTTGGGGAACCCTTCTATTGAAGTTCAAATGTTCAGGGTCCATCTAGGGGGATCCCCTTTCATTTTAATTAATCTATATTTCAGGGGATGTGACCTCGAATCTTTAGAACACATTAGTTCATCTATAAATGCCGAGGATGGACTTAGGGACTGTATAATAAATGGAGATTTCAATGCACACCACCCATTATGGGGTTGTCCAAAAGCGAACCGTCACGGGAGGGATATTGTGGAATGGGCGGGTAAAAATAACAAAGTTCTATTCAATGACGGTTCCATCACCATTGTAGACCAGGGCTCCGGCAAGGGCAAATGTATTGACCTAACATTCACCAGTCCCAAATTTTCGGATATTTCAACTTGGTGGGTACATGATCAATAATATGGGATCGGATCACTACCCAATCTGCATAAATATTAAAAAAACTAAAATACTCAGGAAAAAATTTACTCAGATCCAAAATTTAAATACGAAAAAGCAGATTGGGAACTTTTTTTATAGTAAATGCACTGAGATAACCCTAGATGAGGTCCACTCTGATGACATTAATACATTTAACTCAAACTTATCAGAGAGATTCCTATTGATTGCTAAACAATGCATACCCGTTTCTGACACAAAACAAAAAAAAGGAAAAAACGTCCCGTGGTGGAGTGATACCTGCCAAAATGTTATTAATCAGAGAAAAAGGGCACATAATAAACTAAAACGGCACCCTTGTCTAGGAAATCTATATGATTACTAGGAAGCCGAACGAGAAGCTAGAAACGTCATCTTAAATGCTAAAAAGCAAAACTGGGAAGAATTCTGTGAGACATGTATTCATAAAAACTCAAATTCTAAACAATTTTGGAAAAAAAGCCCATAGTATTAAAGGAATTTCACATCGCCCAATTCCACTCTTAAGGAACAAAATAGCTTTAGCGGTCACCGAAGTAGAAAAAGCTAACTTTTTAGTTAAACACTACTCTAAAGCTAGCAGTGACTCAAATGTTAATTCAGATACCTTAAAATATCAAAAAAGATTTTGAGTCACTGTACAAAAACCACCTAGACACCCCAGAAACAAACAGGTCTCAACTTAACCATAGCTTCTCAATTTTTTAACTAAGGGCAATCATTGACAGCAGGAAGAACTCTACCTCGGGATTAGATAAACTTTCATATCAAATGTTTAAACATATGCCCCTTTCTGCTCTGGACATATGGTTAGTTCTCTACAATAAGTAGTGGAGTAGTGGAGTCTACCCGGTAGCTTGGAAGCAGGCTTGTGTTATTCCAATATTAAAACAAGGGAAAAACCCAAATGAACCTCAATCATATAGACCCATCAGCCTTACCTCCCATCCAGGAAAATTAATGGAGGGGATGGTGAAAGCACGTTTAGAACATCTGCTTGAATCAAAAAATATAATCAACCCCTGTCAATCTGGTTTTAGAAAGGGGAGGAGCACTTTGGATCAGCTCGCACGTCTGCAACATGATGTAATAACAGCCAAATATAGGCGACATTCGGTCCTAGCAATATTTTCAGACCTACAAGCAGCTTTTGATCTCACCTGGCACTCAGATTTTCTATTTAATTTAAAAGAACATGGAATAACAGGAAATTGCTACCAATATCTGAGAAACCTTCTCGAGGGTCGAAAAATCCAGGTTGAAGTGGGGGAAACCCTGTCAAATTCAGAAACTGTAGACAGAGGAACTCCCTATGGGGCTATTTTATCCCTTCTACTTTTTTCTATTTTGATAAATGATTTGCCTGCTACACTAAAGGGGACAGGCATGGTTACCAGCCAATTTGCTGATGATTCTTGCACATGGCTGGGGGGGGGGGGTCAACTTAAACCTGTTACAATCAAGAGCTCAAACAGGACTTGACCTAATCTGGGGGTGGGCTAAAGAATGGGGATTCAAAATCAATCCAAATAAAACAGTGGGTATAATTTTTGGTAACTCAAAAAAGCACAGCAGCTTGGACGTAAATTTAGGCGGAACACCGATCATATTTAAAAAAACAGTAAAATTTTTAAGCATGCTTTTGGATAAGACTAAATTTCCACAGTCACATAAAAGACATTGTGATCATGTGTGAGAGGGACTTAAATTTGATTAGAATGCTAAGAGGCAGAGATTTTTTGGCTCAGATAAAAATAGTCTCTTACTTCTGTTTAAGTCCCTCATACGTCCAAAGATAGATTATGGGGCTCAAATCTACTCTCGTGCATCCCCATATGTACTAAAACAATTAGATATACTTCAAAATAAGGCCCTCATGATAGCTCTCGGAGCGCTACACTCCACACCTGCATATTTATTGGAATCAGAGGCGGGTGTCATACCATTAAATTTAAGACGGGAACATCAGTCAGTTAAGTACTGGGCCAGGGCTCAAACCCGGAAAGAAAGTAACCCTGTGAATAGAATCATTGGGACCGAATACTACATCAAATCAAGATACTAAAAAAAGCACATATAGCTCTACCCTTCGGGGCCCATACACAGGATTTGGTGGAAGAGTACGGTCTCAGTGGGGTCAATCTAGCTGATTTTAGGCCCAAATTGGAGTCGCCTTGGATGCTTAAAAATTCTGATATTAGGTTATCCCTTACAGCTGAGTTCAATAAAAATGATTTGTCATCACTCATAAGATCCATTACTGCAAATCATATTGACCAGCATTATGCTGAACATACTCAAATTTACACAGATGGTATTAAAACCCCGAAGACGGGAAAGTTGCAACTGCATATGTCATTCCGTCGCTTCAGATACAGTATTCTGAGAGACTCAGCAACAATTTGTCAATTTTCACAGCTGAACTTATAGCAATTCAAAAATCTATGTGCTGGATAATAGAACATAAACTAAATAAATCTGTTATTCTTTCGGACTCTCTCTCATCCCTCATTTCACTCAAAAATAATAATAGCAGATCAAGGCCTGATATTTTGGCAGAAATTTATAAACAATATAATCAGTGTCTTGAATTAGGATTACAAGTTACTATAGAATGGTGTCCAGCACATGTAGATATATCTGGAAATGAGGAAGCTGACAGGGCGGCTAAAGAAGGACTACAATATTCAAAAATAACAAATACAGTTCCCCTTGCACCTACCGAGGTCTATGCTATGGCCAGAAAAAAGGTTTTGAATATATGGAACGAATCCATAATCAATAAACCTTTTAAACATACCTTTCATAGCTCCTTGGTAAATCTCAGACGACCTATAAACTATTCTAATAATAAAAGGTTAGACAAATGCATAACCCGTCTGAGATTGGGTGTGAATCTCCTGCCCGGTAATGCCGGGCAATATATTCTAAGGATAGGGGGAGATTGCACCCGGTGCAAGGTGAGAAACTCAACAGAGCATTTCCTGCTGGATTGCCCCATTCACAGGGTGAATCGGGTAAAACTCAGGACTGTACTTGTGCGTGTAAGAGTAATTAGATGCCACTTTGATTTTCCCAATTATTTGTTTTCATAATAGTCTCGTTTAATTTTACTCCTAAATATATGCCTTAGACACATATTGATACATCAAGACATTCAAGCATGTTGTTACTTGTTGTTTCACTTATAAAAAATATAAAATAAATTTGGATAAAAATTGAGAAAAGTAACGCAGTCCATGAAAAACAGACGAAACTGTCCGTGTTCTTTTATCTCAATCAATTGCACATTCTGTACAAACAAGACAACTTATAGTTTAGATAGCAATACATTAATATTGTGCATATATTTGCTATCGCACAAGTTGAGAAATGTATATTCAGCTGCATTTGCTAGCTAAATAATCTGACATAGAATTAATGATTTATTTAGATTTTGTCACCCTTGCAGATATGCCTACTGGTTCTGAAAAAAATGTTTTCTATTCTGTCATGACCATCCCTAGTAAATGCAAGTACTAGGTGTTTCAAAGCCAAACCACTTCCCGCCACTTTGTTAGCCATTCCAGAACTTAAAATCTTTGCCTGTACCAATGGTGTCAATGATGGCACATTTGTTCTAATAACGTTTGAATAATTGTTCATTGATAAACATTAATTACACGAGAAATATGCTTTCAAATAATCCCTCAATGGTATGTTAATACAGTTAATCAGTTGTTGTAAAACTGTCACATCCTCCATTGCATTATTAGCATTGTACTCAATTCTGTTTGTGAATAAGACGATCTGCCAGGATGTATTTGTCTGAAAAGATGAATTGTGTCAACAAAACCCAATACTACATTATTGAAAATATCAAATTTTTCACAGAGAATCAATGCATTAATAAGCACATGGCAGTCAAAAGATTTAATAGTGTGACCAAGTAAAATGTTGTCTTCATTTGCACTAAAAAATCAATAAACTGATCAAGAGCTTCATTTATAGATAAAATATCAACATGTTGTCCATTGTACTGCAGGTGGTTCCCATGAACTGTAATACCAGTTACTTCTGAAGCTTTTTGGTCATGTTGCATTTGGGTTGGACATACATATCAAACGCCTCTTCTCCCCTCTTGGCAGATATCTGGACAATATGCGATTGCCTTCCTAAAAATGTTTTATTTATATTGTTAATGTGAAAGTTTTTGCCATGGTATATATAATAAAAGAAATTGTTTTATAAATAAATTGATAAGCATGGCTAATTGTTGTGCATTTTTCCAAATATCAAATATCAGAATTTAACAGAGTAACAATATCCACAGTTACACTTCATATCAATATTTTCCTTGAAGTTTCATCTCATTCGAATGGTAACTGTAGGATGAGATCATATTACAAAGGTGTGATTGATTTAGCAAACACAGAAAAGAAATCACTATTTGTAATTTATCGCCATTTTATGATAAAAAAACTTGTCTATATAGTATAGTGTGGAGCTTTATATATCAATATATAGCCATTGTGGAGTGTGTGGTAGAGCATCGGACCCAGGATCAGGATGCAGTTGTATGTTAGATTCTCCGCTATCGCTTTGTATGGTGTCCTTGAGCGAAACACGTAATCCATAAAGATTTCAAGCATGATTTATTAAATATGTAATACCTTCTTTCACAATCGATGTAAAATTATTAAGTTTAAAACATAGCCATTGGAATATATAAGTTAAAGTTTAATAAATTTAATATATTACTATAAGAATACTTAGCAAGACCTGTGGTTTCAAGGTCAAATACTTTTCTAGTATCATTTCCAACATTAACACTTGAGGAGATTGGTTTAGGAATTGTTTTTGGAATTTCCTCTGCTGTTTCAGTAGCAGTGAGTCCAATGTTTGACTTATACGTCTGTCCTTCTCTCGATTCCTGAGTTACTTTCTTTGTGCTTTAAACAAAAAATTCCAAACGTTTAATTATGAACACCTGAGCAGAGGCTGTTATTATAATTATCATTATTATTATTATTATTATTATTATTATTATTATTATTATTATTATTATTATTATTATTATTATTATTATAAGCAGTATGAACATGCCAAAAAATGATAAAATGAACACAACACCAATTCGGAGGACTCCTACCCCTTTGCACACAAGCTCGCTTCCTTGGAAAAATCAGTATTGAGTGATGGATTTTTAAAAGCATCAGGTCAAGCTGGGGATTGAGCTCGCAACATTGTGAGCATCAAACACACTTTCAACTGCAAGGGCAGCCATCTTGTTTAACACGAAAAACACAATTTTGATGTATGCATTCACTTTAGAAATACCATTGCAATATACCGAAGATGATGCACCATTGCATAAACTTGGCTGGCCTTTAGCTAGCACAATTACAAAATATGGAAAAACTATCAAAACATTCCTTTTTTGTTTGTGAATTATTCTTCTGTGTTTAGTTTGTCTTGTGACTGAAAAAGTCTTCCTTTTACGACTTTGCAGATCTCTCAAATTGCAGAGTTTGGAAGTATACACTCCTGGAGATATTCCAATGTTCCTGTTTACCTAAAAGGAGTAGTAAATGATGAGATTTTAACACTTGATAATGTATACAATTAGAATAGGCAAATATTAACTTATTTAACATTAACTCATGCACATCATTAAAAACAGGTATCAGATTTTTCTTTAATTTCAGAATCGGTTAAAAATTTTATATGAAAGTATTGATTAAATTCAGCAATACGTAATTTATTGTTCATAGTTTATTAATTTACATTTTTCAAACACTGTTTTACATTTCAAATATTCTGTTTATTTCTGTTTCACAAAGTTAGACTATAAATAATTTGTTTTTATATGCTAGTTATACATAGAAGTCAAGTTCATTATCAAAATACAGTGTAATATTTTCATGGTACAACCAATTTCACAGATTTGAATTAAAATTGGTGAGAAAACTGGCATAGCCATACCAAAGAAAACCAATTATAACAAAATCTTAACGTTGAACTGAAGCCAGCTTTCGAATAGAAGAGCCAAAATCAAATAACTTCTTAACTGTAACTGTTTCTTACATGTAGTAAATATCTCTGACCAATATTCTTTTGCGCCACACTTGCAGATAACAATAGATTTGTGTTGTTTTTTTATTATGTAGATCTAGTTTGCATTTAGATTTAAATTTTATTTCTATTTCATTTAAAAAAAAAAAAAAAAATATGTAGATATAGTTTGATTGCTGTACATCTTTCTTTGTTTTATTTCTGGAAATGAAATAAACCAAAAATGTAAATTTTATACATGTAAAACTTTTTATTTCCTCTTATTTTATGTTCCTAAATTTCATTTAATATTTGCCTTACAATTTTAAACTTTACACAGTGACAAAGAGAATTAATTTCTCTAGAAAGTTTCCATATACACAAAAAGCATCAAATGAAGACTAAATGTTGGAAATATGTGTTAAAATAGCAAGGTGTCAAATTATCAACATGTTCCTAATACCTTCATGATATAATTATCGCTGAATATTATGCAACATAAACGATAACTATAACATTTAAGGTAGTTCGCGGCGTTCCAGTCGGACTCTTTGATATCTGGCGTAATTTATATGAACTCTGTACAATTGATTTATGAAGTCTAAGCTTTCGTTTAAGCTTTTTTTTAATAATATGGTACCGCAGTTTCTCGTTAACAGCGCCGCCTAGCGGTATGTATTTTTCGCACGGTTTTCCCTGTTTTTTCCTAATGGAACGCTTCTGGATATATTGCCTTGTCACGCCTTTTTGGATTACCCTACCATTCTTACAGGCTGAAAGAAAAAGCAAAATGATTACTACATTTAGAGTTTTTGCAACGTATGATTCCGTATGTTTTCCGACAGCACAATTACTCAATAAATTATTTGATAAATAAATAAATAATAATAAAATAATAAATACATTGACTGAAATTTTCTTTCATTTCCAAGTATTTGAACATACCAATTTTAGTAAACAATACAGTATGATAAAGTTCCTCAGTTAATGTTTCCAGCTTCCAAAGTAACTCATTGCATAGAAAAAAAACATTATGTTATAATACCCTTTCATCAATTATAAACCACAAAACTCCCTATCGCCCAATCCGATTTGCATTCATAAATTTCGGAAAATAAGATTTATATTCTAATCTGAAATATTTAAAGTAACGAATTTTAAGACAATCCTAGTTTAAACAATACAATAGTAAATTATGCACAAAGGCGTGTTCTTTATCAAGCCTAGTTTCAACAGGCTGGCCAGGCCTTCAGTTAGAAGACGGTTATTTATGCTTCGTGTTTCGATTTTGAACAACAGCCACGTTCTCAGCCTTCAGTATTGAAGCATTACACACGCCGAAATATAGTACATTTTGTATATCGCATTTGTTGAACATTTTGTATTCTGGGCCAGACGCCTACATTGTCAAATATCGAAAGACGAAAACCAAGCTAAAATAACTTGTAACGACACTTTGTTTTGTTAATGACAATATCATTGGGTATACATCAATATGCGCACACTGATGTGTCAAACACAGACACAAGATAATTATCAATTTCAAACCCTACCAATCCTTCCCCGACGTGTGCAATGTGTCAATATCATTACGCACAAGGTAATTTCTTGTTAAACGAAATTATTTCTCTGTAATCTTATGAATCTTTCTAAATTTAATTTTATTCTTGTATCCTTGTAAGCATTCAGTGTGCTGTTGACATAACCGTAATCTATTTTTGGATGAGTGCAAGCGAACATACAGCAGACATTTCAGCAGACAACCGCCAAGGTCGTTCATTGTATGTTTTCCTCTGTTTTTTATCGACAATTCGTTTTTTTATATTGCAGTTGTGCACGGAAAATGTAGAAATCCAGTTATATACGTTTACGTTTTTAGCGGATAAAATATATGAGGATATTATCGTCCAAATGTAACTGTCAAAAACTACGTATCTAAGACAGCATTACGCAGTTCTGTCAAGCATATTGTGTGTATTAAAGAAAGGTTTAAAAAATTCATATCACCTCAAATCCAATTATTGATCTGGTTAACAGTATCTTCTCAATCGCCATAAAATGAATCAGCCATGGCAAGCTATAAAGCTTTATAATGAATTGTATAAAGCAGGCATATAAAGAAATACATATCAATATAATATTAAGTAAGACATTTCAAGGCAAATTTCATCACACATGATGTCAGGATTTTATATATACCACCATAGTGGACGATGGTTCTAACTAAATTAAAAGTTTAATGTAGGTTAACCCTACAGAAAGATGTTTTTGGGAGATTCACTTGTAGTAAGAAACGAGTTTGAAAAGTGAGTTTCTAGTAAGCAAAGTGAGTTTCGAGTAACAAAAGTGAGCTTCGAATAAGGCTACACGAGTGTCGTTAAAAATATACATCGTGACAAAAAAGACATGTAGTTTAAAATAGTAGTTTAAACATGTAGTTTAAACATGTAGGCTTAAAATACATCATTGAATAACAAAGGTCTTGTTTTATAGTAACTTTTGTACAATATCGACTTTGCCACTAAGGCAGTGCTTTCTGGATATAGGCATACTTGATCGCTTTATTTCCTTTTTTATTAAATGGGGACATCTTTTTTATTTGCATGTGTTTAAGACAGGCAGGTAAGAAATAAAAATGTATGGTGTTATAAGAGCTAATTCATTGTTTTTGGTTGGCATATAAACACTTTAAGTGGATACAGTTATTGTAACGAATGTAAATTTAAAACGCAAAGTTACAGTTAAAGTAGAAATAATATGTAATATCACATCATATTGGCAGCACAATATTTTGTGCATTAGTTTATATATCAGAATTAGAGTAATTTAACCTTATTACCACTGATTTATTCCTAAAAGCAATTTTAAATAAGCCATATATACTTGAGTTAAAACATTTTTAACCTTTCTGTTTGATTTGTTGTAAATTTTCCCATACAAAACGCGTCGTACAAAACATCTGTACTGTCGGAAATTACACGTATTTCATTGGTCTATATAAAAGCATGTTCGTTGTTGTTGTGTTTGTTTTATTTTTCTGGTGGGGGAGAGGTTTGTGAGAGTAGACTTACATATATGTTTACATTTACCTCAGTCATTGTTTTAGTGTTTTAACTCGTGACATAAAGTCTTCGCGACGTACCTGACATCACACATGGTGTCAGGGTTTTATAAATACCACCACGTTCTAACTAATTTCAAAGTTTAATGTAGGTTAACCCTATATAAAGATATTTTCTGAACTTTGTAACAGCACTGCGTAAAAGGGTTTATATTGTTTTGTTCTGTTATGTTTGCACCAGCTTGGCAAACTAATAAAATATGTTTGGGTAAGCATGTGTTGGCAACATGCAAACAATCAATGGTATTATTCATGACAAGACACACTTACATTACAGAGTATAATATTTATTTTCACATGTATGTTTACATGGCACAGTAAAACAGCATATTTGCAGTTTAATGGGTGATATCATGCTAAATTTTGACAGATAAATGTACGGTCAATTAAATTAACATTTATATTACAAAGTATGCGTACATGCGCATGTGTAAAGACACAACGAAACGGCATATTATATCACATTTATTATACATAATTATATTCTTTTTTCTATCCAACAAATACGGTATTTCACACTGTAACTTTTCCAGACGCAAGCGTAGCTCAAAAGGTGGCGTACATGTATTAAAGCTCTATGAATAAATTGCTGCCCGAATTATATCATTCAAAAATAAACAGTGCCTATAACGCTGTTAAACAAGTTAAATAAAGAAAAAAGTAATTGACAGAAACTAACATTAAACAAAAGGCACAAAAAAATCTGTTTGAGCCCTTGCTTACTCTTACACGTATTAAATGACTTAACAATGTCCCAAACATCATGATATTTGAAATAATATATTAAATATATGAGAAAAACATAATATCATGTTTTCTCATAGTTTTCCTATTTAAAAACCCAATTCCCCGTACTAGATCCAAATGGACTCTAGCCCCTTTATTTGAACAAATTCGATTTCTGATTATTCACAATTTCATCCGGTTTTTTTGCCCCTGCTGGCCCCTTATGGATATTTAATCTCAACTGTTATGACTAATCAATACTCCATATATCAAGATGATAATTTAAATACTTCCTAAATTAGATGATAAAATGAAAATTTACTTTCTCATACTATTCCTATGCAAACATCAAAGTCCGCTTAATGGACCCAATGGACCATAGCCCCTTTATTTCAACAAACGTGTAGGGATTATTTATATCTAATTTGAACAAATTGGGCTGGTTGGTTCTTGAGAAAAAATTAAATCTTCCCAATGTTAAAGTCCTCGGGGTGGGGCCAATTTTGACTAGGGTCTGAGAGAAGCTGATGAGGTGATACTTCATGCAAAATTTCAAAGCTCCAGGCCTTGCCCTGTCCGAGAAGAAGATTTTTAAATTCTGAAAAAACAAAACACAACTGATAACACCCTTGGTTGGGGTTAAATTTGAGAGATCTTCATGTAACAATGCTTGACACTACATTTGGTGGACATCTTTCGAGCGGTTTCAGAGAAGAATTCGTCTAAAGCAAAAGTTAACAACGGACGACGGACACAGAGTGATTAGAAAAGCTCTCTTGAGCTTTGCTCAAAAGAGCTAAAATGCAACAACAGTCCTATTTCCCATTTTTGAAAATTACTATTATTGATTGAAGATAACTTCAGTGCTGTCTGCATACTGGAAGTTAAGGCATTTATTTTGTGTTAAGTGCATGACTTTTTTCAAACTAGTTCTCTACTGTTTTACAGTGTCCGGAAAGATAGTCTTTAAAACAATTCAAAAAACAATGTACCTTTGTATATAACAGATATGTTCCAGATAATACCCATTATAACGTTCTTAGAAATCTACATTCAACAATAGAATTGAACTTTATCACACCAAAATCCATCGTCGAATACCCGCTGTTTTTTATTCTGTTGTTGTAACAGATGCGGTAATACTCACTTTCTTGATTAATTATATATATTTATATACATTTTTTAAAAGATGGCTTGAATTATCTAAAAAATAGATATACATGTAATTATCATTTTTCATGCTTACTATTCAAACAAAAAAAGGTAAAAATGGGCGAAATGGACATTTGACAGAAAAAGTATTTCTGTGTAGAACAGTGACCCCTGTGGCATCATTACATTCGCCAACTTTGTCATCTCCATGCAATGCTATTTATTAAATATCTGGTCATTAAACCAGCAGAGAATTTTCTTTTTAAACTTTCGCTTAAAATGTGCTTATAAAGTCCTATGGTGTGTGTGTGGTGGGTGGGGGTATTTGTCTTCGGAACACGTTCGTTCACGAGATATTGTGGTATACAACTTTTGTGAAAGTTTGGTTAAAATATCCATGAAACTTGTTACGCTATTGTGTCATTTTCCCTATATAACTCTATATAAAACAGTAACCTTTGTGGTGACCCAAAATTTGACCCCATGGACCCATCTCCAATGTTTTACCTTTAGGTGACCATATGCTGCTACATACAAAATATCTAGGTCTAGGCCTTGAAATTCCAGATAATTATTGTTTAAAGTTTCTATAACAATGTGCTGATAAGCCATGTGACGGGGCATTTTAGTCGAGTCATGCCAGTTCAAGAACTCGTCCGGGATCTTGTGGTTATGGGATCTTGTGGTTATATAACTTCTGTGAAAGTTTGGTTAAGATTCAGTGAAGATTGGAGGGTGCTATCGCGTCTACAAGAAAATGTTTAACATATGGTCAACGGACAATTTAACATGACATAAGCCCAGCTTGCTTTTTGCTAGTAGAGCTAAGAATCATGGATGGAGACCAAATTTGTTCAGGACACTAACGTGAGCACTTGTTAAATGACTCCTTATTTCATCATGTATAAGTACATCTGATACTTTTCTTGCGCAATCAAGTTTAAGATGACAGTAAGCTGCTTGAGGCTCCCTAGATGTTTTCATATTTCCATGGTTGTCTTTATATTTTCGATGGCAATAATTCTTAAGAATAAGATAATTTAGTGGGTTTTTAAATTTATCTTTGAATTCTTGCTGCGTGTATAACACAAGATGAAATGGATTAGGTGAGTGGTTCAAATTCTCTTGAGGTCTGTGTTTTCCTGATTTGGGCACAAATTTTCTCTTTGGAGGCAAGATCGGCGAATGCTCTTCAAGTTCATTGGCAAATGACACTGCTCTTTTTAAACCTCTCTGGTATTTCTTGTGTATGCGTTCCTTTTGGCTAGGTCCTTTGCCTCCTGGGGCCATTCCTGAAGCAAAAGAATGAAGTTCAGCGTCTTGTCTAATCGCCAAAACAACATCTTCTTTGGCTGTTTCGAAAGGCGACATGTATTTCCGGCCAACACTCTGTAGCTTCGCATGGTCAATTTCTGCGAATTCACGTGCAAATCATTATTAGTACGAATTGATAAATCGGTATCGTGTATATTTTCATTTGGCATATTTACATAACGGTTTAAATGTATGTCATCAATGTAATCCAAGAGATTACCGGTGCGTGCATTTAAGTCCCTCCCCTGACAAAACACATCGCTTAGCTCACTATAGTGTCTTATATGATTACTCAAGTGATGAAAAAAATCGAATTCAAAGAGACTGGAATTAATATTCCTATATAAGTTAAACTCTTCTGGAGGAATATAACATGTACAGAAAAAAAACATCAACGGTATGTAGGAAACATTTTTTTAAGTTTAAATCATATTATACCATTAGAATTTGTACTTACTAGTTCTAAATTGTTTTAAAAAAAAATTATAATATATAACAACACCTCCGCTATTCCACTTTGCCTTTCGGTTAAATAAAGGACGTGGACAATTAGAACAACTATATCTGTCAATATCAATTTTCGATAGTTTAGCATTATTTAACAGTCCTACATACATAGTCGGCTTGCTCTGATAGAGGTTCTCATTCTTAGCAGGGAGGGTGATTGCCACTGACTTATAAATAATCTGTGATAATTGATACCGATAAATTACTGGTGTTACTTACCAGATGTGTTTACCTAGAGAACCTTTATCTGTAGGGAACTTGTTACATTATCATTGGCAGAGTGTAGTCTGTTATCATTTACTTTTTTTACATTTAGCAAATGCATACAGCAATGTTTGAAAGTTACATATTTTATATCATTAATCACAGGAAATAAAATAAGTAATTTAATAATGTTTTTTTTTTTTATCTTTTAACATTTTATTTTTCAGTATTCATATACATATATGTACATAGCAACACATTGTCCAAAACATAATAGAAGAAGATTAGAGTGAACTATTATACTATACTGGCATGTTAAGATTTACAACTTTTATATTAACAAGTACATTCAGACTATTTTATATATTCTAACAATGAATATTGAAACTGTTCACAATAATGGCATTTCTTTCTAAATAATAACAAAAAAAAACACAAACAAACAACATAATAATATTTGTTTTGTATTCTTCTTGTATACTTACTTTCTTTTAATTAGTCAATGCCACAATGCATTATATAAATAATAAATATTTTTAAGTAGAGTGTCAAGAAAGGGTTGTAGATAAGAGAATGGAGCTAAGATAAAGAGAGGAAGAAATTAACACTCCAAGTCTGAAATCCGTATATTGATGTCATTAATTTAGTTATAATTTGTCCAATTTGCCGTTATGTTGTTCTTTTGCTGTTGCTATTATTTTTTCTATATTTTCTATACATTTTCAATATTTATCAAAATTATTAAACATGAGAATTGTTTTTACATACTTGTTTTTGTAAATGAAATATTAAGCAATGTAATATTTAACAAAATTGAATAACTGCTCCATTCAGTACTTCAAAGAGATATTACAATATAATTTAACTTTTTTATTAACATATTTACATTTAATAATGTTATTAAAAACAATTTTCAATTAATATTGACCATTTAATAAGGAAAAACGGTGAAAATCGTCTGAAAACGAGGGACTATATTAAAACAAAACAAAGCCAAATTAAAAGCTGATACTTCATAGTATATGAGTGCACAGATTTTTAATAATTTACGCCAGATGTCAAAAATATTCGATAGGCACGCCGTGAACTACCTTATTTTCCAATATGTAGTTCATGAATCTGACCTGCTGTCGTCTTCCCAGCAGTAAAGAAATATATTTGTCAACGTTATCGTTTATAATAAATGTATTCACGTTTTTAAAAATATTTATAAATTTTCCTTTGACTTTGTTCTCTATAACTGTATAATTGACAGTTCATACAAATAACAGGAATGCTATTAGTCTTTAAAGTTCTCTATCTGACACTAATGGCTATTGCAATGATAATAATAGCGGTTCTCCGCCATGGCAATTGATTTCACGAATCCCTTCTGACCCATATATAAGCCGACAATGGTAGCCCCAAATGCAGGTGTTTCAGTTATTTGCCCAATACCAAACGCATAAATAAACAGGTATTTAAACAGTAAACTGTTCAATTGTCAAAAGATTAAATGCTGACACTTGCGGTACTGGGATCAAGTGCTAATCCGGGTAAACATCTACCTTTTATTATTAATAAAAATAAGTATTAAATGTTAGTATTTTCCTGATAAAATGTAGTTGAACTAACTTATAGATTAACAGATAAATAACGACAGATGTCACAACCTTCCTGAATTTGACATATACAGTCAAACACAACGCTTATGAAGTAGAATTAATTTATTTTAATCCCGAAAGAAAAATAGAAATAACAGTCAATAAAATTATTGAAGAACATCATATTATGTTCATTACATTTAAGATAAAATGACACAATGCCATGTAAATGCACAAAATCATATATTATACGAATGTCATGAAAAATTTACAAGGAGTATTTATTTTTACAAGTACGTACTTGAGTAGTTATTATATGGATCTATTATATGGGAGTCCTAAATTGTACATCTTTAAGTCTAAAACAAATAGTTTTCTAATTAGACAACAACTTTATTGATTTTACATAAAATAATGTAAATGTTAATTATTTTTAAGATAAATTATATCGTGTTTCTAATGAATTATAGGTTATAATAACATTGAAATTATTACAAACTTTCACTAAACAGAATAATTACTATTTTCAGGGAATAAGAGAGTATGCTATAGTTCCTTGCTATTTTACAGGTGGGGTCTCCCGAGAGACACATTAGAATCAAATTGAGTGATGTCTGATTTTACACGCTGATTATTAATTATGAATGTGTTTGTAAGACCGTGCCATCATGACTTGGCTGAAAAGTCTGTTTTATCTAATTGAACTTGGTTACCAGATCACATAAAACATCTAATATCATAAATAAAATGGCATTACATGCATTTGTAACCGTTTTGTGGAGAGGCATCTTTTTCTTTTACAAAATCCAAAACCCACATTGCTGTAGTTGGATATCTGATCTAATTTCTAATCTTTTGGCAGCTAAAATGTGTCAGCATCAAAACATGGTATTTTATATTATATATTTATATCTTATTTTTTTACCTTACTTTTTAAAAAACAAACTGTTTTGTTGTCAGAACTAAAAGAAACATAAAGAAATGTTACAAACATTACAAAAAAAAACTTGTATTGTGTTGTGAGGAAGCTAATCAGCTTGCTTATCTTTGGGCGGTGAACCGCTTGCGCCTAAAACTTGGGATTTGTCTTCCGTCACAAATAAATGGAAAAGTTGCCATAAAACCGAACAATATATATAAGATAATTCGACTACAGAGAATTTGTTGTTTTATGAAGCAATAAAAATAATGTTGTTTTTATTTTTTTATATACGATGAAAATAGAAAAACAACACTATTTATAATAAACTGATAACACATGTATAGTGGTAATTATTGATCATTGTGCAGAGGAAGATAAACAGAATAATTTACTTAAAAATATATTTCTAATAATGTTCCATTTTGCCTTTATATTATTTGCCGTTGATGTAGGATATATATGAAGTGAATATCTTCTTCATAACGTTTAATTTGTTCTTTAAAAATATCAAAATCTTGTTGTTTTTTCAATCTGCACGAGTCAGTATATTTCTTATAGATCAAGATACATACAAACAAAACATTATCTTCTTAAGAAATTTATTGAATTTTACTTTCAACAGTCATACGAAAAAGAATAAAAATATAAAACAAATATTAAAAGAAAAATTGAATATTTGTTTCCCTTGTGTATTTAGAAAAGGAAACCAATTCAGTTTCACTTAATCCACATTTATAAATTTTGTTCCGGGGTATTCGTAAAAAATATTCGATGAAAAAGATTGGTCTGTAGTGTCTTTCTGTTTTGGATCTTCCACAAATATGAAGTTTTGTTTGTATTATATTTTCAAGTCATCTATACTCATGTCTGTATTTGAAATCCATGTTCAATTTCTTATTAACATTTTGAGGAACTTCCTATTTAAGTTTCCGAAATAGCGCATAAAGGCTTTGATTAACTGATTTAGTTTTTTTTTTGATTAAATCAACATAGGAATTCGGTGGGTTTTCTAATCTTTCAAGATTAAAAGTAGAATACTTATTTTCAAATAATACGTTACTTAAATTCAACACCGTAACCATGAACATTGCAGAGAAAGTGGACATCATTGCAACGCCTTCCTAAATTAATGACTTGTTATATGTTTAAATTAATGAAAATAAACATAATAAATAGCAAATTAAACAAAATCTCATCAGGTTTCAAATAAATCCTTATATTTTATTGATTTAAAATCTAATTTTTAAAAGGAAAATGTTCGGAAATGTTTTCTGAAAAACTTGACATATATATATATAATAGTAGAACATATCACGAATATACCTGTAAGGGAGCAGTGATGTAACATAAAAGCAATAATACTGCTAAATTCAACAAAGTTGTTTTAACGTTCATTTTACTTGATTGGCGACCAAATCCGACCCAAATCCTAACCATTATTTTGAGAAAATCTAAGGCTACATCGGTTCTCTTAGTTGGATTCTCTTTTTAATTGATGTAAATTTCAGACGTCGTATGTTGCATTAGCAAATAAAATTGAATTCAAGAAGTAAAATAAACTGTTCAAGGACTAATCATCTTAAAGTTATGAAAATTTCAAGAACCGACACTATATATTTGGCAACCAAGTATTTTAAATACAAGTCATTTTAATTAAATATAGTTCAATTAATTCAATAACTATTACTCGAAACTCACTTTTGTTACTCGAAACTCACTTTCCTTACTCGAAACCCAATTTCCTTACTCGAAACTCACTTCTGTTACTCGAAACTCACTTTCCTTACTCAAAACTCCATTTTCTTACTCGAAACTCGATACTCGACAAATAGAAACCCTCTGTTTTATGACAGTATTCCCAGTTTTGTTAAGTTACCATTAAAATGTTTTAATTTTTTTTTTTAAGGTAACAATACTCTAAAAAGTGTTTGAACCAGACGAGAAATGCCTATATATATATATATGGGAAAATGAAAGTTTATTTTCCGAGGAGTACAATGCTTAGTAACGCTAAACATTTGGCTCAGCTGAAATATAAAATATTGAAATAATAGTAATTTTAGTGTTTTTCATTAAAAATAGTTCGGTCAATGATGCTTGAGCTGGAGCCATGACATTTGAAAAGTTCATGGCCCTGTGGCCATGATCATAAAAACTGTCGTTAGGAATGAAAAGACAACTAGTTTCAAGTTGTTGTAACTTGTTGGGCCAGAAGTTAAACATTCGTTTGGAAGTTAAGTTTACTTCAGTTGCAATTTTGATTTTAAAATTTGTGAAATATGAAGTAAAACTGTTTAAGTAAAATATGTCGTTTTCACCTCTATTTATTCAAGTTGATTAAGTTTAAAACTAGTCAATGATGACCCCCAGATTTTGAAAATGTCCCCGAGATTTTAAATCAGTGGGTCATCATTAACCCCCAAAAATTGGAGCTGGATAAAACACTGCTTTACTATATATTCATTGAGCCTAAATTTATTTTTTGTTTTGTTATTTATAATATAGCGATTTTTTTTATGACATACTGTCTTAAAATGTTGTATCAAAGTTAATAAACTATTCTCTAGATTGAATTCTTATCATCAATTGTAAACAGTCATATAATGTGAACAATTTGCTAATACATGTAGTATACAATTTATCTGTTGTTTCAGATTTAACAGTTTACACTAGAACTGGAGGCGTTTTACAAATGAAGAGATCTTAAAAGACCCCCAAATTCTATATGGACCAGTGACAATGTCTTTGAAAAAAGGTAGGGAAAATTACCGTATTGATTAGTATTCCTGGTATTACAAATGAAATACAGTATTGAATTCATTAATAAATTGGCATCTTAAATCTCTCCATTTTATTCAAAACATCGAGGTATTGCATCTGGATAGATAGGTATTTAATTTATTGTTAATCATTTGTTCAATTTAAGAACTGGTAGAAGTCAATAATTTGCATTATGTTTACCTAAGCTAGGACTGTAAGTTAACTGAGTGATATATCAAACTGATATCTTGAACTAGCCAAATCAAATAATCAATGTCTGAGATGTGTCCTTTTTTTGCTAGATGGACACTTCAAAATAGAACGCTTTGTCTGTTGTCACATGTTGTTGTCAGTCATTTATCTATAGTCATTTATCGGGTTCTCAGGGTTTGGGGGGGATTACAATCTACTACATGTCCCATATATGTTTCAAATCGCCAACACGTCTTGTGTTGTGTATGCCCTATTTCAGAAGTTATATTTCAGACCTTGCTGACGTTTTCAGGTAAAAAAAACACAACAAGGCTTATATAGGCACGTTTTAAGCCAAATTTTAAAATACATTCATTTTCTCTGAAAGCTCAAGGCTTAAATATTTTACGTGTAGCATTGTATGGTGGTCTCCTAAAAGATTTGTTCAAGCGAAACTTACAAAAAACATTTTCTCTGAAATGCACATCTGTCCATTTGTTGCCAGTAGAGCAATTCAGGCCCTCTTGGGCCCCTTGTTCATTCATACATTTTATTTTCATATTATTATGATGCAAATTTGACTTTCACATATTTCTGGCTCTACCTATAATATATCATACCATGTTTAATATCAAAATGATTGTCTTAGTGTGCATGATGTAAATATTTAATCTTTAATTAGCAAAAGTGAACATATTACCATTATTTGTTAAATCTACAATTTATATTTTGTTAAAATTTCAAATATGCCAACTTAACTATAGATATCAATTAACTCAATATGTTCAAAGCAGTAAATTGTATTATTTGTTTAATCACTATTAATTATCACTTCCCCTTTGACATATGGTTTTACACCTTGATGAGAAGGAAGTCTTTGATGCCATGTTCACACCTTCAAAGTCAACAATAACTTTGTTGGTATATATAGAACATAAACATTAAGGGAAAAAACCATTAATAGAATAAGAATATAGGATAGCTTTGTGCAGAGAATGGGGAAAACTTTGTGTTATAACTTTGTGATTCAAAAATAATTTAATAGCTTAACTTTGTGATAAACATAACTTTGTGACTACTGTGTGATTTCAGAATTAAAATATAACAACTTTGTGAATATATCTTTAGTGAAAACTTTGTGATCCATAAACAGAACTTTGTGATTTTAAAGGCAGTGAATTGGAAATTAAGGACTTTGTGAACTAAGTTAATATTCAAAGTGAAATAAGGACTTCAAGTTTATAATTAATTTAAATTAGTGACCATCATATACCTGATATTACTTTGTGTAAATTTATAACTTTCTTTGTGAATAATACATAACACTGTGCATACTTTTGAAATATCATACTCTACGTTTTAAACATCTTATTAAAAAGTGTTCACTTTCATTTGGCATTTTGTTCATATCTACGAAAACCGCACATCTTGGATTACTACTGTCCCAACGTTATGAGTGGAGCGTTTTTCCCTCATAATAGATTATTATAATTTTAGTTTCCTTTTTTATATTTTAATGCCCGTGTGGTTCCGGCTAAGAATAAAATCACTGCCGATCTCTGCAGAGGGGTAGGAATCCTCCGAATGGGTGTCATGTTCATTTTATCATTTTTTGTCATGTTCACTAGTGTGGTTAAATCATCAATCCCTGTGTGGTTTCAGGAAGCCATATGAGTGATGGCAAGAATACGACAACTGTGGCTCATGCATGTCGTAAGAAGCGACAATTTGAGTAATACGATAGAATTTGCTGAAACTCTGCATTTCTGCATTTGTGGTTCAATCAGGCTGGTTCAAGAACTTGTCCGAGATTTTGTGGTTATATAAATGCTGTGCAATTTTGGTTAAGATTCGTTGAAAAATGAAGGGGAGCTATCGCGTCTTCAAGAAAAAGGATAACGGACGGACAACTCACCACGACATAAGCCCTGCTGGCATTTGGCAAGTAGAGCCAAAGAAGTGATCGAGGAAAGGACAGAAGAAACAAAAATCTTTGTTTGAACAGCGGAACGGTTAATTTGCAAAAGGCAATACATTAACATAAATAATTAACTATAGTGTGTAAATAAGATCTTATAAATAAATTAAAAAAGTTAGATGCTGAGTAGGATTGAACACCAGTCCTTATGATCCAATATCCGCTGCACTAGTCTGCCAATAAGCATCAATACTGTAAATATATCTTTGTTCTGAATTACCATCCATATTTATTTCGGATACATACGATTATGGAATGAAGTTGGACGGGGTCCTAGACTAACACGTTGCCAGAAACCTCCAAAGCTGTTAAAAGCTGTTTCAGGAAGTCAACATCACATTTTAAAAGTAAATTATGATCAAGTATAGAAATATACATAAAATCAGTGACTTAATTACAGAAACTGACTAATAGCAATATAATGTACAGGGCACTTTAAGTATTTCTTTAATTACTCTTTGAATCTTGTCTGAATTAAATAATTTTGTTACCAAAGTAAAACTGCTAAAAATAATGACTAATTCCAATTATCAATTATTTAATATTTTTCTTCTGAATTTAAATTATTACGGATTGAAAACGAAATATGTTGAAATTTTCACGATTTTTTATTTTAATAAAAAACGGTACAGTAATCTTGATTTAACAAATACGTTTGAACAACACACAACAAAAATAAAAATATTATGTAGAAAGATGAAGAAGTAAATTTTCCATCGGTGGCGAAAGTTTTATATCGATATTTAAAGTCGTTTTTATTATTTCTTACTTTAAATATGGGCTAAAAAGAGAAAATGATCACAATAAAAAACAGTAAGCGTAAAAATTCTTCATTTCTTTAATTCAAAAAAGAAAAATTAATCTTCCAAGTTTACAATCAAGACCTTTCCTTTGATACCATAATCACAAACATATGTTGTATGATTCTGGAGGAGAAATGTTGCCATGATTTAGAAAACGCCACTAGGTCTAGTGGTAGAGCACCAAACCCAGAGAGTCGCGGGTTCGATATACCGCCACGACTCTGTGTGGTGTCCTTGAGCAAGACATTTTTTCCACATATGCTTAGTACTGGTTATACCCAGGAAGACTTTCACAATCGAAGCAAAATAAATAAGTTTAAACTAAACTAGAAAACGCCAAATGTGCCACCTGAAATTTAGACAACTGCCTGCAGTTGCCTATCTCTGTTTATATGTCTCTGATAAAATTGGTAAAATTAGGTACTATTTTGTGTTTTTTTTCTTTAAGGACAATATTCTTAGATCTCTAAAATTAGGCCTTTGATACCTTGATCTCTGAAAGTAATGCCCAGTGTTCCCCAGACCTCTGAAAATAAATGGTCATGTTCTCCAGATCTCCAAAACCCCCGGGAGGGCCTCATCATTGTGAATCTAATTTAAACTTGAAACACGACATTTTCTGATTTTTGCGAAACCAGGTTATAGATATATGTTTATGTTTACATAATTTCAAAATTGGACTAAATAATCCTGAGTGTGGGCCAAACGTTTATTCCTCTTATCAAGGTTGATGCAGAGCCATGATCGTTACAGCAAGTTTTTTTTTAATACTGATGTCAGTGAAATGAGTTCACACAAATTTGAATTACGCTTTTGGATATTTGTTCCCCGATTTTTTTTAAACTCGTGATCAGCTACTGGATAAACCAGATGTATATGCATGCGTTTGTATTTTTTAATTAAATGTTCGGTTGTTGCGAGGTGAGAAAAAAAGATACCTAGATATTAAGAAAATATGTTTTCATCTTATCACTGAAAATTTATACAGTGTGCATTTATGTTACATAAGATAGGTACTAATTAAAAAATAAATGGCGTTAACGGTAAATATATTTGCAGCTTCAATAGTTTATTTTAGCATGTTAAATAATATTGCTTTTTTGTTAATGAAGCTTATTGTTGAAGTGTTTGTCATTACATTTGGATTATTGTATATAAATCAGTTGAAACCTTGATGTGTATGTTTCCTTCTCAAGTATCAACTACGTAACTCACATGCAACCAAGTCAACACCAAACTTAAAAATGCCAAGAAACATGTCCGTCAATCTCAGTGAACCAGGGCTACTAGAAAGAGATATTGGTACGGAAGAGGCCGCCACAAGATTACATGTACGTTAAATTTTCAAGAGAAAATGAATAGTTACTTAATCGCTTGTGTCTTCAAATGAATATATTAAAAATGTCGACTTTCATGAAACCTGTGTGTTTAATAATCATTGTTGAATTTTAAGGATACGTTATGCATATGTGTCAAATATTACTTTAATGACACATGCAATAAATGCAGAAAAGTACATCCATATATCTAAAGCCAAGCTATCAAGAAAGAACATAATTATAAATCATATTTCAAAATGTAATACACTTGAATAATATTGATTGATTGAATGTTAAGCATCAGTTTTATGCAACCGAGGGCAAACATACGATCAATTAACATAGCCAATCTTTCCTTGGATTCTCAAAGTTTTACCAGCACTCGAGCACACCCTTCTCCGCAAATAACTGATAGCTTTTCCACTTGAATCGGAAGTTAGAGACAGTGATAACGAAGCACAATGCCGTATATCTTTCATCACGGAGACTGTAGCTGGGCGGGAATTAGAACTTGAGACCTGGATTGATAGTCAGTTACCAGCTGAGCTAATCGGGTCCGACTAAACTTGATTTAATAATGACATTGAGGTCAAATATGTCTGTGCTAATTGTTGTTGTTTTTTAATTCAAAAGAATTTATCTCGTACCGGACCGACGAATATTTACGTTGGCAAGAGGAACTTTATCCATCAACTCATGGACGTGGCTCTACTGATGGCAAATGTATCCCAGCTGAAGGCATCACTATCTTTGGAATCTAGAGACAAGTATTTCTATCCACTGCTTGTGTTTATCTGCTTGTCAATTTTATTGCAAATCGTGTTTACATTGTGTATGCTATATATCCGGTCAACTGAGAAAGACATCGAAGAATATATTTCAAAATCACTTGACACAGAACTGCCTGAAGAACTGAATAACAAAAAAAGAAATGCTGACAGACTGGATAAATATGGAAATGTTCTTGTACTGTTTATCATAGTATCTAATGTGTTAATAACTGGGTTTGGAGTAGAATCACATGGACCAGTAGACAGCGGCACAACAGGGACAGGGAATGGAAGTAATGTTTAGTTTGAGATAAACGTTATTGTTATATTCTTTGAACCAAGGCTTTAAAACTCTGAGTCCATGAACAATTGAGTTGACTCTCAATTCAATCGCTTAAATACTGTCTTGCATTGTTACATGAATTTAGATTAATTGGTTTCAAATTCATGTGAATATGAGCTCGGAGAGGTATACATAAAAGTGTAACCTTGAGTTCAAAAGGGCTAAGTCATGCCTCTATCTCAAACATGTGAAAACTATAACAGGACAAAGTGAAATACATGAAATGGAAGCATATTCTATAAACTTTGTATATTATTAATATTACTGTTTGTTATTACATAATTACTTGACTGTTGTAAAAATTAAGGTAGAATGTAACATTAGATTTTTTGACAATGTTCCCAACTGTATTTTCCATTGTGGGCATTAAACAATGTCCATGTCACAATTGTTGCTAGACTAATGATATCATGATTGTAAGCAGTAAATCAAAAGTGAATATTATTTAAAATCGTTATTAATATCATTGCTCTCCAATCGTTAATTAGATTTAAAAAAAAATTGATCCTTCTTTCTTTTTTAAAGGGAATAACCAAAACTACCATTAAGTCCCTCAATGGCTATTCCTATTCCTGATGAAACGAACAGCGAGATTTCATCCATCTATTTCTCTCTCTCTCTCTCTCTCTCTCTCTCTCTCTCTCTCTCTCTCTATTCGTTACAAAATGCATTTTTTCTTTTCTATTAAGATATTATGTATATTTCTATATGAAATATGTGATGTAAGAACATCTACAGATCCTTATACTAACATTCATTGATATACATATATAATTGTAATACTGTCACATATTTAATAGATTGATTTTTGGAGACGGATTCACAAAAGCTGTAAGTTTTCTTCTGAATCCCTTTCATAATTGTATACAGATGTGTTAACTAATATGTGATATTTTCAATGTAATTGTATACTATTTGTGAATAAAATATGTTAAATCTAAACTAAAACTAAGACCGGTTATTTTCTAAAATTGCAATATTCTATGTGTTTTGATCATGTAGATACTGTAATAATGAATTAGGTAAATATTGAAATCATATACAGTCTAGATTTAGATTAATATATTGTGTAGATACTGTAATAATATATCATGTAGATATTGTGATAATATGTTATATGTAATATAAATACTGTAATAGTATATCATGTACATATTGTAAAAATATGTCTTGTAGATCTTAATATTTAAATATATCATGTAAATACTATAAAGGAATACAATATACATACTTTAATAATATATAATGTAAATATTGTAATAATATATCATGTGGATATTGAAAAATTATATAAATGCAAATATTGTTATAATATATAATTTAAATGCTGTAATATTATATTATTTAAATACTGTAATAATATAGTATGTAACTACTGTAATATTATATGATGTAAATAATGGAATAATATAGGATGTAGATATTGTAATATTATATCATATATAAACTGTGGTAATAAAGTATGTAGCTACTATAATATTTTATGATGTAGATACTGTAATAGTAAATCTATATATATTTAATAATAAAGCGTGTCACTGCTGTAATAATATATCAAATGGATAGTGTAAACATATTGTAAAAATACATATTTCAAATTCAAGATATTACTAGAAAGGTGTTGCTAAGGGTATTCATACAATTAGATGAAAAAGTCATTTCAAGGACTAAGTGTAAAACTGGTCTAACTCAAAATACACAAAGAATGTAAATATACTTCTTTGCGCAGTTTCGATTTCATCGTTCTTGAAGTTTTCAAACGTGTGAGATTTCGTAATATATCAGCTTCAGAATGAATATAGAAGGCACTATGGTTGCTGTTGGTTGTTGTTGTTGTTTTTTTGCAAATTTTCAAGATAAGTTCTCTTTTAAAATGACATAATTCCCTCATTCAACAAAATAAAAAAAAACATGGCGACTATTTCGCAATAGTGCTGATGAGTTTCATTTTCATAATAAGTTCAGATATCTAAAAAACATCCCCTGACGCGGGCTGTCAATCGAACACGCCGATAATCCAATCAGCTATTGATACTGTTTCCAATGCATGTCGCCATTTTCGTTAGACAAGCGAACGGTATCTACGTACACACTACAGTATATTAATTGTATTTACTTTGACAAATAGCGCCACGTGGCAAGTGGGCAAAACGATAGTCGTTTTTGTGTCAGGTCAATTAGGCATCATGCAAAATACCATCATTCTTCAATACAAATTAGACTGGATAAACATTCTGAGTCATCAAATTAAACGTAACATATTTAATAGAAATGATTAGCTAGAATATTAAGAGAAAGCATGTGATTTTGCGAATGCAATGCGGCATTTACATATTTGTCTAATAATAATCATTTTCTGCAGTTAAATCAAAAGTAGAGGTCTAGTACAGGTCGGGTTTATCAAAAAATTTAAAAATGAAAATAAAAAAATAAAATCCTCCCGCCCTCCCCGTTTTTAAGAAAAATTTGGATGCTAATCTAGCAATTAATTTATAATGGTCTAATTAGTTTATGACTAAGGTTCATGTCAGAAACTATCTGCTTATCAAAACTTGCACTATGTACATGTATCAATGATAAATTAATTGTCAGTTAACTGTCACCATACCACGAGAGTTAGTTGCTATAAATAGTATCAATCGAACAAAAAAGACTACCTGTTGTACATTATATGCAATCGTTTGTGTGTCACAAGTATTTATTGTGACAGCAAGTCAATATTCCTACTTTCATTTGATAACATTATTGAGCGTATTTTGTTTGGATAGAGATAATAATCTCATTGGAACCCCGTATGATCTATTGCAAGTAGAACATGTGCTTTGACATAAATTGCTGTTGTATCGAATGACCTTGCGTTAATATCATTATACAAATAAACAAATAATCAGCTGTATTCGCTGCATATTACGAATAGCGTATGTTACAATCATGAGAATATAATAATATATCCAACAGAAAACGCAAAGTACAGAAATTAGCAGAAAATAACAGAAATAAAACAATAAAATTAACTACTAAATAAAGACAATATCAACACACACGTGGTTACCGCTATGGTTTGGTCATAGGCCAAACCGTAACTGTTGTTTTTTAACTATACGACATTTTTACCAGCTTACGTGTCAATGACGCTGTTTCAATATGTGCCAATAGTTCCACGTACATAAAGTAACAACCAAGCATATGCTAGGACTGCTGCAGGGAATGATATTGGCAGTATGTTGCTTAGCAAATATATTTATTGGAACACGCACTGATGGAAGCTTGCTTAAGAACTATGTGTGTTATATTCGAGCGCCAATAGACTCGTACGTCTCTATTGTACAAGGAACCATAAAACACAGTTTTGATCAAAGCACGTGAATGTGCTGTAATTCTGTGACTTCAGGTATGCCTCCAAATAAAACTGCAATAAAAAATGAAAATTTTACTCACGTTCGCACGCACGCACACATCATCATCACATATTAAAGCAGCGATATTGAATATTTTGGCATTTGTCACACATCTCAGATCTTCATCGTGTGTTTTTTTGCATTCACCGTCTTTGTAAACTACTCGTCATATCAGCACCGCTGGGTCAAATGAGGATAGGAATGGAGGACTCTGCATTCATTCGGGTACATTTTTTTGTTTTCTTGCTTATGGTTCAGAGAAACAAGGTCATGTGCTATATAAGGATCGAATCACATGACTTTGCATCGTTCCTGTGACTCACGGAATGTTACTTGGCGAACAGAAACATTTGCACAAAAAATTAGACAGCGATATATGAAGTAAATGATATCTGCCTCCAAGACTGCTCCATTTTTTGCTTACATAATAATTATATACTTTTCGATAATTATATATTTTTTACACCTACTGTGTGTATTAAACAAATGTTTTAAAAATTCATTTCACCTCAAATCCTATTATTGACCTTGTTAACAGTATCTTCTCAATCGTCGTAAAAATAAATCAGCCAAGCTTTAAAGCATTATACAATGTAATGAATTGAATAAAGCAATCAGATATAAAAGTACATATAGATAAAGTATTAAGTAAGACATTTCAACGCAAATGGAACATAGCACATACACGGGTCTATGAGCGAACAGAACACTACCGAGGCGAAAAAAACATATAATTATTATTTTCTTTAATGTCAGCCCTTCTAATGCAATTGACTAAGGTTTAAAAATAGAAAACAGCGAGCTATGCCTTATACTTCCTTAACTCTATATTTGTAAATCTGCCACGCCAACCTGTTTTCATTGGTAACCTCTATACTACGTCACTCGCTTGTCATGGGTAGCAAAATATCATATAACACGCACTACATGAAACGCGCTTCATTAGGCTAAATGTCGGGAGTATATTCAAATGAAGAACTAACGCATGCATTGATATTATTTGTAATAGGTGATTTATAAACGTGTTTTGTGAATAAAACTGGTTTAAGTAAAGCAGGACAGTTACGCCATCATGGGCTAGTGACAGAGTGTTTAATGTAGTAAGGGTTAGTCTCTGGTGCCCTATTGAAACCGGAATATGATGCATTTGCTTCTACACACATAGCCATTTGGTAAGTTCTGTTTCTGTTTCAAGTTACGTTTTTTGTGAAATCGTGTTTATTCAGTCGTTTACAACTGGTCTGGTTTACCAAATGCCATATAATGTAGCTAGATGTGGTGTACCATACCACGTATCTACGGATTGATATACCAGTGTGGCAGCGCTCAGAATACTTTTTCAAGTAGACACCATCGCGTTATGACTGAAAAAGTGTTAGAAGCGAGGCTAAACACCATACAACAACAAAAAGAAGAATACATGAATGCATGTTTTTTTCTAAATAGTAGTATTTTTTATCAGAATACACAATTCTATGATCAAATGATTATCGAAGAGCTTTATTCATAAGAGGTACTTGCTTGTGTTATATTTGTTTCATATTCGTTGGACAATTCATATCCGCTATTTGTCAAAAGATATAACTAAAACTATTGTATACATCATTTAAACTACCTTTATTTATATCTAGATGTTTCCAACTGTGTTGTCAAATCAGTATTAAAACGTTCTACATCAACGTGTTTTAACCCATTAACACTAAATAGATTCACCACGGTACAATTGACACTTACATAGCTTCACCACGGTACCATTGACACTAACATAACTTCATTACTGGACAATTGACTCTCACATACTAACTTCATTGGTAGACCATTGCGACTAACATAACTTCATTACTGGACAATTGACTCTTACATACTAACTTCATTGGTACACCATTGACACTAACATAATTTCATTAATGAGCCATTGACACTTACATAGCTTTATTACTGGACAATTGACTCTTACATACTAACTTCATTGTTACACCATCGCCACTAACATAATTTCATTACTGAGCCAGTGACACTTACATAGCTTTATTACTGGACAATTGACACTTACATACTAACTTCATTGGTACACCATTGCCACTAACATAATTTCATTAATGAGTCAGTGACACTTACATAGCTTTATTACTGGACAATTGACTCTTACATTCTAACTTCATTGGTAGACCATTGCCACTAACATAATTTCATTACTGAGCCAGTGACACTTACATAACTTTATTACTGGACAATTGACTCTTACATTCTAACTTCATTGGTAGACCATTGCCACTAACATAATTTCATTACTGAGCCAGTGACACTTACATAGCTTCACCACTTAACAATTGACATTTACTAAGCTTCACCACGGTACCATTGACACTAACATAACTTTATCACTGGACCAGTGACACTAACTTAACTTTATTACTGGACCAGTGACACGTACATAGCTTTACCGCTGGACCAGTGACACTAACATAACTTTATTACTGGACCAGTGACACTTACATAGCTTCATCACTGGACCATTGACACTTACAAAGCTTCACCGCTTGACCAGTGACACTAACATAACTTTATTACTGGACCAGTGACACTTACATAGCTTCATCACTGGACCATTGCCACTTACATAACTTCATTATTGGACAATTGACACATATTAATTTTGACCACAGGACCATTGACACTTACATAATTATTAACTTCATTACTGGACCATTGACACTTACATAACTTTATTACTGGACCATTGACACTGACATAACTTAGTTACTGGACCAGTAACACTTACATAGCTTCACCTCTGGACAAATGACACTAAGCTTCAATACGGGACCTTTGACACTTACATATCTTCACCACTGGACCATTGACACTTACAAAGCTTCACCGCTTGACCAATGACACTAACATAGCTTTATTACTGGACCAGTGACACTTACATAGCTTCATCACTGGACCATTGCCACTTACATAACTTCATTATTGGACAATTGACACAAATTAATTTTGATCACAGGACAATTGACACTTACATAATTATTAACTTCATTACTGGACCATTGACACTTACATAACTTTATTACTGGACCATTGACACTAACGTAACTTCATTACTGGACCAGTGACACTTACATATCTTCACCACTGGACCATTGACACTTACATATCTTCATCACGGGACAATTAACACTTACATATCTTCACCACTGGACCATTGACATTAACATAACTTCACTAATGGAACATTGACACTTGTATAGCTTTACCACTTGACCATTGACACTAACATATAATCTTCACCACGGGATCATTGACACTAACATTTACCACTGGACCATTGTCACTTATATATCTTCACAACAGGACCATTGACACGTACATAGCTTCACCACTTGACCATTGACACTAACATAACTTCATTACTGGACCATTGACACTTACATATCTCCACCACTGGACCACTGCAACTTACATATCTTCACCACTTGACCATTGACACTAATATAACTTCACTAATGGACCATTGACACTTATATAGCTTCACCACTTGACCGTTGAAACTAACAAAACTTCATTACTGGACCATTGACACTTACATATCTCCACCACTGGACCACTGCAACTTACATATCTTCACCACTTGACCATTGACACTAACATAACTTCACTAATAGACCATTGACACTTATATACCTTCACCATTGACAGTAACATAACTTCAGAACTTGACCAGTGACACTTACATAGCTTCATAACGGGACTATTGACACTAATATAACTCCACTAAAGGACCATTGACATTTGTATAGCTTCACCACTTGACCGTTGACACTAACATTTACAACTGGACCATTAAACTGACATATCTTCACTACTTGTCCATTGACACTTACATATATTCACTACTGGAACATTATCACTAACGTATCTTCACCACTTGACCATTAGCAGTTACAAAGCTTCACTGGACCAATGACACTTACCTATCTTCATTACTGGATTATTGGCACTTATATAGCTTCACCACTCGACCATTGACACTTACAAAGCTTCACTACTCGACCGTTGACACTTATATAGCTTCGCCACTCGACCATTGACATTTTTGTGATGAATATATTTTATTCAATGTAAGACATAATACAATGTTATACAAAAATATTCAGGTATCAATACAAACACTTTAATTTTGAAACTAAACATATTACATGGTAACTGTATATAAGAGAACATTAAAACAATGTTTTACAAATGTCTTACAAGTAATAGTTTTATGTATGAGTGTAAAGAGTTATAGAGGGAAAAACGGTTTAGAGAAAGTATCAAAAGTGTAGAAAAGATAAGAAATAGAATTTACAAAAAACTGTATGCATTTATATTTTTCGTATTTTCACTTTACATATTTCCACATTTAATTTCATGTGACCCGAGTTTGTTTTTGTTTATTGCAATAAGTCTTTCTATTTGCTTTGTTTGTTTGTAAGTAATGTATGAATGCTGTAATACTGGGAATTGTTTTCGTGTATTTATTTTTAAAAATAAAATATTTAGCAAGTAAAATTATACAGTTTAGTAAGTTATGTTTTGATGAGTTATATAACCCAAACGATATGTTTTGATAACAGATGTTAAAAGATTAATTGTTTGCAACACAAAAATTATGGACTTCTGTCCAAAAGTTCTTACAAAATGACACTCCCAAAACAAATGTTTCAAAGGTTCAGGATGTCTATCACAAAAATCACATAGACTTGAGTTAACTAATATACATTTGGATTAAAACTGGTTAGTAGGTAAAATTCTCATAATGTATTTGTATTGAAATGATCTTTGTTTTGTGTCTATTGTAATTTTGAAAGGTAAACAATGAATAGTTTTCCAGTTGAGATTGTTGAATATTTCTTCCCATTGAAGATGAGGTTTTATTTAATTATCAATATTAATTAACTTAATTTGCATGTTATATAACATTTTAGTTGGAGAGTTGCATTCTCTCACTTGATGTAATAAAGGTGTTTTTTGCAATTTCTGTTATATTCTCTATTTTAATAATCTGTTTCTATTTTTTTGGTATACTTCTGATAATAGTGAAATAGTTTATACATTCTGAATTACTTATATTGTACAATTGTTTTAATCTTTCAAAATTATAAAATGTCTTGTATCTACAATCATATATATCATTTATTGTTTTTATTCTAGATGTAGCCATGCTTTGTGAAATAATAAACTGCCATTATGTTTTATGAAAGAATAATTCCATATGTACTGTTTTAGTAGATTAACATCATCAATATTAGAGTTAAAATTTATTTTTGACAATGATTCAATAATGTTACATAAAAACGGCGTTTCGTTGAACATTGAACAACTATCTTTAAAATTAAAATTACTGTCAAAGATGAAATTTCCACCATATTTTTCCAATGAAGACATGTATATATACTTCCATTCGCCATTATTGTTTACATCTGTTAATCGCTTAACCCAACTTGCCTTGATTGAATGTATTGAAAGCTCTATTGACACTTACATAACATTTCCACTCTACCGTTGGCACTTATATAGCTTCACCACTCGACCATTGATACTTGCATAGCTTCACAACTCATCAATTACCTCTTACATAGCTTTATTACTCGACCATTGGCACAATATTGCTTCACCACTTGACAATTTACACTTACATACCTTCATCACCGGACCATTGACATTTACATAACCTCACTACTGGACTATTGACATTCATACAGCTTCACCACTCGAACATTGATACTTACATAGCTTCATCACTGGATCATTGGCCCTTACATAACTTCACCACTCGACCACTGGCATTTATTTAGCCTCACCACTGCATTGGACCATTAACACTTACATAGCTTCACTACTGAACCGTTGACACTTAAATACCTTCACTACTTGTCCATTGACACTTACATAGCTTCAGTATTGGACTAATGACATTATCATATCTTCAATACTTTACCATTGACACTGATGTATCTTCAGCACTTGACCATTGGCACTTACAAAGCCTCACTACTGGAAAATTTACACTTACATAGCGTCACCACTGGACCATTGACAATTACATATCTTCACCACTTGACAATTGACACTTATGTATCTTCAGTACTTGACCATTGACACTTACAAAGCTTCACCACTAGACCATTGACACTTACATACATTTACTACTTGACCATTGACACTTAAATATTTTCACTACTCGACCATTGACACTTACATAGTTTCACTGCTGGTAATTTGACACTTATATTATTTTTACTGCATTGCCATTGACACTTACATACTACTGAAACATTTTACACTGACATAGCTTCTCGACTGGGCGCGATTAGCTCAGTCAGTTACACGTCTGACTATCAATCCAGGTGTCGTGAGTTCGAATCCCTGCATTGCAACGGTCTCAGTGATGACTGACATACGACATTGTGTCTCATTATCATTCGTCTCTCACCGCTGAGTCAAGCGGGAAAGATATCACTTCCTTGCTGAGAAGGGGTGGCGGAACCCAGGAAACAGTGGTTAGGTTAATTGATCGTCTTGAAACTCTCGATGGAATAAAAATGACACTAAATATTCAATCAAATTATCAATCAATCCACTGGATTTGTGTAAATCATTACGTTATTGATATTTACATACCATTATCACTAGACCATTACGACTTTCATAGATATTCCCCAATCGGACACATTTGGCTTATTCCGTCATTCTTCGGTATTAGGTTAATCGGCGAGGTATTCTGAATGAGATAATCGTCCGTTCGATCCTCAAGGCAACCTTCCATCAATCACTGGGTCAACTTAGAAAATATCTGAATGATAAAATAAATATTAATGAAGAACTATAAACAAGATACAGAGCAAGCGACAACAGACGTCACCATCTTGGAACGGCCTTAAATAATCCACACAGAGGACTTAACCCTGTTAACGGGTGTACCGACATCGCTCTTTTCCCAGTTTTCACATCATAAAACTATACTTTTATAGATATGATTTGTCTCATCAAGTTATCCATCTACAAATTCGCCATCGAGCACATTTTGATGGTATAATACATAAACAAGTACTAGACTGCTTTTAAAACGCATACAATGATAAGGTCTGATATTAGAGTGAATAAAGCTGTAAGTTTGGGTTTGTACGAAATATGCTTGTTTAATGGTGCAAGATGCAATATTTGAGTGAATGTAGGAAATTTAAAAACAATCGCGCATCGAGTATTACATATATAGGTGATACCAAAAATCCGACATGATTCCAGCTGATAAATTGTGGATATAACGATTTTAAACAAAATATATATATGTATTTTTCAAGTTGTGTGCAAGTTTGGCAATATGTCTGATTTTTGCATCGTGCTAAACGCCACAACGGCAAACCCACACCGATTAAACTGATTTGCTTTAAAATAAATTATATGCCGTTTGTATCGAGCAATGAATGAATGAATGGTGTTTTACGGCACGTCAACACATAAATAAGTCATTTTGTGCGCGCAAAGATTTGTATCGAGCAAAATAAGCAATTGAAGCTTCTTGATTTTGTTAATATTTTCATTGTTAATGTGTTTTTGTATTTTTTTGTTTTTCATTATTTCGTAATGTGATATGAATGACTATGGAAAATGATTTCAAATTAGTTCATTAAAGCAACACATCCACGTTTGAACTTTTAAAAAAAAAAATTTAATTGAAATATGAGCACATTTCCCATACAAACATATGATCAATTAGCTGTATATGAGCATATAAACACAATCCCGAACAAAATGATGCCCAAATTATAATGCGTGACTAATACTTTATAAAACAAGCGTTTGTCACGCTTTATAATTTGGACATCTTTTGTTATAATTCTAAAGCGTTCTGGATAGTGTTTATTAGCATATATACAGCTCACTGACCATATATTTATGTATGGGAAATGTGCTCACAACTCAATTGAAAAACTTTTTAAAAAAGTTTAAACGTGGATGTGTTGCTTTAAACCCCCGCAATCATCATTACACACACAGCATTTGCCTTTTAATTGCAGCCAGAAATTGGCAGGTCAGCCGGAACCTGGTCTGGTTTTAGTACAATCCCAATCCTATGGCGATTGCAAATGTTTTTAACACGTAGTTGTGACGTTTCAATATGGCAGCGCCACAGTCAATTTCTTAAGTGACCCTTATATAGAGTTCGGTCGCTCATACGACCTTACAATAATTTATTTGGTCTGTAGAACATAATGTGTAAATATTGTCTTTATATCAGACTTTCAATAAAATGCTGTAGTAATTGAATGCCTCACCTGCATAAATAATTGCTTATAAAGACAAGCCATCAAATAAACCAAAAGTACATTACTTTCTATCATTATCAAGAACACATATTTACAAAACGTATAAATATATTAATTGAACGGAACAACCGGCCCGCAACTTTTGTACTTCCAATATCTTTGTAAAAATATGGAGTAGCGCTATTAAAATTTGTGTTCAACATTAACAGACAATTATGTATTAGTTTTACAGACTTGGTTATTGTTTTCCTCAATGTTCTTTCTTATTCAATTCCTAATTTCATCGAAATTGCTTTGATACTATTTGAGAAAATACATAAAATGTCAATGTTAGCTGTTCCGTTCAGTATATATTCACAACGGGAAACATCTAACTATGCATTATTTTAAGGAAATATTTTATTTTAAAGAAAAACTAAGTAATTTGATAAAAAAAAAATGTAAAATTATCACGTATTTTCTGTTGACCAGCAAAGCGTTTTGTTTCTTATTGAAGACGATAAATTATTATACGTATCGTAACTCGTGTCGGTGTCGTTGTCAGCCAAGACTGTGATATCATAACAATTAACAATAGTCGTAACAATAACTATGCAAAATATTTCTCATAGTCCATCATCTCTCTCTCTCTCTCTCTCTCTCTCTCTCTCTCTCACTACTGCGATACCATAAATATATTGATAATGAGTTAGATGTTTACGTGTACGATGTATTTAAGTAATTCATATCGCGGTTTACAGAATAAGGACACTAAATGTTTTTGGGAGGATAAATCAAAGCAAATAGTAGATCCCGCCGTTGATGCGTACAATTTGAATAGTTTTAAGGCTGTTCAGACTTTTAAAGGTGGCTAAAACATATCATGCCTATATATACTCATTGGTCCAATATTGCAAAAAGGACTTTAAAAAGGGAATTTAAAAAGGACTTCTAATAGAACATGCCAAATTAAAATTAAAAAAGAGATTTCCTAACTTGGGCTACGCGCCTAGGTTAGACTACACTATAACATGCTTATCAGGCCTTCTGCTAGAAGACGGTTATTTCTGTTTCGTGTTTCGATATTGAACATAAACCACGTTCTCACCCTTAAGTTGTGAAGAATTACACACGTCGAAATATAGTACATATGGAATATCGCATTTGTTGAACATTTTGTTTCTAAAACCTTCATATTTAAGACAGCATTAAGCAGTTCTGTTACGCCTACTGTGTGTATTAAACAAATGTTTTAAAAATTCATATCACCTCAAATCCGATTGTTGACTTGGTTAACAGTATCTTCTCAATCGCATAAAAATAAACCAGCCAAGCTTTAAAGCATTATACAATGTAATGAATTGAATAAAACAATCAGATATAAAAATACATATCGATTTAGTATTAAGTAAAACATTTCAACGCAAATGGAACATACGCATACGCGGGTCTATGAGCGAACAGAACACTACAGAGTGATTTAAGGCGCCGTCTCTCAAGACCACCGTCACCTGCTGAGGTCGTAGGTTCGAGTCACACTATATCCAAACACTTCATATGAGAATGTTTGCCAGTTACTTACGGGAGGTCGGTGGTTATACTCAGATTCGTTCTGAGGTCTTCCTCCACCAATGAAACTGGATAGGCCATACATAACCTGAAATGTATCAAAATCGCGTTAAACCCCACTACAAATAATAATACTCTGATATAGTATGTTAATATCGAACTCCTTAATTTACAGTCAGTTGCCTATACATATTTGGTGTCAGTTGTCATGGCATATGTACGCTAACTAAGAGTATTGTTTATGTAACTTGGAACGTGGTATATGCTTATAATACGTGGTATGTTGTGCCACAGTGAGACAATTCCCGTATTCAACATTGTGGCGGGTAGATGAACATGCAAATAACAGCGTGTCAAAACTCCCATAACCAGGAAAAGACTGTTATATCCAAAGTCAAATAACAGTGTGAAAAAAGTTAAATTCTCAGAAAAGAAACCATATAATTATTATATTCTTTATTGTCAGCCCTTCTAATGCAATTGACTAAGGTTTAAAAATAGAAAACAGCGAGCTATGCCTTATACTTCCTTAACTCTATATTGGTAAATCTGCCACGCCAACCTGTTTTCATTGGTTACCTCTAAACTACGTCACTCGTTTGTCATGGGTAGCAAAATATCATATAACAACGCACTACATGAAACGCGCTTCATTAGACTAAATGTCGGGAGTATATAAAAAATGTATAGCTAACGCATGCATTGATATTATTTGTAATAGGTGATTTATAAACGTCTTTTGTGACATCTTTGGTTTAAGTAAAGCAGGACAGTTACACCATCATGGGCTACTAACAGAGTGTTTAATGTAGTAAGGGCTAGTCTTTGGTGCCCTGGTGAAACCGGAATATGATGCATTTGCTTCTACATAATGGCCATTTTGTAAGTTCTGTTTCTGTTTTAAGTTACGTTTTTTCTTAATCGTGTTTTTTCAGTCGTTTACAACTGGTCTGGTCAACCCAGTGTCATATAATGTGGCTAGTTGGGGTATCATACCACGTACCTACGGATTGATACTCAAGTGTGGCAGCGCTCAGAATACTTTTTCAAGTAGACACTAAATAGCTTCACCACGGTACAACTGACACTTACATAGCTTCACCACGGTACAACTGACACTTACATAGCTTCACCACGGTACCATTGACACTAACATATCTTCATTAGTGGACCATTGACTTTTACATTCTAACTTCATTGGTGGACCATTGCCACTAACATAACTTCTTTACTGAGCCAGTGACACTTACATAGCTTCACCAATGGACAATTGACATTTACTAAGCTTCACCACGGTACCATTGCATTAACATAACTTCACCACGGTACTATTAACACTAACATTATTTACTTTATCATTGGACCAGTGACACTAACATAACTTTATTACTGGACCAGTGACACTTACATAGCTTCACCACTGGACCATTGACACTTACATAACTTCATAACTGGACAATTGACACAAACTAAGCTTCACAACAGGACCATTGACACATACATAATTATTAACTTCATAACTGGACCATTGACACATACATAATTATTAACTTTATTACTGGACCATTGGCACTAACATAACTTCATTACTGGACCAGTGACACTTACATAGCTTCACCACTGGACAATTGACACTAACTAAGCTTCACTACGGGACCATTGACACTTACATATCTTCACCACTGGACCACTGACACTTACATATCTTCATTACGAGACCATCAACACTAACATATCTTCACAACTTGACCATTGACATTAACATAACTTCACTAATGGAACATAGACACTTATGTAGCTTTACCACTTGACCTTTGACACTAACATATAATCTTCATCACGGGACCATTGACACGTACATAGCTTCACCATTTGACCATTGACACTAACATAACTTCATTACTGGACCATTGACACTTACAAATCTCCACCACTGGACCACTGCAACTTACATATCTTCACCACTTGACAATTGACACTAACATAACTTTACTAATGGACCACTGACACTTATATAGCTTCACAACGGGACCATTGACACGTACATAGCGTAACCACTTGACCATTGACACTAACATAACTTCATGACTTGACCATTGACACTTACAAATCTCCACCACTGGACCATTGCAACTTAAATATCCTCACCACTTGACCATTGACACTATCATAACTTCACTAATGGACCACTGACACTTATATAGCTTCACCACTTGACCATTGACACTAATTTAACTTCAATACTTGACCAGTGACACTTACATAGCTTCATAACTGGACTATTGACATTAACATAACTCCACTAAAGGACCATTGACATTTGTATAGCTTCACCACTTGACTATTGACACTAACATTTACCACTGGACCATTGTCACTTATATATCTTCACAACAGGACCATTGACACGTACATAGCGTCACCCCTTGACCATTGACACTAACAAAACTTCATTACTGGACCACTGACACTTACATATCTCAACAACTGGACCGTTGCAACTTAAATATCTTCACCACTTGATCACTGACACTAATATAACTTCACTAATGGACCATTGACACTTATATAGCTTCACCACTTGACCATTGACACTAATATAACATCAGTACTTGACAAGTGACACTTACATAGCTTCATAACAGGACTATTGACACTAACATAACTTTACTAAAGGACCATTGACATTTGTATAGCTTCACCACTTGACCATTGACACTAACATTTACCACTGGACCATTGACACTGACATATCTTTACTACTTGTCCATTGACACTTACATATATTCACTACTGGAACATTATCAATTACGTATCTTCACCACTGGACCATTAGCAGTTACAAAGCTTCACTGGACCAAAGACAGTTACCTATCCTCACTACTGAATCATTGGCACTTATATAGCTTCACCACTCGACTATTGACACTTACATAGCTTCATCACTCGACCATTGCCACTTACAAAGCTTCATTACTCGACCGTTGACACTTATATAGCTTCACCACTCGACCATTGATACTTACATAGCTTCACAACTCATCAATTACCTCTTACATAGCTTCATTACTCGACCATTGGCACTATATTGCTTCACCACTTGACCATTTACACTTACATATCTTCATCACCGGACCATTTACATTTACATAGCCTCATACCGGACTATTGGCATTTATACAGCTTCACCACTCGAACATTGACACTTACATACCTTCATCACTGAATCATTGGCTCTTACATAACTTCACCACTCGACCACTGGTATTTATTTAGCTTCACCACTGCACTGGACCATTAACACTTACATAGCTTCACTACTAAACCGTTGACACTTACATATCTACACTACTTGTCCATTGACACTTACATAGCTTCATCACTGGATCATTGGCTCTTACATAACTTCACCACTCGACCACAGATATTGATTTAGCTTCACCACAGCACTGGACCATTAACACTTACAAAGCTTCACCACTTGACCGTTGACACTTACATAACTTCAACACTGGATTATTAACACTTACATATCTTCACTACTTGTCCATTAACACTTACATAGCTTAAGTATTGGACAAATGACATTATCATATCTTCACTTCTTTACCATTGACACTGATGTATCTTCAGCACTTGACCATTGGCACTTACAAAGCCTCACTACTGGAAAATTTATACTTACATAGCGTCACCACTGGACCATTGACAATTACATATCTTCACCACTGGACCATTGACACTTATGTATCTTCAGTACTTGACCATTGACACTTACAAAGCTTCACCACTAGACCATTGACACTAACATATATTTACTACTGGACCATTGACACTTAAATATCTTCACAACTGGACCATTGACACTTACATAGTTTCACTGCTGGTAATTTGACACTTATATTATTTTACTACATTACCATTGACACTTACATACTACTGAAAATTTTACACTTACATAGCTTCTCGACTGGGCGCGATTAGCTCAGTCGGTTACACGTCTGACTATCAATCCAGGTGTCGTGAGTTCGAATCCCTGCATTGTAACGGTCTCCGTGATGATTGACATACGACATTGTGTCTCATTATCATTCGTCTCTCACCGCTGAGTCAAGCGGGAAAGTTATCACTTACTTGCAGAGATGGGGTGGCGGATCCCAGGAAACAGTGGTTAGGTTAATTGATCGTCTTGAAAGCCTCAATGGAATAAAAATGACACTAAATATTCAATCAAATAATCAATCAATCCACATAACGTTATTGATATTTACAAACCATTATCACTAGACCATGACGACTTACATAGGACACATTTGGCTTATTCCTTCATTTTTCGGTATTTGGTTAATCGGCGAGGTATTCTGAATGAAATAATGGCCCGTTCAATCCTCAAGGCAACTTTCCATAAATCACTGGGTCATCTTAGAAAAAATCCGAATGATAAAATAAATATTAATGAAGAACTATAAACAAAATACAGAGCAAGTGACAAGAAATGTTACTTCCTTTCAAACCGCACTTAGGACCAAACCCTGCTAACGGAAATTGATCTTTTCCCCGTTTTCACATCTAAAACTAAACTTTTATAAATAACGTTAGTCCCATCAAGCTATTCTTTTGCAAATTCGCCATTGTGTACATTGGGATGGTGTAATATATAAACAAGTTGGCTGCTTTTAAAAAAAACATCCAACGGTTAGGTCTTAAAAAGGAGGTAGCAATTAGAGTAAATGAAGGTGTATTTTAGGGTTTGTGCGAAATATGTTTTTTTAATTGTGCAAGATGCAATATTTTAGTGAATGTAGGAAATATAAAACCAACCGCGCATCGGGTACTACATATATGGGTGATACCAAAAATCCGACACGGTTCCAGCTGATATATTGTGGATATAACGATTTAAAATATATATACATGTATATGAACAGAATACTTTTGTTTTACTGGACTTGTCTATGGATATGAGACATTTTATATTCGCCATTGAAATCGGCGTCCCATTTGCGTTAAATCTTGCACATATGTGCATGAAAATTGGCATACTTGTGCAAGCTTATACTCTAAGAAGTGGGTTCTTTAATAACGAGTGGTCTAAGACGCCATCTCAAGATCACTATTACCTGCTAAGGGCGTAGGTTCGAGTCCCACTTGCTCCAAAAACTTAATGTGAGAAAGTTTGTTAGTTACTTACGGAAGGACGGCGGTTCTACTCATATCTTACTCCACTAATGGAACTGTATAGATCATACATAACCTGAAATGCATTAAAAATGTCGTTAAAAGCCACTAATAATAATTATACTGTGATTTAGTATGTAAATTATCGCACTCCACACTCGGATACATAAACATGAACATGCAAATACCAGTGTAAAAGTCCCAATTACATGAAAAAATCCAAGGTTTTATTTTTTTTCTTTCTAATGATCTTAATTAAGGTTTAAAAAAGCTATGTATTGTACTCTATATGTGTAAATCTGCCACGTCAATCGTTTTGTATTGGTAACCTCTACAACGCCACTCGATTGTCATGGGTAGCAAAATATCATATATCACCACCAATTATGAAACGTGTTTCATAATGCTAACGTATGGATTGAATTTATTGTTGAAAGAGGATTTATAAACGTTTGTTGTGATTAAAACTGGTAACAGTTACGCCATCATGGGTTAGCGACAGAGTGTTTAATGAATTCGGATTAAAGTTCCGTCTAGTATCAAACACATTGATGCAGCAATTTAACAAGATGAGTACCTGACGCTCTGTAAAAACCGGAATGTGATGCATTTGCTTCTTTAACTCTTTCTAATAAGGCCAGCGATATTCCCACTTCAATTAGCGGTGGGATATGAATGGCAATGAGACGCAATGTCGTATTTCAATAACCACGCACGGATACTGTGGTCGGGCGGGGATTTAAACTCACGATCCTTGGATATCTTAATGTTTCTGTAATTTATTTTGAAATATGTTGCTCCTATTTAACCATTTCATTCAGCACTAAAGTCAAAAATGAAAATACTGAACTAGCAGGTGTATTTCAAACACGAAATGTAGCATTTATCTAACTATGTTGTTATTGTTGTATGGTGTTAAGCGTTACTTTTAACCATTCTTCAGTCATATCGCGACAGTGTCTACTTGAGACAGTATTCTGAGCGCTGCCACACCACAGACACATGGTATGATACCCCCACCCTCCAATCTCAAAACTATCTTCTAAATACTGAGTGTTATATGTTAAGACAACCATACTCAGTGGTAATAATTTGTGTTTAATTCACATGCAGTTTATGAACAACAGACAGACATTCAGAAATTTTGGCGCCAATATTTGCATATTCAGTTTGCACACAATTGGCCAACGTGTTTTTAAAATAATTTTTTATTTTAACAAACGAAAAAAAGTTTATTTGTTTCGATTTTGATTAATAAATACAACTTACGGACCGTTTTATTAACCGGCATCGGTCGTCATAGTTTTAAACTGGTCCACTGCCTGTTGGGCCGAAAAGGGACCTACAATACGGCCAATATTATCGTACCGGCTGTGTTCCTACTCTCGCGCTGTCGTCAAAAATACCGTCACATGGCAAACGAGGGTCAGATATAACATGCATGGATACGTTAATTCAGAAATGGTTAAATATGCCAATAGCGAACTCCCGTAGAGCGCCTCAATTACTCATTGTTTAATTAAATTTTGATAAAAGCAATACATTCACTTTCTCCATTGAGTCAGTTTCAATATATTCTGATACCTGATCAATTTTTGCAAACTCTATTTCCCAACTTGCAATCTTAAAACGTTTATGTGTATTTGACATATACAAACTTACATAACTTTGGGACTTTAAAAACGCAATGGTCGGATTTTATGAAATACACACGCTTTTTGTCTATCAAGTTTAATAACATTTGACAATAATAAACATCAAAATAAATCTAACACTTGATGTGAGTTTTATTGGAATCCTAAGAGTTAACGTTTTAAACAGCGATACCCCAAATCACGAGCTTTGCAATTAGTAACAGTTGTAACTACCGTTTACAGCAATGCAGATAGCACACATCCGCCTCATTGAAAACACAATATTTGTAATACATTGTTGGGAAATGTTGTTCCTCTCGTGAAACAAAGCGAGGAAAAGCTCAGTAACGATTTTCGGTGCTGGCTAGCGAGCCATAATGTGCCTTCCCAACCCATCCGATACAATCTTGATTAGACTTTTGCGTTTTTAAAGTCCTTCAGTTTACTTACAAACATATGCTAAATGTCATATATTCACAGACAATATCCGATTATTAACAGTTTAATTATTATAAACAAATATCATATAATAATTTTTTTTAGATAATACAATTTTCATGACGTTCTGCAGAGTAACCATGAGCACATACAATGTATGAGTTTTAATTTGAGACGTAGAACAGTTTAACAAATAATTCGATGACAATAAGAAACGGTTCATGTGTATTATAAACCAGTCAACAGCGAGATAAATAACTACGATGGGTCTTTTGAAATGAAGACAGAGAATACTTTAAGATCAGCATGATTTATTGAATTCATTGAATATTTAGCGTCGTATTTTGCCAGTTAATGCTAACAGACGACCAGTTAACCTAACTACTGTTTCCTGGGATCCTGAAAGGTTAACTAGTACTCGAGCACACCCCATCTCCGAAAGTAACTGATAATTTTTCTCACTGAAATCAGCGGTGTGAGACGAATGACAATGAGACACAATGTCGTAAATCAACCATCACGGGGATTGTAGCAGGGCGGGGATTCGAACTCACGACCCCTGAATTGATAGTCAGACGCGTAACAGACTGAGCTAATCGGGCCTGGCAGCATGATTTGATTTATAATTTGGTCCTTCAAAGCATGTGGTAATACTGGACCGACGACTGAATTCACATCCATCCGTCTTTAGGCCAAACACTAGCCATCTTATTACTCTTACAACTGCATAGCCGTTTGGGTTTTCACCAATGTTAATTCCTGCATGTTTGCAACTACGCATCTTGACACTGGTGGCATAAGACAAAATATATATTACTAAACTTGTGTGGTATAATGTTACATTGACAATAACTTCTCGATTAATTTTGGCGCTTGCGATCGTGTTTAGTACCGTGAAAATGTCTGTATCAGTTTCTTCGTATAGTTTGTTTGTGTAACATACCTTAAACATGCACGCGGTATGTTAAAAGTTAGCATGCACAGATAACTTGTATTGCATACCTGCACTTTTCTTAAGTATTTATTTTATCTTTCATATACTAACATAGCACACCACTGGACCATTGTATCTTAAATAGTTCACCACTGAAACATTGACATTCTGATATAATCAACACTGAAACATTGACACTTACATAGCTTTACCACTGAAACATGTACACGTATATAGCTTCACCACTAGACTGGTGACACTTATAAAGCTTTACCACTGAAACATTGACATTAACTTAGCTTCACCACGGAACATTGACACTCATATATAGCTTCACCACTGGACCATTGACACTTAAATAGCTTCACTGTTGATACTTAAATAGATTCAACACTGGACCATTAACATCTACATGGTTTTACCACTGGACCATTGGCAGTAACATAGCTTCACCACTGGACCATTGCCAGTTACATACCTTTATAAATGGACCATTGGCAATTACATAGCTTCACTACTGAATCATTGACATTTGCATAGTTTCACCCCTGAAGTATTGCAACTTATATAGCATCGATACTAGACCATTAACACCCACATATATTTAACACTGGACCAATGGCACATACATAGCTTCACCACTGAACAATTGTCACTTATATATAGCTTCACCACTGGACCATTGACACTTAAATAGCTTCACCATTGAATCATTGACACTAATATAGCTTCACGAATGGACTGTTGACACTTACATAGCTTCAACACTGGACCATTGACACTTACATAGTTTCACCACTGGATCGTTGACACTTATATATGGCTTCACCACTGGACCATTGACACTTAAATAGCTTCACCAATGAATCATTAACACTTATATAGCTTCACCAAAGGACTGTTGACACTTACATAGCTTCAACACTTGACCATTAACAATAACATAGTTTCACCACTGGACCATTGGCAGTAACATAGCTTCACGTCTGGACCATTGCCAGTTACATACCTTTATCAATGGTCAATTGGCAATTACATAGCTTCACTACTGAATCATTGACACTTGCATAGCTTCACCCCTGAAGTATTGGAACTTATAAAGCATCAATACTAGACCATTAACATCACATATCTTTAACACTGGACCAATGGCACATACATAGCTTCACCACTGAACCATTGATATTTATATATATATCTTCACCACTGGACCATTGACACTTAAATAGCTTCACCACTGAATCATTGACACTAAAATAGCTTCACCAATGGACTGTTGATACTTACATAGCTTCAACACTTGACCATTGACACTTACATATTTTCTCCACTGGACCGTTGACACTTATATATGACTTCATCACTGGACCATTGACACCTAAATAGCTTCACCACTGAATCATTGACACTTATATAGCTTCAACAATGGACTGTTGACACTTACATAGTTTCACCATTGGACCATTGGCAGTAGCATAGCTTCACCACTGGACCATTGCCAGTTACATATCTTTATCAATGGACCATTGGCAATTACAAAGCTTTACCACTGAATCATTGACACTTGCATAGCTTTATCCCTGAAGTATTGGAACTTATATAGCATCAGTACTAGACCATTGACACCCACATATCTTTAACACTGGACCAATGGCACATACATAGCTTCACCACTGAACCATTGTCACTTATATATAGCTTCACCACTGGACCATTGACACTTAAATAGCTTCACCATTGAATCATTGACACTAATATAGCTTCACGAATGGACTGTTGACACTTACATAGCTTCAACACTGGACCATTGACACTTACATAGTTTCACCACTGGATCGTTGACACTTATATATGGCTTCACCACTGGACCATTGACACTTAAATAGCTTCACCAATGAATCATTAACACTTATATAGCTTCACCAAAGGACTGTTGACACTTACATAGCTTCAACACTTGACCATTAACAATAACATAGTTTCACCACTGGACCATTGGCAGTAACATAGCTTCACGTCTGGACCATTGCCAGTTACATACCTTTATCAATGGTCAATTGGCAATTACATAGCTTCACTACTGAATCATTGACACTTGCATAGCTTCACCCCTGAAGTATTGGAACTTATAAAGCATCAATACTAGACCATTAACATCACATATCTTTAACACTGGACCAATGGCACATACATAGCTTCACCACTGAACCATTGATATTTAGATATATATCTTCACCACTGGACCATTGACACTTAAATAGCTTCACCACTGAATCATTGACACTAAAATAGCTTCACCAATGGACTGTTGATACTTACATAGCTTCAACACTTGACCATTGACACTTACATATTTTCTCCACTGGACCGTTGACACTTATATATGACTTCATCACTGGACCATTGACACCTAAATAGCTTCACCACTGAATCATTGACACTTATATAGCTTCAACAATGGACTGTTGACACTTACATAGTTTCACCATTGGACCATTGGCAGTAGCATAGCTTCACCACTGGACCATTGCCAGTTACATATCTTTATCAATGGACCATTGGCAATTACAAAGCTTTACCACTGAATCATTGACACTTGCATAGCTTTATCCCTGAAGTATTGGAACTTATATAGCATCAGTACTAGACCATTGACACCCACATATCTTTAACACTGGACCAATGGCACATACATAGCTTCACCACTGAACCATTGACACTTATATATAGCTTCACCACTGGACTATTGACACTTACATAGCTTCAACACTGGACCATTGACACTTACATAGTTTCACCACTGGACCGTTGACACTTATATATGGCTTCACCACTGGACCATTGACACTTAAATAGCTTCATCACTGAATCATTGACACTTATATAGCTTTATAAATGGACTGTTGACACTTACATAGCTTCAACACTTGACTATAACAATAACATAGTTTCACCACTGGACCATTGGCAGTAACATAGCTTTACCACTGGACCATTGCTAGTTACATACCTTTATCAATGGACCATTGGCAATTACATAGCTTCACTACTGAAACATTGACACTTGCATAGCTTCACCCCTGAAGTATTGGAACTTATAAAGCATCAATACTAGACTATTGACGCTCACATATCTTTAACACTGGACCGATGGCACATACATAGCTTCACCACTGAACCATTGACACTTATATATATCTTCACCACTGGACCATTGACACTTAAATAGCTTCATCACTGAATAATTGACACTAATATAGCTTCACCATTGGACTGTTGACACTAACATAGCTTCAACACTGGACCATTGACACTTACATATTTTCTCCACTGGACCGTTGACACTTATATATGACTTCACCACTGGACCATTGACACTTAAATAGCTTCACCACTGAGTAATTGACACTTATATAGCTTCAACAATGGACTGTTGACATTTACATAGTTTCACCACTGGACCATTGGCAGTAGCATAGCTTCATAACTGGACAATTGCCAGTTACATACCTTTATCAATGGACCATTGCCCATTACATAGCTTCACCACTAAATCATTGACACTTGCATAGCTTCATTTCTGAAGTATTGGAACTTATATAGCATCAATACTAGACCATTGACACCCACATATCTTTAACACTGGACCAATGGCACATACATAGCTTCACCACTGAACCATTGATACTTATATATAGCTTCACCACTAGACCATTGACACTTAAATAGCTTCACCACTGAATCATCGTCACTTATATAGCTTCACCAATGGACTGTTGACACTTACATAGCTTCAACACTGGACCATTAACACTTACTTAGTTTCACAACGTGACCATTGGCAGTAACATAGCTTCACCACTGGACTATTGCCAGTTACATACCTTTATCAATGGACCATTGGCAATTACATAGCTTCACCACTGAATCATTGACACTTGCATAGCTTCACCTCTGAAGTATTGGAACTTATATAGCATCAATACTAGACCATTGACACCCACATATCTTTAACACTGGACCTATGGCACATACATAGCTTTGCCAATGAAACATTAACACGTACATATCTTTGCCACTGGACCATTGACACTTATATAGCTTCACTACTGGACCATTAATACTTATATAGCTTCAACACTGAACCGTTGACATTAAGATATCATCACCACTGAAATATGGACATTCATTTACATAGCTTCACCACTGGACAATTGATACTTTTATAGCTTCACAACTGAACATTGACACTTACATAGCTTCACAACTGGACCAATGATACTTATAAAGCCTCACCACTGAACCATTGACACATATATAGCTTCATCACTGGACTGTTGACACTGATATAGCTTCACCACTGAAACATTGACACTAATATATCTTCACCACTGAAACATGGACACTTAGATCGCTTCACCACTGGAACATTGACACTTACATAGCTGAAATACTTATATAGTTTCAATACTAAGCCATTGCAACTCACATATTTTTTTTACACTGGACCAATGGCACATACATAGCTTCACCATTAAAACATAGGTTCACCACTGGACCATTAGCACCTGCGTAGCTTCACCACTGGAGCATAGATACTTGCCTATCTTCACCTCTGGACCATTGACACTTGCCTAGCTTCACCACTGGACCATTGGCACTTGCATAGATTCACAACTTGACCATTGGTACTCAGATATGATCCCAACTTGACCATTCGCACTTACATAGCTTCACCACTGGGCCAGTGCATTTGCATAGAATCACCAATGGCCAATTAGCACTAATATAAGTTCACTACTGGACCATTGGCACTTACAAAGGTTCACCACTGGATAATTGGCAATAACATAGCTTCACCACTGAACCATTGGCACTTAAATTGCTTCACCACTTGACCATTGGCACTTACATTGCTTCACCACTGGACCATTGGCACTTACATTGCTTCACCACTGGAAATGTGACACTTAATTAGCTTCACCACTCGACCATGTGCACTTATATAAGTTCTTCACTGGACTATTGGCACATAAATAGCTTCACCACTAGACCATTGGCACTTATATAGGTTCACCACTGGACCATTGACACTTACCTATCTTCACCACTGGACCATTGGCACTTACATAGGTTCACCACCGGACCATTGGCACTTACCTAGCTTCACCACTGGACCATTGGCACTTACATAGGCTCACCACCGGACCATTGGCACTTAAATAACTTCAACACTGGACAATTGGCAATAACATATGTTCACCACTGGACCATTGGCACGTACCTAGCTTCTCCACTGGACCATTGGCACTTACTTTGTTTCACCACTGGGCCATTGGCACTTGCATAGCTTCACCACTGGACCATTGGCATTTGCATAGCTTCACCACTGGACCATTGGCATTTACATTGTTTCATCACTGGGCCATTGGCACTTGCATAGCTTTACCACTGGACCATTGGCATTTACATTGTTTCACCACTGGACTATTGGCACTTACTAAGCTTCACCACTAGACCATTGGCACTTACAATGCTTCAACACTGGATCATTGGAACTTGCATAGCTTCAACACTGGACTATTGGCATTTACTTTGTTTTACCACTGGGTCATTGGCACTTGCATAGCTTCACCACTGGGCCATTGGCACGTACCTAGCTTCTCCACTGGACCATTGGCATTTACTTTGTTTCACCACTGGGCCATTGGCACTTGCATAGCTTCACCACTGGACCATTGGCACTTACATAGCTTCACCACTAGACCATTGGCATTTACATTGTTTAACCACTTGGCCAATGGCACTTACATAGCTTCATCACTGGACCATTGGCATTTACATTGTTTCACCACTGGGCCATTGGCACTTAAATAGCTTCACCACTGGACCATTGGCACTGACATAGATTCACCACTGGACCATTGGCACTTACATAGCTTCACCACTGGACCATTGGCACTTACATATGTTAACCACTGGACCACTGGCACGTAGCTAGCTTCTCCACTGGACCATTGGCATTTACTTTGTTTCACCACTGGGCCATTGGCACTTGCATAGCTTCACCACTGGACCACTGGCATTTGCATAGTTTCACCACTGGACCATTGGCATTTATATTGTTTCAACTCTGGGCCATAAGCACTTGCATAGCTTCACCACTGGACCATTGGCACTTGCATAACTTCACCACTGGACCATTGGCTCTGACATAGCTTCACCACTGATCCATTGTCACTTACATAGCTTCACCACTGTACCATTGGTACTTGTATAGCTTAACCACTTGACTATTGGTACTTACAAAACTTCACCACTGGACCATTGACACTTGTATAGCTTCCCCACTGGACCATTGGCACTTACATACCTTCACCACTGGACCATTGGTACTTGTATAGCTTAACCACTTGACTATTGGCACTTACAAAACTTCACCACTGGACCATTGACACTTGCATAGCTTCACCACTGGACCATTAGCACTTGCATAGCTTCACCACTGGACCATTGGCTCTGTCATAGCTTCACCACTGATCCATTGGCACTTACATAGTTTCACTACTGGAAAATTGGTTCTTGTATAGCTTAACCACTTGGCTATTGGCACTTACAAAACTTCACCACTGGACCATTGGCACTTGCATAGCTTCCCCACTGGACCATTGGCACTTACATGTGTACATAGGTTCACTATTTGACCATTTTCGCATAAAAACGATACTTTTATAAATATAAATTGTTTTTGTAACCATATTTGAATGTTTTAGATAACAAATGAATTCCGCAAACTGTATTTGCATTATTGTCAACTGTTTTGCTATTGTTATCTGTTGATATAAGTTATTTTAAGGTTAACGTAACATTTTTTTTCATTTTAGATGCTCCCATATTTAAGTATTGATTTCATCGCAAATTCCTTAAAATTATCGATAGTGTCCGATGTTGTCCTATTTTCAGTATGTTTCAGTTATTAAACCAAATTCTGAAAATAAAATTTGTTTCAATTAGTCTCGTCTGTAGAGCGAACCCAGCTCTCCCGATTTGGTCCATTAAATAGCAGCTGTTGCTAGCACGCTGGTTCGCTATCGTTTGTCAATATAGTGGGAAGACGCTTATTGGTCAGTGAAGTGAATTTGACGTTGGGAAAGCCACGTTTGAGCACGTTGATTGGTAAGTTACTTTAGGGAAAGCTTGAATGACGTCACAGTTAAGTAAGTGTTCATTAGTTATGAATTGTGGGACAGGTATGGAACTCCCTGGTTTTGGGCTTATACACCTGATTCGGGAGGTATCATATTCTATTTACACTATGTCCGAGGTACCGTTTTTATATGCTTTAATTTGGTTTGCCTATTATAACTATGTATGGCAGGTAAAGCCAACTGCAATGAAAATATATAAATAACAACTTTTTTTCTTTTACACTATTTAGTCATTGCACCGTTTATATGCTTTGCGTAGTTACCTACTTGTATAGTACATGAGACAATCAACAAAAACGATGTTTATCAATAACACCTCCAAATAGAACAATGGTTGCACATGTTTAAAAAAAAGTCGACTGATGGTTTTCTTGTCTGTATGTAGCATTTTGCAATTTGTTTTAAATTTGATAACGTGAATTAATATTTCAATAAATATTTTCAGTAATTCAAAGACACATAAAAAATGACGTTTGAGTTGTCGTATGACGCCGCACTCAACAGAATAGCATATGATGCTGGGTTAAGTGACGAGGCAAGAAAGTTGTGACAGATAAAGCTCTAAGACAAAGTATCTTAAATAGTGCATTATCATCCTTTAAGCTGCTACCGATATGCTCAAAACAGACCGGCAGTTTAGTTAAAGCAACGGCTTTATTGACATCCGAATCTGATGTTGATATCTTGGTCTATCATCCATTTCTAGCAATAACATACCGCAGCGAAACTTTCCATACCTAATTATAGTGGAACAGAGCAAGACACCACCTGGATATACAAAACAACATATACAACTTTTGAAGGACGGCAAAGTATTAACAAGTGATGCAATCATGGAAGAAGATAACTACTTTTCACGAACATTCTTACCAGACAGAACAGATAAAATGGTACTATCGAGTAGACTTACTAAGGCAAGAGATATTTTACTTAATGAAATCAATGTAAACGAAAGACATGGGCCAGCAGTCATTTTTCGAATTGAACAAGGAAGACCAAATGACATCGTGCACGCTTATATTTGTACAAGTCTACTAAGGATATTTGAGCCATTGTTTCATCGGGTGGCCATCACCCGATACGTATAATCTTTTAAAGAAGATGGGATGTTTTGTGGTACCTGTGGGACATATAAGTAGTCAAGAGCATTTCCTAGAATGGAGGATTTCCTTCACAAATCAAGAGATATATCTAATGCAGAACCTGAATACAGCACAATATATATGTTACGTTCATTTGAAGATGAAGAGGTTTATTTTCCAGTCGGTGCTTGGTAACAGAAGTTAATTAATTTATCTGGTACTTACAGGTGTGTGGTAATTTAATAGATGAAAAAGTACAAGAATTTGATGGGTATAAGCTGTCTAAACAACAAACAGTATGTTTAATTGTACGGGAAACATTTGCAATGATAAAACCTTACATACACAAAAAAATGGCATCTCTGTATTTAGCAAAATATCTGAAAGACAAACAACTGAACAACTTGAGAAAAGTAGATATAAATGCTCGTGAAACAGTTGCAACAAACAGGCTTCATATTGATTTAAAACACACAAGTGTGTTGTACAAGTGTAAGGAGTATCACAGGAGTAATGCACTGCTCGAACACGTTGACTTCACATCCGTAATCTGTTATTATAAATCACAACGATCTTTACAAACGACAAGGGTTCGTAAAAAAAAATACCAACTCTTGGACATCTTAACAAAGATGTCGATACACAGTCAATAGATGACCTAATGAACAATATACATATACTTTCATGTCTTAAGTTCGATACGTTAGAATTGGGTATGGTGCCACGTGCTGCTGCCTATGAGTCGTTCAGATCGTTTGTAACTGCAGAGCATACATCTGTAAACTGTTTTTAAGTTTTGGTAATCTTAATTTGAATCTAAAATATCTAAATTCGTGATGCTAGGGATTGCCAAAAGTTTACCATTTGTACAACAGTTGCACATAGCAAACTATATTGTTCTAGCAACTACAATAAGCATGCTTGATCTTTCTTGGTTATTTATTTTTTGAATGAGGTTGAACGCCATTTTCAACACATTTCACGTTATATATGACATGTCCAGTTTTATTGGTGGATGAAGACCTTATAATTAATCTGAGTAGAACCACCGTCCTTCTGCAAGTAACTGGCAAAGTTTTTCACATAATTTTTTTGGAGCAATCGGGACACGAACCTAGGACATTGACAGTGAGAGGTGAGTGATCTTGAAACAGTGCCTTAGACCACGCGGCCTCGGAGGTCCACTTGGGTAATACTAGTTGATAATATGTCTTGACACAACGTGTGATTAGTGGCATTGAGCCCACTGATCCGGGTCCGATGTATTACCACTACACCACGCACGTCCCTTAATAGCTTTAAAGATTAACATTGACATACTGTACTACAATCATTATTGCTGCTTTCTTAAAACAACCCATTAACCAGAAGAAACGACAATTAAAATAGAAGATTACGCTTCACTAGAGGAGAAAAATGAAAATGTTCATTTTGGAAAAGCTTGATCCAATTGTTAAAACTAATTTTAATAACATAAAGAACTTTGCATTTTAATTTGCAAACGACTGAATATGGTATTTTATAAGTACAGATGTTATTCAAATGGAACAAATAATAACAGTTGATAAATCAATGGTTCATCAAATCTCATTTAGTGCAGTTAAGACACTGTTCAGTCACATACGAATAAAAAGTAGGTGCTGAGATTTTTAAGGTTTTAAAAAGTGTGATGTAATGACATCTCAAAACTACAAATGTGATGGGGGGAGATAACTCAATGTCGATTGTTCTTGTCGTGCCCATCTGGAAAATATCCGAAATTGAGTCTTACAGTGCATGTACTAAGTTGCCTAAAAAATTATAATTTATAATTTACGTTTTCCATTGCACGATGTTATTTTCATGGTCTGATTGAGTGCAAAAGCGATTTATATAATTTATATAACTTTTGTTGTTTTAGACACAACCGGTATCACTTTATCCGGAATTGTAATATTTGATCAGTCTAGATCTGAAAAAACGTCTTGAAATGCCTGATCAAGACTTAAAATGTAATGCAAGTCATACTGTTTCAAAAGATTATCGGTTATTTAATTAAAGTCAATGTAATTTTATCTAGGCATAAACGATCAGTAATACATAATACAATAAACAAAGTATAAAGTATAAAAATGTAAAAAAAACAAATATAGATAAATAATAGTAAACTCGATATATGCAAGGACTTATATCTACATATATATCTTTGATCTATATAATGTTGATTTCAGTTACCTTGGTGTTCATTGCTTTATTCATTTATATCACTTTCTATTTAACACACAGTTTGAGCAAGATAACTGCAATGACTTCATCTGAATAAATATAATTATTAATTTTATTAAAACATAGCCGTTGCAGAGGTGTGTTTGTTTCCGCCAATCAAATCTTACTATCAGATTTATACGGGTTTTTTTCTGCACAACTCGTCAAGACGTTTGTCTTTTAGAAAAGCAAGCGTCGCCGATGATCTTGACTTACACTTGGTTTAAGATATATTAACGACATCGATATCAACGGTTTCGTTTAAGCCGGTAGACACCATGAAATACTAATTCGGCGTAAAACTGTATGCACTTTTATATCAGTTTCGTTTCTTAACCATCTATCAACTTCGAACCTAGCAGAATAGGCGTCAAAGCGGGTAACTATTTTAACATCTTTTACCGATTTCTGATCTGCATAACAAAGCCATTAAACATTCTAATATTGCGTGCATGTTTGAGGTTATGACTACAATCCTTAAAGTCAATACTGGCGGTCATTCATCAAGCCTTACAGTGCATTTACTGCGCAGACACTGCGATACCAACAGCGTAATTATTTACCAAACAAGATTGAGTTTTCTGACGACTAAAATGGAAACAAAATAATTAAGTCGTGCATTACGTCAAATTCTCGTGACACCATGTCAACTGGAACGATTTTTGGTGCAAGTTTTGATTAGCAAAACAAACGTTTGCCAGTTACAAGGTATATAGAGAAAAAAATATCCCTACTGGGTGTTCATTATTTCATCACGCACATTTTGATAGCATATTTATTCTCTGAAAAATAGCAAGCAGTGTCCATTTATGTAATTTCAAGATGCATAATAGAACCACAGGAACGCCTTTCTTTTTATATAGTAGACATACGCACGGTAATCATGGTGTCGCAGAATAAAGTTCAAATGTCGGTTATAAAAAGTAAATGCAAACAAACGGCAAAGATTACTCTTAAAAGCTCACCTGAACAATCCGCTACTACCGCTATAACTACTTTCCTGTCATTCCTATAACGCTCACAAACCCCCAACAATCTCCATTTCATTTACATTTCATGCACCACTATCACGGTTACTACCATTGTAACTATTACTACCATTTCAACACCCATCACTTTCATTACCACTGCTATAACTACTTCCCCGCCACTTCCTATAACGCTCACAAACCTACCACAATTTCCATATCATTTACACTACATGCACTACTACCACTATTACTACCATTGTTATCATTACTACCACTTCAACACCCATCACTTCCATTACCACTGCTATAACTACTTCCCTGCCACTTCCTATAACGCTCACAAACCCACAACAATCTCCATTTCATTTACACTACATGCACCATATCACTATTACTACCATTGTTACCATTAATACCATTTCAACACCATCACTTTTATTACCACTGCTATAACTTCCTCCCTGCCACTTCCTATAACGCTCACAAACCTACCACAATTTCCATATCATTTACACTACATGCACAACTACCACTATTACTACCATTGTGACTATTACTACCACTTCAACACACATCACTTCCATTACACTGCTATAACTACCTCCCTGCCACTTCCTATAACGTTCACAAACCCACCACAATTTCCATATCATTTACACTACATGTACTACTACCACTATTACTACCATTGTGACTATTACTACCACTTCAACACCCATCAATTCCATTACACTGCTATAACTACCTCCCTGCCACTTCCTATAACGCTCACAAACCCACCACAATTTCCATTTCATTTACACTATATGCACTATATCACTATTACTACCATTGTTACCATTACTACCATTTCAACACCCATCACTTTTATTACCACTGCTATAACTACCTCCCTGCCACTTCCTATAACGGTCACAAAGCTACCACAATTTCCATATCATTTACACTACATGCACCACTACCACTATTGCTACCATTGTGACTATTACTACCACTTCAACACCCATCAATTCCATTACACTGCTATAACTACTTCCCTGCCACTTCCTATAACGCTCACAAACCCACCACAATCTCCATTTCATTTACACTATATGCACTATATCACTATTACTACCATTGTTACCATTACTACCATTTCAACACCCATCACTTTTATTACCACTGCTATAACTACCTCCCTGCCACTTCCTATAACGGTCACAAACCTACCACAATTTCCATATCATTTACACTACATGCACCACTACCACTATTACTACCATTGTGACTATTACTACCACTTCAACACCCATCAATTCCATTACACTGCTATAACTACCTCCCTGCCACTTCCTATAACGCTCACAAACCCACCACAATTTCCATATCATTTACACTACATGTACCACTACCACTATTACTACCATTGTGACTATTACTACCACTTCAACACCCATCAATTCCATTACACTGCTATAACTACCTCCCTGCCACTTCCTATAACGGTCACAAACCTACCACAATTTCCATATCATTTACACTACATGTACCACTACCACTATTACTACCATTGTGACTATTACTACCACTTCAACACCCATCAATTCCATTACACTGCTATAACTACCTCCCTGCCACTTCCTATAACGCTCACAAACCCACCACAATTTCCATATCATTTACACTACATGTACCACTACCACTATTACTACCATTGTGACTATTACTACCACTTCAACACTCATCACTTCCATTGCCACTGCTATAACTACTATCCTGCCACTTCCTATAACGCTCATAAACCCACCACAATTTCCATATCATTTACACTACATGCACCACTACCACTTTTACTACCATTGTTACTATTACTACCACTTCAACACCCATCACTTCCATTACACTGCTATAACTACCTCCCTGCCACTTCCTATAACGCTCACAAAACCACCACAATTTCTATTTCATTTACACTTCATGCACAACTACCACTATTACTACCATTGTTACTATTACTACCATTTCAACACCCATCACTTTTATTACCACTGCTATAACTACTTCCCTGCCACTTCCTAATACCCTACCGCTACAAAACCCCATCACAAGTTCCGCTTTCATTTCCACTACCACTTCCGCTACATGTACCACCTACACTATTACTACCACTACCACTATTACTACCACTCCAACAACCATAACTTCTACTACCACTGCAATAACTACTTCCCTGCCACTTCCTATTACCGAAACCGCTCCAACTTCCACCACAATTTCCACTTTCATTTCTAATTACACTATCATTATATGTACAACACTTTCTACCACTACAACTTCCATGACCGATAAAACTACTACATTCACTACCAGTTCCACTCCCACTACCACTCGCACTCTAACTCCCACTATCGTTATGGCTACCACCACCACTATCAGTTCTACTACCAATTTCACCACCATTACACTTACAATTTCTACTACTATCACAATTACATCGACCATTTCTATTACCATGACCTATTTTATTACAGCTTTCATAATAACTGCCACTTCCACTTCTATTTCCTTTATCACTACCAGTGCAACTACTACTACTTTCGCAACAACTTGCACTACAACTTCAAATTCTACCGTTCTACTACCATTATCATTACCATTACAACGACCACAAGCACTTTAACGACCACTACCACTTTCACAACTGCTTCCACGAGCGCTACAACGACGAAAATCATGATCACTTCCAATACCAGGAACATTACCAATTCCACTACCATTTAATGATTAACACTTCCACTTTCATTACCACTTCCACTACCGCTATACGTTTGAATTTAATATGGTGCCTGTGCTACAATCTTGGAGTCGTCAGATCTTTTGGAACTGCAGTGTTTGCAGCACCTCAAACTAAAATTTCCAGAATATATGACGGTACTCAGCATACACGTGGGTTATCATCGATCCTCTTGTCTACCTGTACTTCGTGACAAGAGTCACACGGCAATGCATGACGGCGTCGGACAGTCAGAAGCCCTGCGTGACTTGGAGTTTATGGTCTTAAAGAATTTAAACTATTTAGAAATTAAATTTTCTATGACACATATATGCAATTTAAGGATGGTTTATGTTGGCACGGAAATGCTTCAACATGTCTTAAACAATTTGTCCGATAAAAAAATGCAGCAAATTTGCATGTGCTATTCATGCCAATTTGTTGGTGTCTAAAAAGGTTGTATTATTTATATATTTAATTTTTTATTTTTTATTATCAAAAAGGAGTATACCCCCGAAATGATAAAGTCGGTACTCGCAACGTATGCTTGATGTCTCAGTCAACTAACGATGTGCATGTTCATATACGAGAGTAAGATAACGGATTAGTGTATTTCAAGAGATGTATAATCGTCTGGCTAGAATCGTCTTCGTAATTCGAGAGTTATTGTGAACCGCGTGGTCCAGTGATAGAGCATCACCAACCCAGGATCGAAGATCGCAGGTTTGATCCTTTGCGACGAATATGCGCATAAGCTTAGTACCGGTTCTACCAAGGAAGACTTCCGGCTGGATTTGTCTAAGTTGTAAGAATTTGTTTCACAAATGATCTCAAATAAATAAGTTCAAAAAACCAATTTACGTTGTTTATCAGTCCAGGGCAATGACTTTTTTAATAGTTGGCCGAACTTTAATAGAATAGTCCAAATAAGTATGGTCAGATTCGTCATGCTATCGCCGGAATTACTGCCATTGAATTGGTGACAAAAAAGTAATTCATGTTTGTATCAGTTATAAACAGTTATAACCAGCATGCTATATAAATGCATTAGTTGATGCTTCTGCCACTTGGTACTTACATATTGAAGCTTGCATCTATAAATGAAATTACTTCAAACATGGCGGTATGCACTAACCATTATCAGGAATAGTCTTAGTATTGAGGTTGAAACTCCAAATTTTAACCTTAAATGTTTAGTTTACCATGACAGATGGAATAATTGTGAGAGTCTATTTGACTATATACTATATACTTGCAGATTACGGTCTCATAAATGGTCACTAAATGTATTTTTCAAATTTCATTCTTGAGTTCATGTCTAAGAATATCTAAGAATGGTTGATGAATACCACCCAAGGTAATTATATTACACAAATATAGTTAAAAAAGGGACATTTGATAGAACTTTGGTAGACCAATGTGAATAAAAACGCCTTTTTGTAAACTGAACTGAATCATTCGTGTTTCTATTTATCAATATACGTCATAAAGAAATCTAGTATTTATATAATTTAGTTGTTTAATGAAGATATTAACAAAAGTCCAACAAAACAATGTTTGTTTCATATATACAGACGACGGGTGGAATAACAGATAATTATAACTACATGCAAACAGTTTTTGTTTTTCATAAACTAACTTACGCGTATATAATTGCTTTACTATGTCTATAAGGTATTAAATGGATTTCGGACATCTTATCAATGAATCCATGGCAAAATCACCTTTATAACGTTCCAAACATTTTCTAACATGAGCACAAATACATTATTACATGAAATATAATTACGTTTGATTCATTCATCAGATATAGTTCCTCTTTGCTTGCATTTTAAAAATAGACATCATACAAATACTGGTTGGCGACCTTCTTATCGACATACGGACTCTGTCCAAGATGAAACAATCTTTACTACATGTACGTGTTAATCTGTATAGCGGATTGAAATCAAAATGAAATCCCAAGATTCATTTGATCTGTCACAAAATGTGTTACAATTTGAAGCGGGAAATCTATTTAAGTGTAACCTAGGCGCGTCACCCAAGTTAGTTAATCCTTTCTGAATATATTATTTTGTCATGTTGAAAAAGATACTATTTTGGCAATACGGAATCAGTGAGTATATATAGGCATGATGTAATTGGAATAAATGTTTTTAGCCAATTCTATTTCTTTTTAAATATTCCTGAAATATTCCTGAAAAATTCATTTTAAGAATTATTTCATCATAGCAATAGCTCCTGTGATACGATTTATGAATATAATCACTACGAATTTTATTTATAGGTTAACACTATAACATTTTATTTTTATTTTTACAAACGACTCTAGTCAATTAGGAATTCTCTTTCATGTCGACTTTTTATCTCATCACTTCATATATGCATTATCATTTAAAACAATAACAGGATTCCAGAGTTCGCAGTGACTCATCTGCAATACTCCTTTGAAATTTGACATCTTATATTCGACTCTACTAGCGAACGAACCAAAGATACTTGTAAACTGTGATGGTGGACTGCAATGACTTGCCAGACCGTTATCGATTACAACTGTGATGGTGGACTGCAATGACTTGCGAGACCGTTATCGATTACCATCTATCAAAGTAAACTGTGATGGTGGACGTTATCGATTACCATCTATCAAAGTAAACTGTAATGGTGGACTGCAATGACTTGCGAGACCGTTATCGATTACCATCTATCAAAGTAAACTGTGATAGTGGACTGCACTGACTTGCGAGACCGTTATCGATTACCATCTATCAAAGTAAACTGTGATGGTGGACTGAAATGACTTGCGAGACCGTTATCGATTACCATCTATCAAAGTAAACTGTGATGGTGGACTGAAATGACTTGCGAGACCGTTACCGATTACCATCTATCAAAGTAAACTGTGATGGTGGACTGCAATGACTTGCGAGACCGTTATCGATTACCATCTATCAAAGTAAACTGTGATGGTGGACTGCACTGACTTGCCAGACCGTTCCCAATGACTCGTGGTATTACAGCTCCGAGCCGTTGTTATAGCCTCGACGAAATTCAGCTCCTGATGACAATAAATTATGATGTACGCTGTTAGCTCCCTTTGAATCAGTTTAAAACTATTTTAAAAGATAAATGCAAATAAATGTTCATAATATATATTTTTCATAGTATTGAATGCATTTTGGATTATTTGAAGGATATAAAAATTACTTGCGGAACGACGGTGGTTCTACTCAGTCTGACTCAGTCTGAGGTCTTCCTCCGCCAGTAAAACTGGATATGCCATATATAACCTGAAACGTGTTGAAATTGGCGTTAAGCCCCATTAAAAAATGATCTAAAATTATCACCAATTCAGTATAAAAGCAAAATATTTCAATAAGGTTTGCTTGAAGAAAAATATATTATATCTATATGTACTACAAAGATCAATTATTAATTGTTTCAATGACACCATCTTAAGCGAAGCATGTAACCATACCAATGTTCAATCATGCATTTGTTTTAGTTGAAGTAGAAATATGGTCTCTTTTGGCTATAGGAATGCATATTTCATCAGTTTCTATTTACTTAAGGTATCTACGTCGCGATACGACTGAAAATATATGAAAGCGACGCTAAAATCCATAAAGGGGAGATACTTTTTATAAGCTAGAAATAGCTTTCTTCTCAATTCTGTTTTCATATATCGCTGTATATTGAATAAATGTATGCGAAATATGTTGATAACAAATCAATAATGTCTACACCATAAACCATACAACAACATTACCTGTTTTTGTATAACGTTAAACGTTTTATTCTGCCCTGTCGTTGTTTTTCTGTCACTGCCTTTAAATTTATCACTATTAGATTATCAGTGGAGTGCGTAGTCGAGAAGCAAATCATCGAGCCGAGAATGAACCGGCCGGGGATCGATTCCATGATATTACGCATGCGATGTGGACGCTCTACCATTAGACTACCGCTGCGATCAAGTAAAATGTGAGAATGTGCAGAAGCAACAAACAGTAGCCAAGTGGATCCAAATTAGTGCATTATTTACAGTCATTACTGTTTTATCCCCCGCAAAATAAAGTGCGGGGATATTAAATCAGATTACGTCCGTTCGCACGTGTGTCTGTGTGTTTGCAAGCTTTTCTGGAACATAACTCACAAAACTCAAGGTAACTTCATGATACTTTGTAGAAGGGAATTAACGATAGCTGCATATTTTTACACACAGAGGGACAGTAAAAACAGCTGCATTATATTACACATAGAGGGGCAGTAACAATAATTATATTTTATTACACATAGAGGGGCAAATACAGTAGCGATATTATATGATATATTACATATAGAAAGGCAGTAACAACAACTACATTTTATTACACATAGAGGGGCAGTTACAGTAGCGATATTATATAATATATTACACATAGAGGGGCAGTAACAACAACTACATTTTATTACACATAGCGGGTCAGTAAGTACAACTATATTTTATTACAAATAGATGGGCTGTAACAATAGCGACATTATATAATATATTTCACATAGAGGGACAGTAATAACGACTACATTTTATTACACACAGAGGGTCAGTAAGTACAACTATATTTTATTACACATAGATGTTCTGTAACAATAGCGACATTATATAATATATTTCACATAGAGGGACAGTAACAACAACTACATTTTATTACATTACACATAGAGGGTCAGTAAGTACAACTATATTTTATTACACATATATGTTCTGTAACAATAGCGACATTATATAATATATTACACATAGAGGGACAGTAATAACGACTACATTTTATTACACACAGAGGGTCAGTAAGTACAACTATATTTTATTACACATAGATGTTCTGTAACAATAGCGACATTATATAATATAATTCACATAGAGGGACAGTAACAACAACTACATTTTATTACATTACACATAGAGGGTCAGTAAGTACAGCTATATTTTATTACACATATATGTTCTGTAACAATAGCGACATTATATAATATATTACACATAGAGGGACAGTAATAATTACTACATTTTATTACACATAGAGGGTCAGTAAGCACAACTATATTTAATTACACATAGATGTTCTGTAACAATAGCGACATTATACAATATATTACACATAGAGGGGAAGTTATGACAACTACATTCTATTACACATAGAGGGGCAGTAACAACAACTACATTTTATTACACATAGTGGGTCAGTAAGTACAACTATATTTTATTACACATAGAAGGGCTGTAACAATAGCGACATTATATAATATATTACACATAGAGGGACAGTAATAACGACTACATTTTATAACACATAGAGGGTCAGTAAGTACAACTATATTTTATTACACATATATGTTCTGTAATAATAGCGACATTATATAATATATTACACATAGAGGGACAGTAATAACGACTACATTTTATTGCACATAGCGGGTCAGTAAGCACACTATATTTAATTACACATAGATGTTCTCTAACAAAAGCGATATTATATAATATATTACACATAAAGGGGAAGTAATGACAACTACATTTTATTACACATAGCGGGACAGTAACTTCAACATCATTATATTACACATAATTTAATCTCATTTTTTTATTTGAATGACATTATTGATCTATTTTAAATATTTGGGAAGCATTGTCATGTTTAAATTGTGAATTTAGAAAAAGAAAAATGATGCTTGGATATTGGGATACTATGACATGATTTCTGAAATCTACTTTAATTTTGTCAACAGCATACACACTAAACAGATAAAATCTCTTTGATAATACCTGACCATTACTTTTTTAATCAAATTTTGACAGTGCATAGGTTTGCTAACAATAAAATATAAGTTTTTGTTCTTTCATTCATTTGGACTTCTCTATGAATGACAAATGACTGCAGCGTGGTCCAGTGATAAAGCGTCCACCTCGCATGTGGAAGGTTGTGGGTTCGATCCCCGGTCGGGTCATACCAAATACTATAAAAATGGTACTAGGAGCGTTCTCACTTGACGCTCAGCATTTAGAGGAGGGTTCTAGGTCTGGTCGACCCGGTGTCAGTATAATGTGACTGGGTGGGGTATCATACCATGTGTCTGCGGCATGATACTCCAATGTGGCAGCGTTCAGAATACTGTCTCAAGTAGACACCGTCCCGATATGACTGAACAATTGTTGAAATCGACGCTAAAAACCACAACAACTATGCATGATACGCATGTATATTATTTACTTTTGAATAAAGAACAAAAAATCAAAAGCTTGAAACTTAATGTAATCTAGTCGGACTGTTATCTGGGCACTTGTTAGATAAACTTTTTTTATTGAACGTGAAGCGTTTACCTTTGCCTATATGTTCGGGTGTTTAAACGCCGTCTCCTGGTGAATGAAATATGATGATCGATTTAGTAATTATTTCGGTATCGCTTTATCAACTGTAATATCACCATGCACGTTCGGAAACAGAAAATTAATTTACGGATATACACGGAATATTTCATGAGTATCACGTAGTTACTTCCGAACAATAGTCTCTCCAACATGGCATATTATGGGACAGTTATAAACATTGACAAATAAACACATCCAGTTAAAACAGGTTTAATGGCGTATAGTTAATTCAATGTGAGTAGCTTTATTCTGTTTGAAACGCATTGATTCATTGGCGTAGACTGGCGTACGTGTATTGTTTATTCAACAATTGTATTTAGCAACCACAACGTCATAATGTTTGAACATATGTTCATCACTTTAATAGCTTCACCACTAAACCATTGACACTTATATAGCTTCACCACTAGACCGTTGACACTTATATAGCTTCACCACTAGACCATTGACATTTAAATAGCTCACCACTAGAACATTGACACTTACATATCTTCACCACCAGACCATTGACACTTACATAGCTATACCACTAGACCATTGACACTTACATAGCTTCACCACTGGACCATTGACACTTACATAGCTATACCACTAGACCATTGACACTTACATAGCTTCACCACTGGACCATTGACACTTAAATAGTTCACCACTAGACCATTGACACTTACATAGCTATACCACTAGACCATTGACACTTACATAGCTTCACCACCAGACCATTGACACTTACATAGCTATACCACTAGTCCATTGACACTTACATAGCTTCACCACTGGACCATTGACACTTAAATAGTTCACCACTAGACCATTGACACTTACATAGCTATACCACTAGACCATTGACACTTACATAGCTTCACCACCAGACCATTGACACTTACATAGCTATACCACTAGACCATTGACACTTACATAGCTTCACCACCAGACCATTGACACTTACATAGCTATACCACTAGACCATTGACACTTACATAGCTTCACCACTACACCATTGACACTTAAATAGTTCACCACTAGACCATTGACACTTACATAGCTTCAACACTGAATCAGTGAAACTTACATTGCTTCACCACTGGATCATTGTCACTTAAATACCTTCACCACTGGATCATTGACACTTGCATAGCTTCACCACTGGATCATTGACACTTAAAAAGCTTCACCACTGGACCATTGACACTTACAGAGCTTTATTACTGGAAAATTGACATTTAAATAACTTTAAAAATTGACCATTGACACTTACAAAGCTAAACATCTGGACAATTGACACTTACATAGAATCACCACTAGACAATTCACATTTACATAGCTTCAAAAACAGACAATGAACAATTATATGATTTCATCTTGGACCATTAACACTAACATTGCTTCACCACTGAATAATTGACATTTACATAGAATCACCACTGGCCCACTGGCACATACATAGCTCCATCACTGGACAGTTGACACTTAAATAGCTTTACCACGGGATAAAAGTCACTTATATAGCTTCATCACTGGACAATTGACATTTGATAGCTTCATCACTGGGTCATTGACACTTACATAGCTTCATCACTGGGTCATTGACACTTACATAACTTCATCACTGGGTCATTGACACTTACATAGCTTCATTTCGTTTTTTTTTGCACTTACATAGCTTCACGACTGGACCATTGACACTTACAAAACTTTACCACGGAATAAAAGTCACTTAAATAGCTTCATCACTGGACAATTGACATTTGAATAGCTTCATCACTGGGTCATTGACACTTACATAGCTTTATCACTGGGTCATTGACACTTACATAGCTTCATCACTGGGTCATTGACACGTACATAGCTTTATTTCGGGTGTTTTGCACTAATATAGCTTCATAATTGGATAAGTAACACTTAAATCGATTCAACACTGGACCATTGACTCTTACTTAGCTTCCCCACTATATAATTTGCACTTATATAGCTTCATCACTGGGTCAATGTCACTTATATAGCTACATCACTGGGCCAATGTCACTAATTCAAAATTGGATAATTTGCACATAAATAGATTCACCACTGGACTATTGACTCTTACCTAGCTTCACCACTTGATGAGTGACACTTATATAGCTTCTTCACTGGGTCAATGACACTTATATAGCTTTATCACTTGGTCAATGACACTAACATAGCTTCAAAACTGGATTATTGACACTAACATTGCTTGACAACTGGATAATTGACACTTATATAGAATCACCACTAGATAATACACACTTACATAGCTTCAAAAACAAACAACTGACAATTATATGAGTTCATCCTGGACCATTACAACTTACATTGCTTCACCACTGGACAATTGACACTTACATTGCTTCACAACTGGACAATTGACATTAACATAGTATCACCACTAGAAAATTCACACTTACATAGCTTCAAAAATAGACAATTGACAATTATATGAGTTCATGCTGGACCATTAACACTTACATTGCTTCGCCACTGGACAATTGACATTTACATAGGATCACCACTAGAAAAATCACACTTACATAGCTTCAAAAATAGACAATTGACAATTAAATGAATTCATCCTGGACAATTAACACTTACATTGCTTCACCACAGCACAATTGACTTTTACAGAGCTTTACCACTAGATAATTGACACTTACATAACTTCAAACTGGACCACTTGCACATACATAGCTCCATCACTGGACATTTGACACTTACATAGCTTCACGACTGGACCATTGACACTTACACAGCTTTACCACGAGATAAAAGTCACTTATATAGCTTCATCATTGGAAAGTTGACATTTTAATAGCTTCATCACTGGGTCATTGACACTAACATAGCTTCATCACTGGGTCATTGACACTTAAATATCTTCATCATTGGGTCATTGACAATAACAAAGCTTCATCACTGGGTCATTGACACTAACATAGCTTCATCACTGGGTCATTGACACTTACATAGCTTCATCACTGGGTCATTGACACTTACATAGCTTCATTTCGAGGACTTTGTCACTTATATAGCTTAATAACTGGATAAGTGACACTTAAATAGATTCATCACTGGGTCAATGACACTAACATAGCTTCAAAACTGGATTATTGACACTTACATTGCTTAACAACTGAACATTTGACACCTACATAGAATCACCACTAGACAATTCACACTTACATAGCTTCAAAAACAGACAATTGACAATAATATGAGTTCATCCTGGACCATTTACACTTACATTGCCTCACCACTGGACAATTGACAATTTCATTTCTTCACAATTGGACAATTGACATTTACATTGAATCACCACTAGAAAATTCACACTTACATAGCTTCAAAAATAGACAATTGACAATTATATGATTTCATCACTGGACCATTGACACTTCCATTGCTTCACCACTGGACAATTGACATTTACATAGAATCCCCACTAGAAAATTCACTGACATAGCTTCAAAAATAGACAATTGACAATTATATGATTTCATCACTGGACCATTGACACTTTCATTGCTTCATCACTAGTCAATTGACATTTACATAGAATCACCACTAGAAAATTCACACTTACATAGCTTCAAAAATAGACCATTGACAATTATATGATTTCATCACTGGATCATTGACATTTAAATAGCTACAATACTGGAGTAATGACTTTTAACTAGCTTCATTACTAGACAATTGACAACTGGACCATTGAAAATTACATAGCTCATTACATAACTGACTTTTTTATAGCGCCAGAACTGAACAATTGACACTTAAATAGCTACACAACTGGACAATTGACACGTAAATAGCTTTATCACTCGGCTATTGACACTTACACAGCTTCTTCTTTGGATCATTGACACATTCATAGCTTCACCACTGGACACTTTCTCAACTTCAGAATTGAACAATTAACACGTAATTAGCTTCACAACTGGACAATTGACACATAAATAGCTTCAACATTAGAACATTGACTCTTAAATAGCTTAATCACTAGACCATTGACACTTAAATAGCTTCGTCACCGTAACATTGACACTTACATAGTTTAGAAATGAACAATTGACATTTAAATAGCTTCACAACTAAACAATTGACAATATCTCCCTCACTGGATCATTGATATTTACAAGTTCCAACACCGGACACTTGATACTTTTATAGCTTCAGGTCAGGACAATTGACACATGCATAGCATCACCACAGGACAATTGACACTTACTAAGCTTTAACACTAGACAATTGCACTTTCATAGCTTCAGAACTGGACAATTGACACATACATAGTTTCACCACAGGACAATTGATACTTGAATAATTTCATCACTAGATCATTGACAATGATCATTGACATTTACATATCTTCACAACAGGACAATAGACACTTCACTAGTTTCATCACCGGACAATTGACACTTTCAAAGCTTCAGAGTTGGACAATTGATACTTAAATAACTTCACAAATGGACAATTGGCATATACATAGTTTCACCAAAGGACAAATGACACTTACATAACTTCACTACTGGATCATTGACACTTACATAGCTTCACCACTGGAAAATTGACACTTTTATAGCTTCAGAACTGGACAATTGACACATACATAGCTTTACTACAGGACAATTGACACTTAGATAACCTCACCACAGGAACATTGGTATTTACATATTTTCATCACTGGACCATTGACATTTAAATAGCTTCATTACTGGACCATTGATACTTACATAGTTTCATCACGAGACAATTGACATATAAATAGCTTTATCACTGGACCATTGACACTTAAATAGCTTCATCACCGGAAAATTAACACCAATACATTTTCACCTCTGACCACCAATACTTATAAAACATCACAACTGCATCATGAACGCTTCCATAGCTTCACAACTGGACACCGTACTCATTAAATAGCTTCACCACTGGACCATTGGCACTTAAATAGTTTAATCATTGGATAACTGACACATACAAAGCTTCACCACAGGGCAATTGACACTTAAATAGCTTCATTACTGGACAGTTGACACTGAAATAATTTCATCACATGGTTATGGACAATTACATAGTTTCATATCTGGATTAATGACTTAATGACTTAAACATCTTCACCACTGGACCACCAAAACTTATTAAACCTCACCACTGCATCATAGACACTGACATAGTTTCGCCACTAGAACATTGAAACTAACATATTTTCACAACTGTATCATTGACACTTACAAAACTTCATCTCTGAACTCACTTAAATAGCTTCACTACTAGATTATTGGCAAATTTTACATATCTTCGCCACTATGCAATTGAAACATGCATATATTCACCACTGGATTATCGACACTTATATAACTTCACCACTAGACCAGATACACTTACATACCTTGACCACTCAACCATTTACATTTATATAGCTTCATCACTGGACCAATAAGACTTAAATAGCTTCATCACTGAACCATAAACACTTACATAGCTTCATTACTGGACCATTGACACTTACATAGCTTCACCACCGGACCATTGAGACTTAGATAGCTTTATTACTGGACCATTGACACTTACATAGCTTCATCACTGGACTATTGGCACGTATATAGCTTCGCCACTGTACTATTGAAATCTTCATATCTTCGCCAGTATGCAACTAAAACACACATGTCTTCACCAATACGTAACTTGAACACTGGATCATTAACACTTACCTATCTTCACCAATGTACCATTTGCACTTACATAGCGTGACGTCACCACTGGACCATTGACACTTACAATGTATATAGCTTCACAACTGGACTTTTGCCATATACTTATTTTGGTATTAATTTTGTATGTAATATGGTTATTTCTGCTCAAATTCCTCATTTGAAGGATGAACTTAAGGACATATATGAATAAATGTCATAATTTTCTTTCTTTTTTATTTTCTGTGAATTGTACAGAATGTCGCCGTTATGCTAATTATCTCATTAAGAAAGCATTGTTTCATAATAACACTTCATGTGCAACCAAGTCCTTCTCAATACTAACGTTTTGATATATCAATTGATTAAATCGCAAAGGTAGTTTTTTAGAAAAATGTCTTTAAAAAAAATCACAGAAAAGACTTACCTTGAACCTTAAATAAAAGGTAAGATTACCACTTTGTTTGCTTTTTCACATAATACATATACAAGCCGGACATGTCTGGTACAATGCCCTGTGTTAGAAGACGATCCAAATACACATTTGTTTAAAATGAGTACCCTATGGTCCATTTGGGGCCCAATTAGGGGAATTTGATGTTTACATATGAACGCTATGGAAATGCTCTGTTATCCTTACTTATAAGAATGCTAGAAACTATTTTAATCATCTTTAGACCTTGAGAGAATTGTTGAGTCATAACCGTTGATACTGGTCCTTCAAAGGGGATTTATTATCCATAACAGGTGAGGGTGTGTGGTGGCATGGACCCAGAAGGGATATAAATGTGAAATTTCACAAATCTTCACAAAGGTGAATTCTTATACAAGGCATTGCGAATCATTAAAAACGCTCCAATATTCATATTCAGGAGAACTAAAACTTTTTTTTAAAATATATAACTACATTACTTTCACTTTTCCATTGTGATACTTAGTCTTACAAGTTTTCAACCAAATATTTGAGTTAAGTATTAAATATTCTTTGTTATAGACCGAATACCACCCCACCTTTTTATTGTATAACAATACTCAGCACTGTTAAACATAGATACTGCACTAGCCTTATCCCCACCAATCATCCTCCCACATCCCCGACACAGAAGCGTCCAATCATATTTTATAAACACCCTGTCCCATTACAATGTATAAACCGACCAATCTCCCCCATGTTTTTATTGTATCAAATTGTTCAACCCTATTTACTTGGTAGCAGCATCAAAGCTTCGCCCTCCCGTTAAATAGCTGATGCAAGTTGTTCATAAGTGTGCATTACTCTACATTTATGGACTTTTCAGCTGTGCAATATGGTGTGCTATGCCCCAGAAAGAAAATAATAATTATGTTTTTCTGGTGACTGTTTATTTCTATATTCATTTATATTAGTTTCTATTTAATACACATCTTGTATAAGATAACTGCAATAACCTCGTCTGAATAAATACAATAACATTTAATTAGAACATAACCGTTGCAGAGGTTAGTTTGTTTCAGCCAATTACATCTTACCATCAGATTCAAAAAAAATTCTGCACAACTTGTCAAGACGTTTGTCTTTTAGGACAACGGTTTCATTTAAGATGGTACACACCGCAGAACGAATTCGACACATTTTCTTTAAAGTAAGAAGCTGTGTGTGCTTTTATATCGGTTTCCGTTCGTAACCATCTATCAGCTGCGAAACAGAATATGCATCAGAGCGGGTAATGTGCTATAGATCGTATACAATCGTGAAGCATCGGGTATTTCCGTATTATCCGTATAAGTCTATTGCGTAGTATAAAGGCCGAGGTGATCAGATTGAGATCGTATACCGATTTTTGATCTGCAGAACAAAACCATTAAAAATGCTAATGTTGCGTGCGTGTTTGAGGTAAGGACTACAATACATAAATTCAACACTGCTGGTCATTAATCAAGCCTTACAGTGCATTTACTGCGCAGACGATATGCGATACCAACAGAGTAATTATTTACCAAACAAAATTGAGTTTACTGACGACTAAAATGGCAACAACATGATTAAGTCGTTCATTATGTCAAAGTCCAGTTGCGTTTTTTTTTTTGGTGCAAGTTTTGATTAGAAAAACAAATGTATGCCGGTTATAAGGTATGTACAGAAAGCAATAATCTCCCTACAGGGCGTTCGTTATATCATCGCACACATTTTGATGACATACTTGTCCTCTCGAGAATAGCATGCCGTGTCCATTTATGTAATTTTAAGATGCATGATTGAACAACTTCCACCACAATTTCAACTTTCATTTCCAATTCCACTACCACTATAATTTACAACAATTTCTACCACTAAAACAACTACATCCACTGTCAGTTCTACTCCCACTACCACTCCCACTCTAACTCCCACTTTCGGTATGGCTTCCGCCACTTTTATCAGTTCTACAACCAATTTCACCACAATTACACTAAGCCTTACCATTTCTACTACTTTTACAATTACAACGACCATTTCTACTACCAAGACCAATTCTATTACAGCTTTCATAATAACAACCACTTCCACTTCTAATTCCTTATCACTACCAATGCAACGACCACTACTACATTCACAACCACTTTCACCACACCTACCAATTCTACCATTCTACGTCCATTACCACTACAATTACAACAACCACAACCACTTTCTCGACCACTACTACTTCCATAACTGCTTCCACGACCGCCACAACGACCATAACCATGATCACTTCCAATTACCGATTACCTACCAATAAATTATTAAAACTTTCACATTCATTACCACTTTCACTACCGCTACAAGTTCCACAATTGTCTTCAGTTCGATACGTTTGAATTGGATATGATGCCATATGCTACAATCTTAGAGTCGTTCAGATCTTTTGGAACTGCAGAGTTTGCAGCGCCTCAAACTAAATTTTCCAGAATTAATGACGGTACTCAGCATACGCGTGGGTTATTATCGATCCTCTTGTCGACTTGTTCTTCCTCAAGTACAAGAGTCACAAGGCACTGCATGACGGTGTCGGAATGCTTCAGCATGTCTTGAACAATTTGCCCGATAAAGTATGCAGCAAATTGGCATGTGCTTTTATGCTAATTTGTCAAAAAAATAATTTCATATTATTTATATATTTTACTTTTTATTATTTATAATCGAAAAGAGGTATTACCCCCGAAATGATAAAGTCGGTACTCGCAACATATGCTTAATGTCTCAGTCAACTAACGGTGTGCATGTTCCGTTGCATGTTCTAATGTTTGTTCCATATATACAGACTACGGGTGGAATCACAGATCAATATATTTACATGTAAACTGTTTTTGTTTTTCATAAACTAACTTACGCGTATATAATTGCTTTATTATGTTAAGGTATTTAATGGATTTCGGACATCTTATCAATGATTCCATATCAAAATCACTTATACAACGGTCAGAATTTTTTCAAATATGAGCACAAATACATTATAACATAAATTATAATTACGTTTGGTTCATTCGTCAGATATAGTTCCACCTTCCTTACATTCTAAAAATAGACGTTACTTAAATACTGGATGTCGGCCTTCTTATCGTCATACGGACTCAGTCCAAGATGAAACAATCTTTACTACGTGTTAATCTGTATAAATGATCAAATTAAAAACAAATTGAAATCCCATTGTTCATTTAATACGTCACAAAATGTGTTACATTTTGAAGCGGAAAATCTATTAAAGTGTAACCTAGGTGCGTAACTCAAGTTAGTTAATCCCTTTTGAATATATTATTTTGTCATGTTGAAAAATATACCATTTTGGCAATACGGGGTCAGTGAGCATATATAGGCATCATGTATTGGGGAAAAATGTTTTTAGCCAATTTTATTTTTTTTAAATATTCCTGAAAAATGCACTTTAAGAATTATATTATCATAGCGATGGCTCCTGTGATACGAATTATGAAAAGAATCACTACGAATGTTATCTAAGGTAAACACTTTAACATTTCATTTTTATTTTATCCAATCTGACTAAAGTACACGATATTCCATAAATGTAAGATCTGATGGCGTTCCCTTCGAATTCATCTTCTTGTTTTATCGGATTTCAAATATCGCTATTTTTAGATCCACCAAGCTATTTTTAGATCCACCAATCAGAGGACTCGTTTCAACAAACGTTTGGCTTAACCTTCAAAATGGCGTTAATTGACGAAGTTTTAAATGATGCTTTGAGCTTTGATCAGAAGACGTTATTTCTAAATTAGAGAAAGTAAAACTGCACAAAACACATTTATCAACCACAAAATAATGTTTCCTGGGCGTGGAATCCGCCATATCTATCTTCTTGTGTATGTTTGCTTATTTATATCTATAGTCGCCACCGACCACTTCGTCCGCTGCTCTAAAACCAGATCTTTTACAATTTACGGAACGTAATTTTATTTCCGCGTAGCCATGATGCGGTCGTCATAAGAACTAGAACACGCGTTTAAATCACTATGCGAAAATTCTAAATATAGATTTTTTTGGTAAATATAGACTTTTACTTTCACTTTCAAAAACGTGAAAGCAAGGTTCTGATTGGCTGACGGAAAGGTTGTCTGAACGTGACCCGCAATCGGTTGTCCTCAGATCCTATGCGTAGCGTAAATAGGAGATGATTTTAATGAGTTTGTATTTTATCCAACGGCAAAAGTCAATTAGAAATTCTCGACTTTTTATCTACTCGCTTCGTATATGCATCATTGGTTTAAACAATATCATAGCTCCAGAGTTCGCAGTGACTCGTCTTCAATAAACATTTGAAATTCGACATCTAATATTCGACTCTACAAGCGCACGAAACCAAAGATGTGTTTTAAGATAGCGCATTGTCCGGCATCTGTCGTATGTTATGAACTAGTATTCACAACACTTTCAAGTTATTTAACAAATCATATGAATATTACTTATACAGAAGAGATTTACTTTCTCGTCAAAAGTGTGCAAAATGTGCTCTCTAACCAAAAAGAGTACAACGTGTTTACATTACCGTCTCACAAACAGCTGAAATATTTTGTAATTTCATATAAAAACTTATTAATAATCACTCAAAAATATCTCATTTCGAGTTTTGATCATTGATGTTCTCGGAGGTTTAAATTGACCCCTCGGTGAAGGTTACATCTTTTATTTAAGAACCGCTGAACAGACTTTGAAATGGTTGTTGATAACTGAGTCCTGTATATATGATGTCTCTGTTATTAAAACTGCTCCAGCCAAACGGAGTCATAAAATACCGCGTGCTATTAGAATATAAATTATTTTAAACAGGCATCATCTTTCAAAGCAAACTATGATGCTTGACTATATTGCCTTGCGAGACCGTTCCCGATCACCATCGTTCAAAGTAAAATGTGATGCTGGACTATATTGCCTTGCGAGACCGTTCCCAATCACCATCGTTCAAAGTAAAATGTGATGCTGGACTATATTGCCTTCCGAGACCGTTCCAGATCACCATCGTTCAATGTAAAATGTGATGCTGGACTATATTGCCTTGCGAGACCGTCCCAATCATCATCGTTCAAAGTAAATTGGGATGCTGGATTATATTGCCTTGCGAGACCGTTCCCAATCACCATCGTTCAAAGCAAACTGTGATGCTGGACTATATTGCCTTGCGATACCGTTCCCGATCACCATCGTTCAAAGCAATATGTGATGCTGGACTATATTGCTTTGCGAGATCGTTCCCAATCACCATCGTTCAAAGTAAATTGTGATGCTGGACTATATTGCCTTGCGAGACCGTTCTCAATCACCATCGTTCAAAGCAAACTGTGATGCTGGACTATATTGCCTTGCGAAACCGTTCCCAATCAACATCGTTCAAAGTAAAATGTGATGCTGGACTATATTGCCTTGCAAGAACTTGCCCAATCACCACCGTTCAAAGCAAACTGTGATGCTGGACTATATTGCCTTGCGAGACCGTTCCCAATCACCATCGTTCAAAGTAAAATGTGATGCTGGACTATATTGCCTTGCGAGACCGTTCCCAATCACCATCGTTCAAAGCAAACTGTGATGCTGGACTATATTGCCTTGCGAGACCGTTCCCAATCACCATCGTTCAAAGTAAAATGTGATGCTGGACTATATTTCCTTGCGAGACCGTTCCCAATCACCATCGTTCAAAGTAAAATGTGATGCTTGACTATATTGCCTTGCAAGACCGTTCTCAATCACCATCGTTCAAAGCAAACTGTTATGCTGGACTATATTGCCTTGCGAGACCGTTCCCAATCACCATCGTTCAAAGCAAACTGTGATGCTGGACTATATTACCTTGCGAGACCATTCCCAATCACCATCGTTCAAAGTATAATGTGATGCTGAACTATATTGCCTTGCGAGACCGTTCCCAATCACCATCGTTCAAAGTAAATTGTGATGCTGGACTATATTGCCTAGCGATACAGTTCCCAATCACCATCGTTCAAAGTAAAATGTCATGCTGGACTATATTGCCTTGCGAAACCGTTCACAATCATCATCGTTCAAAGCAAACTGTGACGCTGGGCTATATTGCTATGCGAAACCGTTCCCAATCACCATCGTCAAAGTAAAATGTGATGCTAGACTATATTGCCTTGCAAGAACTTGCCCAATCACCACCGTTCAAAGCAAACTGTGATGCTGGACTATATTGCCTTGCGAGACCGTTCCCAATCACCATCGTTCAAAGTAAAATGTGATGCTGGACTATATTGCCTTGTGAGACCGTTCCCAATCACCATCGTTCAAAGCAAACTGTGATGCTGGACGATATTGCCTTGCAAGACCGTTCCCAATCAACATCGTTCAAAGTAACATGTGATGCTGGACTATATTGCCTTGCGAGACCGTTCTCAATCACCATCGTTCAAAGAAAACAGTGATGCTGGACTATATTGCCTTGCAAGACAGATCCCAATCACAATTGATCAAAGTAAAATGTGATGCTGGACTATATTGCCTTGCAAAACCGTTCCGAATCACCATCGTTCAAAGTAAAATGTGATGCTGGACTATATTACCTTGCAAGACCGTTCCCAATCACCCTCGTTCAAAGCAAACTGTGATGCTGGACTATATTGCCTTGCAAAACCGCCCCCAATCACCATCTGTCAAAGTTAAATGTGATGCTGGACTGTATTGCCTTGCGAAACCGTTCCAAATCAAAATCGTTCAAAGTAAAATGTGATGCTGGACTATATTGCCTAGCGAGACCGTTCCCAATCACCATCGTTTCAAGTAAAATGTGATGCTGGACTATATTGCCTTGTGAGACCGTTCTCAATCACCATCGTTCAAATTAAAATGTGATGCAGGACTATATTGCCTAGCGAGACCGTTCCCAATCACCATCGTTCAAAGTAAAATGTGATGCTGGACTATATTGCTTTGGAAAACCGTTCCCAATTACCATCGTTCAAAGTAAAGTGTGATGCTGGACTATATTGCCTTGCGAGACCGTTCCCAATCACCATCGTTCAAAGCAAACTGTGATGCTGGACTATATTGCCTTGCAAAACAGTTCACAATCACCATCGTCCAAAGTAAAATGTGATGCTGGACTATATTTCCTTTCGAAACCGTTCCCAATAACCATCGTTCAAAGTAAAATGTGATGCTGGACTATATTGCCTTGCGAAACCGTTCCCAATCACCATCGTTCAAAATAAATTGTGATGCTGGATTATATTGCCTTGCGAGACCGTTCCCAATCACCATTGTTCAAAGTAAAATGTGATGCTGGACTATATTGCCTTGCAAGACCGTTCTAAATCACCATCGTTCAAATTAAAATGTGATGCTGGACTATATTGCCTAGCGAGACCGTTCCCAATCAACATCGTTCAAAGTAAAATGTGATGCTGAACTATATTGCCTTGCAAAACCGTTCCTAATCACCATTGTTCAAAGTAAAGAGTGATGCTGGACTATATTGCCTTGCGAGACAGTTCCCAATCACCATCGTTCAAAGTAAAATGTAATGCTGGATTATATTGCCTTGCGAAACCGTTCACAATCACCATCGTCCAAAGTAAAATGTGATGCTGGACTATATTGCCTTGCGAGACCGTTCCCAATCACCATCGTTCAAAGTAAAATGTGATGCTGGACTATATTGCCTTGCAAGACCGTTCCCAATCACCATCGTTCAAAGTAAATTGTGATGCTAGACTATATTGCCTTGCCAGACCGTTTTCAATCACCATCGTTCAATGTAAATTGTGATGGCCGACTGCATTGCCTTGCGAGACCGTTCCCAATCACCATATATCAAAGTAAACTGTGATGCTGGATTATATTGCCTTGCGAGACCGTTCCAAATCACCATCGTTCAAAGTAAAATGTGATGCTGGATTATATTGCCTTGCTTAACCGTTCCCAATCACCATCGTTCAAAGTAAAATGTGATGCTGGATTATATTGCTTTGCGAGACCGTTCCCAATCACCATCGTTCAAAGTAAATTGTGATGCTGGATTATATTGCCATGCGAGACCGTTCCCAATCACCATCATTCAAAGTAAAATGTGATGCTGGACTATATTGCCTTGCGAGACCGTTCTCAATCACCATCGTTCAAAGTAAATTGTGATGCTGGACTATATTGCCTTGCAAAACCGTTCTCAATCACCATCGTTCAAAGTAAAATGTGATGCTGGACTATATTGCCTTGCGAAACCGTTCCCAATCACCATCGTTCAAAGTAAAATGTGATGCTGGACAATATTGCCTTGCGAGACCGTTCCCAATCACCATCGTTCAAAGGAAACAGTGATGCTGGACTATATTGCCTTGCGAGACAGTTCCCAATCACCATCGTCCAAAGTAAATTGTGATGCTGGACTATATTGCCTTGCGAGACCGTTCCCAATCATCATCATTGAAAGTAAAATGTAAGGCTGGACTATATTGCCTTGCAGGACCTTTCCTAATCACCATCGTTCAAAGTAAATTGTGATGCTGGACTATATTGCCTAGCGAGACAGTTCCCAATCACCATCGTTCAAAGTAAATTGTGATGCTAGACTATATTGCCTTGCGAGACCGTTCCCGATCACCACCGTTCAAAGTAAATTGTGATGCTAGACTATATTGCCTTGCAAGACCGTTCCCGATCACCATCGTTCAAAGTAAAATGTGATGCTGGACTAAATTGCCTTGCATGACCGTTCCCGATCACCATTGTTGAAAGTAAACTGTGATAGTGGACTATATTGCCTTGCAAAACCGTTCCCAATCACCATCGTTCAAAGTAAAATGTGATGCTGGACTATATTGCCTTGCAAGACCGTTCTCAATCACCATCGTTCAAAGTAAACTGTGATGCTAGACTATATTGCCTTGCGAGACAGTTCCCAATCACCACCGTTCAAAGTAAATTGTGATGCTAGACTATATTGCCTTGCGAGACAGTTCCAAATCACCACCGTTCAAAGTAAATTGTGATGCTAGACTATATTGCCTTGCCAGACCGTTCCAAATCACCATCGTTCAAAGTAAAATGTGATGCTGGACTATATTGCCTTGCATGACCGTTCCCAATCACCATTGTTGAAAGTAAACTGTGATAGTGGACTATATTGCCTTGCAAAACCGTCCCCAATCACCATCGTTCAAAGTAAAATGTGATGCTGGACTATATTGCCTTGCGAGACCGTTCTCAATCACCATCGTTCAAAGTAAACTGTGATGCTGGACTATATTGCCTTGCGGGACCGTTCACAATCATCATCGTTCAAAGCAAACTGTGATGCTGGACTATATTGCCTTGCGAAACCGTTCCCAATCACCATCGTTCAAAGTAAAATGTGATGCTGGACTATATTGCCTTGCAAGAACTTGCCCAATCACCACCGTTCAAAGCAAACTGTGATGCTGGACTATATTGCCTTGCGAGACCGTTCCCAATTACCATCATTTAAAGTAAAATGTGATGCTGGACTATATTGCCTTGCGAGACCGTTCTCAATCACCATCGTTCAAAACAAACTGTGATGCTGGACTATATTGCCTTGCGAGACCGTTCCCAATCACCACCGTTCAATGTAAAATGTGATGCTGGACTATATTTCCTTGCGAGACCATTCCCAATCACCATCGTTCAAAGTAAACTGTGATGCTTGACTATATTGCCTTGCAAGACCGTTCTCAATCACCATCGTTCAAAGCAAACTGTTATGCTGGACAATATTGCCTTGCGAGACCGTTCCCAATCACCATCGTTCAAAGTAAACTGTGATGCTGGACTATATTACCTTGCGAGACCATTCCCAATCACCATCGTTCAAAGTATAATGTGATGCTGGACTATATTGCCTTGCGAAACCGTTCCCAATCACCATCGTTCAAAGTAAATTGTGATGCTGGACTATATTGCCTAGCGATACAGTTCCCAATCACCATCGTTCAAAGTAAAATGTGATGATAGACTATATTGCCTTGCATGACCGTTCACAATCATCATCGATCAAAGCAAACTGTGATGCTGGACTATATTGCTTTGTGAAACCGTTCCCAATCACCATCGTTCAAAGTAAAATGTGATGCTGGATTATATTGCCTTGCAAGAACTTGCCCAATCACCACCGATCAAAGCAAACTGTGATGCTGGACTATATTGACTTGCGAGACCGTTCCCAATCACCATCGTTCAAAGTAAAATGTGATGGTGGACTATATTGCCTTGTGAGACCGTTCCCAATCACCATCGTCCAAAGCAAACTGTGATGCTGGACGATATTGCCTTGCAAGACCGTTCCCAATCACCATCGTTCAAAGTAAAATGTGATGCTGAACTATATTGCCTTGCAAGACCGTTCTCAATCACCATCGTTCAAAGTAAACTGTGATGCTGGACTATATTGCCTTGCAAGACCGATCCCAATCACCATCGTTCAAAGTAAAATGTGATGCTGGACTATATTGCCTTACAAAACCGTTCCGAATCACCATCGTTTAAAGTAAAATGTGATGCTGGACTATATTACCTTGCGAGACCGTTCCCAATCACCATCGTTCAAAGCAAACTGTGATGCTGGACTATATTGCCTTGCGAGACCGTTCCCAATCACCATCGTTCAAAGTAAAATGTGATGCTGGACTATATTGCCTTGCAAAACCGCCCCCAATCACCATCTATCAAAGTTAAATGTGATCCTGGACTATATTGCCTTGCGAAACCGTTCCCAATCACAATCGTTCAAAGTAAAATGTGATGCTGGACTATATTGCCTAGCGAGACCGTTCCCAATCACCATAGTTTAAAGTAAAATGTGATGCTGGACTATATTGCCTTGCGAGACCGTTCTCAATCACCATCGTTCAAATTAAAATGTGATGCAGGACTATATTGCCTAGCGAGACCGTTCACAATCACCATCGTTCAAAGTAAAATGTGATGCTGGACAATATTGCGTTGCAAAACCGTTCCCAATCACCATCGTTCAAAATAAAGTGTGATGCTGGACTATATTGCCTTGCGAGACTGTTCCCAATCACCATCGTTCAAAGCAAACTGTGATGCTGGACTATATTGCCTTGCGAAACAGTTCACAATCACCATCGTCCAAAGTAAAATGTGATGCTGGACTATATTTCCTTTCGAAACCGTTCCCAATAACCATCGCTCAAAGTAAAATGTGATGATGGACTATATTGCCTAGCGAAACCGTTCCCAATCACCATCGTTCAAAATAAATTGTGATGCTGGACTATATTGCCTTGCGAGACCGTTCATAATCACCATCGTTCAAAGTAAAATGTGATGCTGGACTATATTGCCTTGCAAGACCGTTCTCAATCACCATCGTTCAAATTAAAATGTGATGCAGGACTATATTGCCTAGCGAGACCGTTCCCAATCAACATCGTTCAAAGTAAAATGTGATGCTGAACTATATTGCCTTGCAAAACCGTTCCCAATCACCATTGTTCAAAGTAAAGTGTGATGCTGGACTATATTGCCTTGCGAAACCGTTCCCAATCACCATCGTTCAAAGTAAAATGTAATGCTTGATTATATTGCCTCGCGAAACTGTTCACAATCACCATCGTCCAAAGTAAAATGTTATGCTGGACTATATTGCCTTGCGAGACCGTTCCCAATCACCATCGTTCAAAGTAAATTGTGATGCTAGACTATATTGCCTTGCCAGACCGTTATCAATCACCATCGTTCAATGTAAATTATGATGGCCGACTGCATTGCCTTGCGAGACCGTTCCCAATCACCATATATCAAAGTAAACTGTGATGCTGGATTATATTGCCTTGCGAGACCGTTCCAAATCACCATCGTTCAAAGTAAAATGTGATGCTGGATTATATTGCCTTGCGAAACCGTTCCCAATCACCATCGTTCAAAGTAAAATGTGATGCTGGACTATATTGCCTTGTGAGACCTTTCGCAATCACCATCGTTCAAAGTAAAATGTGATGCTGGATTATATTGCCTTGCGAGACCGTTTCCAATCACCATCGTTCAAAGTAAATTGTGATGCTGGATTATATTGCCATGCGAGACCGTTCCCAATCACCATCATTCAAAGTAAAATGTGATGCTGGACTATATTGCCTTGCGAGACCGTTCTCAATCACCATCGTTCAAAGTAAATTGTGATGCTGGACTATATTGCCTTGCAAAACCGTTCTCAATCACCATCGTTCAAAGTAAAATGTGATGCTGGACTATATTGCCTTGCGAGACCGTTCCCAATCACCATCGTTCAAAGGAAACAGTGATGCTGGACTATATTGCCTTGCGAGACAGTTCCCAATCACCATCGTCCAAAGTAAATTGTGATGCTGGACTATATTGCCTTGCGAGACCGTTCCCAATCACCATCATTGAAAGTAAAATGTAAGGCTGGACTATATTGCCATGCGAGACCGTTCCAAATCACCATCATTCAAAGTAAAATGTGATGCTGGACTATATTGCCTTGCGAGACCGTTCTCAATCGCCATCGTTCAAAGTTAATTGTGATGCTGGACTATATTGCCTTGCAAAACCGTTCTCAGTCACCATCGTTCAAAGTAAAATGTGATGCTGGTCTATATTGCCTTGCGAACTCGTTCTCAATCACCATCGTTCGAAGTAAAATGTGATGCTGGACTATATTGCCTTTCAAGACCGTTCCCAATCACCATCGTTCAAAGGAAACAGTGATGCTGGACTATATTGCCTTGCGAGACAGTTCCCAATCACCATCGTCCAAAGTAAATTGTGATGCTGGACTATATTGCATTGCGAGACCGTTCCAAATCACCATCGATTTAAGTAAATTGTGATGCTGGACTATATTGCCTTGCGAGACAGTTCCCAATCACCATCGTCCAAAGTAAATTGTGATGCTGGACTATATTGCCTTGCGAGACCGTTCCAAATCACCATCGATTTAAGTAAAATGTGATGCTGGACTATATTGCCTAGCGAGACCGTTCCCAATCACCATCGTTAAAAGTAAATTGTGATGCTGGACTATATTGCCTTTCGAAACCGTTCCAATTCACCATCGATTTAAGTAAAATGTGATGCTGGACTATATTGCCTTGCGAAACCGTTCCCAATCACCATCGTTAAAAGTAAAATGTGATGCTGGACTATATTGCCTTGCGAACCCGTTCCAAATCACCATCGATTTAAGTAAAATGTGATGCTGGACTATATTGCCTTGCGAAACCGTTCCCGATCACCATCGTTAAAAGTAAAATGTGATGCTGGACTATATTGCCTTGCCAGACAGTTCCCGATCACCATCGTTAAAAGTAAAATGTGATGCTGGACTATATTGCCTTGCGAAACCGTTCCAAATCACTATCGTTCAAAGTAAACTGTGATGCTGGACTATATTGCCTTGCGAGACCGTTCCCAATCACCATCGTTAAAAGTAAAATGTGATGCTGGACTATATTGCCTTGCGAAACCGTTCCAAATCACTATCGTTCAAAGTAAACTGTGATGCTGGACTATATTGCCTTGCGAGACCGTTCCCAATCACCATCGTTAAAAGTAAATTGTGATGCTGGACTATATTGCCTTGCGAGACCGTTCCAAATCACCATCGATTTAAGTAAAATGTGATGCTGGACTATATTGCCTAGCGAGACCGTTCCCAATCACCATTGTTAAAAGTAAAATGTGATGCTGGACTATATTGCCTTGCGAGACCGTTCCCAATCACCATCGTTAAAAGTAAAATGTGATGCTGGACTATATTGCCTTGCGAAACCGTTCCCAATCACCATCGTTAAAAGTCAAATGTGATGCTGGACTATATTGCCTTGCCAGACAGTTCCCAATCACCATCGTTAAAAGTAAAATGTGATGCTGGACTATATTGCCTTGCGAGACCGTTCCCAATCACCATCGTTAAAAGTAAAATGTGATGCTGGACTATATTGCCTTGCGAAACCGTTCCCAATCACCATCGTTAAAAGTAAAATGTGATGCTGGACTATATTGCCTTGCCAGACAGTTCCCGATCACCATCGTTCAAAGTAAAATGTGATGCTGGACTATATTGCCTTGCGAGACTGTTCCAAATCACCATCGATTTAAGTAAAATGTGATGCTGGACTATATTGCCTAGCGAGACCGTTCCCAATCACCATCGTTAAAAGTAAAATGTGATGCTGGACTATATTGCCTTGCGAGACCGTTCCAAATCACCATCGATTTAAGTAAAATGTGATGCTGGACTATATTGCCTTGCGAGACCGTTCCCAATCACCATCGTTAAAAGTAAAATGTGATGCTGGACTATATTGCCTTGCCAGACAGTTCCCAATCACCATCGTTAAATGTAAAATGTGATGCTGGACTATATTGCCTTGCGAGACCGTTCCCAATCACCATCGTTCAAAGTAAAATGTGATGCTGGACTATATTGCCTTGCGAGACCGTTCCCAATCACCATCGTTAAAAGTAAATTGTGATGCTGGACTATATTGCCTTGCGAGACCGTTCCCATCCACCATCATTAAAAGTAAAATGTGATGCTGGACTATATTGCCTTGCCAGACAGTTCCCAATCACCATCGTTAAAAGTAAAATGTGATGCTGGACTATATTGCCTTGCGAGACCGTTCCCAATCACCATCGTTAAAAGTAAAATGTGATGCTGGACTATATTGCCTTGCCAGACAGTTCCCAATCACCATCGTTAAAAGTAAAATGTGATGCTGGACTATATTGCCTTGCGAGACCGTTCCCAATCACCATCGTTAAAAGTAAAATGTGATGCTGGACTATATTGCCTTGCGAAACCGTTCCCAATCACCATCGTTAAAAGTAAAATGTGATGCTGGACTATATTGCCTTGCCAGACAGTTCCCGATCACCATCGTTAAAAGTAAATTGTGATGCTGGACTATATTGCCTTGCGAGACCGTTCCAAATCACCATCGATTTAAGTAAAATGTGATGCTGGACTATATTGCCTAGCGAGACCGTTCCCAATCACCATCGTTAAAAGTAAAATGTGATGCTGGACTATATTGCCTTGCGAGACCGTTCCAAATCACCATCGATTTAAGTAAAATGTGATGCTGGACTATATTGCCTTGCGAGACCGTTCCCAATCACCATCGTTAAAAGTAAAATGTGATGCTGGACTATATTGCCTTGCGAAGCCGTTCCAAATCACTATCGTTCAAAGTAAACTGTGATGCTGGACTATATTGCCTTGCGAGACCGTTCCCAATCACCATCGTTAAAAGTAAATTGTGATGCTGGACTATATTGCCTTGCGAGACCGTTCCAAATCACCATCGATATAAGTAAAATGTGATGCTGGACTATATTGCCTAGCGAGACCGTTCCCAATCACCATCGTTAAAAGTAAAATGTGATGCTGGACTATATTGCCTTGCAAAACCGTTCCCAATCACCATCGTTAAAAGTAAAATGTGATGCTGGACTATATTGCCTTGCGAGACAGTTCCCAATCACCATCGTTAAAAGTAAAATGTGATGCTGGACTATATTGCCTTGCGAGACCGTTCCCAATCACCATCGTTAAAAGTAAAATTTGATGCTGGACTATATTGCCTTGCGAAACCGTTCCCAATCACCATCGTTAAAAGTAAAATGTGATGCTGGACTATATTGCCTTGCCAGACAGTTCCCGATCACCATCGTTAAAAGTAAATTGTGATGCTGGACTATATTGCCTTGCGAGACCTTTCCAAATCACCATCGATTTAAGTAAAATGTGATGCTGGACTATATTGCCTAGCGAGACCGTTCCCAATCACCATCGTTAAAAGTAAAATGTGATGCTGGACTATATTGCCTTGCGAGACCGTTCCAAATCACCATTGATTTAAGTAAAATGTGATGCTGGACTATATTGCCTTGCGAGACCGTTCCCAATCACCATCGTTAACCGTAAAATATGATGCTGGACTATATTGCCTTGCGAAACCGTTCCCAATCACCATCGTTCAAAGTAAAATGTGATGCTGGACTATATTGCCTTGCCAGACAGTTCCCGATCACCATCGTTAAAAGTAAAATGTGCTGCTGGACTTTATTGCCTAGCGAGACCGTTCCCAATCACCATCGTTAAAAGTAAAATGTGATGCTTGACTATATTGCCTTGCCAGACAGTTCCCAATCACCATCGTTAAAAGTAAAATGTGATGCTGGACTATATTGCCTTGCCAGACAGTTCCCGATCACCATCGTTCAAAGTAAAATGTGATGCTGGACTATATTGCCTTGTCAGACAGTTCCCGATCACCATCGTTCAAAGTAAAATGTGATGCTGGACTATATTGCCTTGCCAGACAGTTCCCGATCACCATCGTTCAAAGTAAAATGTGATGCTGGACTATATTGCCTTGCGAGACAGTTCCCAATCACCATCGTTAAAAGTAAATTGTGATGCTGGACTATATTGCCTTGCCAGACAGTTCCCGATCACCATCGTTCAAAGTAAAATGTGATGCTGGACTATATTGCCTTGCCAGACAGTTCCCGATCACCATCGTTCAAAGTAAAATGTGATGCTGGACTATATTGCCTTGCCAGACAGTTCCCGATCACCATCGTTCAAAGTAAAATGTGATGCTGGACTATAGTGCCTTGCGAGACAGTTCCCAATCACCATCGTTAAAAGTAAAATGTGATGCTGGACTATATTGCCTTGCCAGACAGTTCCCGATCACCATCGTTCAAAGTAAAATGTGATGCTGGACTATATGCCTTGCCAGACAGTTCCCGATCACCATCGTTAAAAGTAAATTGTGATGCTGGACTATATTGCCTTGCCAGACAGTTCCCAATCACCATCGTTCAAAGTAAAATGTGATGCTGGACTATATTGCCTTGCGAGACAGTTCCCGATCACCATCGTTCAAAGTAAAATGTGATGCTGGACTATATTGCCTTGCCAGACAGTTCCCAATCACCATCGTTAAAAGTAAATTGTGATGCTGGACTATATTGCCTTGCCAGACAGTTCCCGATCACCATCATTCAAAGTAAAATGTGATGCTGGACTATATTGCCTTGCCAGACAGTTCCCAATCACCATCGTTAAAAGTAAATTGTGATGCTGGACTATATTGCCTTGCCAGACAGTTCCCGATCACCATCGTTCAAAGTAAAATGTGATGCTGGACTATATTGCCTTGCCAGACAGTTCCCGATCACCATCGTTCAAAGTAAAATGTGATGCTGGACTATATTGCCTTGCGAGACAGTTCCCAATCACCATCGTTAAAAGTAAAATGTGATGCTGGACTATATTGCCTTGCCAGACAGTTCCCGATCACCATCGTTCAAAGTAAAATGTGATGCTGGACTATATTGCCTTGCCAGACAGTTCCCAATCACCATCGTTAAAAGTAAAATGTGATGCTGGACTATATTGCCTTGCCAGACAGTTCCCGATCACCATCGTTCAAAGTAAAATGTGATGCTGGACTATATTGCCTTGCCAGACAGTTCCCGATCACCATCGTTAAAAGTAAAATGTGATGCTGGACTATATTGCCTTGCCAGACAGTTCCCGATCACCATCGTTCAAAGTAAAATGTGATGCTGGACTATATTGCCTTCCGAGACAGTTCCCAATCACCATCGTTCAAAGCAAACTGTGATGCTGGACTATATTGCCTTGCGAGACAGTTCCCAATCACCATCGTTAAAAGTAAATTGTGATGCTGGACTATATTGCCTTGCCAGACAGTTCCCGATCACCATCGTTCAAAGTAAAATGTGATGCTGGACTATATTGCCTTGCCAGACAGTTCCCGATCACCATCGTTCAAAGTAAAATGTGATGCTGGACTATATTGCCTTGCGAGACAGTTCCCAATCACCATCGTTAAAAGTAAAATGTGATGCTGGACTATATTGCCTTGCCTGACAGTTCCCGATCACCATCGTTCAAAGTAAAATGTGATGCTGGACTATATTGCCTTGCCAGACAGTTCCCAATCACCATCGTTAAAAGTAAAATGTGATGCTGGACTATATTGCCTTGCCAGACAGTTCCCGATCACCATCGTTCAAAGTAAAATGTGATGCTGGACTATATTGCCTTGCGAGACAGTTCCCAATCACCATCGTTCAAAGCAAACTGTGATGCTGGACTATATTGCCTTGCCAGACAGTTCCCAATCACCATCGTTAAAAGTAAAATGTGATGCTGGACTATATTGCCTTGCCAGACAGTTCCCGATCACCATCGTTCAAAGTAAAATGTGATGCTGGACTATATTGCCTTGCCAGACAGTTCCCGATCACCATCGTTAAAAGTAAAATGTGATGCTGGACTATATTGCCTTGCCAGACAGTTCCCGATCACCATCGTTCAAAGTAAAATGTGATGCTGGACTATATTACTTTGCGAAACCGTTCCCAATCACCATCGTTAAAAGTAAAATGTGATGCTGGACTATATTGCCTTGCGAGACAGTTCCCAATCACCATCGTTAAAAGTAAAATGTGATGCTGGACTATATTGCCTTGCGAGACAGTTCCCGATCACCATCGTTCAAAGTAAAATGTGATGCTGGACTATATTACTTTGCGAAACCGTTCCCAATCACCATCGTTAAAAGTAAAATGTGATGCTGGACTATATTGCCTTGCCAGACAGTTCCCGATCACCATCGTTAAAAGTAAAATGTGATGCTGGACTATATTACTTTGCGAAACCGTTCCCAATCACCATCGTTAAAAGTAAAATGTGATGCTGGACTATATTGCCTAGCGATACCGTTCCCAATCAACATCGTTAAAAGTAAAATGTGATGCTGGACTATATTGCCTTGCCAGACAGTTCCCGATCACCATCGTTCAAAGTAAAATGTGATGCTGGACTATATTGCCTTGCCAGACAGTTCCCGATCACCATCGTTCAAAGTAAAATGTGATGCTGGACTATATTACTTTGCGAAACCGTTCCCAATCACCATCGTTCAAAGTAAAATGTGATGCTGGACTATATTGCCTTGCCAGACAGTTCCCGATCACCATCGTTCAAAGTAAAATGTGATGCTGGACTATATTACTTTGCGAAACCGTTCCCAATCACCATCGTTCAAAGTAAAATGTGATGCTGGACTATATTGCCTAGCGATACCGTTCCCAATCAACATCGTTAAAAGTAAAATGTGATGCTGGACTATATTGCCTTGCCAGACAGTTCCCGATCACCATCGTTCAAAGTAAAATGTGATGCTGGACTATATTGCCTTGCCAGACAGTTCCCAATCACCATCGTTAAAAGTAAATTGTGATGCTGGACTATATTGCCTTGCGAGACAGTTCCCAATCAACATCGTTAAAAGTAAAATGTGATGCTGGACTATATTGCCTTGCGAGACAGTTCCCGATCACCATCGTTAAAAGTAAAATGTGATGCTGGACTATATTGCCTTGCCAGACAGTTCCCAATCACCATCGTTAAAAGTAAAATGTGATGCTGGACTATATTGCCTTGCGAGACCGTTCCCAATCACCATCGTTCAAATTTAAATGTGATGCTGGACTATATTGCCTAGCGAGACCGTTCCCAATCACCATCGTTAAAAGTAAAATGTGATGCTGGACTATATTGCCTTGCGAGACAGTTCCCGATCACTATCGTTAAAAGTAAAATGTGATGCTGGACTATATTGCCTTGCCAGACAGTTCCCAATCACCATCGTTAAAAGTAAAATGTGATGCTGGACTATATTGCTTTGCGAGACCGTTCCCAATCACCATCGTTCAAAGTAAAATGTGATGCTGGACTATATTGCCATGCGAGACAGTTCCCGATTACCATCGTTAAAAGTAAAATGTGATGCTGGACTATATTGCCTTGCCAGACAGTTCCCGATCACTATCGTTAAAAGTAAAATGTGATGCTGGACTATATTGCCTTGCGAGACAGTTCCCGATCACCATCGTTAAAAGTAAAATGTGATGCTGGACTATATTGCCTTGCGAGACAGTTCCCGATCACCATCGTTAAAAGTAAAATGTGATGCTGGACTATATTGCCTTGCGAGACAGTTCCCAATCACCATCATTAAAAGTAAAATGTGATGCTGGACTATATTGCCTTGCCAGACAGTTCCCGATCACCATCGTTAAAAGTAAAATGTGATGCTGGACTATATTGCCTTGCGAGACCGTTCCCAATCACCATCGTTCAAAGTAAAATGTGATGCTGGACTATATTGCCTTGCGAGACAGTTCCCGATTACCATCGTTAAAAGTAAAATGTGATGCTGGACTATATTGCCTTGCCAGACAGTTCCCGATCACTATCGTTAAAAGTTAAATGTGATGCTGGACTATATTGCCTTGCGAGACAGTTCCCGATCACCATCGTTAAAAGTAAAATGTGATGCTGGACTATATTGCCTTGTGAGACAGTTCCCAATCACCATCATTAAAAGTAAAATGTGATGCTGGACTATATTGCCTTGCCAGACAGTTCCCGATCACCATCGTTCAAAGTAAAATGTGATGCTTGACTATATTACTTTGCGAAACCGTTCCCAATCACCATCGTTAAAAGTAAAATGTGATGCTGGACTATATTGCCTTGCCAGACAGTTCCCGATCACCATCGTTCAAAGTAAAATGTGATGCTGGACTATATTTCTTTGCGAAACCGTTCCCAATCACCATCGTTCAAAGTAAAATGTGATGCTGGACTATATTGCCTAGCGATACCGTTCCCAATCAACATCGTTAAAAGTAAAATGTGATGCTGGACTATATTGCCTTGCCAGACAGTTCCCGATCACCATCGTTCAAAGTAAAATGTGATGCTGGACTATATTACTTTGCGAAACCGTTCCCAATCACTATCGTTCAAAGTAAAATGTGATGCTGGACTATATTGCCTAGCGATACCGTTCCCAATCACCATCGTTAAAAGTAAAATGTGATCCTGGACTATATTGCCTTGCCAGACAGTTCCCGATCACCATCGTTCAAAGTAAAATGTGATGCTGGACTATATTACTTTGCGAAACCGTTCCCAATCACCATCGTTCAAAGTAAAATGTGATGCTGGACTATATTGCCTTGCGAGACCGTTCCAAATCACCATCGATTTAAGTAAATTGTGATGCTGGACTATATTGCCTAGCGAGACCGTTCCCAATCACCATCGTTAAAAGTAAAATGTGATGCTGGACTATATTGCCTTGCGAGACCGTTCCAAATCACCATCGATTTAAGTAAAATGTGATGCTGGACTATATTGCCTAGCGAGACCGTTCCCAATCACCATCGTTCAAAGTAAAATGTGATGCTGGACTATATTGCCTTGCGAGACCGTTCTCAATCACCATCGTTCAAAGTAAAATGTGATGCTGGACTATATTGCCTTGCGAGACCGTTCTCAATCACCATCGCTCAATGTAAATTGTAATGGCCGACTGCATTGCCTTGCGAGACCGTTCCCAATCACCATATATCAAAGTAAACTGTGATTGTAGACTATATTGCCTTGCAAGACCGTTCCCGATCACCGTCTATCAAAGTAAACTGTGATGGTGTGCTACTTTGCCTTTCGAGACCGTTCCTAAATACCATCTCTCAAAGTAAACTGTGATGGTGGACTATATTGCCTTGCAAAACCGTTCCTAATCACCATACATTAAAGTAAACTATGATGGTGGACTATATTGCCTCGCAAGACCGTTCTTAATCACCATATATCAAAGTAATCTGTGATGGTGGACTATATTGCCTTGCAAGACCATTCCTAATCACCATATATCAAAGTAAACTGTGATGGTAGGCTATATTGCCTTGCAAGACCGTTCCTAATCACCATACATTAAAGTAAACTATGATGGTGGACTATATTGCCTTGCAAGACCGTTCCTAATCACCATATATCAAAGTAAACTGTGATGGTGGACTATATTGCCTTGCAAGACCGTTCCTAATCACCATATATCAAAGTTAACTGTGATGGTGGACTATATTGCCTTGCAAGACCGTTCCTAATCACCATATATCAAAGTAAACTGTGATGTTGGACTGCATTGCCTAGCGAGACCGTTTTCAATTACTCGTGGTATTAACGCTCCGAACCATTAATATACCAGCGCTAAATGACGATCACTTATGATATACGCTGTTACTTCCCTTTGAATCAATTTTAATCTATTTTAAAAGGGCCTATATATAAGTTCACAAAATGTTCACATTTACTAGTAATGAATGCATTTTGGATTATTTTATATAGATTGCTTTAAAAAAATCGTCAACTCAGTATAGAAAAAAAAGCGTTCAATATGGCTTTGCTTGAAAGCAAATGTTGCATATCCATATAATCATTATGCTACAAAGTAGTATTTGTTTCAACGATATAATCTTCAGTAAAATACGTAACCATACTAATGTTCAATAAAGTTATTTTTGGAGTTGTGGTTTGGAGTTTTGAGGTCCGTGGGTTTGATCCTACGCCACGGTCATGCTTAATGCCGTTGAACAAGACACTTTATATGCATGTCCTCAGTACTGGTTCTACCCCGTGGTTTTATCTAAGTTATGATAACTGGTTTCACAATCGATGTAAATTAAATAAGTTCATATCAGATAATCATTGATGGTTTATATCCAGCTCAGGATGACACATGATGGCGTGATCGGTCGTCTCCGAAAGATAAACACATACACGTACAGGTTACACAGTGGTACAGTTTGCTATCAAAATATAATCTGCAATGTAAACAATACATAAATAATGTAACCATCACATTGTGAGGAAACAGAGTAACGGTGTACGCTTTCATACTTAACAAATGGTGTACGCTTTCATACTTAACAAGGGTGTGCGCTTTCATACTTAACAAGGGTGTGCACTTTCATACTTAACAAGGGTGTGCGCTTTCATACTTAACAAGGGTGTCCGCTTTCATACTTAACAAGGGTGTACGCTTTCATACTTAACAAGGTTGTACGCTTTCATACCTAACAAGGGTGTACGCTTTCACACTTAACAAGGGTGTGCACTTTCATACTTAACAAGGGTGTGCGCTTTCATACTTAACAAGGGTGTACGCTTTCATACTTAAGAAGTTTAACAAGCTTAAAAGCGTTTAATATTTACGCGTTCAAGCAATTGCGTCTCTCGTACAAATGCGAAATCATACAATGTCATGCAATTCAGCTTCATATAATATGAGGATTTTGGTGTGTTAACTATAAAACAGAATCTTGAAATTCATTCAGAGAGTTGGTTTCGCAGTAATCGTCAGATCTCTGATTAATGATTATAACTTCCAAATATGAAAGAAAACAATGTGATATTTATATGGTATGCAATTCAATAGTACCTGCAGTTATAACCACCAATAATATTTTCAAATTGGTGTGGTTCGTGGTAAAACTTGGCAAAAAGCACTGTTGCAAACTGTGATTGTTTTAATACTGAATTAAAACGTTTGAGTTCTTCAGCAAGTCGATCGTTACCTGTATATACTTTACAGATAAGTACATTGTTCTAACGTCTTAGAACCAGACCTATTAGCTCAGTCAGTAGAGCACGAGACGTGTAGTCGTCGGGGTTGCGGGTTCGATTCCCGGGGCTTGTCAACTAGAAATACTAACAGTCGTTTGCATGGAACTTTAAACTGAGGGCCCGTTTGACGGTGCTTTACACTGAGCTGCCTAAAGAACTAGAAGAAACTGATAATGGGTTTCTATCTGTATCACAATATTACCCATAAACCTTAAAAGACTAACACTCTTCTGGGGCCATCGCCCATATGGGAAACCGATGGCGATATAAAATATAAGCTTATATACAACAACTTATGTTTGATAGACTACGCTTATATTCAGTAAGGATGTACGATTTGCAACTGACGCTCTCAATCAGAACAACGCTCGTTAGTCCCATTGAGACGCTTCTTAGACGAAAAATAGGTTTCATTTATGAAATAAAACAACGGCGTCGCTTTACGACGTACGATTGAACTTTTAAAAGAAAAAAAGACGCCATGACTGTTTTTTACACAAAATTAAAACATTTTTTTTTTTGAGGGGGGTAAACAGCAATATATCGTAAGTTACGATACTAGAATGTGATTTATACATGCTAATTTAAATTCGATGTTACATTTTACTTATGTAAATTGTTGAAATATTATAGTAATACATTGTACTAGTTATTGTCTTTCTATTAATAGATAGAAATGGGGGAAACAATGTTTGTCTTAAAATATAAGGATTTATCGTTATAAGGGGCAGTGCCACCAGCTAAATCTTGTTTGGGTAGCGTCAACAGCTAGGTGCTGTAACGCCCCTGTAACAACAGCGAGTTATTTGAACCCCTAATCATTGAAACGTAACGTGGACGAAAGAGTAAGTTGTGATTTCTTTTTTTTTTGAAATTAAAAAGAAAACGCTTTACGCTATACTTTTAATATTCAGGTAAACCGTAACAACTTGCTATTTTCAATACGATTATGTTTTGTACACAAAACAGGATTTGCCATATATGAAATCAAGAAGTCGGCATATAAGTGAATGGAAATTATTTGTAATTATGTACCAACATGCATGCAATTTACACACATGAACATGATAAAGCGTCATTTGAGTCATTGCAATTTACAATTCCATAGCTGCAACATTAATCTACGCACATTTACGACTGTTTACTTAGAAGTTGTCATTTGAGTGAGTTAATTTTGCGATAACCAAATTGAAATATGCAATTATGCAGTTTGAATAACGGCGAATATCACCCACCATAGACGACTTCATTCTATCTGGTAGGACTTTACCTGGGTACACGTGAGATAAAAGTGAATGAAATATGTCGATTAAGCATTTGTATCAGTATCGTTTTATCAACTGTAATATCACCATGTACGTTCGAAAATTGATTTACGGATATTCACAAAATGTTTCATGAATGCCACGTAATTACTTCCAAACAATAGTCTCGACAACATGGCATATTAGTATGGGAGAGCTATACACATTGACAAATAAACACATCCAGTTAAAACAGCGTAAAGTTGACTCCAGGTGAGTAACCGTATTCTGTTTAAAACTCGTAGATTCATGGGCGTAGACACGGGTGCGGCTTGATGTGGCATTAATTTTTCAACATTTTTTTAGCTAATTTCTAAATATTTTTATTGTTATTTTGTATGCCGCACTAATAATCTTCCTTTTTTCTTATTTCATAATTATTTTAAATTCATACGATGATGGTGTTTGTCATTCCTGAAGGCCTGCCACCACTAGTGCTTCTCGATTTATGTCTCTACAAGTTTCGTAAAATATTTAGCCGCAAATTCGTGTCTACGCCACTGTGATTCAGAAGTCGTGAATGTTTTTTTGTTATTTCAGTTGATGAATAATGTTATGTTTTATCATAAGGATATAATGAATGAAAAAGAACTGAGATTTTCAACATCGCAATTTCTTCTCATATTGACAGACATATTTACTAAATGTAGTCAAAATCTTTTTTAACAGAATATTTTATTCAAGATTTAGGCATATTACAAAGCTTATCATCAAAATATAAACAATAACTTATCAATACATCAATACAGGTACATACATAGAAAAAAACAAAAATTCAAATGCAAATAATGTAAAAGAGACTGAATATGACAATCAAATGATAAAGTCACGGAAACGAAAACATACACCATTTTCAGTTAATTGAGTCGTCTTATAATAGGAATGCTTATAAATGTCGTCGTCACTGTAGTAATATAATTCTGCTAGTCATGTGCCGGTGTAACATTAAATTTTGACCCCGTTGAAAAATGACCCCATGGGTCACTTTTTAACGGATGAGTGATCCATTTTTAACATTGAAAACTGACCCCGACCGTTATTTAATGACCTACCCACACGTGAAAAATTGATCCTCGATAAAATCTAATCACCAACAGTTGAAACTTTACCAAATAGTCGGCCTTACGACAGTTTAACATTAAAATCTGCTGTTTTACATTTGGATGTTCTCGAAGATAAAAAGTGTGAATTATAACCGGAAAATGTTGGTATACGATATATATAAAAAAATGGCCGTTATGCTACAGATATGTTGTTTCATTGGTGATAACACGTGTGGTATCGGAATAGTGTTTGTTGGAATTGCTTTTCGTTAGTGTTTCACAAGTTAAGAATGTGAAGAAGCATGCCTACATCAACGTTCTATCTCTCTGTCTCCGTCTGTCTGTCTCTCTTTGTTACCCGGGTATCGGCGTCTTACTATCGGTTAAAATTTTGCATGGAAGTTACTTTCAAGCAAATATCTCAGTAACCACCTACTTGATTGATTTGAAACTTCACCAAATCTTCAGGGTTATCAAAGAATCAAGTTATTCAACTCTTGGTTGATTTTAATGCCAATAAGTTTTTATTCGACTGGCTAAAGTTGTCCATGCAACTTAATATCATGGACATATCTCAGTAACTTCATATGCGATTGATTTATAACTCTACTAACGCCCTCTTGTTATCAAATATAGTCACCCAGCTATGTGACATACCTCTGATGGTGATTTCGACAACAATTATCCCCATTTTCTTCTTTTGTATATTTTTCATATTTAGCCCCCATCTGACCAACGGAAAGGGCCGAAATTAATGTTGGAAGACCTTGTGGCCCAACTGAATGTCCAAATAAAATATATTTAACCACAAACAAACAGTGTGGAGTGCGTGGCTCAGTGGTAGAGCACCGAACCCATGATCGGAGGGTCGTTAGTTCGATCCTCCACCACGGCTATGTGTGATGTCTTTGAGCAAGACGCGTTTCCGCATATGCTTAGACCAGGAATATTTTGAGCATGATTTGCCCAAGTTGTTGTTTCACAATCAAAGCAAAATAAATAAGTTTAAACTGTATAATTAAATTAAATGGTTCGCATTGATTTGTCGATGTCAGTTTGAAAAGGAATTGTTTTGTTTTTTGTTATTATCACTTACTGCTATAGCAACCATTTGTAATCATAGCAACTAATCGTAACAATCATTGGTTATTATATAATCAATTAAGCGACCTTTGGCCAACGTTTGGCCCTCTTGTTTAAAGTCAGGATCACCACAAACTAGATATTTAACCATTAAATCCTTCATGGCGCAGTGCAGATGCAATGTCATATAACAAGAAGTGTAGATTCTTATCTAGATTTTCTGAAGAAAGTAACTCAGTACTGGCGGGCACATTTTTTCATTTATAGTTGACATTGACTTCTCAAGTATTTTTGACAGGTGTGGATAGGGAAGAGAATTTAAACTTTTTTCTCTGGCCTAAAAACCAAACCATCCCACAATCATTAAGGACTGAAATAAAAACTTGTATAAACCAAAGGTTCAAAACACTAATATAAATGATATCTGGTATTTAAATATTAGTTATTTTAAGATTTGCTGGAATAAAGATAAGCAAGAGTTAAAATTAAACCAAAGTTTATACAATTGGCTGCTGAAGTAAAAAACCATTCCACTGTCGGAGGAATTAAAATAGCATTGTACCTATTTCTGACTTCTATCTGTGAATGTGAACCCGCCCGGGTATCCCAATGGTAGCGTCCATGCTTGTCAATTCAGAAGTCCTGGGTTCGATTCCCGACGGGCATGTTCTTTGTGACAAAAGTCCTCCGCCTCTGTTTCAAGAGGAAAAGTTGCCAATTACTTGCAAAGATCGATTGTTACTGGTACATAATTCCTGGAAAATCATTAGGAAACCTGACCGCCATTATATAACTGAAAACTGTTGAAGTGGCATTAAACCCATTACATTCAATCAACTAGTAAATGTGACCTTGAACTTCACCCTATTTTTTTTTTTTTTTTTTCTTGCGAACGTCACATTTTCGTTTCGTCATGTTGAACTCATATGTACTTGTCTGTAGCTTTTTTCTAAGGAGAATGCATTTGATAAAATGATACAAGCTGTTGATAGAGTTGGTTCAAAATATATATATACATTTCTGTTACTTCAGAAGCTCATTTTTTGTTTATTACAAAGAAAGAAAACAGAGTCAACAAAGTCAAATCCACGATATTTGCCCTTCTATATAAAAATAAGGTTATAAAGAATCCGGTTATAAGGAATTGTTAGATATAGACATGTTTTTGTTAAATAATTTTATGTGAATGAATATATTGTGTATATACTTAAACAGTTACTGTTGCTGGCAATATACTTAGTAAGTTATCCAAGAACACAACAATAACTGCAAAGTTTGGGGTAATTTATTACAATGGGATTACAGCCAGTCTTTCTCGTCACAGATAATTTAAAAAAAACATTAGGATCCATCTGATTAATTGCGATTTGTTTTGATCCTGCAATATCGTAGGGCTTATCCTTAACGGTATAGCTGCATGATACATAACACACTGTATATGGCACACTGTACATGTCCTTCCCCATCACATACATACACACCGGCGTAGCTACACGAAGGCACTGCAGGCCAAGGCCTGCACTTTTCCAAGAAAAATAAAAGTAATTTATATATGTTTTACCAGAGACATAGACATATGTATCTATGTCTCTGGTTTTACAAAGAAAAATTCACACAAAACCCCTGATAATGCACCGTTGGTCATTAAAATTAAAAACGAATGACAATACCTCAGAGCCTCCATCAACATTTCAAGACCTGCAGGTTTACTTTGACCAAGCTAGGCCACTGGCAAACACACACCACCTACCCAAATTTGCAGGAGTGGTGGGGACACTCTCTCTACGTCTTGGTTCGTAGTACTGGGAGTGAAACTCGATTAAGATTCACTTTTTAATACATCTTATGTTTAATCTTAAGTTTGTTGTGTGTCTGTGTGTATTTTTCCTTAATAAAAGCGTTTAAATGTAAAAAAAAATGGAGTAAATACTAATCATATCTGTACCTCGTAAAACTCTCTAGAATGCATGATTTGATCCTTGACGTCTTGACTCGCGGTGTTACCGTGTACTGGGTTTGATACTCGTTGGAGATTCGCTTTTAAATAAGTATGGGCGTGCGTGTGTGCGTGTGTGTTTATAATATTGCTTAAAAGTAAACACAACAACATTAACGTAGATAACAACCATATTTTCTAAGAAATTAGCAGAATTCAGCAGTTAGTGTAAAAGATATCAAACATTCAAGTTTCGGAGTGCTTCCCCGCATCCCAATAGCGGAAGTAGAGAAGTATTACCGGTACCAACGGGAGAGGGACATCCTTTCCATACACTACCCAAAGGTTGCCTCTCTCCAACAATTGAAGTGCTCTTACACCATTTAATGTATCGTTTCCCTACAAAATACTTATAATTACGCTAAGTTAATCAAAAAGGCACGCCGTACCTTTTGAAAGGAAATGTTATTAATTGAAATAAAAACAGTATCTGACATTGTTGTGTGTAAGAAATGGATACTGGGTGGGTGTTGTGTATTTAATTTCGATTGAAAAGCTTACCATGGCTAATGTTTAATTGTTGCAACATGCGACATCAGTCATTTGATATTTTTCTTATATTTAACAAACCGTTAAAAAGGACCACATGTCTGATCTAAATTTAACACTGATCAGTTTTTAACGACTGTTTTGACCAGAATTTTATATTGAAATGTGACCGGGATCAATTTTCAACATTGAAAAATGACCCTTAGGTTCATTTTTCAACGGGGTCAAAGTTTAATGTTACACGTGCCTACTTGTGTGGTCAATTCAATAATAATATTTAACCACCACATCGTCATATTTGTTGTTATCATTTTGAAAATTAAAATTTCATTCATTTGGTTGATAAAAACGACTTCAGTAATAGGAAATATACCGCCGATCAGTTAATCGTATCATTAATCATATTCTACGTTAACCATATACAGAGCTTCACCACTAGACCAATGACACTTACATAGCTTCACCAGTAGAGCATTGACACATGCATAGCTCCACCACTATACCAAAGATACTTGCATAGCTTCAACACTAGTCCAATGACACTTACATAGCTTCACCACTAGAACATTGGAACTAGCATAACTTCAATAGTAGATAATTGACACGTATATAGCTTCACCACTAGACCAATGACATTTACATAGCTTCACGAGTATACCATTGACACTTACATAGCTTCACCACTATATCAATGACATTTACATAGCTTCACTACTAGACCAATGACACTTACACAGTTTCATCACTAGAACATTGGCACTTAAATAGCTTCACCACTAGAACAATGACATATACGAAGCTTCACCACTAGACCATTGACAATTTCATAGCTCCAACACAAAACTATTGACACTAACATAGATTTACAAGTAGACCATTGACACTTACAAAGCTCCTTCACTAGACCATTGACACTTACTTATCTTCACTACTAGACCATTGACATTTACATAGCTTCACCAGTAGACAATTGACAATTATATAGCTTCACCACTACACCAATAACATTTACATAGCTTCAGCAGTATACCATTGACAATTACATAGCTTTACCAATAGACCAATGACACTTACATAGCTCCACTACTAGACCATTGACACTTATGTATCTTCACTACCAGACCACTAACATTTACATAGCCCTACTAGTAGACCATTGACAATTATAAAGCTTCACCACTAGACCAATGATATTTTCATAGCTTCAACAGTATACCATTGACAATTAAATAGCTACACCACTAGACCATTGACACTGCCATAGATTAACTACTACACCATTGGCATTTACAGAACTTAACCACTAGAACATTGACACCTACATAGCTTCACCACTAGACCAATGACACTTATATAGCTTTACCAGTAGATCATTGATTCTTGCATAGCTTCACCACTAGACCAATGATACTTACATAGCTTCACCACTTGACCATTGACAATAACATAGCTCGACCACTAGATCATTGACACTTACATAGATTAACAAGTAGATCATTGACACTTGCACAGCTTCACCACTAGACTATTGACACTTACGTAGCGGCACCACCAGACCGATAACACTTACATAGTTTCAGCACTAGCACATTGATAATTACATTACAACACCACTAGACCAATTACACTTACATAGCTTCACCACTAGACCAAAGACTTTTACCTAGCTTCATAACTAGACAATTGACACTTAAAATGCTCCACCACTAGACCATCGACACTTACATAGGTTCACCTACACTATTTCAAGTTACATAGCTTCATCACTAGACCAATGGCACTTACATAACTCCACCACTAGACCAATGACACTTACACGATTCACCACTAGACCAATGACACTTACAAAGCTCCATCACTAGACCATTGACACTTATATAGCTTCACCACGACAACATAGCTTCACCAGTATACCATTGACACTTACATTGCTTCACAACTAGACCAATGACATTTACAAAGCGTCACCACTAGATCAATTAAACTTACAAAGCTCCACCACTACACCAATGACACTTACATAGCTTCACCAGTAAACCAATGACACTTACATAGCTTCACTACAATACCAATAACAGTTACATAGCTTAACCAGTAGACCAATGACACTTACATATCTTCAACAGTATACCATTGGCACTAACATAGCTTCGCGACTAAATCATTGGCACTTACAAAGCTAGACCAATAAAACTGACAAAGCTCCACCACTATACCATTGACACTTACACAGTTTCACAACTAGAACATTGGCACATACAAAGCTTCACCACTAGACCAATGACACATACATAGCTTTACCAGTAGATCATCGATACTTGCATAGCTTCACCACTAGACCAATGACATTTACAAAGCGTCACCACTAGATCAATTAAACTTACAAAGCTCCACCACTACACCAATGACACTTACATAGCTTCACCAGTAGACCAATGACACTTACATATCTTCAACAGTATACCATTGGCACTAACATAGCTTCGCGACTAAATCATTGACACTTACAAAGCTAGACCAATAAAACTGACAAAGCTCCACCACTATACCATTGGCACTTACACAGTTTCACAACTAGAACATTGGCACATACAAAGCTTCACCACTAGACCAATGACACATACATAGCTTTACCAGTAGATCATCGATACTTGCATAGCTTCACCACTAGACCAATGATACTTACGTAGCTTTACAACTTGACCATTGACAATTACATAACTCCACCACTAGACTATTGACACTTACATAGACAAGTAGATCATTGACAATTGCATAGCTTCACCACTAGACCATTGACAGTTACGTAGCGACACCACTAGACCTATGACACTTACATAGCTTCAGCACATTAATACTTACATTGCATTACCACCAGACCAATGACATTTACATAGTTTCACCTTTAGACCAATGACATTTACCTAGCTTCACAACTAGACCATTGACACTTACAAAGCTCCACTTCTATCCCATTTACACTTACATAGCTTCACCTACACTATTTCCCTTTACTATTTCCCTTTACATCAATGACACTTACAAAGTTCCATCACTAGACCATTGACACTTATATAGCTTCACCAATACAACAGAGCTTAACCAACATACCATTGACACTTACATAGCTCAATCACGAGACCATTGACACTTACATAGCTTCACCTAGACCTTTGACATTGATATAGCTTTATCACTAGACAAATTACACTTACTTAACTCTATCACTAGACCAATGACACTTACAAAGCTCCATCACTAGATCATTGACACTTATATAGCTTCACCACTACAACATTCACATTTACATAGCTTCAACACTAGATAAATGACACTTACAAAGCTCTATCACAAGACCATTGACACTTATATAGCTTTACAAGTACACCAATGACACTTACGTAGCTTCACCACTAGACCAATGTCAATAACATAGCTTCATCACTAGATGGGTGACTCTTACAAAGCTCCACCACTAGACCATCGACACTTACATAGGTTCACCTACACTATTTCAAGTTACATAGCTTCATCACTAGACCAATGGCACTTACATAACTCCACCACTAGACCAATGACACTTACAAGATCCACCACTAGACCAATGACACTTACAAAGCTCCATCACTAGACCATTGACACTTACATAGCGTCACCACGACAACATAGCTTCACCAGTATACCATTGACACTTACATTGCTTCACAACTAGACCAATGACATTTACAAAGCGTCACAAATAGATCAATTAAACTTACAAAGCTCCACCACTACACCAATGACACTTACATAGCTTCACCAGTAAACCAATGACACTTACATAGCTTCACTACAATACCAACGACAGTTACATAGCTTCACCAGTAGACCAATGCCACTTACATATCTTCAACAGTATACCATTGGCATTAACATAGCTTCGCGACTAAATCATTGACACTTACAAAGCTAGACCAATAAAACTGACAAAGCTCCACCACTATACCATTGACACTTACACAGTTTCACAACTAGAACATTGGCACATACAAAGCTTCACCACTAGACCAATGACACATACATAGCTTTACCAGTAGATCATCGATACTTGCATAGCTTCACCACTAGACCAATGACATTTACAAAGCGTCACCACTAGATCAATTAAACTTACAAAGCTCCACCACTACACCAATGACACTTACATAGCTTCACCAGTAGACCAATGACACTTACATATCTTCAACAGTATACCATTGGCACTAACATAGCTTCGCGACTAAATCATTGACACTTACAAAGCTAGACCAATAAAACTGACAAAGCTCCACCACTATACCATTGACACTTACACAGTTTCACAACTAGAACATTGGCACATACAAAGCTTCACCACTAGACCAATGACACATACATAGCTTTACCAGTAGATCATCGATACTTGCATAGCTTCACCATTAGACCAATGATACTTACGTAGCTTTACAACTTGACCATTGACAATTACATAGCTCCACCACTAGACTATTGACACTTACATAGACAAGTAGATCATTGACACTTGCATAGCTTCACCACTAGACCATTGACATTTACGTAGCGACACCACTAGACCTATGACACTTACATAGCTTCAGCACTAGCACATTAATACTTACATTGCATTACCACCAGACCAATGACATTTACATAGTTTCACCTTTAAACCAATGACATTTACCTAGCTTCACAACTAGACCAGTGACACTTACAAAGCTCCACTTCTATCCCATTTACACTTACATAGCTTCACCTACACTATTTCCCTTTACTATTTCCCTTTACATCAATGACACTTACAAAGTTCCATCACTAGACCATTGACACTTATATAGCTTCACCAATACAACATAGCTTAAGCAACATACCATTGACACTTACATAGCTCAATCACGAGACCATTGACATTTACATAGCTTCACCTAGACCTTTGACATTGATATAGCTTTATCACTAGACAAATTACACTTACTTAACTCTATCACTAGACCAATGACACTTACAAAGCTCCATCACTAGATCATTGACACTTATATAGCTTCACCACTACAACATTCACATTTACATAGCTTCAACACTAGATAAATAACACTTACAAAGCTCTATCACTAGACCATTGACACTTATATAGCTATACAAGTACACCAATGCCACTTACGTAGCTTCACCACTAGATTAATGTCAATAACATAGCTTCATCACTAGATGAGTGCCTCTTACAAAGCTCCACCACAAGACCATTGACACTTACAGACCTTCACCAGTAGACCATTGCCACTTACATAGTTTCACCAGTAGACCATTGACACTTGCCTAGTTTCACCACTAAACCAATGACACTTACGTAGCTTCACATCTAGACCATTGACACTTACATACTGTCACCACTAGACCATTGACATTTACATAGATTCACCAGTAGACCATTGACACTTATATATCTCCATCACTAGACCATTGACATGTATATAGCTTCATCACTAGACCAATGAAACTGACAAAGCTCCACCAATAGACCATTGACACTTACATAACTCCATCATTAGACCAATGACACTTACAAAGTTCCATCACTAGACTATTGACACTTATATAGCTTCATCACTACAACATTAACATTTAAATAGCTTCACCACTAGACTAATGACACTTACAAAGCTCTATCACTAGACCATTGACACTTATATAGCTTCACGAGTAAACCATTGACACTGACGTAGCCTCACCACTAGACCAATGTCAATTTCATAGCTTCAACACTACATCAGTAACATTTACAAAGCTCCACCACAAGACCATTGACACTTACGTAGCTTCACCAATAGACCATTGTCACTTACATAGTTTCACAAGCAGACCAATAACACTCACGTAGCTTCAGCTCTTGACACATATATAGCATCAACAGTAGACCAATGACATTAACATAGCTTAACCAGTATACCATTGGCACTTACATAGCTTCACCACTAGACCATTGACACTTACATAGCTTCACCAATGGACCATCGACACTTACATAGCTTCACCACTAGACCATTGACACTTACATAGCTTCACCGCTATACCATTGACATTTACATAGCTTCACCACTTGACCATTGATATTTACATATCTTTACCATCAGACCAATAATACATACGTAGCTTCACCATTGGACCATTGACACCTACACAGCTTCACCACTAGACCATTGACACTTACATAGCTTCACAAGTAGACTAATGATACTTACATAGCTTCACCAGTAGATCATTGACACTTACATAGCTTCACCACTAGACCAATGACATTTACATATCTTCACCAGTATACCATTGACACTAACAAAGCATCGCGACTAAACCATTGACACTTACAAAGCTTCACCAGAAGACCATTGACACTTACATAGCTTTATCAGTAGACCATTGACACATGCATAGCTCCACCACTAGATTAAATACACTTAAATAGCTTCACCACTATACCAATTACACTTACATAGCTTCACCACTCGACCATTGACAGATGCATCGCTTCACCACTATACCAATGACACTTACATAGCTTCAACACTAAAACATTGGCACTTACATAGCTTCACCACTAGACCATTGACAGTAACATAGCTTCACTACTAGATCAATAACACTTACAAAGATCAACCAACAGACAATTGACAATTACATAGCTTCAGCACTAGACCATTGACACTAATAAATATCCGCCACTAGAACATTGACACTTACATAGCTTCACCAGAAGACTAATGACACTAACATAACTTCACCACTAGACCAATAATATTTACTTAGATTCATAACTAGACAATTGACACTTACATAGCTTCACCACTAGACCAATGACACTTACATAGCTTCACCACTAGACCAATGTCACTTTCAAAGCTTCATCACTAGACCATTGACACTAACATATCTTCACAGCTAGACCATTGACATTTACATAGCTTCACCAGTAGACCAATGACACTTACATGGCTTTACCATTAGATCATTGACACTTGCATAGCTTCACCACTAGACCAATGACACTTACGTAGCTTCACCATTAGACCATTGACAATTACATAGCACTACCACTGAACCATTGACTCTTATATAGATTTACAAGTCGACAATTGACACTTGTATAGCTTCACCACTAGGCCATTGACACTTACGTAGCGTTTCCACTAGATATATGACATTTACATAGCATCACCACTTGACTATTGATACTAACATAGTTTCACCCCTAGACCAATGACATTTACTTAGCTTCCTAACTAGACCATTGACACTTAAATAGATTTACACTAGAAAAATGACACTTACAAATCTCCACCGCTAGAGCATTGACACTAACATAGCTTCACCACTAGACCAATTACAATTACATAACTTCACCACTACATCATTGAAACTTATATAGCTTCATCAGCAGACAATTGACTCTTACATAGCTTCACCAATAGACCAATGACACTTACATTCCTTCAAATGTAGACCATTGACACTTACATGGTTTCACCAGTAGACCATTGACACTTGAATAGCTTCGCCACTAAACCAATGACACTTACGTAGCTTCACAAGTAGACCAATAACACTTACGTAACATCCCCTCTAGACCATTGACACTAACATATCTTCATCACTAGACCATTGACATTTACATAGCTTCATCAGTAGACCATTGTGACTTATATAGCTCCATTACTAGACAACTGACATTTATATAGCTTCACCACTAGACCAATGAAACTGACAAAGCTCCACCACTAGTCATTTGACACTTACATAGATTCACCTAGATCATTGACATTTACATAGCTTCATCTCTGGACAAATGACACTTACATAACTACATCACTAGACTAATGACACTTACAAAGTGCCATCACTAGACTATTGACACTTATATAGCTTCACCACTACAACAATGTCATTTGCATAGCTTCACCACTAGACAAATGACACTTACAAAGCTCTATCACTAGACCATTGACATTTATATAACTTCACAAGTAGACAATTGACACTTACGTAGCTTCACCAATAGACCAATGACAATTACATTCCTTCAAATGTAGACCATTGACACTTACATGGTTTCACCAGTCGACCATTGACACTTGCATAGCTTCGCCACTAAACAAATGATACTTACGTAGCTTCACAAGTAGACCAATAACACTTACGTAACATCCCCTCTAGACCATTGACACTAACATATCTTCATCACTAGACCATTGACATTTACATAGCTTCACCAGTAGACCATTGTGACTTATATAGCTCCATCACTAGACCATTGACATTTATATAGCTTCACCACTAGACCAATGAAACTGACAAAGCTCCACCACTAGTCAATTGACACTTACATAGATTCACCTAGATCATTGACATTTACATAGCTTCATCTCTGGACAAATGACACTTACATAACTACATCACTAGACTAATGACACTTACAAAGTGCCATCACTAGACTATTGACACTTATATAGCTTCACCACTACAAAAATGTCATTTGCATAGCTTCACCACTAGACAAATGACACTTACAAAGCTCTATCACTAGACCATTGACATTTATATAACTTCACAAGTAGACCATTGACACTTACGTAGCTTCACCAGTAGACCAATGTCAATTACATAGCTTCAACACTAGATCAGTAAATCTTGCAAAGCTCCACAACAAGACCATTGACACTAACATAGCTTCAACATTGTCATTTGCATAGCTTCACCACTAGACAAATGACACTTACAAAGTTCTATCACTAGAACATTGACAATTATATAACTTCACCATTAGACGATTTACAATTACATAGCTTCACCATTAGACCATTGACACCTATTTAGCTTCACCAGCAGACAACTGACTCTTACATAGCTTCACCACTAGACCAGTGACACTTACATATCTTCAAATGTTGACCATTGACACTAACATGGCTTCACCACTAGACCAATGAACTTAAATAGCTTCACTAGTAGAAAATTGACACCAAAATAGCTTCCCCACTAGACCATTGACACTTACGTAGCTCCACAAGTAGACTAATGACAATTACATAGTTTCACCAGTTGATCATTGACACTTACATAGCTTCACCACTAGACCATTGACATTTATATATCTTCGCCAGCATACCAATGACACTAACATCGCATCGCGACTAAACCATTGACACTTACAATGCTTCACCAGAAGACTATTGACACTAACATAGCTTCACCAGTTGACCATTGACAATGCATAGTTCCATCACTAGATCATAGACACTTAAATAGCTTCACCACTAGACCAATGACACTTACATAGCTTCACCACTCGACCGTTGACACTTGCATCGCTTTACCACTAGACCAATGACACTTATATAGCCTTTCTACTAAAACATTGGCACTTACATAGCTTCACCAGTACACCATTGACAGTAACATAGCTTCACCACTAGACCAATGACACTTACAAAGATCCACCACCACTACATAAACAATTACATAGCTTCAGTACTAAACCAAGACACTTTTAAATATCCACCACTAGAACATTGACACTATAAAGATCCACCAATAGACCATTGATACTTACATAGCTTTACCAGTAAACCAATGACATTTAAATAGCTTCAACACTAGTCCAATAACATTTACCTAGCTTCATAACTAGACCATTGACACTTACATAGCTTCACCACTAGACCAATGAAACTTACATAGCTTCACCACTAGACCAATGACACTTACAAAGCTCCACCACTAGACCGTTGACACTTACATATCTTTTCCGCTAGACCATTGACATTAATATAGCTTCACCAGTAGACAAATGATACGTACATAGCTCCACCACTTGACCAATGACACTTACATATCTTTACAAGTAGATCATTGACACTTGCATAGTATCACCACTAAACCATTGACACTAACATAGATTTACAAGTAGACCATCGACACTTACGTAGCGTCACCACTAGACCTATGACATTAACATAGCTTAATAACTAGACCATTGACACTTACATAGCTTCACCACTAGACAAATGACACTCACAAGGCTCCATCGCTAGACCATTGGTACTTACATTGCATAGACACTAGACTATTGACACTTACATAGCTTCACCACTAGACCGTTGACACTTGCATCGCTTTACCACTAGACCAATGACACTTATATAGCCTTTCTACTAAAACATTGGCACTTACATAGCTTCACCAGTACACCATTGACAGTAACATAGCTTCACCACTAGACCAATGACACTTACAAAGATCCATCACCACTACATAAACAATTACATAGCTTCAGTACTAAACCAAGACACTTTTAAATATCCACCACTAGACCATTGACACTATAAAGATCCACCAATAGACCATTGATACTTACATAGCTTCACCAGTAAACCAATGACATTTAAATAGCTTCAACACTAGTCCAATAACATTTACCTAGCTTCATAACTAGACCATTGACACTTACATAGCTTCACCACTAGACCAATCAAACTTACATAGCTTCACCACTAGACCAATGACACTTACAAAGCTCCACCACTAGACCGTTGACACTTACATATCTTTTCCGCTAGACCATTGACATTAATATAGCTTCACCAGTAGACAAATGATACGTACATAGCTCCACCACTTGACCAATGACACTTACATATCTTTACAAGTAGATCATTGACACTTGCATAGCTTCACCTCTAGACCAATTACACTTACGTAGCTTCACCACTAGACATTGACAATTGCATAGTATCACCACTAAACCATTGACACTAACATAGATTTACAAGTAGACCATCGACACTTACGTAGCGTCACCACTAGACCTATGACATTAACATAGCTTCATAACTAGACCATTGACACTTACATAGCTTCACCACTAGACAAATGACACTCACAAGGCTCCATCGCTAGACCATTGGTACTTACATTGCATAGACACTAGACTATTGACACTTACATAGCTTCACCACTAGACCAATGACATTTACCTAGCTTCATAACTAGACCATTGACACTTAAATAGCTTCACCACTAGACAAATGACACTCACAAAGCTCCACCACTAGACCATTGACACTTAGATAGCTTCACCATTAGACAATTTACAATTACATAGCTTCACCATTAGACCATTGACAACTATATAGCTTTACCAGCAGACAATTGACACTAACATGGCTTCATCACTAGACCAATGAACTTAAATAGCTTCACTAGTAGAAAATTGACACCAACATAGCTTCCCCACTAGAGCAATGACACTTACGTAGCGTTACCACTACACCTATGCCATTTACATTGCTTCAACACTGGCACATTGATACTCACATTGTATCACCACTAGAGCAATGACACTTACATAGTTTCATCACTAGACCAATTACACTTACATGACTTCACTTCTAAACCAATGACAATTACATAGTTTCACTAGTAGAACATTGACATATAGATAGCTTCATTACTAGACCAATGACACGTACTTGGCTTCACATCTAGACCAATGACAATTACATAGTTTCACCAGTAGAACATTGACACATAGAAAGCTTCATTACTAGACCAATGACACTTACTTGGCTTCACATCTAGACCAATGACAATTTCATAGTTTAACCAGTAAAATAATGACACTTACATAGCTTCACCAGTAGAACAGTGACACTTACATAGCCACACTACTAGAACAATGACATCTACATAGCTTCACCACTAGAACAATGACACTTACATATCGAGGGCGTAGAGCAAAAAGGAGTAATGTGCATTTTTCATACTTTTGAGAAAATGGCCATTTTATGTTTGACTACCTGTATAAATTCAACAAATGTCCAAATAATGTGGATAACCCCTTGTAGCTCTGACATATTTTACTGCCAATTCACCGAAGTACCTGCTGATTTTTCAATAGCAGTTTAACACAAAAAGTCCCATTAAAGGAGCGTGCGCTTTTTAATTGAAATTTCAGTACCTTATTGAATTCAATATATTAATACATGTTTAAAAATAAATTGGAACATGACGCAATGTATATATTTATTGTTTCGTTTACAAAATGTCTCAGTGATCAAATAGTCATGTATTCTATCATCTGAAAGAGTAAAGCTGATTGAAACTAAAACTAAAAATTACCATATCAGAAGTTTAATGAGCCTTTAATTAATAAACCGTCATTTCATGAACTGAAGCAAATGTTTAGAACAGAAGTTTGCAGTTTGAATTTAATATCAATTTGGGACACTGTCATGTTTAAGATAACAAATGAATTTCGCAAACTGAATTTGCATTATTGTTTACTGTTACGCTAATGTTATACGTTATTATCAGGTAAACAATTTTATAGTTTGAGATGATATTCCTATATTAAAGTATTGCTTTAATCGCAAATTTCTTTAAAGTATAGATATTGTCCGATAGTTCGATTTTCAGTTTGTTTCAGTTATTAAACCAAATTTCTTGTTATTAGTCTCGTCTGTAGAACGGACCCAGCTCTCTCGATTTGGTCCATTAAATAGCAATTGTTACTAGCACGCTGGTTCGTTATCGTCTGTCAATATAGCGGGCGGACGCTGATTGGTCAGTGAATTTGACGTAAGGAAAGTCACATTTGAGCACGTTGATTGGTCCGTTGCTTCAGGGAAAGTTTGAATGACGTCACAGTTTAGTAAGCGTTCAATAGCTATGAATTGTTGGACAGGTATAGAACTCGCTGTTTTTTTCTTTTCGGGTTAATATACCTGATTCGGGAGATATCAGGTTCTATATACAGTTTGTCCGAGGTACTGTATGTATACGCTTTAGTTTGGTTTGCCTATTATAACTATGTCAGGCAGGCATAGCCAACTGCAATTAAATTAAAATAACTTTTTTTCATTTTCATTGTTTTGTCATTGCACCGTATATATGCTTCGCATTGCTACATACATGTATAGCCTGTACATGAGACAATCACCAACAACGCTGTATATCAATAACGTGACCATTGTGGTATACATATAGATGGACGAAAATGACTTACAAATCGTTTATAATAAAATGTCACCATTGGTCAAGACCGACTCCACTACGATGCTAGTACACTACTGAATCAAACATTACACAATGTACACCTCCAATAGTGCAATGGTTGCATATGTTTAAAAAAAGTCGGCTCGTGGTATCTTGTCTGTATGTAGCTATTTGCAAGTTAGGAATTTGATAACGTAATTTAATATCCCAATAAATATTTTCAGGAATTCAAAGACACATAAAAGTTGACGTTTGAGATGTCGTTTGACGACACAATCAACAGACTAGAATATGAGTTCGGGTATAGTGAAGAGGCAAGAAAAGTTGTGACAGATACATCTTTAAGACAAGGTATTTTATATAGTGCATATCAAACCTTTGCTACGTCACCATGCTGCGTAAAAAAAGCCGGCAGTACAGTTGAAGCAACGTCTTTAATGACAGTCGAATCTGATGGGGATTACTTGTACTACCATCCATTTCTAGTGATCACAGAAAGCAATAACATACCGCAGCGAAACTTTCCATACCTCGTTATGATGGAAGATAGCAAGACACCACCCGGATATACAACTTTTAAAGGACGGCAAAGTATTTAAAGATGATAAACTCATGACAAACCAAAGCTACTTTGTGCACAACTTCGAACGTGACAGAACACATAAACTTGTACTGTCGAGTAGAATTTCTAATGCAAAAGATATTTTACTAAATGACAATAATATGAACGAAAGACATGGGCCAGCAATCACTTCTCGCACAAACCAAGAAAGACCAGCTGACCACGTGCCAGCTTATATTTGTAAAAGTCTACCAAGGGTATGTGAGCCGTGGTTTCATCGCATTCGCCCGAATGGGTGGCCGTCACCCGATACGTGTAATCTTTTTAAGAAGATGGGATGTTTCATGGTACCTGTGGGACATGTAAATAGTGAAGAGCGATTCCTAGAATGGAGGATTTCCTTCACAAATCAAGAGATATTTCTAATGCAGAACCTAAATAAAGCACAGTATATATGTTACGTTCTCCTGAAGATTATTAAGAAGTTTATTTTCCAGTCTGTGCTTGGTGACATAATTAGTTCGTACCACTGTAAAACAGCCCTGTTCTACACTATAGAGAGAAACAACCCTGATATTTGGACGACAGATAACATTTCTGTTTGTCTACAGAAATGCCTCGGACTACTCATTGAATGGATAGAGAAAATGAATTGTCCAAACTTCTTTATCCCAGAAGAAAACATGTTTGAGGGAAAACTCTTTGATGTAAGCCAGTATCAGATACGTTTAATAAAAGAAAAAGTAAAACCAGTTGACATCGCTTTAATGATACAAAATGCGAACATTAAAATAAAAAACGACACGGATTACATGCTTCTCCTTTCCACGATTAACACCAAAGATACTATCAGTGTTATAATTGACCTACTGGTTGAAACATATGAGTTTTATTTTCATAGTGGTGCTATCCACTGTTTTGAAAAACTCATCGAATACATAGCTCCAACTCTAACAGAAAAATGTTACAGAGACATAGAACCGTTTCCGGAACTTAATTTATTTATCTGGTTCTTACAACAAAATGATGATTTAAATGGTGGGAAATTACGTGTTTATGAAGGATATAAACTACCTAAATCGCAAAGAGTATGTGTTATTGTTCGAGAAACGTTTGCAATTATGAAACCTTACTTACACAAAAAATTGGCATCTCTGTATTTAGCAAAATATCTCAAAGACAAACAACTGAACAACTTGAGAAAAGTAGTAATACATGCTTGGCAAACAGATGCAACAAACAGGCTTCATTTTGATTTAAAACACGCAAGTTTGTTGTACATGTGTGAGGAGTATGACAGGTGTAATGACCTGCTTGAACACGTTGACCTCACCGTGCATTGGTCATCCATACCCAGTTATTGTTGGTGTACTCCAACTGAAACACGACAATTTTTACAAATAAAAAGGATTCGTAAAAAGATACCAACTCTGGGACATCTCAACAAAGATGTCGATAGGCAGTCAATAGATGATTTAATGAACAATATACATATACTTTCATGTCTTAAGTTCTATACGTTAGACTTGGGTATTGTGCCACGTGCTGCTGCCTATGAGTCATTCAGATTGTTTGGAACTGCAGAGTATTTAGCACTTCAAACTAAGGGTATAGATAGCTCCAGGGCTAATTACAAGCGGGTCACCATAGACCCTCTTGTATACACGAACTTCCTCAAGTATAAGAGTCACAAGGCAATGCATGACGGCGTCGGAATGTCAAAAGCTCTGCATGACTTGGAGGACATGATTATAAACAATTTCGAACAGTTAGAAATGGGACATTTTGAAACTGCGTTAAATCTTCTAGGACACATATATGCCAGCAAAGGCTGGTTTGTACTGGCACGGAAATGCTTCAACGTATCGTGGACAATTTGCCCGATAAAGAATGCAGCAAAATGGCATGTGCTATTTATGCTAGTCTGATGTACAACCAAGCTGGGGTATACCCTCGAAATAATAAAGTCAGATCGCACAAGTACGAATGATGTGTATATTCGTGCACGATAGTGGGAGTAAGGATAAGAGTATATCAAGTGATCTTTAAAGATAGTCAAGAGAGTAAAAGCTTGTTTTATTGAAGTATTGCCATTGGGCATATAAATTCAAATGGCATACTCTTTTTTCCAAACAGATGTGAATAGAAGAATTAAGAAATTGCATATTTCAGAAATAATAAAAAAAAGTTATGATTAAACATTGTTGTTCCTAATTGAACGTAGCATTACATGTACGAAGACAAGACGGCCAGTAAGTGCAAATATATTACAATCATTAGTGTATTACTTGGTAATTGAAATCGTAGTTGAATCGCAAAATGCTTAATCTATGTTTTAAGGTTTTCGCTGGAAATTTCCATCTGTTCAGACAACGCTTAGTGTGTGATTTTATTGCCTGTGAGGTACAACAAAATAACATATGGGTGGTAACCTGTGTAAAAGACATGGTTGTCTTGGATTGTTTTAAAACTGTATTTATTTTATTTTATTCTAGTGATTGCTCAAAATTTACCAAGTACAAATTACACTGCAATTAAGCACGCTTGTTCTTTCTAGGTAATATTTTTATTGAGGTTTAACGCCGTTTTCAACATACTTCTGGTTATTAATGGCATATCCAGTTTTATTGGTAGAGGAAAACCTCAGAATTTGTCTGAGTAGAACCACCGTCCTTCCGCAAGTAACTGGCAAACTTTCTCACATAAAGGGTTTGAACTCGAATCTACGACCTTGGCAGTGAGAGGTCAGTGATCTTGAGACTGTGCATTAGACCATACGGCCTCGGAGGTCCACCTGGGGTATACTAGTTGATAGCATGTCTTAACACAACGAGTGATCAGTGGCATTGAGTCCGCAGATCCCTGGTCCGATGTATTACCGCTACATCGCGCACTCACCTTAACAACTTTAGAGATTAACTTTGACCTACTGTACTACAATAATTATTACCGCATTTTTAATACAAACCAACACCTAGAAGAAGCGACAATCACAATTTAAGATAACAAGTCACTAGTGGAGAAACAGTAATTATAACTTTTCGACTGGAACCGTTTATAGGGAGGGTGGGGGGGGGGGCGAAAACGAATGTTCATTTTGGAAAAAAATTGATTCAAGTTCATCAATCGAACAAATAATAACAGTCGATAATCCAATAGTTAAAATAGAATAAAAATAGAACGGAAGTGTTAGTATTTCAAAAGACTATCGGTTATTCAATTGAAACCAATCTTATTTTAGTCAGGCTTAAACGAACAGTATACAAAATAAAACAAAATTGATAAATGCTGTAGGCCTGACACAATATCTAGATTAAATACAAAGTATAAAGTATAAAAATGTAACAAAAATATATAAATACATAATGACGATTTCGGTTATCTGGATGTTTATTTCGGTTATCTGGGTGTTTGTTTCAATTATCTAATTGTTTATTTCAGTTATCTGGGTGTTTATTTCGGTTATCTGAATGTTTATTGCAGTTATCTAGTTGTTTATTTCAGTTATCTGTGTGTTTGTTTCGATTATCTGAGTATCTATTTCGTTTATCTGGGTGTATATTTCGGCTATCTGGATGTTTATTTCCGTTATCTGGATGTTTATTTCTGTAATCTGGGTGTTTATTTCGGCTATCTGGGTGTTTTTTCGGTTATCTGGTTGTTTATTTCGTTATCTGGATGTTTATTTCGTTGATATGGATGTTTATTTAAGTGTTTATTGTGGTAATCTGTGTGTTTATTTCAGTTATCTGGGTGTTTGTTTCAGTTATCTAGATGTGTGTTTAATTCGGTTATCTCTGTGTTTATTTTAGTTATCGGGGTGTTTATTTTGTTTATCTGGATGTTTATTTCGTTTATAGGTGTGTTTATTTCGGTTTTCTGGGTGTTTATTTCGGTTATCTGGATGTTTATTTCGGTAATCTGGATGTTTATTTCAGTGTTTATTTCAGTTATCTGGATGTTTATTTCGGTTATTTGGTTGTTTATTTCGTTATCTGGATGTTTATTTCATTATCTGGATGTTTATTTCAGTGCTTATTGCCGTCATCTGGGTGTTTATTTCAGTTATCTTGGTGTTTGTTTCGGTTATCTGGATGTTTATTTCGGTTATCTGGCTGTTTATTTCGGTTATCGGTTATCTGGATGTTTATTTCGTTTATCTCGATGTTTATTTCAGTGCTTATTACCGTCATCTGGGTGTTTATTTCAGTTATCTTGGTGTTTGTTTCGGTTATCTGGATGTTTATTTCGGTTATCTGGGTGTTTATTTCGGTTATCTGGATGTTTATTTCGGTTATCTGAGTGTTTATTTCGGTTTTCTTGATGTGTGTTTTATGGTTATCATGGTGTTTATTTCAGTTATCTAGATGTTTATTTCGGTTATCTGAATGTTTATTTCGGTTATCTGGATAATTACTTCAGTGTTTTTTTCGGTTATATCAGTGTTAATTTTATTTATCTGTGTATTTATTTCGGTTTTCTGGGTGTGATTTTTCGGTTATTATGATGTCTATTTCGGTTATCTGGACGTTTATTTCGTTTAGCTGTGTATTAATTTCGTTTTTCTGAGTGTGTTTTTTCGGTTATTATGGGGTTTATTTCAGTTATCTGGGTGTTTATTTCAGTTGTATGGGTGTTTATTTCGGTTATCTGGGTGTTTATTTTGGTTTTCTGGGTGTTTTTTTTTCGGTTATCATGGTGTTTATTTCATTTATCTAGATGTTTATTTCGGGTTTCTGGATGTTTATTGCAGTTATCTGGTTGTTTATTTCGGTTATTATTTTTTTTCGGTTATCTGTATGTTTATTTCAGTTATCTGGATAATTACTTCAGTGTTTATTTCGGTTATATCAGTGTTAATTTCGTTTATCTGTGTATTTATTTCAGTTTTCTGGGTGTGTTTTTTCGGTTATTATGATGTTTATTTCGGTTATCTGGACGTTTATTTCGTATATCTGTGAATAAATTTCGTTTTTCTGAGTGTGTTTTTTCGGTTATTATGGGGTTTATTTCAGTTATCTGGGTATTAATTTCAGTTGTATGTGTGTTTATTTCGGTTATCTGGATGTTTATTGCAGTTATTTGGTTGTTTATTTCGGTTATCTGTTTGTTTTTTCCTGTTATCTCGATGTTTATTTCGGTTATCTGGATGTTTATTGCAGTTATCTTGCTGTATATTTTGGTTATCTGTTTGTTTTTTCCTGTTCTCTGGATGTTTATTTCGGTTAACTGGATGCTTATTTTGTGTTTATTTCGGTTATCTCGATGTTTATTTCGGTTATCTGGATGTTTATTGCAGTTATCTTGCTGTTTATTTCGGTTATCTGTTTGTTTTTCCTGTTATCTGGATGTTTATTTCGTGTTTATTTCTGTTATCTGGATGTTTATTTCAGTTATCGGGGTGTTTATTGCAATAATCTGGGTGTTTATTGCAGTTATCTTGGTGTTTATTTCGGTTGTCTGGGTGTTTATATCGGTTATATGGATGTTTATGTCGGTTATCTGTTTGTTTTCCCGGTAGTCTGTATGTTTATTTCAGTGTTCATTTCGGTTATCTTGGTGTTTATTCAGTTATCGGAGTGTTTATTTCGGTTATCTTGATGTTTATTTCGGTTATCTGGATGTTTATGTCGGTTATCTGGATGTTTATTTCGGTTATCGGGATGTTTATTTCGATTATTTTGATGTTTGTTTTAGTTATCTAGATGTTTATGTCGGTTTTCTGGATGTTCATTTCGGTTATTGGGATGTTTATTTTGATTATCTGGATGTTTATTTCTATTTTTATTTATATTAGTTTATATTTAACACACATCTTGTACAAGATAACTGCAATGACTTCGTCTGTATAAATATAAGTAAATTTAATTAGAACATAACCGTTGCAGAGGTGTGTTTATTTCAGCCAATAAGATCTTACCATCAGATTCAAACTTTTTTTCTGCAAACTTGGTCAAGACATTTGTCTTTTAGAAAAGCAAGCGTCGCCGGTGATCTAAACTAATATTTGGTTTGAGACATCAGTTTGCGGCATCGATATCAACGGTCTCGTTTAAGCAGGTACACACCATAGTACGAATTCGGCACATTTTCTTTAAAGTAAGAAGCTTTGTGTGCTTTTATATCGGTTTCCGTTCGTGACCATCTGTCAACTGCGAATCTAACAGAATATGCATCAGAGCGGGTAGTAAATCGTGAAACATCGAATATTTCCGTATCCCTCGTAGTCTATTGGGTAGCATAAAGGCTTGAGCGGGTAATGTGTCATAGATCGTATACAATCGTGAAACATCGGGTATTTCCATATCCTCCGTATCAGTCTATTGCGTAGCATACAGCCCGAGGTGACTAGATTGAGATCGCATACCGATTTCTGATCTGCAGAACAAAACCATTAAAAATGCTTATGTTGCATGCGTGTTTGAGGTAAGGACTACAATACTTAAAGTCAACATTGGTGGTCATTAATCAAGCCTTACAGTGCATTTACTGCGCAGACGACATGCGATACCAACAGCGTAATTATTTACCAAACAAGATTGAGTTTACTGACGACTAAAATGGCAACAACATGATTAAGTCGTTCGTTACGTCAAAGTCTCGTGACTCCATGTCAACTGGACGCGTTTTTTTGGTGCAAGTTTTGATTAGCAAAATAAACGTATGCCGGTTATAAGGTATGTAAGAAAGCAATAATCCCCCTACAGGGCGTTCGTTATTTCATCACACACACATTTTGATGACATATTTATTCTCTGGAGAATAGCATGCAGTGTCCATTTATGTAATTTCAAGATGCCTGATTGAACCACAGAAACGCCTTTCGTTTTTATATAGTAGACATACGCGCGGTAATTATGGTGTAGCAGAAAAAAGTTCAAATGTCGGTAATAAACGTAAATGCAATGAAGGGCCAAGATGATCTTTAAAATATCACCTGAACAATCTCATTTCCACTACCACTTCTGCTACATGTTCCACTGCCACTATTACTACTACTTCATGTTCCTACTACTACCACTAGTACTGCCACTGTCACTATTACTACCACTTGTATTACCACTGCCACTATTACTACCACTTGTATTACCACTGCCACTATTACTACCACTTGTATTACCACTGCCACGATTACTACCACTAGTACTTCCACTGCCACCATTACTACCACTACCACTAGTACTGCCACTGTCACTATTACTACCACTTGTATTACCACTGTCACTATTACTACCACTTGTATTACCACTGCCACGATTACTACCACTTGTATTACCACTGCCACTATTACTACCACTACCACTAGTACTTCCACTGCCACCATTACTACCACTACCACTAGTACTGCCACTGTCACTATTACTACCACTTGTATTACCACTGTCACTATTACTACCACTTGTATTACCACTGCCACGATTACTACCACTTGTATTACCACTGCCACTATTACTACCACTTGTATTACCACTGTCACTATTACTACCACTTGTATTACCACTGTCACTATTACTACCACTTGTATTACCACTGCCACGATTACTACCACTACCACTAGTACTACCACTGAAACTATTACTACCACTACCACTATTACTACCACTGCCACTATTACTACCACTTGTATTACTACTGCCATTATTACTACCACTACCACTAGTACTGCCACTGTCACCATTACTACCACTACTATGACTACTGCAATTATTACTACCACTAGTACTGCCACTGTCACTATTACTACCACTACTATGACTACTGCAATTATTACTACCACTAGTACTGCCACTGTCACTATTACTACCACTACTATGACTACTGCAATTATTACTACCACTAGTACTGCCACTGTCACTATTACTACCACTTGTATTACTACTGCCATTATTACTACCACTACCACTAGTACTACCACTGAAACTATTACTACCACTACTATTACTACTGCAATTATTACTACCACTAGTACTACCACTGCCACTATTACTGCCACTAGTACTACCATTATTACTACCACTACCACTAGTATTACCACTGCCACTATTACTACCACTTGTGTTATTACTGCCATTATTACTACCATTAATACTGCCACTGTCACTATTACTATCACTAGTACTACCACTGCCACTATTACTACCACTTTTATTACTACTGCCATTGTTAATACCATTACCGCTAGTACTACCACTGCCACTTTTACTACCACTAGTCTTACCACTGTAATTATTACTACTACAACCACTAGTACTACCACCATAATTACCACTAGTACTACCACTGCCACTATTACTACCATTTGTATTACCACTGCCACTATTACTACCACTACCACTAGTACTTCCACTGCCACTATTACTACTATTACATGTTCCACTGCCATTATTACTACTACTACCACTAGTACTACCACTACCACTATTACTACCACTAGTACTACCTCTGCCACTTTTACTACCACTTGTATTACCACTGCCACTATTACAACCACTACATGTTCCACTGCCACAAGTACTGCCACTGCCACTATTACTACCACTACATTTTCCACTGCCACTATAACTACCACTGCCACTATTACTACCAATAGTACTACCAATGCCACTGTTACTACCACTTGTATTACTACTGCTATTATTACTACCACTACCACTAGTACTACCACTGAAACTATTACTACCAATTCTATGACTACTGCAATTATTACTACCACTAGTACTGCCACTGTCACTATTACTACCACTAGTACTACCACTGCCTCTATTACTACCACTAGTACTACCATTGTCACTATTACTACCACTACCACTAGTATTACCACTGCCACTATTATTACCACTTGTATTTCTACTGCCATTATTACTACCACTACCACTAATACTGCAACTGTCACTATTACTACCGCTAGTACTACCACTGCCACTATTACTACCACTTGTATTACTACTGCCATTGTTAATACCATTACCGCTAGTACTACCACTGCCACTATTACTACCACTAGAACTACCACTGCCACTATTACTACCACTAGTACTACCACTATTACTACCACTTGTATAACCACTGCCTCTATTACTACCACTTGTATTACCACTACCAATAGGACTTCCACTGCCACTATTACTACTACTTGTACTACATCTGCCACTTTAACTACAACTTGTATTACCACTGCCGCTATTACTACCACTACCACAAGTACTACCACTGCCACTATTACTACTACTACATGTTCCACTGCCACTAGTACTGTCGCTGCCACTAGTACTACCATTATATTTTCAACTGCCACTATAACTACCACTGCCACTATTACTACCAAAAGTACTACCAATGCCACTATTACTACCACTTGTATTACTACTGCCATTATTACAATCACTACCATTAGTACTACCACTGCCACTATTACTACCACTAGTATTACCACTGCCACTATTACTATCACTAGCACTACCACTGCCACTATTACTACCACTTGTATTACCACTGCCACTATTACTTCCACTACCACTAGTACTACCACTGCCACTATTACTTCTACAACATGTTCCACTGCCATTATTACTACCACTACAACTAGTACTACCACTGCCATTATTACTACCGCTACAGGTTCCACTGCCACTATTACTACTATTACATGTTCCACTGTCACTATTACTACCACTGCCACTATTACTCTTACTACATTTCCACTGCAATTATTACTAACACTATTACAACCACTATATGTTCCACTGTCACTTTTACTACCACTACCACTAGTAGTATTACTGCCACTATTACTACCACTACAACTACCATTGCCACTATTACTGCTACTACCACTAGTACTACCACTTCCAATAGAATTACCACTGCCACTATTATTACCACTAGTACTACCACTGCCGTTATTACTACCACTATTACAACCACTATATGTACTACTGCCACTAGAACTACAACTACCACTAGTACTACCACTGGTACCATTACCACCACTATTACTACAATTTTAACAACTACAACTTCCACTTCCCTGCCACTTCCTATAATCCTACTGCTTCAAAACCCACCATAATTTCCATTTCCACTACCACTTCCACTACATATACCACTGTCACCATTACTACCTCTTCCACAATTACTACTACTACTATGACGACTATTACTACCACTTCAACAACCACCACTTTCACTACCACTGCAATAACTACTTCCCTGCCACTTCACATTACAACTTTCACCACAATTTCCACTTTCATTTCCAATTCCTCTACCACTACATGAACCACTTTTACTATCGCTACAACTGCCATGACCACTAAAACTACTACACTACTAGTTCCACAACCATACTCCACTCCACATCCACTCACACTTTCATTTCCGCTACCCCTCCCACTCTAACTCCCACTTTCGTTATCGCTACCACCAACATTTCATGTACCAGTTCCACTAAAAATTTCACTACCATGGTTACAATTACACTTTCTATTACTATCTCAACTACAACGACCATTTCCACTAACAAGACCAATTCCATTACAACTTCCATTACAAATACCACTTAAACTTCTACTTTCTCTATCATAACCAGTGCAACAACCACTACTTCTTTCACGGCCACTTCCACTACAACTTCCAATTCTACTTCCACTATTACCACTACTACAACGACCACAACCACCTTCATTACCATGTCAGCTTTTACTTCCATTACCACTTTCACGACCACTACAAGGACCATAACCATGACCACTTCCCCTACCATTAATATAACTGTCACTTCCATTACCACTTCAACAACCATAACCACATCCTATTCCACTACCACTACCACAACAACCACTCCCATTTTCAATTCCACTACCACTTCAACAACCGACCTCTTACATCGCTACTACAGCGATCATAACCATGAACATTGCCTATTCTGCTTCTAAATTCACTACAATTACCACTACAATCACCACTACAATGACTAGTATTATAATTTTACTAACACTTCCATTTCCATGACCTTTGTCACCACCACGACAATGTCCACTACACCTCCACTACAACAACTATTACCACTTACACTTTCTTATCCATTACCACTTTCAAAACCACAACGATCACCCCTTCCATTTCTACCAGAACTCTCAAGACTACTATCATTAAAACAACCAATGCCGTTTCTTTCTACTACGACTTCCAAGATCACTACAACTACAATGACTAATTTCGCTATCAATACCATTTCCCTACGACCAAGTTCCACTACCACAATCACTACATCGACCACCACTTCATTTAGAACATTTGTCATTTTCACACGTTCTCTACAAAAGGAATGCATACAGGTCGCACCTGGGATGCTTCTGAAAGTTTTCCAGCAATATTCATTGATAATGGATTTAAAACAATGCGGGCAACAGATGATGGCAGAACCCTTGATGAATCTGCCGAGCAGTTGGCCAGGTTCCGTTGCGTTGTTATCAGGTATTGCAGGTTCCATTAAACACAAAATTTGGTGAAAATCTGTCAAGTGGTTTAAAGAAAATTTTATGACGGACGAAGGTAGATTACAATAGCTCTCCTTCAGCTTTTCTCATATTAGCTAAAAACAAAATGTGGATTTTTATTGTTGAGGTATATCCCTACAATTTTAATCCCAGTTTCATCAGCAAATATTCTGTTTTACCTATGGGGCCCATAATCTGGGTCGTCATAAAAATCATTTTTTGAACTCTCTTAGAGTGAAACTTTTGGCGCTCAGTATAGTCAACATATAGCTGTGGAGTTAACTGTGATCAGGGATCTGGGAACAAAGAACAAAATAATCACACAGTTTTATCATAAACTCAATAAATTTTAATATCACTGTATTTCACCAAAACACTAAAAAATTTAATACAAACATGAGCAAATAAGAAAGTATGACAATATATCCATTTATTCTACATTTACATTTATATTTAAGTGAAACCATCTACTTTCATTTTGTTGAATGATTTGATGATAAATGGGTGATTGATATTGTAGTATTCCTGGTACAAGAACTGTATAGAACTAGTGTTTCCTTTGTGAGGCAATATTGTATAAGCAAACAGTTGTGAACCAATGGCTAATCCCAGTATGACTGTTCTTTGAAATACTTATCCCAAAATCAATAGGTCCCATAGTCTTACAATGATGGATCCAAATTTTAAGTTTTGCAGCGAAAAAAAATGTACTGTAATTTTTTTTTAATTATGGGGTTAATATCAGAGCCCAGTGGCCTTAACTTTCGAATTTCTTATTCAAAGGTCAATAGGGTCCATCCATTCACTGAGTCATTTCCAAGTTTAATGACTGATGTTGGATGTTGTAATGATAATAGATAAAGTAGGCAGAGACTTAAATGTGATTTTACCATTAAGTATGCAGAGATTTATAATTCATTTTACCACAAAGTAAACAGAGACTTATAAGAGAATTTACCATATAGTAGGCAGACACTTATATAAGTCATTTTACCATATAGTAGGCAGACACTTATATAAGTCATTTTACCATATAGTAGGCAGACACTTATACAAGTCATTTTACCATATAGTTGGTAGAGACTTATAAGTTATTTTACCATAAAGTGGGCAGATACTTATAATTCATTTTACCATAAAGTAGGCAGAGACTTATGAGTCATTTTACCATAAAGTAGGCAGAGACTTATGAGTCATTTTACCATATAGTTGGCAGTGACTTATAAGTCATTTTACCATAAAGTAGGCAGAGATTTATAAGACATTTTAACACATAGCAGGCAAGAACTTATAGGTCATTTTCACCATAAAATAGGCAGACACTTATAGGTCATTTTACTATAAATGTTTTAATGCAATTAATGCTCTGCACAGAAGTTTGTTTTAATTAGATCAAATAATTATATTAACATAATGGCAACATGTCCTTTTAACAATTAGAATAGGCATAGTGAGTTTGGTTAAATAAAACAGACATACTTAGAAAAGTTAATAGGTAATAGGTTAAGAAAAATCATGTTTAGATAAAAACAAACAATGAACAATTTTGCTCGAATGAATTATAAATATATAAATTTCAATTCTAAATAAATATGATACACAACTATATTAAGTATACAGCTATTGATGAAAATTAACCATGACAATGGCCATTAACAATGACCACAACACTATTTGAATTAGGAAAATAGTTATTAAATGTGTAATTAAACAAAAATAACTGTCAGTTTCATTAGACACAACACGCGTTGTATCGTTTAAAACCAGGATCACTGACAGGTAGGCATTTTCTATCAGTTCATTATTGTGTTTAAACTAACCATGATTGGGTCTAGGGCGCTACTGGGTGATGGCAATAATATAATCACTGTGGCTCTTGCCCGTCATAAGAGTATTTAATTATACCAATGTGAGTATTCAATAAACATGTATAAAGAATTTACTGAAACTTTGTAGTTTTACAGGAACCAATGTTTCTAAGTTCACTGTGCATACTCATTTGCTGATTTTTTTTAAATAATTATGTTGTTTTTGTTTTTAAACTTATTTATTCTACATCTTATAACTTAAATAAATCAAGCTTGGCGTCTTCCTGGGTAGAACCAATACTAAGCATATGCAGATAGACTGTTTTACTCAAGAACCTCACACATAGTCATGACAGACAAACAAACCCGTGACCCTCGGATCCAATGCTCTACCACTGAGCCAAATGCTGCACGATATTCAATCTAGTCTGGGATGGATGCACTATAGCTGTTGTTTGGTCATATGGCTAATAACCAATATCACGTTTACAAAAGGTTTATAATTAAACCTAACAAAACCCTGCAGATATATAAGAGTTCTTTCTCCATACAGAATAAATATTGATTAATTACTTTTATGTTTCCATCAATTTAGACCTTGAATATTAATTAATTAATTTTAACAACAAAATATAATATTATTAACAAAAGCTAACCCCAAAATATACAAATTGCACCATTAACATACATATAGTATTAACTGCAATAACTTAAGATCAACAAAAAGTTCTACTCTACCAAACATTACAAGTGATAATTTAAACATAACACAAATCTTTTGTAAGGACTAATTTTCTAATTTCAAAAGAGATAACAAAATTGCACAACATTTCTTTTATAACAAGTTTGTCTTTCAGAAAAAAATGTAAATACAGTCAATTTGTGTAAGCGGTCACCTCTATTGGGCAGTAACTTGTCTTGCGAAGCCAAAATTGACCATTTTCCATATCCATGCTTTCAAAGCAACATAACCTGTATTAAGAGACAACCTGTCTTAAAAGGCCAATTTTACTCCTTCCCTTGACCGACATGTTTGACTATATGTGATCTATTGTGAGGAACTAACATTTCTTGTATTAGTCTGTATATTGATACGACCATGATGGAACTGTTAAATTCTTTCTATGGACCAGGAATATTCCGATGGATGAGATAATATCATTTACTCAAGGGGTGAGATAGATACTTTTTTTCAAATGCCGAGATATTACGACCATGAATATGCAAATTATACCTTTCAAGAATTTCTATAAGAATTACATAATTTTCAAAAATCGAAACATAATTATGGGAACATGTATAAACACATCCCGGCGTGTTCTGGTATTAAGGGAAAAGAAATGCAAAAATATTTAATCTCCATCAAGTTTTTTTATCAATAAGATAAAGAAAATTCCAAGAAAACATGAACTCTATCTTTTTTAAAAAAAAAAATACTTAAAAAAGAAAACTAGCTCAATTTCACCAGTTTTACACAAAAAAAACTTTCTAAATATAAATTATTCCAGATATTGGAAATTAACATTTTCATACGGTTATACTTTCATAGGTATAAAAATTTACTTACGTGTGGATGAGTAAAATGAAATGTGTCCCTTTAGGAAGATACCGTGTTATTTATCATATGAGTTGGGCAGCATAAAAATTGTATAATACTCTGTATATAAATATATAGATTTCTCATGGTGACATTTAGCAATATTTTGACATCAGTATTCTCTCTTTTAATTACAAGTACATGTAAAGCACACCATTCAAGCAAATGTATTTTGAAAAAGATGTTATGACAATGATGATAATTATCATAAAAAAAGATGGTAACGGTGGTAATGAAGATGATGACCATGATCATGGTAACCATGACAACGCGGTTGGCAATGTTCATCAAGATACTGCTGAATTTATTAAAACATGATGATGACGATTTTGAACATTATGTTGATGATGAAGAAGATGATGATGATGATAATGATGATGATGATAAAAAAAAGTAATCCTTTCATTTATTCTTCAATTCCAACTACGGTATGAAATAAAAATAAGTAGAGTACTACACAAGTACAAACAAAATGTGATGTTTAAGCAGATTTATCAAACAGAAAAAAAATTGGCCATGACTTACAATTTTCTCTTATAATGACATCCATAATCAGAGTCCTAAATTCACAACAGAATCAGTAAAACATGTCGGATATAACTATTAACCACCCAACTCAAGTCTGAGATATCATATAATTTGGCTTCCGATTCCAATAAATCTCAGAATTTAAAGCATTTTAGACAAATTCATCATCCATTTTTCTTGACTGGCATTTCCCTGTACTTAATGATAGCTTTTACCCATCTAATGGAAATTTGTATCAGCTTTGAGCACTTACCCTGCACTAATAAAAGATGAAGTGGTGATTTATGGCCTATTACACGATACGTGAAGGAGGGGTAAATATATTGAGTATCATTTTCAGGAATTTCCCCCATTTTATCAGAGACCCATCATGAAAATAAATGACGGTAAAGCTTGTTTTATAAAATAATTTGTACCTAATTGTTTAAGTGTGTAATTTGTTATCATGGTTTTTGGATATTGTTGTAAAATTGGTCATTGATTGGTTTGTTTTTTGTTTCTCCAATAGAAGGTAAGGAGGTCTTTTGGTTTGCTTTTATTCCAGAACATAGGATACAAGTTAAGAGAATATCTATGTCTGGGGTATATATGAGCTCAATGAATTTAAATTTTTTTATTTCTTTTCAGACCAGAATGTAGGCTGCTGAGTGTTTTCAGACTACACACAAGTAATTGTCGGGGATGGCTTTTAGGCAAAATTATCAACAGTGTATTACAAGCAACTATTCTATTTTGCTTTTTTAAAGGCAGAGTTTTAGACAGTGCAGTGCATGACCTGCCATGCCCATAGTTTATTTTCAGGACAGAATATTCACAATGCACCACAAGTCATGTCCCTTGTTTTCAGGACAGACTATTCACAATGCATCACAAGCAATGCCCCTGGTTTGTTTTCAGGACAGAATATTCACTTTGCATTACAAGCAATGCCCCTGGTTTGGTTTCTGGGTAGAATATTCACTATGCATTACAAGCAATGCCCCTGGTTTGTTTTCAGGACAGAATATTCACTATGCATTACAAGCAATGCCCCTGGTATGACTTCAGGACAAAATATTCACTATGCATTACAAGCAATGCCCCTGGTTTGTTTTCAGGACAGAATATTCACTTTGCATTACAAGCAATGCCCCTGGTTTGGTTTCTGGGTAGAATATTCACTATGCATTACAAGCAATGCCCCTGGTTTGATTTCAGGACAGAATATTCACTATGCATTACAAGCAATGCCCCTGGTTTGTTTTCAGGACAGAATATTCACTATGCATTACAAGCAATGCACCTGGTTTGATTTCAGGACAGAATATTCACTAGCATTACAAGCAATGCCCCTGGTTTGTTTTCAGGACAGAATATTCACTATGCATTATAAGCAATGCCCTTGGTTTTATTTCAGGACAGAAATATTCACTATGCATTACAAGCAATGCCCCTGGTTTTATTTTAGGACAGAATATTCACTATGCATTACAAGCAATGCCCTTGGTTTGATTTCAGGACAGAATATTCACACTGATCACAAACAATGCCCCTGGTTTTATTTCAGGACAGAATATTCACTATGCATTACAAGCAATGCCCTTGGTTTGATTTCAGGACAGAATATTCACTATGCATTACAAGCAATGCCCCTGGTTTGATTTCAGGACAGACTATTCACAATGCATCACAAGCAATGCCCTTAGTTTGATTTCAGGACAGAATATTCACAATGCATCACAAGCAATGCCCATGGTTTCAGGGTAGAATATTCACAATGCATCACAAGGAATGCCCCTGGTTTCAGGGTAGAATATTCACTATGCATTACAAGCAATGCCTCTGGATTGATTTCAGGAAAGAATATTCACCATGCATTATAAGCAATGCCCCTGGTTTGTTTTCAGGCTAAATTATTCAATTAACCTATGTTACATATACCATAAACTATAAAATGCTATCTTTCCATTGCTATTCATTTACCACCATTATCAACATTTAGCAAATGGTATCTATTAACCATTATTATGAACCACTTTCTTATGTCATCTTTTAACAAGCGAAACAAATGATTTATTTTCTTACCTAATACATTAAATAAAACAATATGAACTATTAATAAATAATTATAATACCAGAAGCTTTTAACTAAAAGTAAAAACTAAATATGAATACATCATTAAGTGTAAAATGAGAGAGAAAAGAACTAGGGACCGGTTTATCTACACATCTCAAGCTGAGATTTACCTCAACTCAAAAAACTTTCAATTTCTCTAAATAATTATTCAAACTCATTAAAAATTAAATGGATACACAAATTTGAAGTTTGAATAAATTTTTACCCATTGTTAATGGATAACTAACAATGGTATCAACATAAATGAAGTTACGGCATTTCCATATTTGACTCGACGTAAATCTCAAGTTGAGATGTTTAGTGAAACAGGGACCTGCTATGTATTTTAGTACGGATATCTCTATAATACAAACATGAAATTATAATCTAATCATATCTGATTAACATAATATGTAACTTTTTTATAACACGTAATTAACAAAGTTACTTTTATTATCTTTAACAATTATAAATAGGTCTACTTTGCTTGCCAACAGTGTCAATGGCTTGTACTGCAAATGTCACATATAATAAAAATGGATCACATTGGGCATAGGGTGAAAAATACACACACAGTATAATTATGTGGGGGGGGGAAGGGGAAATCACACTAACACTGGTATATAAATAATGTTTTAAAGTTGAAAAGATTATCAAATTAACAGCTACAAAAGTGACCTTTATCATGATATAGTTGCATATTACATAAAAAGAGTGTATAATGACAAATGAGAACAATTTTTCAAATGAAGTTCAAAATGTAGCTGAGTATTTTGTTTCATGTTAAACAATACTGACTAGAGTTTTTTTTAAAGTAACAATGTATTCCATGAATTAACAGAGAGCATTGAAATAACCTGTATTCCTTTTTTGAAATGTAACAGTAAAAAAACAACATATTAAGTTGCTAAAATTAGTATCAAATGGGATGCATGTTTCACAAAAAGACTAATGACAAATATTTTTTATATGTAAACCAACTGTTTTCATAATATTTTTGATTTTTATTCAAATGAACCCAAACTAGGCTCAAATCATGCAAAAAATGATATATTTTCTGGAAATACAATCATTTTAAACGCCAGTCAAAATCGAACATACAACAAAGAATTTATCAGATTGTATTGTAAGTCATTTTGTGAAATGCACCCCTGGTCTGATAAGTAATAGGAAAATCTAAGGTAAACTTCTACAATGAATAAATAAGAAATTTTTTACAAACTTGATTTCAAAGCTTATTTTGGCAATCATTTTTGTTGTTTTTTTCTTATAAAAATATTTGAGCATAAAAAAAAATGTTAAAGACTAAAACTCAAAAAGTAAGTTCATCAAACCTTCCAAAAGTTCCAAATTAAACTATCATACCAACAGTTACTCATTATTGATTGAGTATTCAGTATGGAATCATCTATCGTAAGATATTAATCAAATTCCAGAATTCAAATAATGTAAATTTTTTCATTGGCGAAATACTGCAAAAATATAAAAAACAAAATCTTCATTATGTAATTTATGTTACACTTGAAAGTCAGTCGGAGGAAAGTAATTTTAAACTCAAAAGTTTGATGTGCCATGGTTATGACCATATATGTATTAATTGGCTGTCTACTATAGAGAGGATCTTATTTACTAAACGAGTTGACAAAAACCATAAACGAGGTTCTGCCAGGCATCATATCATATTTGCTAACCAGATTGGTTAAATGAACACGATGTAAGATTCTTTTTATCATATAACTCCGAAAAATGGAACATTTATTTCTAAGATCAGGAATAAAGAAAAATCGCACTAAATTAGTTTGTCAGTCATCGTATGACATTAACGTCTCAAAATAACATCATTTTAATATAAACAATCAAAGTCATGTACATGTTCAGGAAAGTAGCGTGACATTTTAGGCATGAAAGCCGAGTTGTCCAGAACATGCTGAGTGATGAATCGGTAGTGATATTACACTAGGTTACAAAAATATGTCATGGGTTGATTACTCTCTTGCAACGTAAATTATTAAATAAAAAATTATATTATTAAGTATAATAATAAATACGTTAACATCAATTGTTTCAAAATCTGATGGTGCAATAGTTTGACAAACCAGCAGTCCAGCACGATACAATTGCCGATTATACTTAAATTATAATTTTTAATTTTTAAACAATTATTATGACAACATTTAAGCACTTATCAGATATAGTAGCATTATTATAAATTTCACTAACCTTAGGTATGAACAAGCTAGCCATGTACACAATACATAATAAACTGGCTACATACATTTTGAAGTACAATATAATACCAAGCCATGTACAGATCACAGAAAACTAGCCATGTAAGCTTTAAAACAGTACATATTATAGCAAGCCATGTCTGTCGACAAACTATTTGATTTTGTTTTAAGTATGTATGACAGTTACGCATACAATAGAATAAATAGCCTTATATACATGATAATAATCTAATTATGTACAACCAGTAATGTATACACTCCATAAATACTAGCCATGAACACATGGCATAATAAACTAGCCATGAATAGAGCAGTCTCCTGTTGGAATAGCAATGTACATACATCACAATTAACTAGCTTTATAGAAGTTTGAGATATCACTTCTTTCTGGTATGTACAACATGGCATAACAAACTAGTCTTGTAGACTAAGGAAAAAAGAGATCAACTTTCTATTCTCATGTTCAAATGACCATCTTTCTGAAGAAGAAGGTACCAATGACCTTTTCTTCATAAATTTATGCAACAACTGTCCTTTCAATAATTGACTGCATTGTAAAAATTGACCTAGCCATATTTATGCAAAAGTAAAGTACCCATGTACACATATGCAACGCAAGCTAGCCACATACCAAATTTGTACATACTGTAATAATTTAAACAATGATCTAACCATGTACACACACGAAGCAAGCTAGCCATGTAGCCCCATACCACCTTTTTACATACTTCAATAATTTAAACAATGATCTAGCCATGTACACACAATGAAACACCCTAGCCATGTACAAAACAACAATGCTAACTAGCTATGTATACACAAAAGAATATCTGTACTTTCTATTAACCATTATTTTATACAATAAACTATAAATTCATAACAATTCTAACTTGATCTGTTTTAGTAATAAATACGAAAATATAAAGAAATCAGGATAAACGCTCTGACAACAGCAACAACAACAACAAACGGGGTCTTTAACACGTCTATCTACAGGAATCACTGGGGTTTAACATATGGTACATGAAGAAAAAGTATTACATTAGAAATGGAAGAAAATAATCACAGTGGAGAATATTCAGTATCATGAATATTCATAAGTGGATAACAAATTTTTCTTCGGCTTTTCTCCGAAAAATATCCAATCCTCTGGTCTAAATATATGCATAAAAACACACATGTATTTAATTCTTCCTAAAGATAACCTAGCCAGTGCAGGTCACAAAAAGAGCTGTATTATAAATGTACTTTTCTCACCATTTCCAAACAGGTAAATATTAAATGTACAGTTTTCTCTGACAGATGAAGAACAAATATGGATTTCTCAAGAAATTAAGCATTAACAAAGTTATTTTGTTCATCATTGAAGTTATTTCTGTGTACCTAGCAGTGCACCATAGGAATTTGTCCACACTCGCTGGAAAAGTTTTACTCAAAAAAATCAGTCTTAACATCTCAGCAATGAATATGCTCCTTTAACATTCCGAGACTTTTTAATTTCAGTAAATTTTTCACATTCATTTTAATCACCTGCAGACATTCCTCAAATAAATGCTGAACTCATCATATAAATTTAAACTTAATATTTATAAGAGCTATTTATTTGAATTTCAACTCTAAGAACAAGTTTTCAGTACAACAGAATAGCTATGTTCTCGTCTCAAATTCCTAGTCAATGAGAATGAATGAATGAACTTGACAATAAATGGGTTTTTTTGTGGGGTTTTAATGGTGTTTAACGCATTTTTAACACATTTCACCATATCCAGTTTTACTGGTGGAGGAAGACCTCAGACTGAGTCAGACTGAGTAGAACCACCGTCCTTCCGCAAGTAACTGGCAAACTTTCTCACATAAAGTTTTTGGAGCGAGCAGGACACATACCTTAGCGGTAAAGGTAAGTTTTTTTAATGGGATTTAACACCATTTTTAACACATTTCAGGTTATATGGCATATCCAGTTTTACTGGTGGAGGAAGACGTCATACTGAGTCAAACTGAGTAGAACCACTGTCCTTCAGCAAGTAATTGGCAAACTTTCTCACATATAAAGTTTTTGGAGCAAGCAGGAATCGGTGAGAGGTAAGTTTTTTTGGTTTTTTTAATGCGATTTAACGCTTTTTTTTAACACATTTCAGGTTATATATGGCATTACTGGTGGAGGAAGACCTCAGACTGAGTAGAACCACCGTCTTTGGAAAAAACTGGCAAACTTTCTCACATAAAGTTATTGGAGCATGGACTCAAACTTGCGACTTTAGCAGTGAGAGGTAAGTGATCTTGAGACGGCGCCTTAGACAACTCTGCCATGGAGGACCCCCACTTCGAAAATGAATAACACAGTTACTGCCTACACATATAAATTTGAAAATAATATGTCCTGAATTAGAAAATTAGAAATTCTACCAAAAAATAGTGTTAATTAAAAGTGGTCATCAAGCTTATAACTGCCTATGGAGTTCTGAGAATGTTAATATATTAACTGCACTGACTCGTGTTAATTTATAAATTATTATTATTGACACTTTTTGTCAATTTCAAAAACATCTACTGTAAAATTCTCTTCCTATCTCTCTTGCTTTTTTTCTTGAAATATCCCTTGTTATTTCATCTCTCAATCCATTATTGTAATACTGTCTGCTTATTCAGCTATCTTTAATAAAAATCTTCTCTGCCCAACCTCGTTCCTTATTCGCCTTTCCATTCCTTACTCTGTCTGTTCACCCAAATCTCTCCTCTGAGTTATGGTGTGTTATAGCCACGTAGTATTTACAAGGATTAACATATTTTGACACCAACAGCAGATACAATGGCAGATAATATGAAAGTATAAATCGAATACAAAAATTGGATAAATGGAGAGGAGATCAAATGTTGTGGGAAGCTCTCACTTCGCCGTAACTATGGCACCAAACAATATAAATTTTTATTTACTCTATGAATTGGGACAGAAATAAATAATTACATTTTTTTCAGTCCAAATACTTATTTTTTTACTGTCTCAATATATAGGGTAACTATTCTAAATCATCCCAATATATAGGCTAAAGACAGTAATTTTGGTATGTATACACACTCTATACAGTATCCTATTTTTATAAAAAAAAAATTTTTTTGCTGTCCCATTACACAGGGTAAATACGGTAGATGAGATTATAAAAAATCACATCAATTCCCAACAAAAACATTCAATAGTCTATTATTAAATATCTACAGCAATTACATGTATCCATCACTATCTACCATCACGCAGTGCTAAGCACTCTACTAGAAACATTTAGTAAAAAAAGTTTCTTTGTTACAAATATAAATATTTCTTCATAAGGCCATAATAAATTAATTACTAGGTTATCATCCCCGCCCGCCCCCTAATTTTCATGCCGCCCTGACCCTTTTTATTTTCATAAAATTTTTTTTAAAAAAAAGTGTTTTTTTTTTTTTTTAATATTAAAACAAATATCAAACATTTTTAAAAATGAAAAATAAAAAGATAAAATCTTTCCGCCCTCTCAGTTTTTAAGAAAAATTTGGATGATAACCTAGCAATTAATTTATAATGGCCTTACATTATTTATTAAATTCACACTTTTGCACATTGATTACTTTTTCATCTGTTTTGGCTTTAATATATCAATATTCGTTGATAGGCAGTGTACAGTTTCTTAAGTTATGTGGCAGTGTAGTTAGGATATTGTTGTATCCAAGGGTAACGGTAAACAATACTTTGCTAGGCCTTTGTTATAACATCCGTTTGTAAGTGTTAATAATCTTTGGCCAGGCTAGGTTACAAACTATTTTGCTAGGTACATGTTTGGCTAATTTTGCCAGGCTCCAACTGAAACATATTTTGCTAGGTACATGTGTATAGCTTATTTTGCCAGGCTTGAATTAAAACGTATTTTTCTAGATACATCTGTATGTACATAGATGTGTATAGCTTTTTTTGCCTGACTCAAATTTAAAACATATTTTGCTAGGTCCACATTGGCTAGGCCAAATTTCAAACAATATCTATTAGGCCCAAAATAACAAATCTTAGTAAGATTGTACATATAAGAAGTTCAAAAACATTAAATAGAATCACCTTACATTAAGGTTTTCATTGTAGATTAATTTTTCCATTTAAAGATTATTCGATACCTCAGTTGGTCTGATACACGTGTCATCCATAACTAAATTGTTGAATAAATGCAATGTTGACTATTTACTTCGTTTTCTACAATTCAATTCATTGTGTCCAGCTGTGAATAAAATGACCCAGGAACTGTTCACACAAAGGTCTTCAGCTGTTTTCATATGTAGGTACATGTTGTTCTTATTAGTCGTTTCTTTTTCTATGATTTGGCAAGGAGGCATACAAATATGTAATGAGAACTTAAATTACTTAATTTGTTACACAGTTAAAAATTGAAATCTTCACTCGTCTGTTTGATTTCATGCCTGCTGGGATGTAGATTTACGTGAGTCAGTGATGCGGGAGTTGCATACCGATTTGTCCTTGACTTTACTAGTCACATCGTGTCTAATAATCTTCCAACACACGACGGCGTGTATTAAATCAGCTCTGCTTTATATGCACATACAATCAGTTTTGTCTGAAATCAGATAAAAAGACAAAGTGAGATTATTCAACATTTAAAGGGAAGACTGTCACCTGTCAGAACAGAAAACCCATATGCGAAGCAGACACTACCTGTGGGTAATGTTACAATTAACAATATCAGTGCCCAATGTAATTACTTCACCCAAATGCATGTCAATTTGTTTCTAAACAATTTGAAAATCATCAAAATAAAAAATAGACTGGAGTGCATGGTCCAGTGGTAGAGCATCAAACACAAGCTCTGTCAGCTGATGGGGCATAGGTTTGATCCCCGAGAACGCCTGTGTATGGTGTCCTTGAGCAAGACGTTTTATCTGCATATGGTTAGTATTGGATCCACGGGGGCTAGTGACAATATATATATATTCTAAATCCCTATATATAGTATATATATTCTAGGGATTTAGAATATATATACTATATATAGGGATTTAGAATATATATATATTGTCACTAGCCCCCGTGGATCCAATACTAACCATATGCAGATAAAACGTCTTGCTCAAGGACACCATACACAGGCGTACTATATATAGGGATTTAGAATATATATATTGTACTATATATAGGGATTTAAAATATATATATTGTCACTAGCCCCTGTAATTGAATCTACCAAAGAATTCTTGGAGAATGATTTTTCTAAGTTGTAGAACTCGCTTCACAATCGAGGTAAAATAACCAAGATTAAACAAAACAAATAGTTTTCAATAATATATTACAGATTGCAGGTTTTGTTTCACTATATTGTGAATATTGCCCATGTCCCTTAAATTGGGAATTTTAGCATATTTGGTGATATAACACTTCCATGATCTGCAGTAACTTTTGTATCTTATTAACCATAATAATAAGAGTGGTCCCCCTTACCTTCACTTCTGGGGCATTGACGGCATTTACAGTCAGTACGTTTCTACCATTCACAAGCGGCGAGAATGCGAGCACAAAGTTTCCTTCCTGTCAACAGCAGAAAAATAAAATAAAACATACTGCATTTAATTATTTTTAATTATATAAAAACTGATAAAAACTAATACAGTTCACATTATATGCAAAATTTACCTTTAACCATCAGCAAGAGATGTGCACTTTTTAGCAAATAATAGAGGGCCACATGGAAGATTAGTTTTAAACTAAATGTGTCACCCTCTATAAATGAAGTTGCTTATCTTCTTATCTTTTACCTTTCTGAACAAAAATTGACTGACTGATTGAATATTTAGCGTCATTTTTATGCCATTGAGGGCTAGTAGATTGATACTGAACAAAGAACCAAAATTAAAGGCATACTCAAATACTGATATCGTGTAATTTTCATATAAGCAGTATAAAGGTTTATGCTTTTCAGAAACAGAGTGAAGTGAAAATGTATCCTCATTGCCAAGTATCCCTTTAAAGTACATGTACCATCAATTAACATTCTAGCTTATCTCTAAAAATTAAAATACCAACTTTTTTGTTACATTATGCAACAAAATACTTTTATTATAAACGTCATCATATATTATTCTTCTTTTCCTTTTAAAATTTGCACACCCTTAGATGCCGAAAGCGGCTAAAAAATAAGTTTTCATTGGCAAAAAAAAGTTCATTACCTAAGGGGATAGTGTAGTGAATGGAGTGCTGGCCGCTCATATTAGAGTTTGGGGATTCGATCCCAGCTCGCCTAAATAAAATCCAGTATAATTTCTTCCCAGGATGCCGACTCGAGAGCAGTTCATAAAAGCTTTGAGTTTCCTTCGCAATTGAATTAAAATAAATAAGTATAAACTAGATTACCTGTGTGAGAGGAGACTGCTGATGGCCATTCAGGGTGACATACTTCACTGCACACGGTCCGTAGAAGCGACACTTTACTTCTTCACTAGTAAACACAGCATGACCAACAAACAATAGGAACCCAACACCTGTAATATTTTAAACATGAAAAAAGTGGTATAAAGTAAATCAAGAAAAAATAAAATGTTTTAAAACTTACATGTTGGTTAAAAGGAGTATATCAGGGGGAAAAAAATGCTATAAATGTCTTAAAAATAAAATTATTTGTAAAATAGATAAAAAGCATCTCATTAGCATAAATAAATAAAATCCGAAATATTTAGTAAATCAAATCCAGCAAAATGTGACAAAATTGATGTTTCAATTGTTGTGGTAAACTTGAAACAAAATCCCCTTTCCAAAAATAGACTGCACTTAAATACTGCTTGACATTGTCACATCGCAATTGGTACTCTTTCTAAGATGAAACAAATTTTACAACGCGTGAACCTGTATGACAGATCAACTTGAAATCAAAATTAAATCACGTGATTTGTTTAATACGTCACAAAATATGTTGCAATTTAAAGCGGAAAATCTATTTTAGTCTAACCTAGGCACGTAGCCCAAGTTAGGAAACCCCTTTTCAATATGTCATTTTCACATGTTTATATAGATATACTTTTGGTATTGCGGGGTCAATGAGTATATATAGGCACGATCTATTGGGGAAAAATGTTAATTGCCAATTTTAAAATTTTGAAAAATCCTGATAAATTCCCTTTAACACTTTAATAAGTTATTATTACTGAATTGACAACAGTATAAACTGCATTATCTGTTCTATATCTTGATTTGCTCAATATATACTTGTAACCTCCTACATGTATGCCTGATTACAAGAACAATATCACTTATCTATTTCTGAATAGAGGATCTTTCATTTGTGCCTAAGTATTATTAAATTTATTAAATGAATTGGGAAAAATATATTATGCGAGGCTGAGCCGAGCATTATATCACTTTTGCCAACGCAAATTTAAGATTCTTTATATCAAAGGCTTAAGGAAATTGGTACATTCACCATTAACTTAACAGATCACCTCTATGAGGAACTGAAAAATGGGCATATTATTTTCCATGAATCTCATAATAATGTCATTTAACCATGACAAAATTGATACCATTTGTACATTTGGGCATGTCAGAAAATAGATCAGCGTTTTACGTAGTGAAAAGCCGAGTTTATTACCTGCACCGTACATTATGTGATAACTGAGATATTACATTTGCGATATATCCTACAGGTTACACATTGATCTATCTCTCTATATGCACACATCATTTTAGCACGTTAAGCGTTGTATTTCTAGCACATTGTAGTTAGAATTTACAGGGGAATAATACTTCTTGGCAGGGTTTCTGGGACTTTACTTAAACATTGGGGTTACATTTCAAAAAAATCGAAATCTCCGACAGATGATCGGTTGGAATCGGTTAGTAAACTGATGCGATTGATTGATTAATAATCGATTCTATTTCATTTTGCTCTTTACTTATTAAGATTCAGATTGTTCTTGATCGGAGGAAGTTTTTCATTGACTTTCGTTAACCCGAACACCTTCAATACCTCCGATTTAGTCTTAGAACCAGGGTGGTTCTATATCATCAACTTGTTATTTTCGTCCGCCAATTTGTGTATTAGAGTTACTTCCCTTTGCTAATTTAATTCATACTCGCGGTGTTTCGTACATACATTTCAAACTTGGAACATTCGTACCGATTATGGATTATAAGAAAATGGAATCAATTATCGGAATCAACTGGACTTTAGTAGTCATCAATTGATTGTATCCGATAATTGGCCGATCACTAGTAAGTACCAGTAGGTTAACATTTTAAATATTAATCCAGATTAACCCAACCTTAGATTGAATATTTCATAAAATGGTCCTCTCTGAAAATACAATCTTGAATTCAGGTGGATGACCATCAAAATATTATGACAGTTGCTTACTTTACGTTTACAACTGATTTTAATCGAAAGTATGTTTGTGAAATGCAACCCAATAGCTTATCATTAAACAATTAGCAATTGATGAAATCGATTGATTGAATGATTGAATATTTAGCATAAATTTTATTCTACTGAGGCTAACAGATGATAAGTTAACCTAACCACTGTTTCCTGGGGTCTTAAAGGTTAACCTGATGTACTCAAGCACACCTTATCTCTGCAAGTAACTGATAACTTTCTCACTTGAACCAGCAGTGAGAGACGAATAATAATGAGACGCAATGTCATATATCAACCTCCACAGAGACCTAGGTGGGGATTCAAACTCACGGCCCCTGGATTGATAGCCAGGTGCGTTAACAGCTGAGCTTATCATGCCTTGCTGTTGAAGTTGACCCTGACCTTGGTGCAGTTACGAACCTGGGTTATGTGGCTGTAAACAGTGTTCAAAAACAACCTTGAACGTCTCCCCTTCACAGACGTTAAACACCTGAGGGGAGAACAGTGAGCTGACAATCTTTGCAGTGTTGTTCATTGTAATGGCGACCTGACGATCAAATTCTGACATCACTCTGAAATACAAATAATTAAGTGTTCAGCTGCTAATTACCACTCCCTGATACCCCCACCCAGTACTAGACGTAGCAAACAGTGATCAGGAAGTCCTTAATCATATTAACATCAAACATATTAAAACAAGTTGGCAAAAATATGCTTTGCCAATCATCCTTACATCATTTGTGCTTGAGTGTTTATTAACATTAATAATAAATAATGAACACAAATATGATATTTTTTAATTTTGTTGCAAAACTTGAAAAATTGTACATATTTATTTTTCACTAATCTCTATAAAGAACACAAAACAATATCTGTTCCAAGATATTATACATATATGATAAGTTTCCGTCCTGTCATCTTATGACATCAAAGTTGCAAGATGATATCATTTTCAATTACTGCTTGGTGGCATTTAGAAATTGTAAAATATTTTTATTAGCGAGAACTATTTGCGAGTTTAAACCTTTGCAAATTCAAAGATATTACAATTATGTTCACAGTCGGAATGTTTACAATATCCGAATAAAAAATAGATTTCACTTTTAGAACATTTGACAAATCAGAGCAAATTCGCAAAGTAAAGTCCATACAAATTTAAAGTGTTTTACAGTATTCTGGCAAGTCAGAAAGTAACATTACATTTTACGTAGTAGACCCGAGCTATACGGACAACACGAAACAATAAATCGGTAGTGGTATTGGCTACAGGTCTGAGACCATTCACAAGTTTTTAAAACATTCTTCAATACTTCTAAATTGTTTCTTTAGTTTTACGCCACATCAATACATAAATAGGCCATTTTGTGTACACAAAGATTAATGAATGTGTCAGATGTACATTAGATAAATATAAAGAATATATTCTGCATCGGTAATTTCTGTGTTTAATTAGCATTTGAGACGAGCCCAAGACATTGCTTACCTGTGTATGTGACTGGTGATGATCGATTGTGTATCATCGTAGTGAAGATGTTTGACATATGTAAGCGCCGTGTGACCCAGATGAGAGGTCATATTAAAGTTGCCACCACACTCCAACAATAACCATAGGATCTGGTTGTGACCTCTCTTTGCAGCCTTCAAATGAGAGATATTATTTTGTTTTCATTTATTGCGTTGTGTATCAGTATTTCAATGTAGTGGAACAAAGGGATGGGCTGCTCCGTATGAAAATTTAGCTAGACATGGGAAGTTGTAACAGAAAAACAGACTAACAGATATACTTTGAAAAGGTGTGGGACAAAAACAATTTAATGATAAATTCACTAAGAAAACTAAATAAAGCATATTTTAGTTATCAACAGTCATCATCTGACCCAGGGCTGGAAATTCCACTCATCCGCTTGCCATGACGAGTGAACATTTGGTCAGTACGAGTAAGATTTAAGAAACTTTCTTTGATATTAAGCATTTAATGAAAATGTACCAAATGGAGGATAAGAAGCCTTTTTAAGAAAATTCAAACCCTATGACCGTATGATTTTAAAAAAATATTTGAGTCCTATAACTACGCCATCTGTCCATCATTTCTAAATCAATCATTGTACAAGGTGTGGCAAGGACTATGAAGCAAGATGACACATATGGCTGTTAGTTACACAACTAGGGCAGTTATTGACCTGACACAAGAATGACTATAACTCCACCCACTGGCCAAGTGGCTTTGTCTGTCCAAGTAAATACAATATAATACAATGTAGTGTTTACTTAGTAGATACTGTTCACTTGTCTAAGAAAAATGGCAAAAAAGGAAACAATATCGATCGCTGATTGGATTATTGACTTGTGTGATTGACAGCAAGCGTCGGGTCAATTATCTGACTACCTCGCTAACGACTGCATACATATAATTACGGTAGAATGAAATATGAGTAATTATTTCTTATACAAGTTCAAAAAATTTACAGCAGGGAATGGACCAAAGATATAATGAACACAGAATTAACACAACACAGGTCTTGTTCCTCGGAAAATCTATAATTTTATGACAGTTATTTTAAACTAATTTAAGTTTGATTGCGAAGAAAGCTCAAAGCCAGTATGAGCCACTCTCATGTCAACTTTCTGGATAGAACCAGTACTGAGTGTTGTTTTTTTTAAGGCATCGGATTGAGCTGGAGATTGAACCTGCAACCTCTGGCAGCCAACACTCTATCCACTACACTAACACCCCGCTTTTTATGACGGTAAACAACTTTATTATTTGACATACCATCATGAGCGCAGTCTCTCCATTTTTACATTGTAGATTCACTTTACAATTGCGTTCCAACAGTAGATTTACAGTACATATCTCTGCCTGCAAAAAGACGAGAAATTACATGCTATTAATATGTATAGAGAAGACTTTCCATTTCATGTAAATTCAAATTAAGTTTAAATTACGAATGATGTCAGTGGTGGACATTGAGAACAACAACATTGGATACTAAAATGATTGCGGAAAATATATAACTTGCAGCTTAAACCCGTGCAAATTTGAAATCACCATACGATATACATGGTCTTGAGTCTGTTAGAGCATTATACCCAGGACCAATGGCTTATAGGTATTGTGCGAGTGGTGATCTGCGGATGAGGAACATTAAACCGATTATATTGGCAAGTAACACAAACACGCTGTTAATCCAGACTTTTCCTGTATGCAGTGTGCACAAAATAATGCTTATGTATCAACTTATAACCTTTATTTACTTAAGAGTTATCAAATTAACAGTAATTAAAAATTGGCCTAAACTTTAATACATCTCGCAATAAAGTATTGCTCAATGTTTACATTGAACTCCATAAACTTCCCGAACAAAGCCTCGTATTTCCATAGATTACCTCCGAAAACTAGGTTGGGAACGAGTTTTCACAATGTTATATGATGACTGATCGGAAACCCGAAAGCAGTTCATCAGAAATGGCGGATGTAAACAAAAACGTGGCTTCAGAAACCCGCTGCTTGCAATGAAGAGGTTATACAATTAGACACTTAAGACGCGTATATCTCTAAGTTATAAGTGTGTCTTCATGCTGGGCATGTGTATTTAGGACAGGGAATTGATGGTCATATGCCAATATAATCCCTTTAACTATCTACTGTTTGGTATTAAAAATAAAACAAAAAATGATTTCATTTTCACAATTATTTTTGTTACTACTATTAATCTGCTTGTAAACGCGATGATAAAATATAAAGTATATCCATCGGAAATTAAAATGACAGACATATTTTTAAACAGTAACTTGTTAATATTTGACAATTTTTTCTGAATTAAGTGCTATTGAACATTTTATGTGTGATTTTTATTTTGACAAATCTATTAAGTGTACAAATATAACGATATTACAACTAACTTACATATTCACATGCCATCATTAGTGACGTGAACCCATTGGACATCTGTGCGTCGATATCACTGCCATGTTCTATAAGCAGATCTATTATATCATCATGACCTAAAATACAATCAAATGCATTCAACACCATTCTTTAACATCAGTCACATGTCTATGATCACATATATATATTCTGATGTTTTATCACAAGTTTAAGTCACACAACGACTGATGGAAACAAATATGCCAGACTCTTTAGACATATGTTAAGTAAATCGTATAAATACTAATTTTCTGAGTTATGTGATAAAAATAATCTTACATTTGTGCTCATTTATTATTAATTTATTAAACTCATTGGCAAAAATGATATAGCACTCGGCGGAGCTTTACATGTTTTTGCAAACTTGTTAAATAAATTCAATAATAAATGAGCACTCGTATAAGATCCTCAATATAATAATACCATACAGAACCACATGTGGTGATTCAATGTAATTAAAGAAATGCTGTATTTAAACTATGTCATTCTCCTTACCTGGGGGGAAAATAACAGTGTGAAATGAAAATTATAATCATCCAACACAACATTACATAAATATTCAACAAGTGGTGTTTAGCATTACTTTCTACACTTTTTCAGTTATATCGTGACTGTGTCTACTGGAGACATTATTCATAACGCTGCCACACCGGAGTATAATGCCGCAGACACATGATACGATACCCCACCCAGTCACATTACACTGACACCTGGCTGACCAGACCTAGGACTATCCTCTAAATGTCGAGCACCAAGCCAGGTCACTCCTAGTACCATTTCCCAATCTTTGGTACAACCCGATCTGGGGGTTGGACCAACCAGGTTTAACATGCAAAGGAGAAGCTCTACCCTAAGACATTGCTGCGGTCAACAAGTGGTCAAATAAATCTTATCAATATAATTGAATAACTAACCCTGCTGAGCGGCATACATCAGTAAAGTTTTCCCTGACATGTCCGGATGTTCGAGATCATATTTTCCATCGCCCATGAAAGCTTGTTTAACCAGCTCATAGTTTCCATCTATAACTGCTCGTGCAAACTCACCTGAAAACAAACACGCTACATTCAATATTTACCACAAACATATCACATTTCTATATTCAATATTTACTACAGACATATCACATTTCTATATTCAATATCTACTGCAGACATATCACATTTCTATAATTCAATATTTAATGCCAACATATCACATTTCTATATTCAATATTTACCACAAACATATCACATTTGCAGGGATGATTTAAGGTTATTCTGTATTTGGGGCTGTCCTTAAAAACTAAAATGGTTTGCCATGGTCCTACCTATTCACTCAAAATTGTCCATTTTTCTTTCAAATGACTAAGCAAAATCAAAATTTGGCAAAAAAAAAAAATACTGGGATGGAGCACAGCAAACAAATATTTATTTAAGAATGGATTTAAGGTTATTCTGTATTTGGAAATGGGTATGAATTCATTTCATATTCAAAGCATTCTCCGACACTGTTATTCTAAAAAAATCAGTTTGTATTAATAAATTATAAAGAACTTGTTGTTTGTAAAACAGTATAACCAATAAACTAAATACTCAGGTCTATAATTATAAGCATTACAAGAAAACATTTTTTTCCAACATAAATCATGCCTAAATAAACTCATTGACTCTGTATTACCATATCCATATACAGTCAAACCTGTGTAAGTGGCCACCTCTATTAAGCAACCACTTGTCTTAAGCAACCATATTTGCTGTCTCTCATTTCTTTACTTTCAAAGCAAATCAACCTGTATTAAGCAAAACCTGTCACTTTTGCTCCTTCCCTTCACTGGCTGCTTAAGACAGGTTCACTGTATATCTATCTAAACATGCTAAAATGAGATATTAAAAAGAGCTTTCATAACATGGCCTATGCATGTCGAGGTTAGACTTAAATAGATTCCCCACTTTCTATTAAAAAATATTGTTATTGCTTTTTTTCTTTATTGTTGCCATACACTGAACTTTAACTTTAATGTCCAACTTCCCTTCACTTTGATACCCAGATAGAGTCAAGTCCAATAATTTCAGTCAGTAGCATATATGACGATCAATCCAGGTGCTAGGGGTTCGAATCCCAACCCGACTACAGTCTCTGTAATTATTGATATACAATCTAGCATCTCATTATCATAAATGTCTCTCACTGTTGATTCAAGCAGGACAATTATAAGTTATTGCAATGCAGAGATGGGGTGTGCACGCGTATTGGTTAACTTTTCAGGATCCCAGTAAAGAGTGGTAGGTTAAAAATGATCGTCTATTAGCCTTCAATGGCATGAAAAGGATGCTAATTATTCAAACAATCAAAACCCTCCACCTGGCTTCCCAGCTAAACTGTAAACTTTCACCATCCCTGGTGATTTTATTTTATATGTTCATTACATGTTTATTACCATTTCAGACAGATGGGACATTGGTTATATGAAACAGATGTCATGTCTATTCTACTGTAACATATATCTACATCTCATTTAAATACACGTATTCAACAAGAGTGCTAAGAGTGCAAAACAATCAATACTAGTATACTGTTATATTTAAATAACAGCAAACAAGTATTTTTTTAAGAATGTCCTTAGTTGCAACAAACAACTGTATACATACTGTTGGTAAGCGTGATAGGGGTAAGTTTGACTTCTTTATCAAAGAGATCCCAGTCTACATCATCCAGATCTATCTCCAGATCATTGTCAGCTCCTGTGGCATAAATACATTCTTACTTGTAAAGACATTAATAAAATAATTACAAGATTATTATTCCCGCCCACCTCAAATTTTCTTAATAAAAAAAAAATAAACAAAAAAATATAATCTTCCACCTTCCACCATTTTAAGAAAAATTATGATGATAACCAAACAATTAATTGATAATGGCCTTATACATGGCATACACAGACAATACCACAAGTGAAATGTTTCTTAAATTATGTTTCAAGGAATATCAACGATTCACTCCAATCAGGATTATTAGGTTTAATATATTATCAAATTATGTGCGAGACCTTGTTCATGTGTTATGTGAATGTTTATAAAAACACTGCTATATCAACTTATTCAACTCTTTCACAAAACCATAAATACTGTGTATATAATGTCAGCCCCCCCCCCCCCCCCCCCCCCACGTCTTCACTTTAAAGGAATGGGGCCATGGGCCCTATGTGGGAAATATTTGCATCGTTTTCAATGGGTGCCTGCGGTATGCAAAGAAAACTCTTGATACATGTTACAGTATGTACGGCAAGTTGAAAAGAAATAAGTAAGATTAACTAGCCACAACATTCTTTATCCAGAAAATTATCCCCTGATGGGGGAGGGGAATAGAAGAAATTGGGGCCGAATTTCTGCCCTGAATGTTCAGCACTCTCCTGCTTTTCTATATATGTTCCATGTTCCAGGCTTCTCCAAGCCATTTAAGCAAAGGGAAATTCTAATGCTTGAAATCTCAAAAACTAAGTATGGAATGCCTTGGATTTTCGGTGCTCTTTTCCCAGTGCCTGAATTCCACCCAGTGTTCTAACAACAGACTTCTGTTTTACCAGCATATTTCAGTACATGTATACACTAAATACTTAAAAACTCAAATCTAAGACAAGCTGCCAAGAGACCATGATTTTAGACCTTCTAAAACTGCACATGGTTTCATTGAAATTGGGTGACCGCGGCGTAGTCTATTGGTAGAGCGTCCGCCTCACATGCGGAAAGTCGTGGGTTCGATCCCCGGCCGGGTCATACCAAAGACTTTAAAAATGGTACTAGAAGCTTCCTCACTTGGCGCTCAGCATTTAGAGGAGAGTTCTAGGTCTGGTCGGCCCAGTGTCAGTATAATGTGACTGGGTGGGGTATCATACCATGTGTCTGCGGCATTATACTCCAGTGTGACAGCGCTCAGAAAACTGTCTCAAGTAGACACCGTCGCGATATAACTGAAATATTGTTGAAAGCGATGCTAAACACCATACAACAACATCATTAATATTGATTTAGTTTAAACTTATTTATTTTATTTCAATTGTGAATCAAGTTATTAAACTTAGACAAATCATGCTTGGAGTCTTCCTGTGTAGAACCAGTACTAAGCATATGCAGAAAATGTCTTGATTAAGAACACCACAAAGCTGTGGTGGAGGATTGAACCCACGACCCTCAGATCATGGATTCAGTGCTCTACCACTCAACCACACGCTCCACGATTAAATAAAAGATAAATAAATCGTCATTTATATAAGTTAGTTAGGTTTTTATGTATTGAAGTTAAACTTTGGAAGGAAAAAATGAGTACTAATCAAACTATTTTAAGTGGGGTAATAGTGTATTGCATCGAGTGTTAGCTGCTCATGCAAGAGATTGTGCAATCAACACCAGGTTCCACTCAGGAAACTGACTTAATATAAAGTTATAAAGTTATTTTATATCATTTACATTAATATGTGTACAAACCTCTTTTCTGAGTCTTGTCATTATCTGGAAGTAGTGGTAAAATGGATCTGCCGAGAATATCATCAAGGGCATTTACATGAAGGAGATCTTTCCGTGATATTCCAACGCTCCGGTCACTGGCAGGGGAGGCAATCCCGCTATCCACAGTCTCAGAATCCTGTCGATCTACCTCACTTTTTACATTCATAGTTACCTGCCCTTGTTGTAATGACGAACAAGAATTTACACCAGCAGAGTTACTGTTCATACTTGTACTAGTGTTCACATCTAACGGGTCTGTTGATGCCTGAGATCTGTTAAAATGCTGTGTAATGAGATCACTTGAGTTATTATTATGTTCTAACAGCCGGGGAACTTCAGATTTCATATGACAGAGGAAATCTGTACCCGACACTGATGTTTCAATTATTTTGTTACTAGCAATAGTGTCAAAATTGATATCTTTTTTTTCTGTGTCACTTCTGTGTGTCCTGCTATTGCTTGCATCTGATGGGGAGACATGATTTGTATGCTGTGATGTATCAATTTCTTTATGATTTTCGGACTGGTTTTTAAGTTCAACCTTATCTGAGTCAAGACTTTCAGTGTCTTTAGACAGACAGAGTGATTCAGAACGACTCCTACTAACACTAGATTCACTTTCACATCCATCTTTTTCTCCATGTGATTCAAGTTTAGGAACTTTAACACGAGTTCTGGCAGAATTTTCTGTGTCCATCTGTGACAGACTGCTTGTTGACACCTTTCTCTTCCTTTCCGAATCTTGGTGTTTGTCGTTGCTGTTTTCTGAATAACACCGATCACGAGATGAAGACGACGACTTACGTTTGTGATGTTTGTGGTGTTTCGAATGTTTTTTCTTCTTTTTGGAAGAGCTGCTATAGTTGGATTCTGATGGAAAAGATTTAATGTATGTGAAATTGAACAAAATTTTATAAACATTGGATAGTCCAGAAGCGGTGACTATAATAATTACATTGCTTTTATACGAGTATAAATACGGTTTCATCAGTTCTGTTCTTCGATAACTTTCAGCCACATAAAAGCTTATTTATAATTAAGTTGTAGGTACATTGTGTCGCACAGATTTACACATGTACTGTTAACTACAAAGCAGTGTGTTTGAAAACGAGGGATGTAATGCCATGGGGAATCAAACCCGACTGTGGTCTTGTGGATCTAATGATTTGTCAGCTCTTTCTGTACATTTCTTAAAAAATGTTATGCTTTAACGCTTCACTATTATTTTCCATATAGAGCTATTATGATATGATATTCTCTTTTTGACAAATAAATATGCTTTTTTTGTTAATGAATATGTTAATATAATTAATTGTGTATTACAATATCAGACAAAACAGGTGTCAGTGGCAAACACGTAGGTCAAATCAAGGTAAAAATAACAGACCAGCTGTTTCTACTGAAAAAAAAGACGCTCACCAAAATCTAGACACTGCCGGGTACTGACTTTGGGAATCAAGGCACTGCGGTTGGGGAAAGGCTGGTAATATATGCATATATAATGAGAAAAAAATGTGGCGAGCCTTAAAACTGATATGGACTTCTACTCGATTCTCTGTTTTGCTTAAAAGGAAAATACAGTGTATGGTTGTAGCAGTGCTTACCTTTGTGTGAGTGATGACTGTTGGAGACCTGCAATAAGATAAGATTTATCATTTCCTGCAATGATATAAGAGAGCATAAACATATACATATATAGACTGTCTTCCGTGGCTTAGTGGTTAAGGCATCTGACTCGGAAGCGGGAGGTCAAAGGTTCGAATCCCAGTGGAAGTACTTGGATTTTTTCTGATGCGGCCAGTTGCTCACCCAGCAGCTAGCTAAACTGAGGGGTACTGAATTAGTAACACCCTGACGCCTGGTAATGATAGCTTTTGGGAAGTAACTGTGTACACCATAAAGATGTCTTGTAAGCCCAGTGTGGCTGGCCCTTTCAATAGGGGTGACACTATAATAAACAAACACTTCACTATACATTTATGATTTATATAAAATGACACAACAATCAATATATATATATATATACAAATGGACAAACCATAGTAAAAGTACCTGTACATTGAAATCTGTCTAACTCTTAAGCACCCAGTCAAGGGAAGGAGAAAATGGCATTTTAAGACAGGTTGTTGCTTAATAATTGTAAATATGGCCTGAAAGCAGTGCTTAAGACAAGTGGCTGCTTAATAACAGAGTTGCCTGCTTACACAGGTTTGACTTCACATGTATTTATAATTATAAATATAGCCTGTACATGAAGATGACAAAAAAATCACAATATTAAAAGGAAATAATTCATTAAATATAAATTAACTTAACCTTTTACTCCATAGATATGCATTTTCCCATACCAATCACATAAGGCCTTTGAAAACAGTGCAGGAAGAGATCAGATTGCTCATAACGAGCAATCTGAACACTTCCTGCACTGTTTTCCACTCAATTCACCCATTGCTGATACATGGTGAATTAATGCTTTCAATATTAGAGGTGTCCAAAGGCGTCTTTATAAAGTAAAGGGTTAAATTAAAACGTACAATGAAACTTTCTTAAACAAAATATTTTGCACTGAGCTGAGTTTGTTTCCATGTTTTCAGCTCTGAGAGCCAAATGATCTTAATCACCTAAAGGATTAAAAAGAAATAAATAGTGAGATTCAATTTCACTTACCTGATCTTTTCCTGTGGCTTGTCGGTCATTTGTTGATGCTTTCGGACTTTCACCGCCACTGAATCTCTGGACAACACTGTAACTTACAGCTGTGGCGTCATTATCGTGAGAAATTACGGAACAACCTTTGTCCTTATCTGTTTCTTTTGGTATTTTCTTAATAACTATATTCAGTGCTGGTCTTAGCATTTCATTATCTGTACTATCAGACTCAGCATTGTCAAGTTTATTTGTTATTACCTTTATAACTGGAGATTTTTCTTGTTCATTTTCTGATTCAGATTCAGAAACTATTGTGATGTTATTTATGTTCATCTTTCTGGAAGAATCAGAGCTATGTCTGTTGTGTTTTGAACGCGTATTGGATTGTTTTTCTTGTATCTGTGAAGCACTTTTAGATTTACATAACACGTTTCCCGAGCTCTCCGACTTAGTACTACTTCCTGTTTCTGGGTCGCTCAATGCTCTCTTTTTCTTCGTATTTCCATCAGCTTCCTGTGTTGGTGATTCATCCGTTTGTTTCTCATTGGTCTGTTTTACCGAGCGACCTTTAACCTTTGAGTACATGTCATTGTCGAAGACATTCACACGTCCAGCCTCTAATTCTTTCCAGAATGTGTTCTTAAATGTTGCTGGGTACAGGGAACTTAAATTATCTGTAGGCTTTTCTGTATTGTCTGGGACAGTGTAGCCCTCCATCATTAACTGTAAAATAACAAAATTAATAAAACACAAATTATCCAACACTATTCTGGAATGTTTAAGGGATTATATTGGCAAGTAACACAAACACGCTGTTAATCCAGACTTTTCCTGTATGCAGTGTGCACAAAATAATGCTAATATATTGACGTATAACCTTTATTTACTTGAAAGTTATCAAATTGATAGTAATTGAATTTTGGCCAAAACTTTAATACGTCTCGCAATAAAGTATTGCGCAATGTTTACATTGAACTCCGTAAACTTCCTGAACAAAGCCCCGAAAACGAAATAGGGAACGAGTCTTCACGATGTTATCCGATGATTGATTGGAAACCCGAAAGCGGTTCGTTGAAAATGGCAAATGCAAACAAAAACGTGGCTTCAGAAACCCGATGTTTGTAATAAAGAGGTAATGCAATTAGACACTTTAGACGCATATATCTCTAAGTTATGAGTGTATCTTCATGCTGGGCAGGTGTATTTAGGACAGGGAATTGATGGTAATATGCCAATATAATTTCTTTAATACAATTTAACATACTTGCCACAACAATAAAGAAAATGCAGCCAATCCACTATTAGATACAGGGCTTTTACCTTATTATAATTTTTCTAACATTTGGGGGATAAAAAAACACCTGGATATGAATTATTACTGTAATACCTAATAATTAATGTTTATCAGTGTTGCCCTTTATTTTTCAAGTTTGCTGCAACCTTAGAAATCCCAACTTCCCTGGCATGCACTGTTGTTTTTTTCAGATCTTGAAGGTTGAACCTCTGCCCACTTTCCAGGACAAAATCCCTGAGATAAATATTTCGGATTGTGGCAACAGGTCCCTCATATTGTATCAAATGAAAATGCTAGTATGATTGATATGCAACAATTTTTTGTTCATGATCATTGTGATCAGGGTGATTGCTGGTAATTTTAAAAGCAATTGGTAGCACTTAAGGCAACTTATTTTTAACAGTAACTTTGAAATAAGTTCCTTATACATTTTCTTCATCAAAACTAGTGCTAAGCTGATCAATGCAAATTACTTAAATTACTTGCACAAGGAAACAAAACAAGTTCATCGTTAAAATTTAACAACCCGCAACCCATATATCCAGGATACAACAATTGTTTTAATACTAGAAACAATGGGCCCGTTCTACTGCCTCCTTAAAGGCTAAAATTTAATTTTTGCATCAACTCTAATTTTTATTATATGAGGAGTTTTGCTGTCAACTATAAAACTACATACATGTAGTATGTTCAGGCAATAAGATTTTTAAAATATCTATCTGTTTAAAACACTTCAAATGACCTTCTTTGTTTTTCTGTCATCTGCCCTTTTTCTCGCAATTTCAGCCTGTCGTTCATTATACTCCTCAATGATGTCGAGGCAAGACTGCAGGTTCTCCACTGGTTCCCACGTGTCATCAGATGCTCCATATCCCTTCCACCGCACCTTGTACACGACGGTACCCTGAAAGTTGAAGAAGGACATACATGTATTCGTTCAGAGTTACTTATATTATTTAAATGGCATTTAAACCATGTCTGATTGTTTGTTTCAATATTGTAACACGTGTTCGCAGAATCTCGCTGATCTGACAAAATGTCCGCCGTGAATGCCTAGATGCTGTATACTCCACTTGAATAGCTATATTGTTCCTTTCTTTACAATTTAATAACTATGCGATGTACCATAAGAGTATACATTATATGTACACACTTAGTAAAACTGATCAAATTATGGGATCGAAAAGTAATTCGGAAAGTTTAGATAGCCTTTAGTTTTTTTTAGTTAATAACCAACTTATTTTAGCTTGATTGTAAAGAAAGCTCAGAGATTATATGAATTTTTCGATACCAGTCGTATAGCTCGGCAGAATCAGTACCAAATGGGATTTTTAAGGACCAATGGCTGAGCACAAGATCCAACTTCAGGCACAAGCAGCTAACGTTCTATCCTCTGCATTACTGTCTCTGCTTTCGTACTATTTAGTATACTGGTTATACGTAATATCGTGAGTCTAAACTTTGTCAACGATGTAAATAATGGCATCAATAATAATCAGTAACAAAGTTACTTAAGTGTGCTGAGTAATAAACAGTTGCAGGTACGAAATGTAAACAAATGCTGACGCTAAAGGAAGTTGGAGCTTTGCGAATGTCTGCGATATTGTTATTATATGGGTAGTAGGTTTATCACAGTAATAGGTATAAAAGGGATAGATATATGTAAGTGTATGTGGATTTACTTTGTTTTCATCATATAGCGTGTACAGACAAGTGATTGCAATCAAAATATTATTATCTATAACTGGAAGTATATGTTAAACTAAAGAATAAATCATTGATGACCAATAGAGTTTGTATTTAAATACGCTCTGTGTGGTCTATTGACCCAGTCCTTGCACACTATGACCTAGGCGGTCAATCCCCTCGTCACGTCAGACGAGAACAAAGACGAGTCGGTAATTCGGTGGATTCGTCACGTTTCACTGGAGAAAATCAAAGTAAATTCATTCATTTTTACAAAATAAACATTTCTAGGTAGAATTAGTTAAGAAAATAAATCGTGTGAAGAAGTTTTCATTCAAGACGATGACCCTGTCCCTAGTGACCTATCAACTATTGACTGACAAGTTACCGTATCAGCGAGATTTTTTATCGGTAGTTTGCATGGAATTTACTGAATATTTCACTTACTCTGATCTTAGATTTTCCAATAACTTTCTCAACTTCAAATAAAGCTTCTTCCTCGTCACTTTCGTCCATTTCTGAGTCCTCACTGGCTTTATTTTGTTTTGAACTATTTCCCATAATGTTAGATTCCGCCATGTCGACAAGTGGGAGGACTGAATATAGGTCACGAGAGCACGAGAATAGACGAGTCCATTGTTAAAACATGGGTAAAGTAAGTGATGTAGGTGTTTATTACGTATATTTTACAAAATAATAAAGTGCTATACCAACATTGCATTTTGTGCATAAACTGCAAAACACATAAATGTTTGTAATTGTATCCGTATTTATAACAGTAAAAGCGGAAGAATATAAAACACGTTACAACACTGCAATTTAAACCCTCCGTGTCAATATGGAAGGTCACTCTTTCATTATCATAAGAATGTAAATATGCCACAAGACCTGGACTAAATATAGCCAGGTTACGCCTGGGTTACGTTAAACTGCCTTCTAGATCTATATATTTTTTTGCATTAAGAAAGCTGCTCCATCATTTAGATTGTCTTATATTCATGTTTCATTAATATATTTAATAACACGAGCAAGCAACCAAATGAACTAGATCTGCACGCATATTTATGATTTAACTTCAGACAAGGGCCCAAAAGGGGGTATTTGTTTACATTAAATTAAATTACCCGGCCAGACCGTACAGCACTAAGTCTAAGGCAGCTACGAGCCTACTCGATCTTTTCAAAAGTTAAAAAGATAAAAGTTCACATTGTTAAAAAAAGAAAAGAATTAATGTCTACATGAATAACGTTAAATAAACGTTTTTACAAGTGGTAGCCAGAATTCAAAGTGTCCATAAACCAAATTATTTATTCTTATTGGGGGATGCATTTTGCAGAAAAACACACAAACTAAAAGAATGTAACGAAAATGGAAAAAAATAACGGAACCATATTTTCAGTGGGTGAGGGTGTCCGTACCACGAAATAACCAACGTTAAGGATAATTGGGCCTCTGTTTATCAAGAAAATCATACACAGGCCAGACTCAAGCAGATAAAACTTTTATTTTGCCATTGATAACCTAAATATCTATTTACAACAGAGTCCTTATTGTAAGGTTGTAAGGATTTATTTTTATTTTTTGGTTATACGTGGACTTTTCTTTTATTAGGGATTCTCTCTCACAAACTCCCATATCTAATTATCGTCTCCACCCCCCCCCCCCCCCCCCCCCCCCCCCCAAAAAAATATTCTTATACAGTTGCTTAAAAAAGTATCCTACCAACAGTAAATATCCAGTTAAAAATAATGCCCCAGAATAGGAGTCAAATTATGATTATGTAATCAGGTGCATGTAAACCGGCATGATCGCCATTCGGTTCCTTCAAATTGCCTTGTTTTATTGTCACGGATAGCTGGATAGCTGAATATCAGAAGTTAACTAGCAATGGAAGACAATGTTCTGGTATTAATTAAGAAATATAATAATTATCTCTGTTGCTCAGAGGGTCATGGGTTCGATCCTCAGCCACAGTCACTGAGCAAGATATTCTATGATGCTGTTTCTACCCGGGAAGACTTTGAGCGAGATTTGTCTTATTATAATAACTTGTTTCACAATGGGAGTAAAATAAACTAGTTTGATGTAGGCCTACATGCATCGATGGGCATGCTAAGGATTTTTTAGTTATGGTCTGATCATTATATGAGGGAGATCTCCTTTTGTTCACTTACATGAGTTCTTTTTTTTTTCAATTTCACCAAATTGTGGTCCATTTGATCGCCCCGTGTAAGTGTATGAGGGTCGGGGTCGCTCGGCCTGCTCTCTATTTACATTATATTATAATGATATCATGAAACAAATATATTTTTTAAAGTTGTGATAGATAAATAAAACATTTTTGCTTTCATTGATCAATTCCAAAATAACAGCGATTTTTTTCTTCTTCTTTTCTCTCCATTCGATCTTCATGTGAAGTTTTCTCTAGAAACGCTATTTAAAAAGTTCTTAAACTATTTTAATTTCAGAATAACGATATGTACTGTATTAAAGTGGAAGACAAATACAATATGTTTTTTTTATATACATGTATATAGTTTTACTTGTTTGCTTTCCCATGCAAAATGGAGAGGGAAAGCTTATTTTATATATATATATATATATGATACAGTATAAACATAACCTCTATTTGAAATATGAAACAAACAAAAAAAATTAAATCTTGCGTAACATTTTGATGAGAATTGCTTATTTGATGAGTGTTTTTGTATCAAGATGTTATTCTTTTAAGGGTAATTAATTCTAATTATAAAAAAACTAGTGTGTTTTTTTAAGGAAAAAATGTATTAAAAAAAGTATTATAGACTTCAGTATATGGTGAGACAATTATAAAAATATACATGTAATTAGATATATAAGTAAGTAAATTTTATTTTAACCCTTTACTTCATATATACGCCTTTGGATACCTCTAATAAAGACGCCTTTGGACACCTCTAATATTGACGCCTTTGGACACCTCTTATATAGACGGCTTTTGGACACCTCTAATATTGACGCCTTTGGACACCTCTAATATAGACGGCTTTTGAATTATTGGGTGAATTATGTTTATATTAACTGACAGAGTGGAAAACAGTGCAGGAAGTGTTCAGATTACGAGCAATCTGAACTCTTCCTGCACTGTTTTCGAAGGCCTTCTGTGATAGGTGAGGTAAAACGTGTATCTATGGAGTAAAGGCTTAAGTCGGCAAAACGTTAAACAAATAGTATAAGTTCTACATGGGCTTCTGAACCGACATAAAGATAAGATTATAGCATTATCAATTTAATATATAAATGAGTTCAAATCTTAAAATATATACAGTTAAGCCTGTATTAAGCTGCCAGTCAAGGGAAGGAATAAAAGTGGCCTTTTAAAACAGGTTGTTGCTTAATACAGGTTAATATGCTCTGAAAACATAGAAATGGAAAATAGCAATTGCGACTGCTTAAGACAAGTGACTGCTTATTAGAGGTGATCGCTTACACAGGGTTGACTGTAGACAACACTGAGTTGGATATACGCATCCGGGATGCACTTGACCTGAAAATGGGTACATATATACCCTGTAAACTTCAAAACATAGGCACACACTCTACATTGAGGCCTAACGTTTGGTGGTCAGAACTCTAAATTCAACACAATTATATGGGTCGAAACTCTACATTGAAACAAGTTATATAGGGGTCAAAACTAAAAATTACAATTTGTCTACACAATGGCATAATGGTATAAGCTCTTGAGTTTCATTAAAAATAAAATACATGTGTTTTATGGTAAAAAAACTGGCACAGAGGTTCCTAGACTGGAGGATTGAACCCCGGATTGAATAGGGGGTCAAAGTCTTTATTATAATTATGTCGAGAAACTGGGAGGGTCAAAGCTCTACATCGCATTTTTCAAAAGAAATAGGGGTCAAAACTCTACACCATAAAACTTATGTCCAAAACGAGATGGGAAAAAAAACTGTGGCACAAATGTACTCAACAAGATATTAGCTTACGTTTAGTCATGAATGGTGCCCATTTTACATGGTCACAAAATATTCTTCCCAATATGTTTTTTTCCGAATCGGCTGAAACTGTATGAAAAGACCATATCTCAAGTGAACAACATAATTAAGTTCAGACCGCACCACGCCAACCATAGGCGCGATAGGGTGGCAATGCAGTGATTATGGTATTGGCCGCTCAGGCCAGATGAGGACGGGTTTGATCCCAGACTCGGCCCGATGGTCTCTCAGCAACAACACTCAATATGATTTTTTTATTGATATTCTTTTAAATTTTCGAAAAAAATATTTCCAAATCTATGTTCAATCCATCATATAGATCTTTCAACTTTATATTCGTATTTTTTTATATATAGATCTAGATCTTGGATTGAACATAGATTTGAAGGAAAAAAAATCGAAAATTTAAAAAAAAAAAAATAATCAGATAAGATAGCGGGACCAACAAAGGTCCGTTACTCCTGCCTGTGCTCAGTATTGGTTCTATCTAGGAAATCGACTCGGGGGCGATACACATGTATATCATCGTAACATGCATGAGTGAAGAAACACCCTCATGCAACAAGTAGTTGATACAGATTTTTCTCACATAAAGTGCTTGTGCTGAGCTGAGCTTGAGTCCACTACCTCAGCAGTGAGAGGTAAGGGATTTTGAGACAACGATTCAGATCACTTGTCCGCCGCATCACTATGTAGGGTATTCAATAAAATATGGGAGATAACAAGTACTTGTCTTATGTTCAAAGCAGTAAGCTCCCCTTGCTTCAGATTTAACACAGTTTCAGTTATGAAATAATGTACTTTCTCAATTTGGATATCCATTTTTTATAAAATCCAGGTAAGAGACTATGCAACCAATCATTTTGATATCACGTATGTTGAGTAGCATCAATGAAACGCACAAAGACAAGAACCATAACTCGAATTGCATATGGTCCCTCAAATATACTTTTTATATCTGAACTTGTTTATGTGAATATGCTTAATCTCACGCGCGCATGCTCATGCATACACATGAACAAAGGCACAAATGCACGTGTACGTACGCATGCACACCTATACAAATAAGTGTGCGCGTGAACATATATATTTCACAGTTAACTATGAATTTGGACGTACTAAAGTCGTGCCATTTGCGCGCTACAGAAACGGGTGGTTATTTTTCAGTAAAATCGTCGTTTAATTTCGTGTGTTATTTTATCAGTTTAACACTTTCTTTTCGTTTGATAAAGGCCTCCAACTCAAACATATATATAAATATATGTGTATGTGTGTGTGCGTGCGTGCGTGCGTGCGTGCGTGCGTTTATGTATTAATGTGTTTAAAACAAAAGTTGACAAAACATACATAAATATTGAACACAACTTCAGTTAACGTGTGCTGTGCAATATGTAATTCTTCCATTTATTATAAATATTTATATAAACACAGATGGTAACGTTACTATCCTGCTTCAGGGAATGATGCGAGCACTGGCCCTAAGATTAGTGAATACCAACCATTCCACAATACGTCGACTCTAGCAAAGACTACGTAATTCTTCCACAACCGCGGATATATCACGTAGCAGGCGTCCACGGGTAACCACTTGATGCGTATCGCGATACTACATTTTAAGAGCGATACGATGCGTAAAAGGCGATGCGTATTGCAATATATAAGTCGCGATGCAATGCGCATCACGATACTGATTTTTAAACTGTATCTTATGAAATCACCGTGCTTGTTTAATAAGGTGTATGTAATAACTATGCTTGTATGCGACTTAAAAGTATCTTTATTAACAGAGAACAACAGAACTTATTACACTACATAACTGCGAGGATGATGAAATAAACATAGTGGGATGGTACCTGATAGGAAGGAGATGCTGTCCGTAATATCCGTCAATGTTTAGCCAGTTTATGTCCGAAAGTTCGTCTTGGTTTTTAAAAAAAACACGCTTTTTTGTGTTTGTTAGTTTATTAGTTAGTTTTTTATGTTTCATCAAAAATGGAATTGAGATGCACGATATCTGGCAATTGTTTCGATGCATCGTTGGTCTTAACAATGCATTGCATCGCGATCTATTGGATGTTTCATTTAACACTCGATACACACATCGTCGGAAAGGTGAATCGCGTTCCATCGGCGGATCGATGAATCGTTACACCTCTAGTAACGACGCCTGGGCAAGATCGTACCAAAATCGGTTCCAAATTGCCGTTGGCGCTAAACACGCCATATGTTCACAATAACAGAATTAATGTAGATACCACTGGATCCTATTGCGCGAGGTTGGAACTATATAACGCCTACAGACCGTACGTTGGAACACCATTAACACCACGTAGAAATCAAGGGGCGATACTTAACTGTGGATTTTAGTGGAAGTGTTGTTACTTCGACGCGCTGGAATATTTTAATGAAGCTGTAAGATTATATTCTCCGGTAATTATACTACGAAAAGGAAATTTGACTGTTTTCGATTTGAAATCCATGTAAGTAAAATATCACATAAACAAAGCAATGCGTTATCTTTTTCGTTTCAGTATACTAATACTATAGCGTCAAACCTAATTCTGTATCAAATAATCAACGGATATGTCCACTAAATCAAGCACAGTTTTATTTAGCACCGTACGCACAAATGACGCTTGTTTCATTTCGATATCATTGGACAGAAAATGTGCAATCTTGGATGATAGTATTTCAGTTGCATGATGATGATGATGATGATGATGATGGTGGTATTAGTAGTAGTAGTAGTAGTAGTAGTAGTAGTAGTAGTAGTAGTAGTAGTAGTAGTAGTAGTAGTAATAATAACAATAATAGCAGCAGCAGCGGTAGTAATAGTAGTAGTGGTGGTGGTGGTGGTAGTAGTAGTAGTAGTAGTAGTAGTAATAGTAGTAATAGTAGTAGTGGTAGTAGTACTAGTAGTAGTAGTAGTGATAATAATAAAATCTTTATTTTCTGGGGATAACATAAAAAAGTATTTGGCTATACAGCCAGTCTGACAGTTGGTTCCCCAAAAGATACATATTATTTACAACAAATTCAAACACAAAATTAACCAAATGTATAAAAGGAATTACGTCTAGAATCTATGGTGGCATATTTCTGCCAACCTGATTTTCACATAACCCTTTATTAAGTCGACATCTCACTCATTATGGTGACATAATCTGCTCATTTAAAAGAAGTAGCATTCATATATACACTTACGCACCTCTCCTGACACTTTGATGAATTATCAATGTACGGTAACGGTACTTAAACATTCTGGTGTATATCAATAATAGATTATCTCCATCTACGTACCCAGGGGTATCGCTATGTTTGAATTGGCAGCCAGCGCTAGCATTATATGCCTACCGATGAATTGTAGACATTTTTCAATGAATTGATTTTAGATCATTTCACTTAGTAGCGGAATCGAGAGTGGTTCATATAAGCTCTTAGCTTACTTCGCAATCCAGCTGAAATAAGTCCGTGTATACTTGTATTTTCACTACTTAACCAATTTCTGTTAGTATACATCTTATTTCACATGGTTTATGTGGTTAGTTTATATTATAATTATATGCAGTGCACTTATTATTTGGTGTAGTGTTTCTGTTATGTAATGCGGTGGCTTTGACATAGTTTAAACATATTTTTACTTATGATACAGATATTTAACAACACATGATAATACATATTTATGTATATCATACGCAAATGGATTGAACTACAATTATAACAACATTAGTTACAGTTCTCTCCATAAAGGTACTTTTGTTATGTGGAACGGTGGTTTTGTCACATGGTGCTTTGCAGTTGCTTTGTTGCATATACATGTATGTGATACGGTACATTTGTTGTGTAATGCGGTAGTGTTGTGTTATGTGATGTAGTATTTTTGCTATATGGTACTATGCATTGATTATGTGATGCTGTATTTTTTTGTTTTACAATGCAGTAGTTTTGATTAATGGCAATGTAGTTTTGTTACAGTATATATGATATTTTGCAGTCGCTTTGTAACCCATGTGATGATGTATATAGTGTGTATATATAAACAGAAATGTAATATGTCAAATGTTTAAACCATATGTGATGCTGCGTATTTGCTATGTGATGCGGTAGTGTTTTGTTATATGGTACTGTCCATTTATCATGCGATGCTGTACTTTCGTAATATCATGCAGTATGTTTCATTATATGATACTGTGAATTTATTGTATTATGTTGTACTTTGTTATATGCTGTTGTGAATTAATTTTATTGTGTTATTTTGTACATTGTTATATGATACTGTGAATGTATTGTGTTATGTGGTACTTTGTTATATGATGCTGTGAATGTATTGTGTTATATGTTACTTTGTTATATGATACTGTGAATGTATTGTGTTGTGTGGTACTGTGTTATATGATGTTTGAATGTATTGTGTTATGTTGTACTTTGTAATATGTTACTGTAAATGTATTGTGTTATGTGGTACTTTGTTATATGATACTGTGAATGTATTGTGTTATGTTGTACTTTGTTATATGATGCTGTGAATGTATTGTGTTGTGTTGTACGTTGTTATATGATGCTGTGAATGTATTGTGTTGTGTTGTACTTTGTTATATGATGCTGTGAATGTATCGTGTTGTGATGTTCTTTGTTATATGATACTGTGAATGTATTGTGTTATGTTGTACTTTGTTATATGATGCTGTGAATGTATTGTGTTGTGTTGTACTTTGTTATATGATGCTGTGAATGTATTGTGTTGTGTTGTACTTTGTTATATGATGCTGTGAATGTATCGTGTTGTGATGTACTTTGTTATATGATGCTGTGAATGTATTGTGTTATGTTGTACATTGTTATATGATACTGTGAATGTATTGTGTTATGTGGTACTTTGTTATAAGATACTGTGAATGTATTGTGTTATGTGTTACTTTGTAATATGTTACTGTCAATGTATTGTGTTATGTGTTACTTTGTTATATGATACTGTGAATGTATTGTGTTATGTTGTACATTGTTATAAGATACTGTGAATGTATTGTGTTATGTGGTACTTTGTTATATGTTACTGTGAATGTATTGTGTTATGTGGTACTTTGTTATATGATACTGTGAATGTATTGTGTTATGTGGTACTTTGTAATATGTTACTGTGAATGTATTGTGTTATATGGTACTTTGTTATATGATGCTGTGAATGTATTGTGTTGTGTGGTACTTTGTTATTCGATACTGTGAATGTATTGTGTTATGTGGTACTTTGTTATATGATACTGTGAATGTATTGCGTTATGTGGTATTTTGTTATATGATACTGTGAATATATTGTGTTATGTGGTACTTTGTTATAAGATACTGTGAATGTATTGCGTTATGTGGTATTTTGTTAAATGATACTGTGAATGTATTGTGTTATATGTTACTTTGTTATAAGATACTGTGAATGTATTGCGTTATGTGGTATTTTGTTATAAGATATTGTGAATGTATTGTGTTATGTGGTACTTTGTTATAAGATACTGTGAATGTATGTGTTATGTGAAACTTTGTTATAAGATACTGTGAATGTATTGTGTTATGTGGTACTTTGTAATATGTTACTGTGAATGTTTTGTTTTGTGTTGTACTTTGTTATATGATACTGTGAATGTATTGTGTTGTGTTGTACTTTGTTATATGATACTGTGAATGTATTGTGTTATGTGGTACTTTGTAATATGTTACTGTCAATGTATTGTGTTATGTTGTACTTTGTTATATGATGCTGTGAATGTATTGTGTTATGTGTAACTTTGTTATAAGATATTGTGAATGTATTGTGTTATGTTGTACTTTGTATTATGTTACTGTCAATGTATTGTGTTATGTGGTACTTTGTTATATGATACTGTGAATGTATTGTGTTATGTGTAACTTTGTTATAAGATATTGTGAATGTATTGTGTTGTGTGGTACTTTGTATTATGTTACTGTCAATGTATTGTGTTATGTGGTACTTTGTTATATGATACTGTGAATGTATTGTGTTATGTTGTACTTTGTTATATGATACTGTGAATGTATTGTGTTATGTGGTACTTTATTATAAGACACTGTGAATGTATTATCTTATGTGAAACTTTGTTATAAGATACTGTGAATGTATTGTGTTATGTGGTACTTTGTAATATGTTACTGTCAATGTATTGTGTTATGTGGTACTTTGTTATATGATGCCGTGAATGTATTGTGTTATGCGGTACTTTGTTATATGTGAATTTATTGTCTAATGTGGTATTTGTTATATGATGATATGAATGTATTGTGTTATATGGTACTTTGTTATATAATACTGTGAATTTTTTATGTTATGTGGTTTTTGTTATATGATGCTGTGAATGTTTTGGGTTATGTGATGCTTTGTTATATGATACTGTGAATTTACTATGTCATGTGATACTTTGTTATATGATGTTTTGAATTTATTGTATTATGTGGTACTTTGTCATATGATACTGTGAATTTATTGTGTTATGTGATACTTTGTTTTATGCTACTGTTAATTTATTATGTCATGTGATACCTTGTCATATGATACTGTGAATTTATTATGTTATGTGATACTTTGTCATATGATACTGTGAGAGAGAATCCGCCATTGCATTAGACATCATATCACAAATGCTCACCAGCATATGATAAATATGTGAACAACAGCTCATGACACATGCACAGTATCAAATGACGAAAGTATAGGTTCGTGAAATTAAACTACAGTAGCACATATCAAAGGCACAGCGTCGCATAACTAAAGTCGACCTACTGAACCACAGTGCAAAACTACTGCCAGCATCACATACAAACCTATAGGCAGTATAGGCACGTGCCTACACTACTTCTGAGAAATTGAAAAATTAAAATGTAAAAAAAAATGCATAAAAATCGGATCCCTAATGGAGTAGGGGGTAAACTATAAATTCGCAACAATGGACAGCCAGGCCCCTCAAAACATACGTGAAAACGCATCCTGCGACTGTCTAGCTGGAAAAAAGAATTCGGTGGAGCATGCCCCTGGACCCCATACTGTGCCTTAACATCGTTTTCAGTCAAGTTACGCCCCTGCAAATGCATGTAGCATCATTTAGCAATGGAGTAACTTCCTACAGGCAGTGTAGGCACGTGCCTACACTTTTCTCTGAAAAATTGAAAAAAAAAGGCAAGAAATATCGGTGGGGTGGGGGAGGTGGGTTTTGGGGTGTTGGTAAACTATAAATACGTAACAAAAATTCATTGACTATGATCCAGATATTTAACATCATTTTATTAATATATATGTGGATTTCGAGGTTAATAGTAATGATAAGAAGGCCTCTAATACATTAGAAATATACGTCAAAACGCACCTACGACAGTCTAGTTGGAAAAAAAGATAGAGGGAGCATAATCATAGACTCCCTACAACTGTGCTTACACATCGTTTTCAGTCAAGCTACGCCCCTGTATAACAAAGAGCGCGCTGCACAGTAAATAACACAAATTCCGCACCACATTACAAAAGTGCCGCATGATGCCATCAAGTTATAAATTATCATAATCACACACAAAATAGACTGCGTCATATTGATCTAATAAGAACACTGCATTATAATGAAAACTGAGCACGGGCATTCAGTATATTACATTTGTCTTTTCGTATTAACAAAATAGGGCAGTTAAGACCAAACGTCGATACATTACGACTAGTAGCTTTTGTATATCACCGAGTGACGTCAGTGCCCGAGATATTACGAATATCGACCTACGAGGATATCCCGTATGCCGACATGATCCATAATCGATAAGGTAAGTTAACATTGTGCACAATGTTCCTTGTGTAATATGGACTTAGATTTTGACGAAAACTGATATGTGATCTAGCAGATGCAAGTTGTATAACAGACACACGGTTAGTATTTTATATCTTCTGCTTGCATATTAACATGTTTGTGTATTGTTTTTCATTTAGGACGTTAACCTTAATGACCTGCCGTTGGTAACTATACATATAAATACATCGGATTAGGCATTTATTGTATATGTCTGTAATTTATTAGTAGAATTTCCATCCTTTTTAAAAATATTACTCGAACGAAACTTTTTATCGGTGTGGCACTTTTGTCTTCTGAGGATCTAAGCATAGGCATTTGTGTCCATTAGATCCATTTCTGTTCTGTTTGTTTAATAAATGAATTGGACGCCTCTTAGAAAAAGAGATTAGTTTTCCGGAGACGGTTAGAACGTAAATTTGTTTAAAGAGGGGCTGTGTTTAATGTATACTGGATTTGAAACCCCTTCCCAATAGACCCAACAGTGTCGGTCGCCAGAGATCCTTAATGCAAAATTAGAGTAAGCCTAATACCATATCATTTTGTGTCTTCAAGTCGATCAAAAGTTTCGTATGAAACGATCCCGAGGTTTCAGAAAGTGTTTCATATGGGGTGCCGTTTTACTATTTAACCTCAATAAGTGATATCACTTATTCGAATAGACAACTTACTCTTGTCTTTATTTTTTATTGATTTCAAAACGCGACATGTTGAAGCCTAATACACATTTTGTGTAAATGTGTCTACATGTTGGCATATGCAATGTTGCGTGTGTACAGCTGGCAGTGTGTCGAACGTGTGTAACGACACGTGCCAGGTCGGTTAAAACCTGATGTATGCTTTAATATCGTAACTATGTTTAAGTTTTTATTTACCCTCGCGCTTTGAACTGGCCATTTTTGTGACACAGAACCCATATATTATGCCGTGTTCGTGTAAAGAAAAATGTGTCATGAATATGCGGCTTTTTGTATAGACCGGCTAAATTGACATTAACAGGGCCGTAGGGTAAATCAAGTTTACGCATAATTTATAGTCTAATAAAACATGTATGTTAAATTAAAACATATTTCGCAGCCAAACTAAAACTAATACCTGCCCAGTAACATAGGCCGATGTCCCCTCGACTTTATGACAGATAATTGTTGCCTGAAAGACTAGACTAGTTCGTTATAGAATATGACCTTAACTGTTTTGATGTCAAGCCAACAAAATAAATAGCTTTAAAGGTAATAATCCTAATTGTCGTCAGTATGATATTAAGTCCGACCCGAACCACACTTTTTCTTCCGCAACAATGCTGATCATAACGACAAGGTCCGCATAAGGGGGTGGTCGTATTTAATCGGATAGTGATCACTTTTGACCAGACCCTTTTGTCTTATTTATTTCAATGTTCCTGGTATTATGCATAAATATACACTGTATGCGTGTATTGACATTACAATAAACTTATGTTTAAACTAACACACCGAGTGTGTATTTTTCTGGCGTGTGTGTGTGTGTGTGTGTGTTCTATTGTTTGTATGGTGTGCTTGTTTCATATCTTTACATATAGTGTATTTTTTGTGTAGCGAGGGGCAGATGTTACGGTGTTCCGTTAGGACCATCGTGATATCGCTTAATCAAAATATATACAAAACAATTTATTATTATAAATATTATATACAAACCTGTTTTACAAGATTTCTACAATGTGGTACGATTCCGCCAAATCTATATTTACTGTTCAACACGTACCTAGTTTCTTATGATGTCGATGCGGTTGGTTGATTTGGTGTTTTGTTTCACATATAATATAAAAAAAGGTATATAGTCAGTGACTGAATTACACCAATTACTCATGTAGAGAAATTTAAGTAAATAATTTAGATGTTATGAGCCCTCGTGCATTTACGCAAATTTCATTATCAAAACTTCTATTTATCTCTGAAATACGAATTGAAATTCTTTCTTCGCACAATGGAATTCTCTACAAAGCGGGAGCATTCCAATCAAACTGTATTTAAAATTGTTGAAGTACTTACGATAACAAAATGTGTGTATTGAAACTAAGTAACCAAGGGAAGTACTTGAAATATTACTTCAAACTGCAATATTTTAAATTCAAAACCATTTTGCGTGTTTAAATTAATATAAAACATCTAAGTTTACATACACCTGACATTTTATGTAAAATAAATCAGTTCCTGTAAAATTTAAAGGACTTATATAGTCCTAGGAAATTTGAATGATTAATTTGCCAACTTATTAATACTTCGAATGTTATTTTATAGAAATGTTTCCTATCCTTCTAATGTAGAGAAAAGTTTCCTATCCTTCTATATAAGTTCTTGATTACATATGTATATATCTCTGATAAAATGAAACCTTAATTACTAAACTGACTTGAAACGCTTACCTGTGTCAATGTCACTATACTAGGTCAGCTAATCACACTGTAGTATTTGCCTCACGTGCGATAACCTGGCCTATTTACTGGAGATGATATAGATAGCCCTATCAAGTTGATAAAGAAACAACCCATATTTGTATGACATATTCTATAAATGTAAAATTTAATCGACGATTATTTTTTATCTTATTATGCTGTTTTCAGGGGTGGGGGTGGGGTCCGGGGGATCAGTTCGAAAACCGAATATCTCTTTTCCTTTATGGTGTGTTTGTATTGTGTAATTGATGTCACCTGATGAATGGAGTGTCGGAAGAGATTCGATGATGATGCATTACCTCATATATTGATTTCTAAATACATAACTTCTGTTGTAGACATGGTGTTAAAGTTGGGGGGGGGGGGGGGGGGGGTGGAAGGAGGGGTCGATACACAATTTTTGTATAGGCCTATTTTTAACTCCACTTTAATATTATTGTGTCACAGATAAATTTCAGTCCGCGATACGTTTATAATTAAAAAAAACTTTGAAAAATGCAATAGTTCAATAAAGTATGGATGAAATAAATCATTACAATAACTTAAAATGTCAGTTGCAAGTACATCAACATAAACGTCTCACACAAACCAAAACACACACACTTATAATTATATATTTCACTTTAAATCCTCCGAAGAGAAGAAATTATTAACACCAATGTCTTTATTCGGTTTTGTCTCCAAATTTTCGGCTTAAAGTAAGCCTTCATCAGGAAAATAGCAACACTTAATTTAACTCAGTCACGTCCATTTTGTAAATAAAAATAATGGATGTGACCTAGTTTAGTTTAAGTAATTGTTGCTATTTTCCTGATGAAAGCATCATCCGGAAATTTGAAAAAAGTTATAAATATAATTATATAATATGCTCTTACGTCCTGATGGCAATGAGGAAAGATAGTAAATGAGCAATTTGTAATTTATTTGTCCCTCATCTCCCACCCCTACCGGTTTACTCCCAGTCCGTCCGCTAACTCTGGATCCTTTAAAAGTAACTGTAGTTAGAATCATGCACGTTAACCCGTTACTTCATAGATTTGCGTTTTACGGCACCAATTACAGAAGGCCTTTGAAAACAGTGTAGGAAGAGTTCAGATTGCTCGTAACGAGTAATCTGAACACTTCCTGCACTGTTTTCCACTCTGTCAGTTAATGTAATCATAATTCACCCATTGCTGATACGTGGTGAATTAATGCTTTCAATATTAGAGGTGTCCAAAGGCGTCTATATTAGAGGTGTCCAAAGGCGTCTATATTAGAGGTGTCCAATGGCGTCTATATGAAGTAAAGGGTTAACATGGTGATACAGAAAAGAACAGAACAGAATTTTAATCAATATAACTTGAACATGTGCAGTTCATCGCTACTTACACAAACAATAACAATACATTCATGCAGCAATACGAGGCAATACGAGGCAATAGGAAACATATGCACGTCATTTCATTTGTTGATTGGACTAATATTTTGGTTGCAATGGCAGCAATAGTATCTGGATCCTATGATGTCTTAAAGGGTACCTACGCTAGAACCCTGAAACTTGAACTGGTGACAGAGACTAATGGGGAGATTACACAAGCTATTTTAATGTTAATGTTAAGGCCATCCTTGAAAAAATATTTGTTTGCTGTGCTCCGACCCAGTATTTTTCATGTGGGTAGGTTAGGTAGCTACTTTTTTTTTTTTGCCAAATTATGATTTTGAATTAGTCATTTTAAAGAAAAATGGACAGAAATCATGAAAACATTTTTCTCAATGCTTTGAAAGCCAATAAAAAAAATTTGGGTAGCTACACTTTTGAGTGAGTAGGTAGGAACACGGCAAACACTTTATTTTTTAAGGATGGCCTTATGTAGGACAAATACTACGTATCGTTGTCAAGATCGCTTTACTTAAATAACAAATATGCTGCGATAGCCCCAACGGGACACCGAAGTATCACGCATAAATTTAAGTGGTTTTACAGATCTATACATTATTCTCTCCAATTAAAAATGAAATCTACAATATCTTCAAGTATGTCCGCAGTTCAGCCGAAAATACTTCTGTTTCCGGGTGTAATTAAAGTTTCGACAAATAATGAACTTACATTATACATACAAGCGACGACTTGTAATGCGAATCAGGGGCGTAGCTTGGTCAGTTTTAAAATGCTGGCCTAACAAAAAATATCAATTTTTTTTTTAAAAATTGAATGACCAGTGTTGCATTCTCAGGGATTGTTAGTGTATATATTTTTATGTAAAACACACCAATTACGACAACGATACATGTACTCCTACATGTGACTCTTGCTGACTCGTATTTCGTATCAGGGGCGTAGCTTGGTCAATTTTAAAATGCTGGCCTAACAAAAAATATAATTTTTTTTAAAAAATTGAATGACCAGTGCATTCTCAGGGATTGTTAGTGTATTTATTTCTATGTAAACATACCATTTACGACAAGGATACATGTACTCCTACAAGTGACTCTTGCTGACTCGTAATTCGTATCAGGGGCGTAGCTCGGTTAATTTTAAAATGCTGGTCAAGATTTGTTTTTAAAAAAATGTCAATGGCCAATGGTACATTCTCGGGATTGTTTTTGTATTTATTTCTTAGTAAAAACATAACAATATCTATCTATTTAAATCAGATTTTTTTTAGAATTAAGCTCAGGCCCGCGCCTACAGTGCCTACGTGTAGATACGCCGGTGCGCATGTCTACTTTGATTATATATAGGTATCCAAGCGTACATGAGACATTTGTCTAGTTTTAAATAGCAGTTCTACAGCACGTGTGGGTCACAATGGCTTAAATTGTAGATCGGTTTACGACTTTAAAACGTTATTTTCAAAACAGTATTTGAAAGTATTGATACAGACTTTCTGATAAAGATCACATTTTTTGAAAAGAAAATAATGCAAGTTCTTACCAGTGACTTAATAGGATAGGTCACTGTTTTTGGGTACACAATTAATATGCTGATATAAGATTTAATGACATGTAACTTCATATGTATAATGTTTGATGTCTAGTCAATACAATATTTATAACTAGCCAATACGCTTCTGTCACTGTCTGTATTATTCACATGTATTTCATTTCATGTTTATTAGTTTAGTTTAAACATATTGTATTACTTATGTTACAGATAACTAAAGTTGTTGTTGTTGTATGGTGTTTAGCGTCGCTTTCAACAATTTTTCAGTCATATCGCGACGGTGTCTACTTGAGACAGTATTCTAAGCGCTGTCACACTGGAGTATCATGCCTCAGACACATGGTATGATACCCCACCAAGTCACATTATACTGACACCGGGCCGACCAGACCTAGAACTCTCCTCTAAATGCTGAGCGTCAAGCGAGGAAGCTTCTTGTACCATTTTTAAAGTCTTTAGTATGACCCGGCCGGGGATTGAACCCACGATATTCCGCATGCGAGGTGGACGCTCTACCACTAGACCACGCCGCGGTCATTACAGATAACTAACATCACATGATAATCAATATTTACATATAACATACACACATGGATTGTACTACAAGTTATAACAACATTTGTTACAGTTCTCCCCATAAATCGGTTGCTGTATATGACTGATACCCTTATAGGCCTAGATGCTGAATAAAACGCACACACGCACACACAAATATTGTGCTCACAACATAAAACAACAACACTTCGGCTGAAACAAACGAGCGCCTCAAACGTTTGGCAGTGAAACCGTTAGTAAATCATCGTATTTTCACATATAATGTGTATAATTTATATCATTTCATTATTTAAAATGAGGCAGCTACGTAAGTAGAATTTTATCAATTCATTTTCCAGAACATCGAATCCGTTGATCAAACCATCGTCTGACGCAGACCATCGAAATGCTCCATACCGCTGCAGCCCTGTTTCTCTTCACGCTGGAATGGTTCCACATCTGGGGTCATGCACTCATTTTATTTCGGATCAGATTACTTCCCAGGAAAGACCTTGTGCGAATACGATTGTACTTTCTAGTCGACTTATTGACGGTATTTACGTCGTCGTTCTTGGTAACCGGCAAGCTGAAATGGTTGGCCGTGTTGCAGATAATACAGCACGGATATTACTTCCTGTACTGGGACCAGACGAATATGGCGAAAAAGGTAATATTCGTTATAATACGTCGACTTACCGCTACAAGTAATACTAACATAAAAAAAATGGCTGACTGCTAATATGTTGTTGGATGGTGTTAAGCGTCGGTTTGGACTATTAACCAGGTCTATCACGACGGTGTCTACTTGAGATAGTATTGTAAACGCTTGGGCACTGTAATATCATGCGGCAGACACGTGGTACATTACCCCATCCAGTCACATTATACCGACTACCTGCCAACAGACCTAGAACAGTCTTCTTAATGCTGAGCAGCAAGCCAGAAAGCTTCTAGTACCATATTTCAAAACTTTGGTATGACCTGTCCGAGGATCGAACCCACGACTATCATGTTCTTTAAAAAGTATTGAAATGAAAAAAAAATTAGACATGACCTCTGGTTCCCCTAATGCATTCTGCATGGAACTTCACATTTCATATGCGTGGTCCTTTTGTCAACATGTCGTGTAGAAAGTTTGTATGTGTGTTTTCTTTTTCTGTTCTTATTGTATATTGCAAAATATTCAAGATGGCCGACACCAAAATACAACGTTTATGTAAGTAATATTGAGAAATATATATAAAATAATGAACTCCCTTAAACCGTTTTCAATTAAACTAAACCAAACTGTTCCTTGGATGGTGTCCTTTTATATATTTGTGTTTTAATTAGCTCACAAAGACCATTTTGGTCACCTTGTAATAAAAAACAAGGAAATATGAGTTGACATCCTGCATGTAATTCTCGCAATATACGGACGGACAGATAATACTGTATTTATTGATAACATTGATCTCAACTGTTCAAAGTAGAATGAATATTGAACTCAAGTTGGCATTGTCGTCGTCGTTGATCTTTAATTCCATTTGATAACAAGCCCATATTTTAGTAACTACTGACCATACCTCTTTTATACGCCATGTCTTCTGCTGTCACAATGTAGAAATATGATTACTCTGTTTAAAGGCAACAGAATGGCCATTTTATGTTTTTGAAAATTTGGTTAGTGTTTTTAAATAAGCAAGTATTACGAATCTCATCTTGGTACTTCCAGTCATGGTATTTAAGGAGGCAAATGGGATAGCACCAAATTAACGTTTCCACTGGGCGATTGTGCTATCGCTTTGACAACAGGTACGCGCGATGGCACGATACTACGATGGCACGAGAGGTGGGGATGACACGACAGTACGATAGCACGAAGGGTGGGATGACACGACAGTACGATAGCACGATGGTGATGGAGCGAAGGTACGATGACGAAGACACGATAACACGAATACACAATGGAGACGGGGTGTGATATGTCATGATACGATATCGCGTCTTTGTCACCGTGTCTTTGTGCCCTTGTATCATCACCATCATTATACGTCGTAGTGTTGAGTCATCGTACGCCGATACACCACCATCATGTCATCACCATTGTGCTAACCGCGCAGTCGTTCTCTCGTAGCGTCGCCTTCCTGTTTGACATTTCACACATAAACTCACATCGTGCATCGCAATGTTTGAAAATAGTCAGTATTGTTTAATGCCATAGCAACGTCTGATAGCACACATCGTCGGATACCCACGCTCAATCCATTCCGATACACTTAATTTGTGATGAATGAAGCGTATAGGAATTGACGCCAGTGGGTATCCGGCGATTGATAGCGGAGTGGATTTAATAATTTGGCTGGTAAACTAGAGGTTCACGGTTCAAATCCAAACGGACACATGTGTATTAAATATAATATTATATAGTTTTGAATTATAACTTATTTTCCTATCCAAACATGTTAGCAATCCTTTCGCACTCCAAGTCGTCCATAATTCGCGCAAACAATGTTTTTGTTTAAATTTAGAATCGGTACACCATCAAATTTTCTTTATCGTTACATTTTCAGATCATCACGTGGAGTTCCTTGGACTGGTTTAAAAGCCACCTTTGTAACAACTGGGAACTAGACTCGATCCTGGGCACGGTATTTGACATTGTGGTTCATCTATTCATGACCTACTATCTGGGCGTCTACTTGACCTCTGTCCAGGTTATTTGCTCCCTCGTTGTGGTCCAGGCCGGCGTCATGTTGCTACTTTTTGGACCGTACTACGCATGGGCGAGTCCAAACAACATACCAAAGTGGATCGAGAAGCGAATTCATCCAGATAAGATTAAATAGACATACATTGATAAAGTGCTTCGAAGAACTAGAGAACTTTGAAGTAACATTTATTTCCAATATCGTCAGTATTAATTAATGGTTATATTATCATCAGCACAAAGACCCCGTTTACTGGTCTGTAGTCTAAGGCACCTTTTGCTTAACTGTGAACGATTTTATCTACTTGTATTTTACTTTATACGATTGTTTGAATTTTATTCCGGGTGGTATGTTTGTCGTCCATTTTATACGGAATGGTCCTGATGAAACGGCGAACAATTTTAAAAGTGGTAATCGTAATGGAATACTTAAGTATCACCATTGGCTTAAGTTGTTAATGTAAAGGCAAAACGTTGAAATCGGGGCATTTTTTTCAATGCAGTTAATTGGGTCAGTGGATAGCGTTCAGCTTAGCATACAATTTTTAACTTATTTTTTTGAATTGGTTAAAAGTAAATTCCTTAAATTTTTTAAATATCATTTATGCAACAAAAATCACGATGTATAGTATATAAGAATCCATATGTCAAATATAATAATATTAAAAAGCGTTGGGTAGTTTTTTTGTCTATAATTAGCCGAGATCTTTTTTATTTTTTTTTTAAATTGGTTTAGTACATATTTTTTTTACATATACAATGTAATATTTTTACAGAACAGAAACATACACAGTCTTACAATACATCGTGACATTCATACTTTTGCTTCTTAATAATAGGAAATTCCCGAAACGAATTGTTTTAACAAATACAAAATAGTAATTTTATCCATTGTATTCCATTCAAAGACCATTACTTTTTTCTATTGTGAATGTTTATTTTCGGTGTGAGAGTTGACATTTTCTGTGTGATGAAATAAGGAAAACAAAATTATATTGAAATATGATTATATGGATTCCCAGAGAAGAGAGATTCAGAATAAAATAAAAAATATATATACGGGTATCCACACCGCTTCTGGATATACTCTTAAGTAAAAATGTTTCAAGAACAGGAGAATCGATCTTGTACAATAATTATACATACATGTATCATCCTATATAAATGTTATGTTCGTAGGTTCGAGTCTTGCCCGCTCCTTACGGAAGGACGGTGTTTCTACTCCGATTCAGTCCAAGGTTTTCCTCTTCCAATAAAACTAGAAATTTCATATATGACCTTAAATGTGTATTTAAATTGTCCTGCTTTTATAAAACACTTAATTAAAACATTGACATGGAGCTTTGCTGATGAAATGGTATAATGCGTCAGCCATTTTGTGGCTAATTATGAAGAAGAGGGAGGGGCTATCGTAGAAGAGATATTGTTTGATTTGTATTATTGTCTGCTTTCTGTTTGTTTTTGTTTAAATTAAGGTTAGTTTGTTATGTGATTGTTTAAATTTTGCCTTTATTTATGCCTTATCAATGCACAAAAGGTTTCAATTCATTTTTTTAACAAGAGCCTTGAAAGAGATCTGAAATCTTGTCTTATTTATTTTGGGAAACTCTGCAGACCCACATGATGTTAAAAGGACTTTTGTATGAGAGTTTTTTATTCTTCTTTTCGGGGTCATGGAAATCATTTTACTTATTTTGGCTTTTGTTTTTATTTTCTTTGCTGCTTTTGACTATTTTTTTAATTTTTTAAATTTTTTTAATCAAGTTTTGTTTCATTTAAACGTAAAGTAAGTATTGTTTATAATATTTAATATATTACATATAAAATATTATGAACAATACTTACTTTACGTTTACGGCCTATTTTTATCGTAAGTGTTTATGTGAAATGGCTCCATTATAGTCTTAATAGTCTATTTTCATGTTTTTTTTACTGCCACAATATATTTTACTGCCTAAAATCAAATCTGTTTTTGTTTTATATAATGTCCAACCGTTGTAGTAAAGACTGAGCGATGTTCTGGTCGTTTATTCAGTCTCAGCATAGCATACACAATATTGACCACAATGCTTAAACTACAATTTACACAGTTATCATTCTATACAGAATTTTAAGAGACAACTCGGCCCTATTTTTATATCACAGTAAGCATACACTAATAAAACAACCTCCTCAGTAAGTGTACTACATGTATTTGTAAATATTGTCTTATCAAAATAATTATTTGTTCGTGATACTTATCTGTTGTGTTATTTTACTTAATTAATGACTAGTGTAACAATTACACATTGTTATGTGCGTGTTCATTTATTTGCTAATGTTGCTCTGTTTAAATAAATAAACAAGATGAAAATGACATCTCCTAAGTTGTTTTTTCTATAATTATTAGTTATTCACAAGCCTCGTGGTATCACAGTTCCTGAGGTTGTGCTAACCTTGCAGTAAAGCGATTGAACACTCTTAGCTAGCTGCATCCTACCAAGGCGGTAATTTTTTTACTATATACACTGACCCAAAATGAAAACTTTACATCGACTTCAAAAGTGTCTCTTTTGCTGATGTGAAAAATAAATCAAATGGGTTAAGAATACAACGAAGTCAGAAAATATTAATTGCCGAAATAGAGAATATCGGGGGGGGGGGGGGGGGGGGGGGGGGGGAATAACAAAAAAAAAAGGAACCAGGAAAAGGGAACTTCAGGGGTCACAGTTCGGCCAGGAGTACAAAAGACCAATTCAATAACCCTGTCTATAAAATGTGTAATTATGAACGTATACTTCATATAGGTACTTCTAGATCTAGAGTTTGATATTCATTTATAAGACAGAAAGTTCGAGCATTGAATTAAGAACCACAGTTATGATATGAATATTCATTACAAAGAAAGAAGTGCTATCAACGTTGTAACATATTTTGGGGGTAAAGTCGACTTGCGGGACCATCTTCCGTTACTACTGTATATCAGCGAAATAAATTATTTGTAAATACACCATACACTATCTCATCTGTATTTATAACTAACTTTCTTGTGCACCATATACTATCTCATCTGTATTTATAACTTACCTTTCTCGTGCGTCATATACTATCTCATCTGTATTTATAACTCACTTTCTCGTGTACCATATACTATCTCACGCGCATAACTAACTTTTTCGTGCACCATATACTACCTCATCTGTATTTATAACTTACTTTCTCGTGCATCATATCCTATCTTATCTGTATTTATACTATGGCTTACTTTCTCGTGTACCATATACTACCTCATCTGTATTTATACCTTACTTTCTCGTGCATCATATACTACCTCCTCTGTATTTATACCTTACTTTCTCGTGCGTCATAAACTATCTCATCTGTATTTATAACTTACTTTCTTGTGCACCATATACTATTTGATCTATATTTATAACTTACTCGTGCATCATATTATATTATCTCATCTGTATTTATATCTTGATTTCTCGTGCACCATATACTATCTCATCTGTATCTATAACTTACTTTCTCGTGCATCATATTATCTCATCTGTATTTATAACTTACCTTCTCGTGCACCTTATACTATCTCATCTGTATTTAGCACTTACTTTTTCGTGCTCCATATACTATCACATCTGTATTTATAACTTATGACCTTGTTCACCATATACTATCTCATCTGTTTTTATAACTTACCTTCTCGTGCACCATATACTATCTCATCTGTATTTATAATTTACTTTTTTGTGCACCATATACTATCTCATCTAAATTTATACCTTACTTTCTCGTACAACATACACTATTTCATCTGTATTTATAACTTACTTTCTCGTGCATCATATTCTATCTCATCTGTATTTATACCTTACTTTCCCGTGCACCACATAGTTTCTAATATCTCATCTGTATTTACACATTACTTTCTCGCGCACCATATACAATCTCATCTGTATTTATAACTTACTTGCTCGTACACCATATACTATACCATCTGTATTTATAACTTACTTTCTCGAGCACCATATACTACCTCATTTGTATTTATAACTTACTTTCTCGTGCATCATACACGATCTCAACTGTATTTTTAACTTTCTTTCTCGTGCACCAAAAACTATCTCATCTGTATTTATAACTTACTTTCTCGTGCACCAAATACTACCTCATCTGTATTTATAACTTACTTTTTCGTGCATCATACACTATCTCATCTGTATTTATAACAACTTACTTTCCCGTGCACATATACTATCTCATCTGTATTCATAACATATTTCCTTGTTCACCATATACTATCTCATCTGTATTTATAACTTCCTTTCTCGTGCACCATATACTATCTCATCTGTATTGATATCTTACTTCCTCGTGCACCATATAGTATCTTATCTGTATTTTTAACTTACCTTTTCGTGCACCATATACTATCTCATCTGTATTTATATCTTACTTCCTCGTGCACCATATACTATCTCATCTGTATTTATAACTTACTTTCTCGTGCATCGTATACTATCTCATGTGTATTTATAAATTACGTTCTCGTGCACATATACTATCTCATCTGTATTTATATCTTACTTCCTCGTGCACCATATACTATCTCATGTGTATTTATAACTTACGTTCTCGTGCACCATATACTATCTCATCTGTATTTATATCTTACTTCCTCGTGCACCATATAGTATCTTATCTGTATTTATATCTTATTTTCTCGTTTTACCATATACTATCTCATGTGTATTTATAAATTACGTTCTCGTGCACCATATACTATCTCATCTGTGTTTATATCTTACTTCCTCGTGCACCATATAGTATCTTATCTGTATTTATATCTTATTTTCTCGTTTTACCATATACTATCTCATGTGTATTTATAAATTACGTTCTCGTGCACCATATACAATCTCATCTGTGTTTATATCTTACTTCTTCGTGCACCATATACTATCTCATCTGTATTTTTCAACACATTTCATGTTATATATGGCATACCCAGTTTTACTGACGAAGGAAGACCTCAGACTGAGTAGAACCGCTGTCCTTCCGCAAGTAACTGACTAACTTAAATATTTTGGAGCGAGTTGGGTTGGAACCTACGATCTTAGAGGTGGAGGTAAGTGATCTTGAGACGGCGCCGTAAACCACTCGGCCGCGGAGGACCAACAGATGCAGCTACACGTAGTGATTGAGTTTAATTTCGCCGTAGTGATTTATGCCGTAATGTGTAAACTGCATGTGTGGATTGTATGCCACTGAAGGATGTTCCACTCAGCTGTCCAAATTCCACCGCACATATGGACGGATCAGTGGAGACGCTATGCTGCTGGCCTTGTTCTACCTAGTCAACGGAGCCCTTTGGTTTTTTTGCGGAATCATTGTGGGTAGCTTCACCAACTAATTTGTAGTGCTTGTAGTGGGAGAACATCTCCATTTTCCCCCTACAATTCTCCAACGATCAAGCGTTTTACTTTGGAGAAGTTGACCAATCTGCCCTATACCCTACAACACTGTACCCGATATTGTATAATTACACTACTGGGTTATACAAAAGAATTGAAAACAAATGTTCTAGAAGCTGCCTCGCTTTACGCTCAGCATTCAGAAGACAAATCTAGGTCTGGTGTGGTGCCAGTATAATGTGACTAGGTTGGGTACCATACCATGTGTCTGCAGCGGGATACTTCGGTGTGGCAGACACTGTCGTGATATAACCGAAAACGTGTTGAAAGCGACGCTATATTATTATTATTATTATTATAAATGCTCGCCTTAACGTCTCAAAACACAGTTGAATTGTGTTCTTTGTTCTATATGTAAAATAAGGTCTAGGTTTTCCATGGTAAAAAAAAAGAATTCCATATAGATTTTTTTGATTTTTTCTTTCATAGCAGGAATGTTAACCCACATTAAATGCACAATAACTGGTAGGTTGACCACGTTGTTTTTTAAAAGAGGGTGCAGTGACACCCTGAGGTTTTTTGAAAAAAAAGAAATCCTCAAATGCTCGTAAATACATATGTTGAAATCCTTTAAAAGTCACTTATTTAACACCGTGATGTCTTATTGCAGTATATACTTACCAGCTTCTAACCTTCGACCTCCCATTTCCGAGGCAGACGCATTAACCACTAGGTCACGGAAGACGGAGATCATGTTATATATATACAGTAGAACTTCGTTGGCTCGAACACGGATGGCTTGAACACCACACATGGCTCGAACCACTTATCTGGTCCCGGTCGAAATACTCTCTAAATTCTATTATTCTACCGAGTCGAACTAGAAATTAGGTCAAGCCAATATATTTACCTGTATTTTGACACTCTTTGTTCGAACTATTTCGTTCAGTCCCGTCGGGTTCGATCCATTGAAGTTTTTCTATATTCATCTTTATATACTTGGAATAAGTTCTATTATTCCGGAAATTAATATATGATTTGCACTTGCTGTCGAAGATCTGCCAAATATAATGTTTTTCAACCATTTGCAAGAGTTATGCACTTTTTTTTCAAGACAAGACTTAACATATGCTTGGTAATGTAACTTTACATAATAAGTATATATGCTTTTCAGAAATAGTTTTAAGTGAAAACTGCAGCGTGTTCCTTTAAAGTATTATAGTAAGCTAATAAATGTCAATAGCTGATGTATTACGAAGCAGTTTTACAAATATTTTTGCTTTGATTAGTAATACCGCAATTATCTAAAGCTTTATATTCCTTCTAGTGTTTCATGTTTAATAAAATAAACACCAAAACATTCACAAACTATTTGTTACAGATCATGTCATGTCATTGAAACACGCGATATGTTTTAAAACAGAAATTTACAATACAATGTGCAAATTCATTCATATCAATATCAAGACTTCCTTACCTGCAGTAAAGTACAAGGTTATGGTTGTCTCTACCTGTAAACAAGTCAATTATGTTATTGTAGAGATTTACATTTTGAGTCAGTTAGTCACTTACGGATGTTGTCATAATCATTTGAATAAGTGAGTTACGGAAGGTGATTATGCAGTAGAACTTCGTTGGCTCGAACACGGATGGCTAGAACACCATATATAGTTCGAACCACTTATCTAGTCCCGACCAACATCCTATTTCGATGTATATGCATGTACATATTTGGTATTATGTTAAACAATGAAACAATGCTTGGTTCGAACAGCCCTTAGCTTAAACTATTGTGTCGAGTCCCGTCGGGTTCGAGCCATCAGTTCTACTATATATTAAACTAATCAATAAACAATCGGGTTACCTTTAGGGAGCTCCTCCTATGTTATTTAAGTTTTCTCCTCTCTGCCTGCCTGCCTACCTGCCTACCTGCCTGCCTGCCTGCCTGCCTGCCTGCCTGCCTGCCTCTCTCTCTCTCTCTGTCTCTCTCTCTCTCTCTCTCTCTCTCTCTCTCTCTCGCTCTCTCTAACCCTATATCTCATGCTCCACATTTCCTGAGCGTTTTTATTCTCTTTTCTTTACTTTTTGTATCTGTATTTCTATCAACGAAGGGGAAGCCCCCCCCCTTTAACCCCCCCCCCCCCCCCCCCCTTTAACACACACACATCCCGGGGAAATTTCGAACGTCAATCAGATGCTGCATTCTAAAATGTTCGTGTGAAAATTGAATTCTCTGATGCTAATCTTTATGGTGATAAATAGTATTTATGTTATTTTGTATTACCATTTTCCTTACACTGATCCAGTCCGTGGCAGGTTTGGTGGAAAAAAAGCAAGCTAAAAGTCTACATAGCTCAATTTGTTTTTGAGAAAATGCAGTGACATATTTTACCAACGTCTGTCTTTCTGTCTGTCTGTCTCTCTTTCTTTCTCTCTCTCTCTCTCTCTCTCTCTCTCTCTCTCTCTTTCTCTTTCTCTCTTTCTCTCTCTTTCTCTCTCTCTTAATCACCTTTCTTTCTTTCTCTGTCGTCTATCATTAAGTGTTCTTATATTCTTCCATTCTTCTATACCATAACTTTATCATGTTGTTGATATTTCCATTTATCGTCGCAACCGTTTTCTCTATTGGCGACACCTCAAGAAGAGTATTAGTATTTTTAAGAGTTTTAGATGATAGTGCAGAGATACAAAATACCTTTTTATAGTGTCCCCGAGTCTTTTACATGCCCGTTGAAAGCACCGATACATAGGATCTCAATTTTCTGAAAGACTGATAAGTATTTTTAGATGTAAGAGCAGGGGATCGAACCTGCGATTCCTGGTTTCGAAGTCACTTTATCCTCATTTTCACTCTCTCCTTTCATGTTCTCTCCCTATGCACCTTTGTGTTCAAAACCTTACTGCACAAACACACCAGTCGAGTGTCTATGGCTTAATCAACACCGTGAAAACCCACACGTTGGTAACTTCATTACACCGAGAAAAATATTATTTAAACTTATTTAAACATTTGCAGGTAAAAGGTCTTGCTCAAAAACATTTTGCATAGCCGTGGCGGGGTATCGAACCCGTGTCTCTCCAATGGGTCCTATGCTCTATGGACCAAGCACTCCACGAATCAAGTGCTTCAGGAAAATGTTGGTAACCTATTTACAAAAGGTAAACTTATATTTTGTGTTAGCCAAAACTTCTTTCATTGTCAATTAATATCACATTCTACTTATGTGGTTAACGCGTTTGTCACTTAAAATACAAAAGAAAAGACAAAGTATCACAAGCTTGATACGTTACAGAAAACAATGGCTACATGTACCTGCATGATAGCCATCCGTTTGAGATCTTTATTACACAAGACGACGCTACCTGCAATATAGTCACATGTTTAGAACATAAGACAAGCACAACTTGAATGATGACCACCCAGTCGATACTTTAATTACACAAAACAATCACCAACGGCATGATAACTACGCGTTTGGTATTTAAATTACAAAAGATAAAAACCAGTCATATGATAAGTACAGATGTGGTACATAAAGAAAACAAGACAAGTGCTACCTGCATGATAAGCACGTGGCACGTGTTTGTAATTTAAATTACACAAGACAAGCACCGACTCCATGAGACCATCCGTTTTGGTACCTACATTACATAAGACAAGCACCAACTCCAAGAGACCATTCGTTTTGGGACATACACAAGCACAAACTGCATGATAAGCACACGTTCGGTACATAACTATCACAAATAACCATAAGCGGCATGAGAAGCACACGTTATGTATGTATCTAGACAAGCACCAACTGCATGATAAGCGCACGTTTGTACCTAAATTATACAAAACAAATGTTACTTGCATGATAAGCACATTACACGTGTTTGATATTTAAATTACGCAAGACAAGCACCAACTGCATGATAAACACAAGTTACGTACCTATTTCTCACTCGATACACAACATTCTTACCCGACTATAGATGTTTTTACTGGGCATTATATTTTCTTATCTATATTCATCCTAACACAACATTCAATTTCCTTATTTGACACTTTATTTTCATACACAACACTAGATTTTTAACCCGATACACAACATCTTTACTGGACTATAGATTTTTATACTGGGCACTAAATTTCCTAATCTATATATACTCAACATCCTTACACAACATTTAATTTCCTTATATGACACTGTGTTTTCATACGCTACACTATATTTTCTCACTGGATACTCAACATATGCGACATTAGATTGTCTCACTCAATACTCAATATCCTTACATGACATTCAATTTCCTTATATGACACTATATTTTCATATGCAACACTACGTTTTCTCGTTCAATACTCAACATCCTTACACGACATTCAATTTCCTTATATGACACTATATTTTCATACGTGACCGTACAATTTCTCACTCAATACTCAACATCCTTACATGACATTCGGTTTCCTTATATGACACTATATTTTCATACGCTACACTATATTTTCTCACTGAATACTCAACATATGCGACACTAGATTGTCTTACTCAATACTCAACATCCTTACATGACATTCGGTTTCCTTATATGACACTATATTTTCATATGCAACACTGGATTTTCTCACTCGACACTCAACATCCTTACACCATATTCAATTTCGGTTTCCTTATATGACACTATATTTTCATATGCGACACTAGATTTTCTCAGTGAATACTCAACATATGCGACACTAGATTTTCTCACTCAATACTCAACATCTTTACATGACATTCAATTTCCTTATATGACACTATATTTTCATATGCGACGCTAGATTTTCTCATTCAATACTCAACATCCTTACATGGCATTCAATTTCCTTATATGACACTATATTGTCATACACGACACTAGATTTTCTCACTCGATACACTACATCCTTACTCAATATAGATTTTTCTTACTGGGCATTACATTTTCTAATATATTCGACATCCTTTCACGACATTTAAATGCTTATTTGACTGTATATTTTCATACGCGACACTAGATTTTCTCACCCGATACATACCATCCTTACACAACCATAGATTTTTCTTACTGGGCACTAGATTTTCTAATCTATATATACTCAATAATTTAGTCGACATTAATTTTTAAACTCCACGCTAAATTTCAAAACTTAAAATTAAAAAAGTTCTGAGAAGTGTGTCCACCATCAATATATGTAAATATGACGTAACACCTTGACGGTGTCAAATTAAACATAAATTACTCATCAAAACCACTCGTAAATTCCTTCAGCATGTAAACTTTTATTTTAAAAATGTTTTAAACTTCCCTTATGTTCATTATTTAAAGGAAATTAGTATAACTTTTAAAAAAATTAAGGATTTGTATGTTTGCAAATTGACGACCAGATTTTTCGATAGCGAGGCAATGTATTGTGGAATAAATGCCTGGATTTAATCTTTTATATTTCCCTCAAAACACAATGAAAAATATATTTTTATGTTTATTGTTAAATTATATATTAAACTTGCGATTCTTAAAGGTTATAAAATAAATTAATGAACATTTTTTATCTTTCTAAAAGGTGAATGCGGCGAAATGTTTATTTTCGGAAATGGAGAACAATTGTCAAATTAAGCTTATTAAGATAACTTTAAAAATATCGGTGATTGAAAATATAGTTTACCAAATGGTTATTGTAAATAATTCATATTGGTATGTTTGATATCTTTCTAGAATTAAGGTTTTGAAAAGAACCATTTGACGTCGAAAAATATACATTGCTCGGAAATTAGTAAATTTTGGATGATTTCTTTTCTGGTAAAAATTATATTGGTAACTTTGAGAATATGATCAATTGAAAATGTATTATATCAAATGAGTTTTTCCAGTTTTCATGTTTCTTTCTTGAAGTATCTTTCGAGAATTAAGGTTTCAAAGAGAACCCATTGACGATAAAACCGCACATTTTGTCAATATTGATTGATTTTAAATGCGATTTTATTGGACGAAATATTTCTTCTAACCTTTACCAATTTGAAGTTTAGGTATTATGAAACAAATAATTTAAATATCAATATATAACTTAGAGTAACACCAGATAAATATGCATTATTGTACCTCCGTAAAGCGTGGACTTTCCATAATGCGTGTGAATCTAACGTGACACTGGTATTTTACAGATGTCTTACAGTTGGAACCGCTGGTTGCCATGGTGCTAATCCATTATCAGTTGAATGGTATGACTTATCAATACAGTTAAATTGGTGGTGATGGTTTGTTTGAATTTGGTATAACACCGTTTTTAACATATTAAATTATTATATGTTAATTTTTTTTTCTGCAGGTAAAATAATACTTCGTTAATTGCAGTTTAATGCAGTTTTCGAGGATAGCGAGACATCACACTATTGTTTCGAAAATATAAAAAAATAAAGTATATAGTCGATATAGTTTTTTTTTTTTTTTTTTGGCAGAGTTGTGAGAAGAATTGCTCCACCACTTCAATTTACAAAATTCGACCGACGTGGCTGTTTGAGGACAGAATTGCAACTGTTGCACAATATATGTTAAAAAAATATTGTAAGTGCGGGAACGTCTTCAACCTATACCGAATTCACACCAGCAAAGTATCCGGGGACTTGAGTCATATTTGGCACATAATCACGCGTGTTAGTAACCACCCATATTTTAGCATTTTTACCGTCCGCCATCTTGGGTAGTATGTGCCGGTTCCAAAAATAGGACGGGTCGGAGCTCGGTCATGAGATAATTAATACCAAGGTCCAAAGTAAAATTTTGAGATAACACCATGTTCCCGTGTGCTTTTGTTCCTATTAATAGCATTAATGTTACACGTGCACAAGATGGAATGTTATCTTGAGTTTTAAAGTGTTTGTGTGAGATTAAACTTCACCTTGGCCTGTTGGTTGTCGTTAACATTAGGCTACAAGTGTACGAGATAGCACCTGCATTTCTCGTAGATCAAACTTGTTTAGCAATTATGCATCCTCACTACTTTGGATAGGAACTTGATGTCTACGAAGACTGCGTGGCCCAGTGGTAGAGCAGCAGATCAAATATTATGTGGGGGCATGTATTTTGCCCTTAAAGGGATTAAATTGGCATATTACCGTCAATTCCCTGTCATAAATACACACGCCCAGCATGAAGATACACTTATAACTTAAAGATATACGCGCCTAAAGTGTATATTCACATAACCTCTTTATTACAAACATCGGGTTTCTGAAGCCACGTTTTTGTTTTTGATTACATTTGCCATTTTTTTAACGAACCGCTTTCGGGTTTCCGATCAATCATCGGATAACATTGTGAAGACTCGTTTCCGATCTCGTTTTCGAGGCTTTGTTCGGGAAGTTTACGGAGCTCAATGTAAACATTGCGCAATACTTTATTGCGGGACGTATTAAAGTTTTGGCCAATATTCAATTACTGATAATTTGATAACTTTCAAGTAAATAAAGGTTATACGTCAATACATAAGCATATTTTTGTGCACACTGCATACAGGAAAAGTCTGGATTAACAGCGTGTTTGAGTTACTTGCCAATATAATCCCTTTAAACAAGAAACTTTATCAGCATGACTATCATGATTTTCTGGGTTTACTAATATCCAGCACCAGGGTAGCGTAATATAAACGTCTCACTACACAGTTACGCCCCTTTTTGTCCCACGGTAACATGATTCTTACGCTTAAAAAAGGCCTATATGTAATTTGGTTTTGAAATATTTTCAAAGTGGTTCATAGTGGTTGTGATTTCTTGCTGCAGATGAGTAGAGCAATAGTATGCATAGCATTTACTGCAATCAGACTGGTGTTAAAAAAGTGACTTTTATACGATTTCAACATATGCATGTATTTATGAATATTTGAGGAGGTCATTTTAAAATAATCTCAGGGTGTCACTGCACTCTCTTTTGAAAAAAAAAACAACGTGTCATTGTGCATTTTATGTCGGTATACATTCCTGCTATAAAAAAAATATTTAAAAAAAAAATTCTACGTGGAACTCATTTTTAATCATGGAATTCCTTGACCATATTTTATATAGAACAAAGAACAAATTTAAACTGTGTAGTGCGATCTAATATTGAATATCAGTACGCCCAGAGGACCATGCTAATATAGTACGTTCACCTTGTGCTGAATATTATTAATCCAAGAGGATAATTCATTTTCTTTATCTTAATTCTCTTTTTTCTTCTTATTTGAATGGCATTGTTGATGTATTTTGAACATTACATTTTGAAAGCATTATCATGTTTGAAGTGTTAATCTAAAAGAAGAAAAAACATATTGATGGAAGTCTGGTTATGAATTCATGATTTCTGAAGTCTACTTCACTTTGTCAACAGTGTACAAACTGGGCAAGAAATATATCTCTTGGGTGACACATTACCACTGTTCTCATCATATTTTTGTAGTGCAGAGGTTGGTAAACAATACAATGTGAGTTTTGTTTCTTTCATTTGTTTTTTTTATTGATGACAAGCATTCAGTGCAATCACAGCTGATTAATTTGTAAAAGTTTTCAATTACTTGCGGAGATAGGTGTGATCGAGCACTTGTTAACCTTCCAGGATCCAAGGTAACGGAGATGTTAGGTTGATTGATCGTCTGTTAGCCCTCGATGATAAAAAATGACGATAAATATAGTAAAACAAATTTATTCAATGGCGTAACATTTATAATTAGTAAAGTGTTCTTCCAGCAGCAGGTAGAAAAACACCAATGGGAGTGTAGGCATTAACTTCAATGTGGATCAAGGGAGTCCTCCGTGACTGGGTGTTCTAAGGCACCGTCTCAAGATCATTACCTGTCACTATAAGGTTGTAGGTTCGAGTCCCGCTTGCTCCAAAAACTTTATGTGGGAAAGTTTGCCAGTTACTTGCGGAAGGACGGTGATTCTACTTAGATTCATTCTGAGGTTTTCCTCCACCAATAATACTGAAAACGCCATATATAACCTGAAATGTGTTGAAAATGGCGTTAAAATCAATTCAACATCATCATCAATGTGAATCAGGAGCTCTGTGCATTCTCGGAGTCGTCCTCGTCCTCATCTGTATTGTTTTTCATCACCATTTCCCACTCAATGAGCGGAGTGCGAGGTCCAATGGCAGAGTATCGGACCCAGGCCCCCCGGCTGTATGGGGTGTCCTCTGGGGCAAAACCCTTTATCAGCATGTGCTAGGTACGCTTCTACCACCCAGGAAGACATCGAGCATGATTGAAGTTGTAATAACTTTCTCAATCGGAATAAAATTAATCAGTTTAAATCAAATTATTTCATTTAGTTAATGTTAACACGCCTGGTAATCTCTCATAGCATCACATACGTGTGATGTCCGGTAGCATGTCTGGTGATTAACGAAAGAAAATGAAACATCTGAGATTGTTGTACGATATATTTATAATACCCTGTTTACGTATACAGGTTATTTCAGATGCGGTGCTGATTTTGTAAGGCTACATCATTAAAACAAACCACTGTAACTATCACCTGTTTTATTATTTTCTAAACCATGTGTAAAAACGTGATTTCAACATAAGATGCCAAGTCACTAGTATTTAAATGATATAAATGGAAAGAAAATGTTTTAAAACGAGCTGGTTGCAATGCAGCTGCACAATAGCATGTTTCACAGAACCATCACACACATTCTTGAACCATAACACCATGTACAAATTCAATTGCTCCCGAAAATGAAGTTCATGTGATATTATTTAATACAGTCCCTTCTCGTGCAGATACAATCAGCAATTTAAAGCCAATTTAAGTCACAATCCTTGGGGCAACTGGTAATAGAATTACTTTGTAACCATCCGTCATGCCTAAAATTGACCAAATTTCCACAGCCGTTTCCTTTCTATAAGCTATTACAAAAAAAGCATCGCATGCGAAAAGAACCTGTATGCGTGAACTTGGTATGCATAAATATATCATACAACATTACCCGATTTTCACTTTCTTTCTTAAACACAATGACAATACCTAAATACTGAAGACGACTCACCTTTTTTGTCAATATTTCTTGTGACCGGACCATCTCTGGAAATGCTGCTACCGAACATTTTATTGCATCACATTTATGTGATAGTTTGGCGGATTTCCAGGCGTGTTTACATTTTAGTGCATGCGTGTTTACATTTTAGTGCATCACATCTATGTGACGGTTTGGGAGATTAACAGGCGTATTTACATTTTAGTGCATCAAATCTATGTGACGGTTTGGGAGATTACCAGGCGTGTTTACATTTTAGTGCATCACATCTATGTGACGGTTTGGCTAATTATTAGGCGTGTTTACATTTTATTGCATCACATTTATGTGATGGTTTTGGAGATTACCAGGCGTGGTTAACATTCTTCCCAAATTGTTACTTTATTTGTTCATTTATATTTCTAACAATATTGAATTAGTATGTTTTCTCCTCATCACATTCATAATCTTTATGAACAAATGTTACCTTCTGATGCATCAACTTGCCGAGATGCACCGTTTCATTAATTTATTCCTTCCTTCCTTCCTTCCTTCCTTCCTTCCTTCCTTCCTTCCTTCCTTCCTTCCTTCCTTCCTTCCTTCCTTCCTTCCTTCCTTCCTTCCTTCCTTCCTTCCTTCCTTCCTTCCTTCCTTCCTTCCTTCCTTCCTCCTTCCTTCCTTCCTTCCTTCCTTCCTTCCTTCCTTCCTTCCTTCCTTCCTTCCTTCCTTCCTTCATTCATTCATTCATTGATTCATTGATTCATTCATTCAGTCATTCAATCATTCATTCATTCATTCTGTTTCCCGATTCCTTTACGAATAATTTATGACTTTGTGTAACTCTCATCTTATGACGCCAGATAATACCATAATGAAATCATGTATGGAATTGACAGTTGAATTTACTTCACACTCCAAATATACGCAAAACAATACAAATGATGAATTGAAACCAAACAAACACATTTCTATGTAGAAAACACTTTATTCAGAAAGAAAACAACTTTACATATATATGGAAACGTTTAAAAATGGTTTAAGCCTTTTAAACCAAATGTAATTGTACAGTTTTGTGTCAGCAAATGGTGTAATGGTTTACGGTGGAAGGTAACTATTATGACAACTTAATAATGTTACTTAATTCAGAATAAAATTGACAAAGGGCATATTGGTTCAAATGGACATTAACATATGGCTTCTTCCGTATTTTTAAAAACATGATTCTTCTTGAACCAGCCATTGATGAAAACTTTTCTCGATTGATTTACTGTTTTAATGATTATTGAACCTTTACAAATTAACGAGACATGGATTTGCCTTAGATTGTTTTCTACATATTTTTTAAAGCATACATTGTTAATATCATGCGTGTGTTATTGTAAATTAAACCTGTGCAAGTGGGCACCTCTATTAAGCAGCCACTTGTCTTAAGCTGCCACATTTGCTATTTCCCATTTCTATGCTTTCTGAGCAAATAAACCTGTATTAAGCAATGATTGATTGATTGATTGATTGATTGATTGATTGATTGATTTATTTATTTATTTATTTATTGAATGTTTAGTGTCATTTTTATGCCATCGAGGGCTAACAGACGATCAGTTAACCTAATCACTGTTTCCTGGGAATCTGAAAGATTAACCAATACTCAAACACACCCCATCTCCGCAAGTAACTGATAACTTTGAATCAGCGGTGAGAGACGAATGATAATGGAACACAATGTCGTATATCAATCATCACGGAGACTGTTTCTGGGCAGGGATTCGAACTCACAAACACTGGATTGATAGTCAGACGCGTTACCGACTGAGCTGTATTAAGCAAAAACCTGTCTTAAAAGGTCACTTTCGCTCTTTCTCTTGACTGGCAGCTTAAGACAGGTTTGACTGTTTATTAAAATTTAAAGAAATGGGTACATGAAGAATGATTATACTTGATTATATATCTATGATGGAAAAAGGGTCACACGATAATTTGAAAACAATCCAGTTCATTTCTAAAAATTATATAACTGTTCGATGTAATTATGAAATAAATGTATCTTTTGTCACTTATTACTGGCAGAACAAACATTGTTAAATTATGTTTTACTCTTATTTATTTCCGACAGCAATGCTTGGATTTTAATATTTCGACGGTCCTAAACGTTAGATAACGTTAACATTTGTTTGATACGTAACATTTAGTGAGTAAAATCGAATTCCTTTAAAATGAAATACAAAATAGCATGGTTATAGCTGCTACACATGAATCCAACATGTAACATAAAATATACATGTATAGCCTAAGAATACAACATGGACGTGTATATATATATATTGCCCGTGCATTTCGAACAAATGATGCGCGCAATCTCGCTGTGCGTTTTAAATTTTCAAATAATGAGTGTCCATTTAAGTAAACCTTTGTGCAATTTAAGAAATTCACAAAACATTTTTTTAATGTTGCGAAATTCTTCTTTTTACAACAGCTTATTTAACTTTTTTCATAGTTCATTTCGTAAATGTTATCAACGCAAGTGTTTTACCAAGATATAAAGGTGAACCAGGTAAAGGAAATCAAACACATGTGAAAGACAACACACATGGCCAATGTCAACTTGCCATATTCATCTAGGAACTTCAATAATATAGCTATTGCTGTCATGTCCTATTATTCCTTCAAGTTTTTCAGATCATTCGTGTTACATTATAGCCAAATATTCTCAATTCCGAAACAATGTTCAGACGATTCTAGGATACGATTTGGATTTTAAAGAAGAACTTTTACACTGTGTAACAGTATCTGAAAACCTAAAACGTGTAGCGCGATTCTTAGATATCAAATGAAAACAAGAGGTCCAGAAGGGGTACTTTGATCGCAGCTCCGCTTATATAAGTAATACGGTTGCTGCAGGTTTTCGTATTGAACAAATCTTAAATTTTATAACTTCTGTGTAGAAACCTAAACCGTCTTATGAAAAACAACGACTTGACTAAAACCTACTCAAAAGTGTACGCAAAAAGTGAAAGTTCACGAAAAGCACAGAACGGCAGGGGAAAATGTGGTTAGATTACACTATTCAGTTTATAAGATACATCCGTTTTAAACAAAAAAACAAAACAATTGTAATCCCACTGAAGTTTCTGTCATTTTTCACTTGATCTAGCATAGGCCGAATGTGGACAGATTAACGAATATGGCCACTTTTATGTGTTTTAAATGGTAGAATTTTAGGCTTCTTGGATAAAACAATGAAATATAGTTAACCCTTTGTCTACTATTTATTATTTAAGGGTTGTTTTTGTTTTACAGCGGCCTATTGGGAATTAATTAGTAAACGGCTACTTGTACGATGTATGATGACCCCAACTAATCTAATAATACATGTGACACAGCTCTATCTCGCACACTGGGTAATAATTACTGGCGGAACATGAGACATCGTCCCAATCCCAGTTTCGTTGGTTCCAATATGCAGCACAATCTTGATTTCCACCGCCGTTGTTTGGCTCGTTTCGGGCCCAACAAGTTGCTACCGCTGTCTGCGTTGGATATTCTGTCCTCACAAATGTCCCTTCCATAGCCGCATCGGTAATTCCTATCCAGTAATTGCGCTGTAAACCTGAAATTACATTTTTACACTTTAATATGATCTATAAAGGCAATGTCATTAACACAAAACTAACGTCGAGTAATTTAGTTTAAACTTATTTATTTTACTTCGATTGTGAAACAAGTTCTTACAACTTAGGCAAATCACGCTCGAAGTCTTCCTGGTTAGAACCAGTACTAAGCATATGCGGAAAAGTGTCTTGCTCAAGGATACAACACATAGCCGTGGGGGAGGATTGAACCCACGACCCTCCGATCATGGGTTCGATGCTCTACCACTGGAACACGCTCTCCACAAGTAATGTGTGACCGCGATGTTTCAGTGATAAGCAATATATTCGTTTGCTTGATATCAAATTTTATGAACTATTCGGCGCCATGTGCTCAGTTTATGGGTGACACCTTAGTGGAAATATTGGGGTACAAAACGTCTCCTCCATGACTTCCAATATAGTATTGATAATTAAAAAAATCAATTAGATAAATAAAATGGGATCATTATTTTTTTTAATTTATTGAGAATGCCATTAAGTAGCGTTTTATAGACTTTAGAAGTATAAAGGCTCGGTGTTGAGTTAGGTTTTGAACGTCTCACACGAGAATTAATTTTGTACTGTAATATATATAGAGACATGCACTTCTGGAACACTGGATACATTTTCAATGGTTCTAAAAGTGCCTTGTTCCCATAGATAGACATATGTTGGTCCAATTATGCAGAAAAAAAACATGGGGTTAAACAGGTTGCTTTTTCACAATTTCGATGGTTTGATGGCACCCCTTTTTGACAATTCTGCCCATATGTTGCAGTGTATCACTACGCATCTTTAAACTGTTACAGCATCATCAAACAGTTCCCAATGTCACCCAAACTTCGCAGAAATCATGAAAATGTTCCAATGTTCCCATATGCATAAAGAAATATGCAGTTTTAACAAAATAATTGCACAACCACTTTACACAGCTCTCATTTCTTGGGCGTAAGAATCTTTCTACCGTCATGAAAGGGAGGTAATTCTTAAGTGAGACCTTAAAGCAACGTGGTTAAAGTTCACCGACTGTACTGGAAGGTAAACAATGAAGTGCACATTTATAGTTGGGTGCGTGACTGCTGTCACTTTAATGGGATTAGAAGTAATTTTTAAACCTGCGCCTGCACAAATCTCTGTTTTCTATGGAAGGGGCAATATATGGCAAGGAACTGTGAAAAGCTTCATGTTGTACTTTTGTGGCCACGCCAATTTGAGTTTTTGTCAAAGATTGACCCTCGTTCACGAACCAACCCACAGTCTTTCGTTTCGTATTTATATACTTATAAAGCGAATATAAACTCTTTACTCCATAAGCATTTTAACTGGACTTTTCCGAACTCAAAAGCCACACATAGTCAATTTCCATGAATAAGATTTTACCTATTTATTCTGATAGAGCAGAGAACAGTGCAGAACTGATTCTACACTGTTTTCAAACGCTTTCTATATTAGAGGTGTTCAAAGGTGTATATAATATATAATATAAAATATAAACATTTACTGTTGTCAACGATCTTCTTCTTCACGAATGCATTTTCTTCAAACGTTTCAAGAAACACTAGGTTAGCACTACTGTTTTGTGTTTGGCAGTAGTCCTGTAATACATTTAACAAATATATAATAATATATACATTTCGGTTCTAAATTCAAGAGTTATAATCTTATATAAAACACTGACTAATGTATTGAGATGAATTACATAACTAAGTATGAAGTACACTACAATCATTACATGTGTATATGAGCATAGATTTTCATTACAATGTTCCGCATTTCTTAAGGCACTATTTTTAATAAAGAATCAGCGGTATATTTTTGCTCTGATGTAACTGCGTTGGCACTTTGTCTGTTGTCCACCGTCATCCATTAGCAGCACTGTTCAGGTCAAGTTTTCTTGAATTTCAAATGGCCACCATGAATACAAATATGAAAAAATAAAACAACATTTTTTTTTCAAAAAAAACCAACAAAACGCTAAAAAGTGTATTGATAGTTTTAATTCTTGCGCGTAAGTCACAGAACCGCCAATGTCACACTTGTTTGACAACACGTCGAGCCTGTTTTAGATTTCGTATACGTCTGTAAATTTTGCATACTTGAAAAGATTTCAAAAACACCTGGCTCAGTTGATAAACATGATATGACGTGTGTGTGTTTTCTCGTAGCTTTAGGTAAATTCCTGTATATGGCATTGTCGGATCGGATCACAGGCTCTATTTTACTTAGCTTTTGGATAGCTATATATAATAAATAATGGAAAAGTAGGACACTTCAAAAAAGACCATATCTGGTTTGGAGAATATATAGGTGTGAAGGGAGAAACCTTAATTTAAATCCGTGGACATAATCATCATAAACCTACTGACTAATGTTGATCTCTATGAAAACAGTAGTTAGCAAGAAATATACATTTACGAAGGCCGTACACATCCGGTACTGACACGAAGTGAATATGTCGTCATTGCATGATAAGCCAAAAATTAAACCTTACATTTAGACGGTTTGAAATTTGGTTAGAATATATCAGAAATATTACATAATAAACATGAGAACATGTCAGATTATATACCCTTGGTGAAAACAATTAAATCGTTATTGTTTCATAATGTTCAACTATCATTTAACGTTATCGTGTTTGTGCGGAAAGATCAATTATCGTATTTCCCACCATCTGTCAAACGGCACCTGCTGACCAATCAAAATCATAGTTTAGTTTAAACATATTTTATTACGTATGTTACATATATCAATATATATAAAGGAACATAAAATGATAACAAAATATATAACATATGCAAATGGATTAAACTACAAGTTATGACAACATTAATTACAGTTCTCTCAAAATCATAATATTATTCGCACCGTGCAACCGGAAATAACTAGGCAACGCAAATGTTGGAATCGTTTAGGAACGTAAAATTTTAATTCCATAGGTAAAACACGACTTATCTTACGAATATTACTTTCTACTTACACTATAATTTTATTTCATTGGAATCGGTCATGGATCATGGATTCAGTGATTTTGGTATTTTTTGAAGTGTCCTACCTTTCCATTATTTACTACATATAGCTATCCAAAAGATATAGTAAGATAGGGCCTGTGGATCTGATGAACGAATCCGTTAACACTCCTATTGAAATGACGGAGAGTGACGTAATGCAATCAACCGGATATGCGTGCATTGTGACAGCGAAAATATACACACACAAAAAAAGAGCAGAATACTCTATTTGATGAATTGGTATGTTTATAACTTATCATTCTTATTTATACGATATGATTCAACGTAACTTTATATTTTCGAAACATCTGTTGCAAACGCTAAATTTAATACACAAAATTTGACAATTAATTGCATTCTCAAGTTACCTGTGATGCTGCGGCATTACCAGCTGCAGTACCTAAAAGATAGCAGGACTTGTCATAATACATCCAGCCGATTGGGCAGTCTGAAACAGAAAATGATTCGTCACCGTGGTAACTTTATTATAGAGGGTCTGTTAGGGTTTTTTGCGAAATATTCTTTGGCATATGCCATATTAGGTTATTGATTTTTTCCATATGCCACTCGAAAATTAAATTAAAATTCTAATACTTTTTTTTCTATTTTGAGTCTTTTTATCTATTTCCAAGCCTCTTTAAGATCCTTACACGATCTTAGAATCACATTGATGACCTTTAATGCAGTTTGACTATTTTTCTACTCAAAATTAGAGATATACACACAATTAATGACTCGCAATCTTAAACTTTATTTTCTCCATATAGAAAAAAAGATTTTTTTGCATATGCCATATGAGGTAATTTAATTTTTGCATATGCCATATGAGTACACCTCTAAAAGACCCTCGTTATAGATTATTTTTATTCCTCCGCCAAGGAGAGCATACGATATAACACAAGCGTTTAAACAGACATTTATATAAATATTTGAAAACAACATGGTTAAAGTAAGCGTGGAAGTGCAAAACAGAATAGTTGCTGAAATTACGCCACTATAGTAACTTTACCTACTCGTTTATATAGCTCGCTGTAAACAACACGTCACTTTGGCTAAAGTTATATAATAATACGAAACTGTAGTAACTTTGCCTATAAGCTTATAAAACTCTCTGTAAACAACACGCCACTGTCGCTAAAGTTATAATGATACGACACTGTAGTAACTTTGTCTACACGCTTATATAGCTCGCTGTAAACAACACGCCGCTGTCACTAAAGTTATATATAATAATACGACACTGTAGTAACTTTGTCTACACGCTTATATAGCTCGCTGTAAACAACACACCACTGTCGCTAAAGTTATATGATAATACGACACTGTAGTAACTTTGTCTACACGCTTATATAGCTCGCTGTAAACAACACGCCGCTGTCACTAAAGTTATATATAATAATACGACACTGTAGTAACTTTGTCTACACGCTTATAAAGCTCGCTGTAAACAACACGCCACTGTCGCTAAAGTTATATGATAATACGACACTGTAGTAGCTTTGTCTACACGCTTATATAGCTCGCTGTAAACAACACGCCGCTGTCACTAAAGTTATATAATAATACGACACTGTAGTAACTTTGTCTACACGCTTATATAGCTCGCTGTAAACAACACGCCGCTGTCGCTAAAGTTATATGATAATACGAAACTGTAGTAGCTTTGTCTACACGCTTATATAGCTCGCTGTAAACAACACGCCGCTGTCGCTAAAGTTATTTGATAATACGAAACTGTAGTAGCTTTGTCTACACGCTTATATAGCTCGCTGTAAACAACACGCCGCTGTCGCTAAAGTTATATAATAAAACGACACTGTAGTAACTTTGTCTACACGCTTATATAGCTTGCCGTAAACAACACGTCACTTTCGCTAAAGTTATATGATAATACGACACTGTAGTAACTTTGCCAACATGCTCATATGGCAAGTTGGAAACAACACGCCGCTGTCGTTACCCCAGAATATTGACTACTTTTTATATTTGTTTAATTTTCATTTAGAAATATCTACATTCCAAATTGTGCAGAAAGTCTTTATTTAGATGATGATTTAATCGTTTGAAATAAAATATATTTTTATTGTAATTTTAAATGGAAATTCGTTTGTAATTAAACCAAAATCGAGAGACATATCACATATCAAGAATTATGCTATCTGATCTCATTTGGATTAACTGATAGTTTTGCCAAATAGAATCTCTATCATCTAAAATGGTTGTATGAATACATAATAATAGTGTATTCTTGCTTCTGATGGTAGACGTTGCTTGATCTTTACAGATAAAATGTATTGTTTAATTAGTTTTATAATTGGTCACCTTGAACATCCAATCACAAGCTATCATCTAGTATGTGTAATTCTAACAATTTCTTTTAGAATTTTACATGTTCAATTTCTTTGTTATTGACATACATTTGAATACATTTATAGACATGTAAGAGTTCATTGGTTATATACAATGAAGAGCTCTTGAGATGTGTAAAGAAAGTTTAATCTTCTTTTCATTTAGGTCATAATAAATTTATTGCTAGATTATCATCCCTGCCCGCCCCCTAATTTTCATAAAAAAATAAAAATAAAAAATAAAATCATCCCGCCCTCCCCGTTTTTAAGACAAATTTGGATGATAATCTAGCAATTAATTTAAAATGGCCTTATTAACATATGGTTTGGTTTGTTATCGGTCCGTTTTTTATTTCTTGTTTTTGTTTAAGATTGACGATGCCACACCATCTATAGTTTTGATCATATGCACGCTTGCTTTTCTGAAAAAACAAACGTCTTGATAAGTTGTGCAGAAGAAACGTTTGGATCTGGAAGTAAGATCTGATTGGATGAAACAAACACACTTCTGCCATGGCTATGTTATAATAAAATTTAAAGATATTTATTCGGATGGAAGCCATTGCAGTTATCTTGTAGAAGATCTTTGTCATAGATAATATCTAATAATATAAAAAATAACGAATATAGAAATAAACATTCAAAACGATACTCTTTTGAAATACTATGGAAATCTCCGAGGTAGTCCGATTGTTTGAATAAAAATGATTTTTATTCTCGGTCGAACTTGTTAAGACGTTTGATTTTTAGAAAAGCAAGCATCGCATATGATCATTATACACCGTTTACATATAAACCTGTATTAGCATTATTGACATGATGTGACAAAACATTTTTAAACATAAAAAATAACGATGGCCCATGTATAGACCCCTGAGGCCGGAACCCAATTTATAATAAGATTGGATTTTGGTTACATACTACCAATTTTCTCTTTCCTATTCCTTATATTCAGATATTAAGGAGTTTTTCGTTTGCTATTTAAAACAATGCACAAAAATGGCCACATCTATCATTATTATGTGTATGCAAACTTACCTGCATCTCCAAAACAGGTTCCCTGTGGAACTGTCCAGCTGCCGTCAGATGTACAAGTGATAATGGACGGTGTCTCGTCACAAAATCCGCCGGCATTGTCACATTTGAGAACAGCAGTGCCGCTTGGGAATGTTGCCGGGTCAGACTGCGTGACGTACTCCCCATTAGCAACAGTCGGAAGTTCTGCTGGACACTCTTGTAAAAGAACAGAATAAGGTAAACACGGTACCGCATATAAAAATACATCGATCATAAAACAAGTTCAGGACCCAAACAAATAACTCGAATGGTGATACTTAACACGTTCATTTGATCTTCGTGTGGGGTCGAGCCCGGTAGGCTCAGTCAGGTAGCGCGATTGACTATCAATCCAGGGATCGCGAGTTCGAATCGCCACTCGGCCACAATCTCCGTGATCATTGATATACTACTGATATTTGTCTCATTGTTATTCATACAGATATATCTTTATCAGTATTATTGACACAATTTGACAAATCATTTTTAAACATGAAAAATAACAATGTCGTATCCGATTAGCTGAGTCGGTGGTGCGTCTAATTATCATTCCCGAGGTCGTCAGTTCGAATTCCCATCCGGTCACGGTCTCTGTGATAATTAATATACGTTATTGTGTCTTATTGCCATTTGTCTCTCATTGCTGATTCAAGTGAGAAAGTTAGTTGCGGAGATTAGTTGTGGTGTGCTCGAGTACTACTTAACCTTCCAGGATTCCAGGAAAGAGTGGTTAAGTTAACAGACCGTCTGTTAGCCCTCGAGGGCATAAACATGACGTTAGATATCCAATCAAGCATTGGCAATCAAATCGTTATGTGCGTGTGGGGGAGTCAACCCAAATAAAAATTGTCTTCTGTACCAATGCGAGGCGCTGGACTTACTTTAACTCGTACAACTACGTACCCCGTACACGACACACAACATTTAGATCCAGCAATCTGTGATGCAGAAAACTACTTTAAGCGGTGTTTTCGCTGTTTCGTGTAGTTGTAGTAGTAGTTGCAGTAGTTGTTGTTTTCACTATAGACATAAGTTCTATACTTGTGTTTTACATATGATGTAATACTGAGCGTGCTGCTCACAATGAGTGTAAGGTATTTTTGAGAAGCACTGTCAAACTTGCACCGTAACCCTAATTTGCTGCTCAGCTATGAGCGATTATACGTTATGTGCGACCATAAGTATGTGTCAGCAGTATATACACGTGCATGAAATGTAAACTGCTGAAACTGAGGCGGGTTCAGTAAATCGAACGCTTGGTCGAGCGCCCGCCGGGAATATTATTGGTTAGTTGAACGCGTGCGAGCGTCCGGTCATTCATGATTGCGTCAATGGTGGAACTAAAACCCGGCCAGGTTCCGGCTGATCCGGCCACTTTTCCGGCTGTAGGGAAAATGCTAATATGGTGTGTAAAATAGTGTTTATGATGTTAAAATGCCCTAATCCCAATGATTATGTATTGCCCTTGGCATATATATTAAGAGTTTCAATGTTATGCCATTATTTCATTGTTATGACATGCGCGGGCGACCGCAAGCGTTCAACTAAACAAGAATATTTCCGGCGAGCGCTCGACCAAGCGTTCGATTTACTAAACGCGCCACAGGTTTACCAATTGCGTGTTTTATGCCACGATTTTACAAAAATACTCCAAATGTTTTCGGATTGTTATCCAATGTTATGTATTGATTTATCAAGTGTGGAGTGGAGTTCAGTGGTAGAGCATCGGACCAATGCTCGGAGGGTCCTGGGTTTGGCAATGAATGATGACCTCGAGTAAGACACTTTATCCGCATGTGATTAGTACTGACCATGATTTGCCAATCGAAGTAAAAGAAAAAAGTTTAAAAGTGTATGTTTCCCATGCATATTTATTGAGTTATTTAACTTACAGACAAAATGCGACATTGGGACATAAATTGAGATGAGGCTAAAATAACAACAATAGTGGATAAAATTACGTATTCTGTGGACAAAATTGACTAAATAACGTATCCTTAGGACAATAGTGGACATACATGTAATAACGTATCCTGTGGAAAAAAGTGGACAAAATGACATATCTTGTTGACAAAAGTTGACGAAATAACGTATTTTGTGGACAAAAATGGACAAAATAACGTATCCTGTGGACAAAAATGGACAAAATAACGTTATTTTTGTTATATCAATAACAGGTATTATTGATTCAACAAATATTTATCCACAAGACTTTCCCATTTACATAAATCTGCTTCGTAATGAAAATATATTCCTATACGATGATTATGTTCTCTTTACCTTTAGGCATACACGAATCAGTCGCGGGCATTTCCCATACACCAGCAGGCCCACACGTTACTTTTCGAGACCCATCGTATCCGTCACAGCATACGACACTGGCATTCGCCCCTTGTACATTGTCCGCCATGTTGTCCAGGACTAGCCATCCATTGGGGATAATTGGTAGATCCTCACAAACTGAAATAAACGTTAACATGTTTATTTGTGACATTTAGAGTGAATATAAAGCCTAGGTTCCACTGTCAACCTCAGTCGTACGGATGACCTTTGTCTCTATCCATGGCCATTCGTTAATATCCCTGCAGCCACGTAGTTTAATCGCCAAAATCCGTAGTAAAACCATTGCATGTCCTTAGTGAACGAACCGTGACATTTGTAGCAACCCTGGCTCCTCTGGCTTACACACCATAATAAACCTTACTAAAACGTATTGAAACCTTAATGACTAATCCAAATTAGTTCAATTTAGAAGACAGACAATTTACATACATGAACTGATAGCTTTATATGAGTAGGATCCAGTTATGGATTCATGACTACATAATCAAAGTATATATCAGTATGAATTATTATGAATGTCCAATGACAGTCTACGAAACAAAATTTTCGACTTCCGGTGAAATGGCTGCATCGGGGCGAAAATATAAGACCGTTGTGATTCTCCACTTGCAGCAAGGCCGCGTGTGTAAGCTGGACATTTTTAATAGGTAAGTTGTTTAAACATTATGACAATGCAACTTGATTTATATGTTAGTAATCTGTGAATATGGGTTTTAGACGAGACCAACGATGTCGCTTGTGCCAATCAGATCTTGTTCGACCAAGATAAATTGCAACAAAACTCCAGTTAAATTGATTGCCGTTTATCGACATATCAACGCGTGTACCCCTTTGGTTGGTAAATGTTCTCCTTCTTCCTGGTACAGTGCAGGGTCCACTCCGAGGCATCGGCGCGTTGACCTACTTCATAAGTCAATGGAATCGCTATGAACGATCAGCATCTAAGCTGGTTAAAGTTATATGAGATTTTCTAAACTTCCATATAACGTCTAACCTATACATTTATCTGTGATATTTTGGGCGTTAAACACTCATTAAATGTAGGCAATATTTGAGAAGACGACCATTATGAAGCGTCTGTCTGAGATAAAATAGAGATAAACACTTTCAGCAAGAGCTGAATCTCTCTCTCGGCAGAGCCTTATCATTGAATGTAACTTTAACCCATCGAGTGAGATTTTTTAGGTCCCACATGGATACTCATTTTGGACTGCCCGATACTCTGACAGCGTTAAAAAAGCGTTTTCTTGATCGTTGGTATAGAGTATAGAACCATCGACCGTTTCCGTTAACTAGTAATTGTTACAAGCACGCAGATTGGTCAATTGCTCCAGGGAACGTTTGAATGACGTGATAGTTTAGCAAGCGTTCAATTGCTATGAATTGTGGGACAGACATATAATTCCCTGCTTTTTCCATTGGTGGTTAATAGACCTGATTCAATGACCTGATTCGGAAGATATCAGGTTCCGGGATAGACTACCGAGAACCTAAATGTAATGGACCCACACGATCACCTACCGAGCGAATGTCGTTTGCTAAATCAACTTCAATAAACATTTGATTACAGGCAGGCGTAACGGACCTTGGTTAGTGGTCCCTCTTTTTATTTTTGTTATTTATCTGTCATCCAAAATACTCACTTATGATAATAAGTGGGGGCAGTGACTAAGCAAGGTCCGCCTTACAGTAGTTAGTAATTTTAAAATTTACACATTGCGCTTATTTGTTTTATGAGCTGAGAATTGCTTCGTTCTTCACGGTTTGTGACAAATACTTACCGGTTCCTATTTCACACTTTTTCGGGCATGGTAGTTTCACTCCATTACAAGGCTTGGTAACGCAGTAACCACGCCCATCAGCACAAATCTGAAACGCAAAACGTAATTTTATCAGAACATAAATCATAACTTTTGACGCAGGGCCAACCGCCCCAAGAACACTGTGTATCGCCTGCTAAACCCTCTGGTAACACTTTTATATACAAGAACAATCTTCGCAACGCTGTGTATCGCCTGGGTAACCCACTGGTACCACTTTTACACACAAGAGCAATCTTCGCAACACGATGTATCGCCCGGCTGGGAAACCCACTGGTAACACTTTTATATACAAAAACAATCTTCCAGACGCTGTGTATAACCTGGGAACCACATTGGTACCACTATTACACACAAGAACAATCTATGCAACGCTGTGTATCGCCTAGGTAACCAACCGGTTCCACTTTTACATGCAAGAACAATCTTTGCAACGCTAGGTATGGCCTAGGTAACTCACAAGTACCACTTTTACATACAATAACAATCGTTGCAGGGCTAGGTATCGCTTGAGTAACTCACTGGTACCTTTTTTACATACAATAACAATTTTCGCAACGCTGCGTATCGCCTGGAAACCCCACTGATACCACTTTTACATGCAATAACAATCTTCGCAACGCTGCGTATCGCCTGGTAACCCCACTGATAACACCTTTACATGCAAGAACAGTCTTCGTAACCATGCGTATCGCCTGGTAACCCCACTGATAACACCTTTACATTCAAGAACAATCTTCGCAACGCTGCGGATCGCCTGGAAATCCCACTGATAACACCTTTACATTCAAGAATAATCTTCCTTACCCTGCGTATCGCCTGGTAACCCCACTGATAACACCTTTACACACAAGAACAAACTTTGTAACGCTGCGTATCGCCGGGTAACCCCACTGATAACACCTTTACATTCAAGAACAATATTTGCAACCCTGTGTACCGCCTGGTAACCCCATTGGTACCACCTTTACATACAAAACAATCTTTGCAACGCTGCGTATCGCCTGGGAATCCCACTGATAACACTTTTACATACAAGAACAATCTTCGCAACGTTGCGTACCGCCTGAGAACTCCACTGATACCACCATTACATACAAGAACAATCTTCGCAACGTTAGCCTGGTAACCCCACTGATAACACCTTTACATACAAGAACAATCTTCGCAACGCTGCGTATCGCCTGGAAACCCAACCGATATCACTTATACATACAATAAAAATCCTCGCAACGCTGCGTATCGCATGGGAACCCCACTGATACCACCTTTACATTCAAGAACAATCTTCGCAACGCTACATATCGCCTGGAAACCCCACTGATAACAAATTTACGTACATACAAGAACAATCTTCGCATCGCTGCGTATCGCATGGGAACCCCACAGATAACACCTGTATATTCAAGAACAATCTTCGCAACGCTACGTACCGCCTGGGAACCCCACTGATAACACCTTTACATACAAGAACAATTTTCGCAACGCTACGTATCGCATGGGAACCCCACTGGTACCATATTTACACACAAGAACAATCTTCGCAACGCTACATATCGCCTGGGTAACCCACTGGTACCACATTTACATACAAGAACAATCTTCGCAACGCTACGTACCGCCTGGGAACCCCGCTGATAACACCTTTACATACAAGAACAATATTCGCAACGCTACGTACCGCCTGGGAACCCCACTGATACCACTTTTTTATTGAATTCACAACTATATCTTTAAAGATTAAAAACAGATATATCTTACTTCATTTTCTTCTTTATCTTTGCAATTGTCACTTGAATGACTGCCTTGCGAATTACTCGACCCTCCAGCCACAGACGCTGTTTGCAGAACACATACCTGAAACACGTGATATAAACATGTTAGACGGGTATGTGTATTAAAAGATATGATAATGCGTGTGTGTGCATGCAAATGCGTGTGCGTGAGTGAATAAATGTATGATTTATTGATTGATTGATTGATTGATTGAATACTTGGCGTCATTTTTATGCCATTGGGGGCTAACAGACGATCAGTTAACCTAACCGCTGTTTCCTGGGATTAACCGGTACTCGAGCACGCCCCGTCTCAGCAAGTAACTGATAACTTCCCCACTTGAATCAGTGGTGAGAGACGAATGATAATGAGACGCAATGTCGTATATCTCTCATCACGGAGACTGTTGCCGGGCGGAGGATTCGAACTCACGACCCCTGGATTGATAGTCAGACGCGTAACCGACTGAGCTAATCGGGCCCGAATACATGTATGAATGTTTGCAGGTGTGTATGAGAGGATGTGTACTGTATATATATATGGGAATATAGGTTGTGTATGCACGAGTATTTTGTATGTGTATGTGCTGTTTATATGCATATGAAGGTGTGGACAATGTGTATAAGAATGTGTATACATGTGTTTAGATGTGTATGTATATATATATGTATGTGTGTGTGTATCTGAGTGTGCGTGTATACTTATACTATATGCATGTTAGTAAAAACAAAATAAAAAAAAAGTTAACATGTTAATATGTATCTTTGTTACTGTCGGCAAATAGCTTTACAGCTAGTGTTTCATATATTTGTATATCCGACACAAAATAAAGTTTCTTGTATCTTGTATCTAAAGAATAGAGAGCTATTTCATATTTCTCCATCCCGAACGTGGCAACACTGTCGGTGTAAAATAAAATAGAAGTGGTCCCCCCTGAAATTATAGAATCTAGAACCAGAGAGTCGTGGGTCCGATTCCCCGCCAATGCCATTATGTTGCGTCATTAAGCATGACACACAATTTATACACAGACATATACTTAGTACAGGTTCTGCTCGAAAAGACATCGAGCCCGGCTGATAGTAGCTAAGTAGCTTGATTAATCGTCGATGTAAAATAAATCAATTAAATCAAAAATATAAAAATATTTTAAATTATGTAAATGAGAACGTTTCTTGTATACTTATTCGTCCTGAATTAATAGCAGAATAGGATCTTTTAAAATTGTTTGGTAATTTTTTGCCGTAATATAACAGATAAAAATTCAAAACATATGATATATTGTTCAATTTACTCGTTGTTTAATACAGAAAGTAAATTTAACAATATGTCAGAAAACAGGAAACATAACTGATAATATATAAATCCCACATACATACCAGGACTACGATTAGGAATATTCCACGAGTGGACACCATTGTGAACTTGTGCATAGACCTGAAATAACATAAGTGCAGGACATCCCTTTTTATCATTATTAGTAGTGGTATACTAGCATACAATGATAACACGATCATTGTTCTTGATGATACGTGTTTAACTTCACTTTCAAAATATTTTAGTTATATCGCGATTATTCGAGACACCGTAGTGTCATAACACAAGCACACAATACAGCCTACTGCTACTAGCTACTTGCATAATATTTTCCAAGCTGTTGTGTTAAGCTAGTAGCCGGAACTCCTTTTTCTCCTCATCTATTTAAGATTGTTAATGCCGTAATTGCATGGATACTTTTTTATTTAATCATCAGGTAAAAAGATGCATATTTGGTTATAAACATTAAATATACACAAAGCAAACTGAAACCCCGCCGTAACATTTGGTTCGGTAATTAAACGTTTACAATGCCAGCACGCAATGTTGTACTTTAAATTCGTCCGCCAACGGTCGTATTTTGTTAAATAGAACGTGCATTGACAAAACATAAATTTACTTTCACCTTTTAAACGAAAAGTGAGTTAAAACAAATAATGTCATGATAAATAAAAAGATCACATTTATTACTTTTCTTACACTCGCCAAAATACAGCTGACATTCTAAGCTGTTAACCGTGTAATTTTTATTTCACTAATGATTGTATCGATAACAATAAACATACTGGTGTGGCAGTACTGGGTTTTTGTCTTAATTGCATTGGCAAGCTAATACTGGCTATTTCCCTTTGACTATATAATCTATTAATTTGTCCAGGTATATATGGCCTTTGTTGACCTTTCCTTTCGCCAAAATGCAGGGATCCCATTGGATTAGGCACTGGGGCTTGGCACTCTCTTTGGCTTTTCCTTAGTATGAATTTACATGTTGGAAGGGATAGTGGTATTTTAAGGAATTAATGACTATTAAAAATATCTCAGAATGAATGCGGGAGAACGGTTATTGGAACATTTAAGTCCACAACTTGAATGTATTCCGTAACATCATAAAATCATAATTCCTTAACAACATAAATGTGCCCTATATATTTGTTCACACCATACACAAATTATAGAAAGATTCAACCTACGACAACTAGTTTTACTTCCTTTGAACCATGGAACTATTATGTAAAATCAAGGCAGTAACTCTGGCAAAATCATTAATACATTCATCTTAACATACATATTCTAACGCTGTACATACCGTTACATGCACAAATATCGCTTACAAATGTCTGATAATGTGACTCTTAAATTCACCCTCCGTTTCATTATTTTTTCAAAGTATTCATAATAGTGGTCGTTGAGCTACATTTATGGTAGTTTGCGGCGTTGTGTTATTTTTTACAAAAAAATATTTTGGTCTTGACACTTATCTTTTTTAACAAACTTTCGCAGGTTTTTTTTTTACAAATTCCTGCTGTGCATTATTTTCAAATAACCATGTTTTAATCAACTGTTACAAAAAATATGATATTCTGAACTCATAACAATGAAAATAATAACAACATGCACAAGTTTTGAAAAATACATTTATTTGAACTGGTTTTTTTTAATTTAATATACATGTATCCACAAATATCTTTAAAAAACTATACTTTCACAATAGTAATTTTTAAAGAACATTACAGTAAATAAGTTTGAAAATATATAAGGTAAGACATTTTTCAATATATTTTCATATTGGATATGCAAATTGAAATGCACAATGATTGAGATTTGTGCATTTAAAAAAAAAGACTATTACACAAACAGTATATTGCCTTTTCCCTGCAGTCGGAATTTGACCGGGTCAGCTGAAACCTGGTCGGGTTTTGGTACCACCCATGTATTAAGTACCCGGTGCGCGGTTGTTTGTATCTTTCCTACATTTACTCAGATATTGCATTTTACACCATTAAACAAGCACATTTTTGTACAAACCCTAACTTACACCTTTATTCGCTCTAATTGTCACCTCTTTTATAAGACGTTACCATTGGATACTTTTTAAAAGCAGTCAAATTGTTTAATATAGTCGCGCAGAAGCTCGTTCACTGTTTCCGCCTAGCGGTGCGTGTTTTCCGGATGATTTTCACCGGTTTTTTGTACCTTAAAAAACTGTCAATATTAATTGAAAATTGTTTTAATATCACTTACTTATTTTATTTCCTGTGATGAGATTACAACTTTAATACAGATATTTAATGCAAGTTGTGCTGCCTTTACACATTAGCATTACGCCGGGGTTGATTAAAACGCGGGTATAAAAACTTAAAAAATTTAAACATTCACGCTTAAATGCGTAAAATTGCTCTGATTTTACTTATGTTAAACTTTTTGAATTCTCCACAATATGATTGAATGAAAAGTGTTCACGCTTGTTTTTTGTTGTTTTTTTTTTTGTTGTTTTTTTTTTTCATAAATTCTTATTGATATTAAAACTAAAACACTTCAAAACACACGACGTTTGTCTACTTCGGACGACGTCAATTTTTACGATAGTAGGCCTATTCTTGACGTCGTCAGAATTTACAAGCATGTTTTTTTTAACTTTTATTTTAATTTAAAATCAAATTTATGAAAAAAAAAACTAGCATGAACACCATCTCTTTTCATTCTGTCATATTTTAGTAAAATTAAAAAAGATTAACATATGTGAAATTAAAGAACTTGTACCAGAGTTTTTTCGTGCAATTAGCAGTGAGTGTTGAAAATTCGTTCTGTTTAAACCCGCGTTTTTTTATAAAAACCGGCGTAACGATTAGATGTAAAGGTAACAAAAATGGTATTTCATCTGCATGGAAGTTATAACCATATCTCAGGAAATAAAATAAGTAATTTAATAATGTTATCAAAAACAATTTTGAATTAATTTTGATTATTTCAGAAGAGAAAAACGGCGAAAATCGTCTGAAAAATACGTACCGCCAGGGGGCGCTTTAAGCGTGATAATGCGTTATTATATTGAAGAAACAAAAGCTTAAACGAAAGCTGAGACTTCATAGATCAATTGTGCAAAATTTTGATAAATTACGACAGGTGTCAAAAGATCTGATAGAAACGCCATAAAATACCATAAATAAACTACTGGTTTGTAGTTGTAAAATAAAACAAATATCTCAAAAAAAAAACTTTGCCAGAATCAAATTACGAAAAAATTCTTACCTTTTTTGCAGTAACTGATGCGAAATGATGGCGTCGCCAAAGTACCGAGTGTGACTGGAAATGAGGATATCGCCGGGCTTATATACACATTATCTCTTGCGTAATCTGCTCATTGGTACAGAACAATGATCCCATTAACGCCAAGATGACATTCTTCTTTGGAGGGTACCGCCATAATTCAGATTGCGTGATTACATATTTCAACTTACTTATAGCCAATCTACAGTCACTCAAGTGGCAACTTCTAACTTCTTTGTGTGTAAACTACATTGTTACAGGTGGAAAATTACAAATTACGTTCACACAAATCAGTGCTAACTGTTTGCTTTTACATATGTGAATTTGTGTTACTTGCATATTGCAAATTGTAGTATTATTGTTTTTCCAAAGAAAATGTTAAATGTGAAAAAGGCTATTTGTTTCTGCAGTTTCATATGGTCAGCTACCACCATTGCGTTCTCCATAGACTTACATCAAATCGTTTGACCTACTTTTCACTATTTCAATCATTCGCGGACTAAAAAATCCCATACCATATTAAAGTATTATCCTAGATATATTCATATATATTTACTTTCATAAAGGGAGGTAATTAAATTCACAACAACAGAATTTACCATTTTTGGAATCTTTTCAGATGCTCATAAACAATGTATGATATATATGGAGATAATTATTTGTGAATAACCCAGACATAAATATAGAGTGCCGCTTTATTATATGTGTCGGTTTTCAGAAGTTGAATAAGTCTTAGTTATGTCATTGAATCGGGTTACACGTGCTTTTTTATGTACATAACATATATAGAAAGTATCCATTTGCAGCTTTAATATACAGTTTGCAAATATAAATATTTTAATACATATATCAATTTCTATTATCTGTTTTAAGCGAACAAAACCATAAAGAGAAAGTTGGTTTGAATATCAGTTAACCTAATCATTAATTCCTGGAATTATGGAAAATTAGCCAGTCTGCAAGTGCATCCATCCCCGTAAGTAACTGTACAGTTATCCGGACCTAGCTAGAGAGAGGAGAGAGAGAGAGAGAGAGAGAGAGAGAGAGAGAGAGAGAGACAGACAGACAGACAGACAGACAGACAGACAGACAGACAGAGAGAGAGAGAGAGAGAGAGAGAGAAAGAGAGAGAGAGAGAGAGAGAGAGATATATATGTTGTATATGTATATGATTTACTTTATATTTTTGTTATTTCTTTGTTTTATATAACCGTGGCGTGGTCTAGTGGTAGAGCGGAAGGTCGTGGGTTCAATCCCCATCCGGGTCATACCAAAGACTTTGAAAAAGGTACTAGAAGCTTCCTTGCTTGACACTCAGCATTTAAAGGAAAGTTCTAGGTCTGGTCGGCCCGGTGTCAGTATAATGTGACTGGCTGGGGTATCATACCATGTGTCAGCGGCATGATACTCCAGTGTGACAGCGGTTAGAATACTGCCTCAAGTAGACACCGTCGCGATATGACTGAAAAATTGTTGAAAGCGACGCTAAACACCATAAAACAACAACAATTGTTTTATATATTTTAAGGAGATTGGTAATAAGTAATCATTTTCATTTTCATTTCGAAGTCAAAAATCAGAAAATAAAATAAATACATGGAGATGGCTTTTTTAACATAATATTTCCAAAAAAATACACACAGCGCTCTGTGGAACATATTGTCGTGTAATGAAGATCTGTGCAAATTGATATAATTAATGTTGTTTTTTTAACCTTTTTTATCTGTCTACATATTTGAGCACATTAACTTTACGGTTTTATTGTTGTGGATTGTTTTTTATTTGCTATTTACATTAATCATGATTTTAAACAGCCTACAGCTAGAATTTGTCTTGTTAATGTATCACTAGCTAAATTACTACTCCCATGTTGGGTTTTGTTGTTTTTTTCTTTTTTATGGGATTTTTTTATGTTTTTTGGTTTGTTGTTTTTTGGTTTGTTAGGTGTGGGGTTGGGGTTGGGGTTGGGGTACCTTACCTTTGACCTTTTTGTGTCCGTATCTATCTAATGAAAGTTTGTGTAAATAATGTAGTTAGTTGGTATGTGCAAGAGCATCAAAAAGAGATGTAATATTCACGTTTCTCTGATATACATCGGACGAAATAGTTGTGTACTATTTTATACATTTAGACATTTATACATATTTGTTTACTTAAAGTGGAATTTCATCGCATAAAATATCAGCATAAATGGAAATGTTGGTATTCTTTTTTAACAAACTTTTGTTCGGAAAAATATAAAAAAAAGTCGAGTATAACTTAAACATACTGAGTCTACTTATAGTTCCTGTTGTCGGAGTCATCGTGAGGATCACAACATTGTTATAATCACGGATATTGGTCACAAAAAGTATTAACATTATATAATATTACACATACAATTACTTTATTGTATGAGGTTACACAACAAGTGTAAGATATACAGCGGAACACCATGCTAATAAACGCCAAAAAACATGTATGCTGATGTATTGATCTTGGAAATGTGTTGCCTTCACATAATATTTGATATAATGAGTTGATGCGCTGTAACAATTGAATTCACTACATCCAATACACACAAGAAAACCTTGATGTAAAGTCACAATTCGCCGCATAAAAATGTCAGGATTCTCCTAAAGTATCGATTGTATAGTTCCATTCTCTTTCATCTTGATCCATTGCATTATATCAGTAAAATTACAAGTTTATGTTATAAGGCTGCTTAACGCAAAACGTTTGCTTAGTACGTAGCATAAGAAGGTGCCTCGTATAGTGTACACTACATAAGTCGGTGTATTGTGTCATTTAGCGGTATTCTAATAACGTGAAATAATACTACTATCAACTTATTTCAGGGTTGTTTTTAAGTTGAATCGTTGTTTACGCATCACAAATAAAGTATGTTTCCGTTTTAGAACATTGTCCATATCACTATTTTGTATGACATATCCCAGCTGTTTCAGACCCGTAGAGCTGTTCTTCATGTAATACATGTACACTATTTACATAATTGTACTATTCGTCAATTAACCCTCGATGGTATAAACTGACGTAAAATATTAAAAAAAAACATTGTTCTAATAATATTTCTTTTAGCTGTTAAGAATCGAAGATAATAAGTATATATTAGCCAAACTGAGGCAAACGGAGGCACTTGCCTCCTGTAGAATTTGTGGAGTTTCAAATGTTTATTAGTGTTTTTGCAAAAAATAATAATATGAATAATTCTTGCAAAAATTTGACATATCCTTCACATATAATATATGCAGTATGAATGTATCATAATACCCAGCAAATACTTGTCTTACATTGTATTACTAAGAGTTGAAATGTACTGTTATGTCGGGTCTAAAAACTCATTTATGTGCATTCAAGATAATAGTGTAAAAATGGGCAGTTGTATAAAATGAAGTTTGTGTTATAGATTTGAACGGCTTAAAATGTCTTAAATACTAGAAAAATGCAGGAAATGCATGCCACGATCTAAATAATTTTTCATGGCAGCATACCCCCGGACACCCGTAGCAAAGTTGTGATTGTGCCTCCTGTAAAATCAAACAGGACAATATAATAGAATAACTACTTCAACATGTCAGATACCACAGCATAATAATATCGCTTTTTATACAAACACAACATGTATATTTCTACATCACAGGATTGCGAGATAGATTGTGATTTTGTCGTTGCTTTAAGTTGACACATTTTTCAAGTGTGTTAGTTGAATACTAGCGGTAACAGTTTCAATAAAAGAATATAAAAAAATAATAAAATAAATGTATTATTCTTTTTGAACTTTTTTTAGCATTGACAACGGTTTGAACATACGAACATCCGTACACCATTAGACCACTTTGGAGCCTAATAAAAGTGTAAGAATTAACACCTTTTAACGCTGTTAAGTCTTGAAAGGGGCGACATTCTAGTTGACCGGAACTAGAATTAATTCATACGTTTGATATACGTTTTATGATATGCAAATCGTTGTAACCGACTAAAAGTTTTTGCTGGTGAATATAAAATACCTTGTAATGTGTATGTTGTATCTATACGTTTCGGCGGTTTGCTAGTACTGCGAATAGCCTAATTTTGAAATCCTCATTGATTTGAGGTCAACCCATCCAATGAGATGCGGTTGTCTAATTTTGAAATCCTCATCGATTTGAGGTCATCCCATCCAGAGGGATGTGGTTGTCTTACAATTGTTACAATCACCGGTCGTGGAGGATTGAGCGCCTTTTACTGTCTTCTCTCTATCTATCTTATGTCTAATAACATAACTTTATTTTCTTGTGTTTGAATAAACCGGTATGAGTCCATATTTAATATGGATGTCATATTTGTTAACTGGTTATTCAATCATTATTAGAACTCCGTTCTGGTTTCAGATTAGTCGGCTAAAACTTTCGTTCTTTATCCTAAAGCTTTTTATTCCGTACATTTCCGTATTAGTCTGTTTCTCTAAATTTACTATATTTCTTTCTGTATATACTTTCTCATAAATCCTCATACAATCTCCTCAACGCTCCTGTACACAAGAATATATGATCACAATGAATACAAAAACAGTGAATGTTGTACTAAACAAGCACTGTTGCTAGGGTAGATCACACAGTGATAACGTTAAATGTCTCACCGACGCTAAATGTTGCAACCGATGTTATATGTCGCAAGGCTGACACCAACACTAAAGGACACCACTATTATCTCCCTTGAGTACACCAGACAGATGAAGGAGATAGAAATTAAGCTTTAATTATCTTTTTCTTCTTTTTTAAGGGCTTGTACTATGTGTTATATGGTCAGTATTTTAGAAATCACCATTGAAAATTTGTTGCTGATACAAGATTTCTAGGCAATTCTGTGTCATTTTAGAATTGTTATCTCGAACCTAATCATGGGCGAATAGTTGACATATTATTGGTTCTGTAAATTGATAGGTCTCACAAAACCATTGAATCAAAAAAATACCTGGTCAAGGTAACCTGTTTTTCCTTTATAATTACAGATCTTGAACCAGTGAAGAAATTGAGCCAAGACACATGCTGCAATTTTTTATTTCGCTGTGTTTTGGACATAATGTGAGCCCTATGGGAAATGTAATAGATGTGAGAGACGTTAATGTCGAAAATCCATCTGCCGCCAAATGTCGCACGTTTAACACGCTATGGCATAGCACCACATTGGGAACAGGATGCGTTTCCGTGGGGTAGTCGCATAATGGTGATTATAAATAATTTAAAACTGAACAACAACCCTCAAATTGTTGGATATAAGTAGTATTTCATGTTATTAGAATAACGCTGAATGACACAATGCCTCAACTTACGTAGCGTAAAATATACGAGGCAACTACTTATGCTACGTACTAAGCAAATTTTGGCGTTTAGTAGCCTTATAACATTAAGTTGTATTTTTTAACGATATAACTTGGTGTATTGATATATAAAACCATATAAAACACATAAAGTTGTCCTAGAAATGCTTATGCAGTGATAAATGGATCTGTAAATTACGTGTTTACAATCTGAAAGTGGTTCATTCTGTCACTTTTTTCCAATGTTTGAGGAAACGTTCATGTTACCATTCAAAAACACATGCTCGCTTGGAATTTAATTACAATGCCGCTCATATCAGCTATATCTTTGATTTAAAAACGAAATAATAATACGAAAATAAAGGGAATTTCCCACTTCATAGCCAACAGCGTGCACAAAAATAACAAGAAGTACCGGTTTGTCGTGTGTAGTTATCACTGAAAATGCGACGTAGTAGCCGCTTATGTAATGAAGACGTTGGACGGGGTGTTTCTGGGAATTTTCCATCACAGTAGATTATAAAGTGCTACCTCAATTGGCGAATTGGAATAAAACGTGGGCGCAAAGTAAGAGAGAGTGGAATGTAATTAAACTTACATTGTTGTTCTAAAATGTACGGTGTCCCGTTGGGACCATTGCGGCATATTTATTAAATTAAGTAAAGTCGAAACAACGAAACAACGAAACTACGATGGTGAAAAGTCGAAACAACGAAACAACGATGGTGAAAAGTCGCAACTACGATGGTTCAAAGTCGAAACTACAACGATGGTGAAAAGTCGAAACAACGATGGTGAAAAGTCGAAACAACGAAACAACGATGGTGAAAAGTCGAAATCGTAGTTTCGTTGTTTCGACTTTTCACCATCGTAGTTTCGACTTTGAACCTTGGGTTAAACATAAGGTAAGTATATAAGCAAAGTTTAGTTGATATATTTTACCACTACCATTATATAATTACAGCTTTATGTATATAAATGAATTTGGTTTGCGTATTTTATATATATTGATTACTGCTCTTCTCTTAATAAACCATTTATTACACAATGGATACCTTTGTATACGACAGGTACATGTAGGTATCCGAGATAACCCAGTATTTGTATAGAATGTGCACGCGCCTTGGTGTTCATCTCATATATGTTTAAACAAACTGCTAAATGTGTTCCCTGCTGTTTCTCTTTTCCTTTTTTTGCTCTCACTTGAAAAAGCGAAGTCACATCTCCAAAAGAAATATTTTGCCTTTTTTTTATTGCTATTTTTGTACTGTTACTTTTTTATTATATAACTTGTATTGTTAAACCGTTTGGAATACTTGGTAGAAATAAAACTTGGTATAATAATTCTTTTATTTGTGATATTAAAGGCTGGGTTTTCGGGAAAAAATGTCGTTACTTTTACATGATGAAAAGTCAAATGTATGAATTGGAAAGATCTCTGTAATAATTTTTGTTTCTCTTGATCATTTATTCTTTATATAATTATATCTTATTCTTCTTGCTACTTTTGTCTTTTGATTAATTTAGAACTATATCATGTTAAAAATAATGTTAAAATCAATCATTTTGGTGGAGATCTTCGATATAATTGTAATGGCATTAAAAACAAAACAAAAAATCCCCATTTATATAGCTTGTATAATATGATTGTGTTTTTTGCTCCATGTTATACATACTTACAATATATACAATGTATATATAAACATGCATGTCAATTATTTGTACGGTTTGTTGGGGGATGGCCCACCCTGACCCCCACAGACCATTTACGGGGTGATTAAATGGGTCAACATATTTTTGGAGACTGAAATTAAAAAAAAGGTAAATCATTCAGTCAGTCAGTAACAAAGTAAGTGAGCAAATGAATTAATGAGCAAGCAAGCAAACCAGTAATTCAGTCATCAATCAATCGATCAATGAATTAATAAATCAATAAATAAATTATTGATTCGTCCATGCTTTTAATTTCGACTGCGCATGAGCAACAGGAAGGCGAAACTACGATGGTCAAAAGTCGAAACAACGATGGTGAAAGCGCAAACTACGATGGTGAAAAGTCGAAACTACCATGATGAAAACGCGCAACTTCTTTGGTGAAAACGCGAAACAACAATGGTGAAAAGTCGAAACTACGATGGTGAAAATGCAAAACAACAATGGTGAAAACGCGCAACTACGATGGTGAAAACGCGAAACAACGATGGTGAAAAGTCGAAACTACGATGGTGAAAACGCGAAACAACGATGGTGAAAACGCGAAACTACGATGGTGAAAGTCGAATCAACGATGGTGAAAACGCGAAACTACGATGGTAAAAAATCGAAACTACAATGGTGAGAAGTCAAAACAACGAAACTACGATGTTGAAAAGTCGATACTACGATGGTGAAAAGTCCGTTGTTTCGTTGTTTCGACTTTTTACAAATAGACTGTTTCTTTATGGCTAATGGGTTTGAAACGTCAATAGCATGTAGGAAATGAACATAAAGCATTGGCTCAGATGCAGGGAAATAAAAAAATACTGGGAAAACACAATATTGATATTTTATCTTAGAAAGGCAATTGAAAACACGTGGATGATCCAGAAAAAGTCAAAAGCAATGCTAAAGGCTAGTTTTGTTTCTTTAATATATCAATTGATGGATGGAGTATTCAATAGTCACAACACAAGATGTTGTATCAATATTGTCCACATGAATAAACGTTTAAATCTGATGTGTATCAGTGCTCACATCGCACGAAACGCCTATAGGTATGTTTAAAAGCCTGGTGACATAGATGTTGATTATGATAGAATATTAAGAAAATGGCTTTAATTTAACACTTTATTTTGATGGGTTTTTATTATTGTTATTTTTTTGCACTAAGCAGTAATGATGATGTTACTTTGAAATCAGGTTACAGGTACATTCTGTAAATGGGGGTAAATCACAACATTCATATTGCTCAGTAATATGTGATTATGAAAACAATCAAATAAATGTAGGAAATTAAATATAAAACATAAAACTATGTTCAATCCTACTAGCTATAAGCCTAAAACGACAAAATAACTACTAATGTTGTGCAACAATGTGATTATGTAGCAAAATGTTACAACTTAATATTCATTGAAATGTATCATGCTAAACTGAAGTAACATTGTGACTTAATGTAGTACGGCTGAAGTAAGACCAAATGGAAACTTGAAGTACACCCCCCCCCCTCCACCCCCCCCCCCCCCCCCCCCCCCCCCCAAAAAAAAACAACAAAAAATCATTTATTGAACATGAATTCATAATATGAACAATTATCATGAACTTGTTTATTACATTGTTTTGGTTAAAGTGAATGAAGCTTAATTTGTAAATATATACATATTCCAGAACAACACAATATTAACATATTATATAGCATTATTGATGATGTTCAATAAATTATGGCCATATTGGCGAACATCTTGGATTTTTAACAAAATTCCCCAACAGCTGTGAGAAATTTACTTTGAACATGGCATACAAGCTACCTCTAGAAACATGACTCAACAGTGGTATTTTTTTCAGAGTTTATCACATACATGGGTTTTTTATGAACGTGTTTATTACCTTGCTTTGTTAGTTGGAAAAAAGCATAACAATAAATATACAGATACTCCAGTTTGTATGAAATAGAAGTAGCAAAGTATAATCTTTAAACATGTTCAGTATTTTCAGAACCATCTATAAATGAAAATAAGACCAAAGCATTCAACAATATGAGTATATTGCAAAAAAAAAACACAAAAAAACAACCATTTTTCTTATTTTGACGGCCATTGTATCTCTTATTTAGACTTGCTGTACATGAATCAACCATAGTTTTTGTAATTTTACCATAAACATGTCATACAGCTTACAACAACACAATAAATCTATTTTTTAATACTTTGCAGTGTTTTCTATCAGGCTATATATTATAAAGGCCAAAGCATTTACCAAAATGCGTATATTTGCAGAAAAGGTGGGGTTTTTTTTCATATTTTGCCGGCCATTTTTCCCTTATTCAGATTTTTTTGAACATAAATCATCCATATTTTTATTCTTTTTTACCCTAAAACATGTCATATAACTTACAACACAATACATCGAAACTTTAACACTTTGCAGAATTTTCTTTCAGATTATACATTATCACATGAATTTCAATATTTGGCGGCCATTTTGGCGGCCATCTTGAATTTGTGACCAAACGCCCCAACAGCCGTTAGTAAGAAATGGATTTTCGGACTCGGCATTAAATTTACCTTTTAGACTAGAAACAAGTCTCAAACCTTTTGGACATAAAAAGTAAATAAACTTAACTTATCTCTGGGACTAATTAGTACTCAGGGGAACCGGTCCTCGTTAACGGCACTTGAAACTGTTATATTAAACTTTGAGCAAAACATCGACGCCAAGGTTTTATCTCGCCCTTGACCGGTTTAGTAATATCTCCGTGTCGTCTATCAGTGTTCTATGTTTGTTCTGTCAGTGGTTTAGTACAGGTAATTCGAAATATAAACACACATTCAACATGGGCCAAAGTCGGACTCTTTCTTATTTTAGACACAGTTTGTGGTTGGTATAAAATCGATAGAATCTGGTATAAGCATAGCCGACGTTAGGATTTTGAAAATACCATTACATGTATTTCGTTTTTATTTGCATTCGAGTTTTAATTAAAATATACATTTTGTTTTTGTTTATATCATTACATGCATATGATATTATGTTTGTTTTGGGTTTAAACGTTGTTTTTCAACAGTATTTCAGTGGTGTTACAGCGGTCAGTTAACCTAAGCGTATTCTTATAGACACGGTGTGTCTTAGGTCAAATCGGTCACAAAGAACATAATGCGCACCGCTTTGGGTGAACACTAAACGCCGGATTTGAAGTTCTACGAGCTACTTAAACTATTGCGCTCTCCATTATACATATAGTATAGAGTCGTTAACAAACCACGCAATTGTAGAGAAACATAATGTGTTGTATAAACTGACTCTGGTGACGCTGTTTTAAGATCTATATTTTAATGGCCTCAACAAAAAGATAAAAACTTTTACAAAAATTAATATAGTTACTAATGGAGTTACGTCGTAATCGATGATATTACTTAAATCTTAAAAGGTTATTAGTCTAATCAGCCTAGCGTTGACATTAACCGAATCTAGAAATAATTGCAAAAGAGTTTCAATAACTAGTTTCATCATTGTTCATGTATCTAGTATCTAGTAACTATATTGACTTGGCTGCTGAAGCTGGTCCATCAATAATTTAACATAGACCGTATTATTAGCACTAAACACTGTAGCACTTACATATGTACTACAAACTCCATGAGAACTTCTTATGGAACTACTTTTGGTCTATGCGTCTCAGTCGGTAGAGCATTGTCCCTATCGGTGATAGCCTTGTGGCAACCCTTAGAGTAACAAAATACCTTAGCGTAACAATTGTTTTACTAAGGGTTGAAACCACAGCCCGTGGTGTAATTAAATCAATTTTTGTTACACTCGGGGTCATAATCGCAACCCTTAGTGTAACAAAAAAGAGTTACACTAAGGGTCGCAACCGTAACCTTTAGTGTAACAACTGTTAAATTAAGCGTACGTATGTACATGTATTGACATTTCATTATAAAACGAGTTAACATACTGTAACACTTTTTATCAACTAGACTTTTATTTGTCACTGCTATGAAATGGGGACATACAGTGTTACCCATGTCCGTCCGTCCGTCTGTTCTGTTGCGTAGTGCTTCCAATATTCTTCCATATCGAATTTATATCAAAATAAGGAAGAAAATAATGTTGGTGGATTTTTGTGTAATATTAATTTTCTATTATTGATACTACAAATAAAATAATGCTACCGTAGTAATAGCGTTATCTTGAGTTATGATTGTCAGAAAATGAATACACATTTTGTTTGGGGGATGGGGGTCTAGATTTCGGGAGAAAGAGGTCAAGATCAATTCACCAAAATTAGAACAATGCATAAATAAAGTTATAGGTCACTCAGCAATTGTTCTCTCTTTTTCTCAGTTTTTAACTCACTCTTGAAAGTGTCATATTCCGCTCTAGTTTTATTTTGGTTCTAAACCTATGCTTCATTTTATCACCATCTTTACAAAAGCATTAATTTAAAGATAGGCTGTGTTTCTATCTTGGATATTTTGTAGTTTTGGAACATTAATAATAAAATCATAACTAAGTTTTTGGAAAAATAACATTTTTGGAAGAAAAGCAGACACTGGTCATCTTAAAATCTTGTTAAAATCGTAAATAAACAGCAATCTACATGCAATATGAGATTTTAAGTCTCCTTTAAATGTTCGTTTTTCCACTTAATATTTAAATAAAAACTATTTACCAGAGGTTAAGAAAAACGTCCAACATCTCTGACAAAGTAATTTTGTTACACTAAGGTTTATTTATAATCACAACCCTTAGAACAACAAAATAAGTTGACGTGGATGTGATTTGGTGAAGAAGAATAAGCAAAATAAACAAAACATTCACTGGAACAATGTTGTGTTTGTAAGACTTTTTGTTTTAAAATTGTATTTAGTCCGATATTTCACAGCATACTGACAGTCACATGTGTTCGTTAAAAAATAAACACGATAAAAATGAACAATATTTTATAGTGCTTATAATACGGTCTATGTTAAATTATTGGTGGACCAGCTTCAGCAGCTAACTAGATATTAGATACATGAACAACACTGAAACTAGTCGATGGAATTTTTTTGCAATTATTTCTTGATTCGGTCAATTTCAACGCTAAGTTGATTAGACTAATAACATTTTAAGATGTTTGTGATATAACAAAAACCCTTAGTGTAATAAAATCAGTTTTTAATACACTAAGGGTTGACCATAATATGTGACATATTATTGCAATATCTAACAACATTTAGGAAATCATCTTCTCTATAGTATCCCTATTATGTCAAATTACACAATTTATCTGTTTAATACTGATCAGTATTGTTTATGCAACCGCCTTGGAATCGGGGGTGGGGTGGGGTGGTGAGGGGGGATATAGTGCTACACATGTCCGTCCGTCGTACACTAAGGGTTGCGATTGTAACTAACCCTTAGTGTAACAGAACTTATTGTTTTACTTATTTTGTTACACTAAGGGTTGTGATTATATAAAACCTTTAGTGTAAAAAAAAATCACCTATCCCCGGGATAAGATTTTCTTCACCAAATCACATATACATAAAATTCATTTAGTGACACTATGAGTTGCGGTTATCATTAACAGTGTAACAAAAATACTTTGTGAGAGATGTTGGACGTTTTTCTTAACCTCTGGTAAATAGTTTATATTTAAATATGACGTGGGATAGAAAGAAAATTAAAGGAGACCCATAATGTAAGATTGCTGTTTATTTACGGTGTTTTTAACAAGAGTTGGAGATGATAAGTGTCTACTTACCTCCCAACATTGTTACTTTGTTCAAACACTAAGTGATAATTTTATTAGTTACGGTTCCATAATAAAAAAACAAAACGTCAAAGAAAAAAACCCAGTACATTTAGTAATATATTGCGACGTCAGTACACCTTTAAAATGCTTTTAAAAAGATGGCGATACAATGAAGAATATTTTCAGAACAAAAATAAAACCGGTGCGGTCTATGTCACTTTCAAGAGTTGAAAATCTGAGAAAAAGAGAGAAAATTGGTGAGTGACAAATAACAGTGTTTATGAGACGATATCAAAATACGCCACTTTTCGGTTTTGCAAAATTTGAAAACATGAATATGTCCTTCTACGTTTTTCTTTGAGTGTTTGTTTTAGCATAAATCTTCTTCTATCTTATTCAAGTTGTTGGAAAGCTTAATGTGTCTTCATTTAAGAAGAACCCTTCTCAGAACTCTATTGGGTATTGCAGTGTGTCCGTGCTGTAACAGTATTTAAAATAAAATTTAAAATTGTTTAATAAATATCCATCATGTTCTCCCCAGTGCCAACAGAATCCTATAGATCATTATAGTGTATAAATAGTCAAAAATTACTAGTCAAATCCACAATAACAAAATTTTGAAAGTGTACGAGTCATAAACAGAAGATATATATTTTGTGCAAGGTATTCTTTATTCGGATTCATAAAGCATGGCAAATAATTGTTTGCTTTTTGATTTCGGGGCAAGATATACCCTCTGTTTTAGGAAAAAACATAGCCAATTTATGTATTAAATAGGATTGGCTTATACAGTTAAGATCAAACACCATGTTACGGGACGGAAATTACGTTACAGCATGGACCTAATTTTGTTACGTCAAAGACAAATCATACACATCTATCTAAATTAAACATTTTATTTAACGTTTTGAAACAAATCTCTATTTCGAATATAACAGAACATACGTCGACTTCTACTTGTACTAGGAGTATCGAGTTATTATGGTTTCCATATTATGAAAGGCATTGTATGTCATTAAATGTGTTACAGGATGGACATTTTGAACAGGATGAACAACCTTTCTCAATATCGTTTAGATAAGAAAATGTTGTCAAAAAATCAAAAGACTTAGTGTTGTTGCAATCAAGTCTAAGAAACAATATACTCAAAAGTCGGATATGCAAATACGATGTCAAATATCGTTTAGATAAGAAAATGTTGTCAAAAAATCAAAAGACTTAGTGTTGTTGCAATCAAGTCTAAGAAACAATATACTCAAAAGTCGGATATGCAAATACGATGTCAAATATCGTTTAGATAAGAAAATGTTGTCAAAAAATCAAAAGACTTAGTGTTGTTGCAATCAAGTCTAAGAAACAATATACTCAAAAGTCGGATATGCAAATACGATGTCAAATATCGTTTAAATAAGAAAATGTTGTCAAAAAATCAAAAGACTTAGTGTTGTTGCAATCAAGTCTAAGAAACAATATACTCAAAAGTCGGATATGCAAACACGATGTCAACAAATACAAAGTTTTAATATAACAACAAAAAAATGAGAATGTTTTTTCTCAATGAATACTTTTCTATAAGAATTAACTATTCAAACACAAAACTAACAGTAAATCAGTAACTGTAAAACTCTCTTGCAATCTGAACTGTAAATGGGAAAATAAAGTGTACAAATTGTACTAACAATGATTGTACGTCTCTACTTCTTAGATAGAATGACTAACAGAGATTGGTATCTCATTCATTCAAAGACTGATTCCCTTGTTAACAGCAACTCATTCAACCTTTCATTGACTTCTTTAATCCGTTTCATTCGCATTTTAATGCTGATCTGTTTTGTTTCAGACTCTTGCTTCAATTCGTTTTTTTCTACCTTGTTTAATACCCGAGTTGTTTTTAAATAAATGTCACTGTCCATTGCGTTTTCACTCATTTTGTTTTCCTGGCTTTCATTGATACCATGTGCATTTTCCATGGACCTCTTATTTTCACTTCCAGCTTTTACAGATTCACCTTCTTCTGATTCTTTATATAGTTGTTTCTTTTGTTCTACCCTTATTTCAGTCGTATCTCGCATAGTCGTCACAGTTTCTTGTTTTGTAGATTCTCTTTCCTCCGATTCTTTAGATATTTCTTTCTCTTGTTCTACACTCATTTCATTCGTATCATTCATAGTCGTCACAGTTTCTTGTTCTGTAGATTCTCCTCCATCTGATTCTTTGGATAGATCTTTCTCTGGTTCTACACTCATTTCAGTCGTAACTCGCGTAGTCGTCACAGTTTCTTTTTCTGTAGATTCTCTTTCCTCTGATTCTTTGGATAATTTTTTCTCTTGTTCTACATTCATTTCATTCATATCACTAATAGTCGTCACAGTTTCTTGTTCTGTAGATTCTCCTTCCTCTGAATCTTTAGATAGATCTTTCTCTGGTTCTACACTCATTTCATTAGTATCTCGCCTAGTCGTCACAGTTTCTTTTTCTGTAGATTCTCTTTCCTCCGATTCTTTGGATAGTTCTTTCTCTTGTTCTACACTCATTTCATTCGTATAACTAGTAGTCGTCATAGTTTCTGGTTCTGTAGATTCTCCTTTCTCTGAATCTTTAGATAGATCTTTCTCTGGTTCTACACTCATTTCATTCGTATCTCGCGAAGTCGTCACAATTTCTTTTTCTGTAGATTCTCTTTCCTCCGATTCTTTGCAATATTTTTTCTCTTGTTCTGCACTCATTGCATTCGTATCACTGATAGTCGTCACAGTTTCTCGTTCTGTAGATTCTCCTTCCTCTGAATCTTTAGATAATCCTTTATCTTGTTCTACACTCATTTCATTCGTATCTCGCCTAGTCGTCACAGTTTCTTTTTCTGTAGATTCTCTTTCCTCTGATTCTTTGGATAACTCTTTCTCTTGCTCTACACTCATTTCATTCGTATCACTAATAGTCGTCACAGTTTCTTGTTCTGTAGATTCTCTTTCCTCTGATTCTTTGGATAGATCTTTCTCTGGTTCTACACTCATTTCAGTCGTTTCTCTCATAGTCGTCACAGTTTCTTGTTCTGTAGATATTCTTTCCTCTGATTCTTTGGATAGTTCTTTCTCTTGTTCTACATTCATTTCATTCGTATCTCTCACAGTCGTCACAAATTCTTGTTCTGTAGAGTCTCTTTCCTCCGAATCTTTAGATATTTCTTTCTCTTGTTCTACATTCATTTCATTTTCCCTTTCCTCAAACGAAATTTCATACAGTCCATTCTTATTCTTATAGACATAAACTGTCACACCATCTTCTGAGTTCTGTTCTTGTTGGTTCTTCAAGTCGTCTCCAGGAAGGTTTTGGCTCTCTACATTGTCATGGCTCGGTTCAAAATCCATGTTTTCACTATCGTCATCTTCGGGTAATATTACTGGTAGCAGAGGCACAAAATGATTTGGGATCCAGTGCTCTTGTCCCATGTCTTCTCTATTTGAGGTCCACATTATATATACTGGATTTTGACTTGTTCCTGATAATGGGAATATAAGTCTGTTGAGGTCTTTTCTAACATTCTTGTTACCTAGATTGGGGTATACTGAGTAAACTGGGGTGTTCAAGACCGTTGCTAGAGCATGAAGCTGCCATATTCCCATGAAACTGTTATTTTCAGTAACAGATAATACTTCTTTCCTATAAAGGCTATGGATGGTTTTAGAGCTCAACTTTGTTCCCGGAATATATTCTTCCGAGTACTGTGCATACTGTTTTGGAAGATCTGACTTCTTGCACTCGTTTTCTGTTCCTGCACTTAAGTAAGTATTGTCCAAATACTTCGTTTCATTTCTTACAAGTTCAGCTATAATTCTCACTCGAATTTCTTCTTCATGGCCTGACTCTCCGAAGGCCAGTACACTACCGCACGATGGGAGACAATTTCCATCTGCATGAACAATGCATGGGCAAAGCTCATGTTGTGGCTGTATGTCGCGTGGCATGTAATCTACAGCATTGAAGTCGGCCTCTAAATCAGAATTTGAGCACATTGTTACACAATGCGGAATAATATTGTAAGAACCATAGTCTATTTTCTGACACTTCCTTTTGAGTGTTGTGTAGCTTGGACACTCACTCAGCTCTTTCAAAATTGAATTGAAATACTGGCTTCGTTCGTTCGCTAAGTCAATACAGCTCGTTTCTGTTTTATTTACTTCTTCTTTTATGTTTTGTGGGGCTAGTTCAGAAGTTTTGTTTGATGTATTACTAGCTCGACTCTTTGTGTTTTTTGCTTTCCCTTTTCTTATTTTGCCTTGACTGACCTTTTGCTTCTTTGTTTCTTTTCTGTCATCGCTGCATTGCTTTCTTTTGTTTTTACCCTTTTCGCCAAGTAAGTCAAATGGCTTAAGATTTTCGAAACAACTACTACATTTTTCTTGTATACAGTCACAACTAAGGTTACGATATAATATTTTACCAGGTGACTTGACAATAACCTGATGTAATTTAAAAGTTCCAGGTACTGCGTGTAGTTCTTTTTGAAGTAATGTCTTCTTTTCCTCTAATATTTCCTTCTCTGTAACAAGGCTAATATCAATTTTACTGCTCTGCAATTTTTGTACAAATACAGATGCATTTTGTATATCCTCTCCATACCTAACTTTACACTCAGCTGTACGTTTCACGGAGCCACCGATAGCATCGGGGACTCCCTTCCCGTGGCCTGTTTCAAAGAAGGACCACTTTGCTGATTCAAAACCCAACTTTGACGCTTCCGTCGACAATAGATAAAAGTTACTTTTTTGTCGGTATTGCGTTACAGGTCCGTCACTAAAAAATTCTACATGCTTAACATTTGGATGATCCTTTCTTAACTTTTTCAGTGTTGTTTTCATGTGAGCCCATATTGCTCCTGCATTGTGGTCTAATGAGTCGGATACAGAACAAAATGATTCTGCATTGTCCTTTAAGTATCTTACACCCGTGTGGAGTGTTAGTTGTTTCTTCGAGGCACCGAAGTGCATACCTTGTACTTCGTCTCTCATCTTGCATACATAATTTTCCGAGAAGTCTATGTGCACTATGCATTCTGTATCATTCATCTGTTCTCGTCTGTGTCGGAAATATCTGTACTGGGAGCGACAATTAAACATATGTATCTTGAACCTTTCAAGTGATTCACAGAGTTTGTCCACCAATACCTTGGCTATGTCATTTTCAGTCCCTTTCACAGTGAAAATTATCACTTTTTCTTTCATATCTTTTCCGTCTTTCAACAGTCTTTTCTCCTTTTTTGTTTGCCACTGTGACCAAGATACAGTTTTGTCTAGTGTCTTATCTTCAACGTTCACCTTTCTATCTTTACAGGTATCACACATACCGTACATACATTCATATGTGCATTCATTACACACAGTTTCTTTCACAACATCATCTACCTTATTTGAAGATAAAACATCAGCTTTATGTAATGCATTCACCATCAAATTTATGTTATCACATATTTTACATAAGCATGTGTTTCTGTCTGCCTCAGTCGGAAATAAAACCCAGAATGGTCTCAGCCTGGCAAACACAGTGTAACTCGGCTTTGTGTTACCCTCTGAAAGAAATTTCTTATACAGACACTTTAGACTGTCACACAAAATACGCTTTTGTTTCTTTTTTTTTGCTTTTTGTAACTGTACTCTTCATCCCTGTGATAATTCTAGAGTTGTCATCTCTCAGGTAAAATGCGTGCACCTTTTCCTTAACTCGTCTGGTTAAACATGGTTTTGTTCTTGCTTTGTGTTTGTCTATAGTAATACCAATGAGTCTGAATGTTTCTTGTTTCAGTCCATACTTTTTAAGTATTGGTCCTGAAATATTTCTTGCAAATCTATTTTTTTCTCTCTTCTGTTCTTTTTCATACTTCAGTTTTAACTGCCGTATTAAAACTTGAAAGTTAAAAAGAGCCCTTTTCACATTTCTTTTTCCATTTAGGTTTGAAAGGTTCCTCAATAGCCGCCTTGTTTTTGTTCTAGGAGAATCGATGTCTGTCGACTTTTCCTTTAATCTGTTCAATCTTTGTCTGCACGAATAAAGTTTCCTTTTCAAATTTTCGATTTCTATTTCCTTTAATTTGTTATCTCTATAGGCTTTGGCTCTTTCCTTATTCTGCTGTTTACGTGCTTGTTGTTTTTGTCTTGACATTCCTTTCTGATTTTCTAAGTGCTCTGGAGAAGACGGAGGTGTGATAAGAGTTCTCTGGAACTCTTTTGCCTTTTCCTGTCTTTTCCTCAACGCCTTCTTTTCGTTTCGCCATTGCTTTCTGGCATGTCTGCGTTCTCTGTCTGTCATATCTTTCACCAACTTTCTTTTACCACATAGCTTGTCCTTTTTATATTTTTCTTTACAATTTGTAAGGTAGGCTTGCCTCTTCGTGTGGCTGGCATCTCTGTTTAAACGAAACTTCCGTTGTCGTTCCGCATTGGACATCTTCCCCATTTTCTGAAAGACAGTGCACTTTACAATCTAAAGTTAAGATGTCATAAAATTCACAGTTTTCTCTACGGTCACTACGGTCACATACTAGTTATCCCTAAGCTTCGTTAAAGAAATTACATTGGTCATAATATCAATTCATCACAGAGTCTGTCTTATTTTGTAATTAATCTTATACTATAAGCTGTTCAAATTGTTTTAAAGGATATGACTCTCAAATACTTATTCAATTTTCAAATACTCTTGTCCGTGGTGTAACGAATTCGTTGGGTACCGGTGTTAACCAGTATTACAATCTCTTATTATCAACAGTCGAACTAAAACGATGAATTTGACGGAAGTTTGAATAAAAGAAACTTATTTACATAAATAGCACAACAACTTTGAAAAAAAAATGAAATGTGTCTTTCCTGTCACAATAGTTGTCCATCATGTAACAGACAATTGATGCACATTTAATAATTTTGGTGCTTCAGGGTGTTTTCCTTTAAGTCCAGACCTGTTTCATAAAAGTAATGGAAATATATGCGTGAAACAGATAAGAACAATAAAAGATACAAAAGAAAATAAGATATATACTGTATATATAGATATGTGCTTTTTGTGAAAATTTGTGTCCGTGCTGTAACAATGATTTTTTTTCATGTAACTTATGGACGATTAAACATTTTAAAACATTTTTTTATTATACCACTGAGTTTATCCACTGGGGTCCGTCAAATTAAGATTTTATGGTATATATACTACCGATATTATATTATATAATAAAGTAACTTACTCTTTCGTCAAAGTGTCTCTGCTGTAACGTCAAACATTCATACTACATCTCCTGAAATAACAATGTAACATGTCAATTAAAGTAAGGATCTGTTTGACTAAAACAAAATGTTTACAACAAATTTTACTGTTACCATTTTTTTGGGGGCATTTTCTTGCGATGAAAGGGGTCTATACTGCAACCTGTCTATTTCACCTGCTGTCTCTGCTGTAACAGATGTTGTATTTCTGATGTCCACCATGTAACAAAATGTCCATTTTAACATCTTAGCAATACTAGAATAAACATAAATCCTGTCTGTTTAACTATAAACTATTTTGACAGGGACGAAACTTCAAAATAAACCCAACTGTTAACTTAATTTGAGATTTTCATGATACAATGTAGTAATATTGTCTGTGATGTAATATTTTCCGTCTATGCTGTAACAAATTCTCGTAACATCATGGACAAGTTACAGCACAGAATATATTAGACTTTTAAACAAGAGTATAAGAACTTGTCCCTTCAAAATGGCGGAAAGCATGTATTTTAAAAAACAAAATCGTCGTTACGATCTATCTTATTGCAACAAGTCTTGACAATTTGAATTTTACTAAAAATTAACAGCGTAACATTACAGACACACATAAAATATACGCAGTCACTTACCTACATTTAAATCCACTTTTTGTAACAAATTGAAATAAAAACTACCGGGGACACCGCCGTAGCGCTTACGTAGGAATGACTCTTCAAAAGGGAGGTACTTGTCATTTGATGATTTGTAGGGATCAGTTTGTATTTTTTACTTGTTTACAGCACGGACAAAACTGCAAATATTTTGTTACAAATTTTGTGGCAAACAAAAAGTAAGAAAGGATTGATATAATGTATATATCTCAACATCTACATATCGGGGAGATATCAAATCAAAATTGATGGTATAATTTAATGGCATAGCAAACGTAACTTTTTTGAGAATTCACTCAGAAGTTGAAAATTTTATTTTGAGACACGTTACATCATGGAAAAACTGGGGCTTTGAGTTCTCATGAAAAAAAATCTACGCATGTTAACTAACCTGTTTATGTCTCACATTGTCGGGAAACATCGACACTTTTCATAAGTACCGGGGTTTTTAGCAATTAAGTGCCAAAATTAAAGATATTGCTCCTAGACATGAAAAGTGGCATCTTTTGATAATGTCTCATATGCATTATTTTAACTTTGGTAAAATTGATCTTGATCACTTTCTCCCTAAACCTCGACCGCACCCTCCCTACCCCATCCCACAAAAAATGAGTATTCCCTTTTCTGACAATCAAAACTCAAGATACCGCTATTACTGAGATAGACTTATTTAAATGTAGTATCAATGATTTTGATATGAAATAAACTGTAACATTGCACAAAATCCACCAGCATTTTTTTGCGTCTATATTTTAATAGCATTTAGATAAAGGTCTGTGTGTAAATTCGATTTGGAAGCATATTTGGAGCAATACACAAAAATGTTGTTTTAAAATGTCTAAAAGCAGCCAGATATTTTTTTCAACTGTTTTTCTTCCGTCCAAAAAATAACTTACCCTAAACCTTGACACTTTAATACCAATTGATTGATTTATTGATTGATTTATTGATTAATTGATTGATTGATTGATTTATTTATTGATTTATTGATTTATTGATTGATTGATTGATTATTGATTATTGATTGCTTGATTGATTGATTGATTGATTGATTGATTGATTGATTGATTGATTGATTGATTGATTGATTTATTTATTGATTGATTGATTGATTGATTGATTGATTCAATATTTAGCGTCATAAATATGCGATCGAGGACTAACAAACCATCAGTTAACCTAACCACTGTTTCCTAGGATCATGAAAGGTTAACCAGTACTCGAGCACACCCCATCTCTCCATAGGTAACTAATAACTTTCCCACTAAAATCAGCGGTGATAGATGAGTGATAATGAGACATAATGTCGTATATAAATCATCACGGAGATTGTTGCCGGGCGGGGACTTGAACTCCCAACCCTTGGATTGATAGTCAGACGCGTTACCGACTGAGCTAATTGGGTCCGGCTTATGAACAGGAGAATGTGCCGCAAATGTGATATATCTATGAGGACATGGATACGCGAAAGATGAGTCTGAAAACAAAACATCTAGGCATGAAAATATTAAAAAATTAAAAACAGCAAAGTAACCACCTTTCTGCCATGCAACAGCCACGATGTCATTTGTTTGTTTCCATATTTAACAGAATTCTAAAACATACATGTATAATACACGCTTATCAAAAATTACTACCTATACAATTTAGTCAGTTTTATTAAACAGTTTTTGGGTTTTTTTATTGTTCGTTAATGATTGCAGGTCCTCCAAATTAACCTGCATACAGTAGCCAGTCTACATAACTTGATTACTGCTGCGATTGGCGCACTCATTGAAGTCGGATATTTAATGATATTTCATGCCTGTATTTATCTTTAAGCACGTCTTTAAAAAAATTGTAATGTTAACCTTATTTTCAAAAAAAATACTTAAATAAAAAAAAAAAGTTCATTTAAGAATGTCAGTACTTGGGTGCTAGAAATTCAGCCCGTATGATTTGCATTGGTTACAATCGGGCGTTCAAGACAGAGGTTAGCGCAGCCTTTTGAAAACACTTTCCACGCATAAACAAACATTGAAGTCTAAACAAGCATTATGACACCATACAGATATGTAAACGATGTTAAATTCTGCTGCAGGAAAATACCTGCAAGAACGCAATCGTGACGTCTCTTATACCCGAATCGGAATATATCTTATGGCTGAACATTTTTAAAACAATTTTTAATGATGATGATAATGTTCTACTGGGTATAATTTATCTTTTTCTTGAAAGTTTTCTCTTTTTTTTCGATATAAACGATTATAGATATCTAAGACTCGGAAATTGAAGCAAACAGTATTTCTACTATCTGGAAAAAAACCACCATTATATAATAATCGATATGTGTAAAAGAAATAATTGATTAATCTTAAATTATCGGATCGAAAAAGACAAAATTTCAAATAGTATATGACAATAAGTTACAAACAAGTTACAAATAAGTTACAAATAAGTTACAAATAAGTCAGTTTGGCCTCCAAGTTCTATGAGTTATTAATTAATCCATTGCAAATAAAACATTCGAGCGTGATTTGTCCAAGTTGTAAGAACTTGTTTCACAATCGACATAAAATGAATAAGCTGAAACTGAACTAAATAAACTTATTATGCCAGAATACAATTCCATTAGTAATTAAGTCATAGTTATGATATAAATCAAGCGTATATTCATTTAAGTATCTATAACATTTTAGTATTTAAATATATTACATTGTAATGTGCCTTATGGCGGCTCTGTCCTCGTTTTAATGTGCTATGGAACGTCTGGAAGGGACACTACACACTGATACTGAACGCGTATATCAGATCGTGACAGTACTATTAAAAAATAAACGCTTGAAAAACTTTTAATTGTGATTTAGATTATACTCGTGGTGTTATAAACGCTCCCTATGGCAAACCTGAAATGACCTTGTGCTATGGAGCGGTGTAAAAATATTGATGGAAAAATACTCGCCTCAGGCAATATTTTACTGATAACTTTCTTAATATTTTATTACAAAATAACGTAATCGTCTTTATTTTGTGAATGTTCATGAAAATGTTACCTAAAGCTATCATTTTCCGGTTTTTACTTCGCTCAATAGCATTGTGTGAATTTATTTTGTTAAAGTCACATCCGAAAGATTGATTAGTATTCTTGTTGGGGGACCGAGGGTTCGAACCTGCGATCCCTGGGTTCGTAGTCCAAGGCGTTAACCACTGGACCACTAATCCGCTCATCTTCATTTAATGAACGAGTATCGAACTATTTAACCCATGCTTCGTTAACAAATAACTAATGTTGCCTTTCACAAACATGCATGCACGCACTCACACGCGCACGCACGCACGCGCGCACGCACGCACGCACGCACGTACATACACTAGAGAGAGAGAGACAAAAGGAGACAATTGAAGAGAGAAAGAAAGAGAGAGAGAGAGAGAGAAAGAAAGAGAGAGAGAGAGAGAGAGAGAGAGAGAGAGAGAGAAGAGAGAGAGAGAGTTGTAGTTGTATGGAGTTTAGCGTCTTTTTCAACAATTGTTCAGTCATATTGCGACGGTGTCTACTTGAGACAGTATTCTGAGTGCTGTCACACTGGAGTATCACCGCAGACACATGGAATGATACCCCACCCAGTCACTTATACTGACATCGGGCCGACCAGACCTAGAACTGTCCTCTAAATGCTGAGCGTCAAGCGAGGCAGCTTCTAGTACCAATTTTAAAGTTTTTGGTACGACAGAGAGAGAGAGAGAGAGAGAGAGAGAGAGAGAGAGAGAGAGAGAGAGAGATTTGTTATGCAAGTACTAGTGCTCGATTTCAGAGTCGGAAAATCAAAGTATTGTGGGTGGGGTAAAAGTGTTATAAATTCTTAGATAGTTTACTTGTAAACAATTAGAGTTGGCGGACTAGAAGCGATGATTATGGTGATGATGAGAACATTGATGATGATGATGATGATGATTACTATTATGATGATGATGTTAATGATGATGATGATGACGACGACGACGACGACGACGACGACGACGACGACGACGATGATGATGATGAAGATGTTGATGATGATGATAATGATGACGATGATGATGTTCGCTCTGATAATAATAGGAGCTCTCTTATTTTGTAAATTCAAATAATACTTGAGCCTTTATACTCTTTCAAATGCATTTTTACAATGACTCAGTAAATTATAGCAAATCTTGTAAATGATTCATCGTTTCTACGCCTCCAAACGAAATTAGTTATTATCTAGATATAAAGCAAGAAATTGCGGATTTTATTCATGTATGCTTAATAAACTTTTAAATTTATTATTTTGAGATTATTTTGAGATTATTTTGAGTTATTGTCGTTTAAGATTGTGTTTAGTACTACAATATTAAACAATCAAGGTACGCATCATTCAATAAAACTCAAAAATGCCCCGCGTATAAATTCATGTTCATGAAATGATCCTGCAGAACGTACACATATATATTGATGGTCTGGGATTATAAGGTCAAACAGGTATATAGAATAAAGAATAAAAAACACCGATGACCTTACAATTTTAGGTTAAGTACAGGAAACAGGAAATGCTACCGTGGGTAGTCATTTAATAAATAATCCTTGTTTCTTCTTTAACACTGCATTTTCTTTATTTGTAATACTATTTTTTTTTATTTGAATGGCATTATTGATGTATTTTTAACATTTTGAAAGCACTGTCATCTTTGAATTGTGAATTTAGAAAAAAAGTTGATGCTTGGAAATTGAGGTACGAATACATGTTTCCGGAAGTATACTTCAACGGTGTACACACTGAACAGAAAAAAAATCTCCCAGATGACACATGACCACTACTTTTTCTTATCATATTTTGGTAGTGCAGATGTTGACAAACAAGAAAATGTAAGTTTCACTTTTTTATTAATATATCGATATATATATATAAGAATTCAGTGCGATTGTCTGCAACAACACTTGTACTTTCTAAAAGGTGGCGTTTAGAAGGGTCGTTAGTTGTCTTCGTGGGGTAAATTTGTGTAATTTAACAAATACATTGAATTAATTTACTAGTATTACAATTGAAGGGAGATAATAAAGTTTTAATATAGATTCTAAATTAATTTTTTTTCTCTTTACAGCACAGACTGAAATAATTTCACAATAAGTAAAGTCATCATTTAAGTATATATCTATCCCAAAAATAGTGTTCCTATGTTTAGAGTAATAAATTGATTAAAAGGTCAATAAGTATGCAAAATTTCCAATAAAACTTCATATTAGATGTACGATTTAAAAGATTTAAAAACAGTATGTATGATTTTGGCGATTTTACTAAACCGGTGAATGGTTCAGTTCGCTTTGGTGTTGTAGAAACAGTTTTTTACAATTAAGTTTGATGTTGAAAGAACATGCTTAAATATTTAATCGATAGGTTAGAACTTTTAAAGAAAATTTAAAATTTTGAAAAATGTAAATTTTGAGGCAAACTCTGTTATTATTTAAAAATGCGTTTACTTTAATAACTTAAAATAATATAAATAATATGTTCATATTTTCCATATCATTATAGCATTGCGTCTTTACAAAGACAGTAAGAGAGATTAAATTGATTAATTGATTATTGAACTGAATTAAACTAAAAAAGAAAGAGAGAGAGAGAGAGAGAGAGAGAAAGATATATATATATATATATATATATATATATATATATATATAGAGAGAGAGAGAGAGAGAGAGAGAGAGAGAGAGAGAGAGAGAGATGTCTGTTACTATATTCATTTTTATGATTAAATTGAATAATTGATTATTAAAGTGAATTACCAATCATAAGTTATTTTCACTTTAATTACCTGAACTAGTTATAACAATCTCTCATTTAATAGTATATGTATGATATTGTCTCTTACTTGATCATTCCCGATTCGAGTTTTTTTCAACAACAATCACTCGTGGATCAATATATGCATTACAAATTGTCGAATAACTTTTTAATATTTCAATATTTCATTGGAAATACAAATAATAAACAATGAGATAATTATCAAAATATATGTGGTGTCGGATTTACCAAGGACGTTTCAACCAGGAGCCGGATCAGTAACGGGGTGGATTTACATGGGGCCGGATATTACATATCGGTGCCGACTTTTAGAAGACACCCAAAATCAACAATCGTAACATCGCTCTGAATGGCTTGCCAGTTTGACTGTCCCTCTTATCCCTAATGGGACTTAGACCAGGAACCAGGGGGTCAAAGTAGTTCCATAGAAAATTGACAGTGGTCATTCAAGATAGTGTGAGTGTGAAAATGCACTTGACAGGTACTATTGCAATGTGCATTTGTGAAGGGAATATATTTTCCCAGAGAATGGTGCAAAATTGAGTGGACTGGTAACTATAACACACAGATGGTACTATTTCTTAGACGGTAAGAATTTTGCATAATTTGGCTGATTTGACCTCTGTATGTGAAATAGGGACACCTACTTTCGCTTTGAGCAAAATTGTGAAATTGGAAGCAGTTAATGCCCATGTTTTTAACTGTTTTTTGTGTTCTGCTTGAATTGAATATGAATTCTGGAAATTCTCAATGAGTTTGGAGATCAACTGTAAGTGTGACAGTCTAGTGTGCTAATATTACGGTCTATGTGAAATTAATGGTGGTCCAGCTTCAATAAACAATCAACTAACACATCAATTTTCGGATTACTCGGCATCAAGCTGCATTTTCCCTCCGGTCTAAATCGATTGTATCTAAAAATAGGTGATATACTGAAGGGAAATAACTTGACTTTTCTCCAATACGAAGAGCAATACAAATATTATCTCCCCTTTGCCAAAATGGTGGCGATTTCTAAATCTGATTATGTTTCTGTAGAGAATTCGTGAAAGACCGCGATACGTATAATGTCAGCGTTAGGTTCTTGTAATTTTATAAATATTTCATAGATTTACAATAATTGGAACTGTATGTATGTAAAAAAAAAAAATCTGTGAAAACGCGAACGTTGATATTAAATCGAGTTAAAGTTAAAGAAAAAATGTGGGTGGGGTACTATAGTAATATTGGTTGTGTAGTTTCAGCGGCAGAAATGGAGAAAACAGTCAATATTTTTTTGTGTCACCCAGATTGAATTCTTCATTTCTGCATTTATTCTTTTCATTCCTTTAATTCATTGCACCAAGAACTGTCCACAACAACATATTTACTACCCGATAGGCAGATAAGACTACAATCTTCCTCGCCGGTTATTTTGTCTCCCCAGCTTCTACAATGTACTAGACGGCAGCGATGGTCTAGTGTTAGAGAGTCCACCTCTGGAACTGACAACCCCGTGAGCAAAGCTTTATCTACAGGTGACCAGGTGATTGAAGAATCCAGAACCAAAATCACTTAACTATGATGGAAAGTTAAAATTGTTATAAAATTCGAGATTTTCTCTCTTGTCTACACTCCATTCCCTATCTTCAGTTCTTCAAATTTTGTGCTATTTTTTGTAATACATTTCCACACATAATAATGTTTCCTGTGCCATAGATGTTCAATGGGAGAACGCACCAACAGAGATAGAAATCAACGCTGTGATCCAACCCTGAGAACTAGCAGAAGTAACTAAACTCCCCGCATCACCCTGTGAGCTAACTGCAGTAACCGATCTGTTGAATGAACCCATATTACACACCAGGCCAATCTTAAAAAAGTATTCCAGCTCAGTTGTTAGCTATGTTTTTGCCAAATTTTGACTTTGCAGTCATTTTAACAAAACAAAAAAATGGATAGAAATAATGCAAAATACAGTGTTCCAGATAAGCTGCGTATTTGAGTATTTCACACAAAACAAATTCCCCGCCCGGCAACAGTCTCCGTGATGATTGATATACGACATTGTGTCTAATTATCATTCGTCTTTCACTGCTGATTCAAGTGGGAAAGTTATCAGTTACTTGCGGAGATGGGGTGTGCTCGAGTACTGGTTAATCCCAGGAAACAGTGGTTAGGTTAACTGATCGTCTGTTAGCCCTCGATGGCATAAAAATGACGCTCAATCAATCAATCAATCAATCACACAAAACATTCATGGAAAACGTAAACAATTTTGTTTTAAAGAGTACCCGTAACGCAAAAAAAATCCTTTCACGCAAAACATTATTACAACGCGTATCCAAACAGCTGTTTCACATTTTCTGTATTTCACTAAAGGTGTTACCCCACCATTTATATTTGTTCTTTATTCTATAGCAAATAATAAAAGTTTGAAGGCTTGTCATTCATAGAGAGACCCAAATGAAAGACTGTTTGTCAACCTATGCACTACCAAAATATGACGAAAAAGTAGAGGTCATGTGTCATATAAGAATTTTTTTTCTGCTCACTGTTGACAAAGTGAAATCATGTACATGTATTCATACCCCAATTTTCAAGCATCATTTTTTTTATATAATTCACAATTCAAATATGACAATGCTTTCAAAATGTTCAAAATACATCACTAATGTCATTCAAATAAAAAATGAGCATTAAAATAAGGAAAATACATTTTTAAAGAAGAAGAAACAAGGATTATTTATTACTGTCATTATGCTAATACACCACAGAGGCACTACTTTTTTGCAATGGTCGTACTATGCTTATGTGGAAACCTTATATTTTACTTCTTTTATGATTACCTCTTTTTTTACAAAGTAATATCAATTTTCAGTAATACTATTAAGTTTCAGGCATTAAATACTGAAACTTTTGTCAGAATACCACTTTCGGCATGGTCTTTATATACAGGCGCGAGATGTCGACAGACATACAATTTTGATGTGCTTGACTAATTTAACCAAAATACAATATTTCCCCATCCTGCACCGTAAATCATGTGATAATATATATTTCATTATGGTGAGTATAATTTATTATATATTTTATACAGTATATATTTATATCAAGCTGTATTTTTAATTGAAGAACTATTATTATCCGTCTAAAATATCTATTCCAATGAGCTTTGAGCATGTGTACCACGTGTTTTTACATAATAAATCATTATTGTACGCTTCAAACCGGAAGCGTCCCGAAAATCCGGACAGATGTTTCGTACTGGACTGTTCGATCGTCCCGAAAATCGATAATAATTTCGTATTGGACAATAACATACGGTAACTCTAATTATATAGGTACTCCGCATATCTCAGATATAACATATAAGAGAATTCACCGAGGCACTCCTAATCGTGTCGTTTGAAACAACAAGCAACATATATTCATTTAAGAAATTGAAGTATATATCATTCCAAAACATATAAATAGTGTCACAATGATAAAGGAATTATATTAACATAACATTGGTATATCTTTTAAAAGAGCCAACTTCAATATTATAAAAAAAATGTGATAAACATCAACTAGGCCTTCATATTAATTTTCCGTATTTAAAAGAAAATGACCATTTGTTAAAATAAATTGTTTTATAAAGTTTTAATCTAATTATGTGTTTCATATGAAATGAAGTCAAGGTGAATAATTAAAAGGTCATTATACCGTTCACTATACCGTAAGGATTTTATTGTACTCGTCAATATTGTGGTGAAAACCTGTATTTGATTCGGCGCCTCGTCCTATACAGGTTTTCACCACAAAATTGTCTCGTACAATAAAATCCATATTGTACATTGAACTGTATAATAACCTTATAATATCATGTTATATCAGAATCAAGGTGCGATAGGGTAGATATGGCGTTGGCTGCTTGTGTCAGAGGTCATGGTTTAGGTCAAAGGCTTTCAAACATCTTTCATCTCAGCTGTCATTGTAGCTCGACCCAGAGTTATATAAACTGTCAGTCAAATGACGTTTAACACTAAGCCAATTAGTTTCCCCTGATAACTTAATGTACACTACTATTACTTGTTCCCCATTCGTCTGTTAGAATGATATGACGCTAAGACATTCAACATCAACATTCATGTAGTGACATTCATTTTTCAGTTTTAACTTCTACATTCAAAAAGTCCTCAGTGACTGCTTGATCTTAGGCGCTGTTGTCTAAGACTACTTATCAGTCATGGCTTGGGTAATTGGTTTGAGCCTAGCTCGGTCCCAAAACTTTATGTAAGTAAGTTTGTCAGTTATTTGCAGAAGGAGAATTGGTCAATTCAGATTCATTCTAAGGTCATTCTTCTCTAATAAAACTGAATATGTCATATATATTATCTGCCATTTGCGAAAAATGGCAATTAACCCCATTAAAACAAATAAGAATTGAGCTTGGTCAGCTCAATTGGTTGAGTATCTGACTATGAATCTAAGAGTGCTGGGTTTGAATTTTCGGAAATAGTGAATAAGTTAACTGTTCATATGTTGATAAATAAATCTAATTATTGAGACTGTATACAAGATTAGAAACATATTTAATTTTTATCATAATTATCTCCACAGCTCAGGAGTTCAGCCATATTTGGATTACCAAGGTGCATATTAATGACGATTTGACAGATGAAAATTCATGTTGGGGTGATTCGAAAGTGCAAGTAAAGGAATATCAGATATATTGGAGATAGACCAAACAACTTATACTTCAATATTCAAGCTCAGTGTATATAAGGATTGATGATTATCAATCAGGGTTCTTGGATAAGTGGCTTTTTAGTATTAGGATGGAAGATTATTGTGAATATAATCATAAAACCGTGTAGAAATGTATATACAAGTGTGAGGGACTTTCCTATCATGTTGTTTATATTTGATTAAAGTAGAAGTAGAAATTTAATATAAAAAGAAATATTATATTACAAACAATGGGATTTCTTGGTGTATTATTGTTTCCCCTTATTTGTATAACTGGGGGCAGCGACAGGATTTTGGAACTTTAACACTCTACTGAAGAGATTTGGAACTATTGTGCTGAGACTCTTATTTTGTTAGTAAATTGGACTATTTAGTAGAAATGGGACTGAAAAGACATGCTGAGAAAGACAATAGTGCAATCTCGGTAATAAGTGTTCACGTTGATATTAGACAAAATACATGTATAGATGAGACAGAACGGCTAAAAGTAAAATTACAAAAGGCAGAACATGAAAAGGTGATGCTAAAAGATCGTTTAAGGATACATAAAGAGAATCAGTACATTAAAGAGATGACTGACCAAGATGAATGTCAGTGTTATGATGGAAAAACTATACTGGAGGATTTACCGTGCCGAGGCATGTGGCGTGTTCAGACTTTGCTCAATTTGATGATATTATTCCTCTGTCTGAAAATCCAACATGAAAGATTTTCAATGTAAAAAAAATCATCAGTTCTTGGAATTTCAAAGGTGAAGTCCAGTGCATGTATATTGTGGACAGGAATATATCTTGGGTTGCAACTGTAAGTTGTAACCCTAGGATTATTACGTTGAATGTTTCATCGAGTAAATAGGAAACTGGATTTTGATGTTGCTGGGGCAGTTAGAAGGTAGCAACTTCATTTCATGAGAACGTGATGTCAATTACCAGATTCGACACGAATTCTAACAATGGGCTCATTGTTCGTTCGAGAAAATGCAGTTCTTCAAATATCCTCGTTAGGCAGCTTAAAGCATTTTAGTACAGTTAACTATTTCTCCTGAAAAGATGGTATTTCTGCAGCAGCAAGATCCGGTTACTTTTGCTGTGGTGGGGTGGTTAAAGACTGACAAGAAACGACCTTCTAGAGATGTAGTTTCAGGTTATTCCCAGTCAGTAAGACATTTGTGGTTACACTGGGATCTATTTGAGCTAAAAGATGGTGTCCTGTTTGAAAGACATATCGTAAGTCAAAAACAGGAATCCATACAATTAGTGGTACCCAGATTTTTTAGAAAAGAAATATTAGTCGCAGTTAATGATTCGAATACTGTTGTGCATCTAAGTATAGACAAATGCTTTTCATAAGTTCGCCTACTGGTATAACATGAATGACCGTGTCAAGCGTCATGTCAAATCTTGTGAGAAGTGTGTCTTACGTAAACGTGCAGCAAGCACACCCAGGTCTCCATTGACAGAATATACAGTTGGACATCCAATCGACATATCAAGCACATGATATATTTTAAATGGGACCATTATCTATTACCAAAAATGGAAATAAATGTTGCCTGGTTGTTATTGATAATTTCACGAGGTGGGCCGAAGCTTATTCGATAAAGGACTGCATTGCAAGCACAGTCGCATCAAAAATAGATATTCATTCTGAGCAAGGTACAACTTATCAGTAAAATATTTTTAAGTATGCAGATTATTACAAATTACAAGTAATCAGACTCGAACTTTACGTTATAGGCAGATGTCCAATGGTATTCCGGAAAGATTTAATCAAGTTCTTCAAAATATGATAACAACTTATGTGAACTCAAATCAAACTAACTGGTATGAAGAGTTGAACCTTGTTACATCAGCACATTGCAGTTGTCTACATGACGGAATATGTTTCACCCCGAACATTATTACGTTAGGCAGGGACGTTGTCATGCCGGTGGAAATATCACTTGGATGTATAGAGCCAGAACGAAAGTACTGTACATTGTGTGAACCAAAAGGAAGAACGACTGCTTAAAATGCTCACGAGACGTTCTTTGCAAAAAAATGTTAAACGGCAAAAACGAGATTATAACGCAAGAACGCATGCTAATACCCACAAAGAAGTGGATTCAATTCTATTTTTGGATAAATAAAAGACAAAAGGAAGATGTAAGACGATTGAGCCAAAATTGCGGCTAGGGCCATTTATCATTCAAAGGAAACTCAGTGACCTTTTATTTGAGATCAAGAAGTCTCCTTCATCAAAGACAAAGATAGTGCACCATGATAGACTCAAACCATACCATGGGAATTCCCATCCAGACTGGTATCTGAGCAACAATAACAAACAACAGAATCGGACTTTTTCAAACAACAAACAGAGGAAGGACAGTCATTATAAACAGAAGCCCGAGACAGCGGAAGCAACATAAACATTGCCAGGGTGTCATGTAACTGATTACTGTTTAACGTATTTCATGGACAAATCAAAGCAAAGGATTGTATCTGTCCAGAGCCAGGAAACTCTGGTTATTTTGTGTCTAGATCTCCATGCGACAACATTGGTATTCTAAGGCTATTTAATCAGTTCGAAATGTCTGTAGTTTAAGGATCTATATGTTTCAATGTGCAGGTTGTTTTAAAGAATTTTAACTTATACAATCCTTGAATAGACATAGAAAGTATTCATACGAAGAAATAAAAACTAAAAGTGGATATAGTTAACCAAATTTCAAGAACGTATCTGGGAAAAATCGCAATCATAAAAAAAGAAATATTCAACTCACTAGAAGAAATGGCTACGTCGGAATCAGATTCCATGCTTTATGGCGATTATGAACAAACCCATGTCAGGGCCATTTAGCTAGTCCAAATTCCAGTATTTCAGCCAAGAAGACTCCCACATGGGGAGGAACTCACTCTTACATACCGGTATCATACATTATCTTTATGGCTGCAATTGAGGCAAAATTAAATTGCCAACATGCAAAAAACAATGACGGAAACTAGACTCATACATAAACACTTCGAAAGTCAATTGACGAGGTGTTCATTATTCAACAAGAATTCATGGCGGATGTTACTCAAAACAAGACAGTTCAATGAACTTGTTTTACAAACAATCAACAAATTCCATCCGATTTTCTTGAAGCTGCCATAAAGCTGAATTTAAGCGCCATATCCATGATGAGAAGTGATCCTATTATTTTCTTCTAAAAGAGTCGAATGCTTTCAATGCACGGAATCTGGATAGATGTGTTTTATTCTATCAATCATGGATTAACTGTGAATACGGTACTCATTCAAGAAAAAGAAGTTGAATTAAAAGTGAAATATGTGTCAATCAATAATTTGGATAGATGTGTTTTATTCTATCAATCATGGATTTACTGTGAATATTGTAATCATTCAAGAATAAGATGTGAAATTGAAAGTGTAGTATGTGTCAATCAATAATTTGGATAGATGTGTTTTATTCTATCAATCTTAGATTTACTACGTGAACTGTCTTCAGAGAAAAATGAATGGAATATTAAGTAAAGTATATGTCATTCAATATTTGGATATATGTATTTTATTCTGTTCCATCTAGGATTTACTGTGTATCATATTCATTCAAAAATTCAATTTCAATGTATTTCAATGTGAAATTGGATAAAATCTAAATAAGATCATGAGTAGTGTGTACACCCAATATTCGTCTTTTATTTCAGTTAGGCCAAAAACCTATTGACGACGATGCTGAAATATATTGTACCAAAACTTTTGAGTTTTAATTCAATTTTCAATAGCAATTTGCTATTGCTAAGTTTGAATCAAGTGAATATTACAATTTAAAAGTAAAAAAGCACCAGGACAATTATTTGTGTAAGTGAGAAAATTTGAACATTTGATTGAAAGTGTTTAAAGTGGAAAATGTCACAAATGGCTGAATGGCTGACGGGACCTATATTTGTTCTGTGCTGTGAACTATAGACACATAGTTTCAGTGTGTGAAATCACAGACATGGATTTACAATTCAAATCAATTCTTTCGTAATTGGATTAATGCATGTTTTTTTTTATTTCAACCCAATAATTCATTGCTTTAATTATGTTTTAATTTCATCAATGAGATATAACAAATATCCAGCACTAATTGAATTGAATACATATAATTAAAGAAGACTAATGAGATTAAAATAATACATGTTTTGTTAAGCAATCATTTTAGACTATTGCTTTGAAATGTTCTTTAAAGTAAGGTTTTACACGACTTTATGTTTTTGGGGACAAGAGGGGGGATGGTGTGTTACAATAATAAGTATTTGCATTATAGAGCTCCAGGTCTGTAGTCCAAATTAAGGACAGAGTCAAAAATTACTGTGAATATTGGTTTAAACATATTTATTCATTCAAATGTACATATATACACATAAGTTTAGGTATAAATATGGATTAGAACGGAAGATATAATCTTATAAAGTTCTTTTCCATGATAGGGGTCAATACTGGCTGGAGATGAAGCATCGAATCAGGAGCATTACATAATGCTGCGAGGCTCCTTTGTACAGAGACTTGCACTGAAGCATGTTCGCATGTTCGGAGCTTGTTGAGGGTCGAAGGAGCATGTGGCGGTGGTCACAAGAGGTGCTTACACGTGCTTCACACGTTCGGAGCTTACTGTGGTCACAGGAGCATGCTCCCATGAAGTGAGAAGGATCCCAGCTCAGGGTATTTAAAGCTTGATGATTATTAATCGGGTTTCTTTGATTAGTGTTTTTGAGGCGCCACATCTTCTGAATCATACTAGTCGATAAAATCATCTCATTTCATATGCACCGTCTAACTGCTCAAGAGAAAGTAGTTTTTTGATTTTTTATGTATCTGTCGGATAAAGGTAACTTTTCAATGTACGAAAAATAAAGTAATGACGTGATAACGTGTTTGAGTCTTTACTTTTGATATCTGATGTCTGCAAACGATTGCTATATACTACGAAGGCTGAAATGTAGGAGTGTCCATATTAATTTGCCTTTTGCTCATCAATGAAAATAGTCCCTGAAGCAAATTTTATGTAATATTACCGGCTTTCTATATGTCGTCGTCAATCATGGTTGATTTAGAATTGATGTTAGATTCACAAATATTAAACGTTGTTGCAGAAAAATTCTGTAATATGCTGTATTAAAGGCTTAATGTCGTGTAGATTCAGATTCAGATCGGTCCATTTAAAGGGATTATATCGGCAAGTTACGCATACACACTGTTGATAAAGGGTGTCTGAAATTTTAATCGTAGTGTATTATTGAGACTATTTCACAAGTAAACAAATCGATGCAATCGTAAAAGGTTTTCTGAGCGTCTTATTTCAACAAATATAGGATAAAATCACCACTTAAAACGGTATATTTTGTAAACAAATCGTAGCCTTTGTTTGAAGCAAAAAAATACGGGAGGTCGCTTACCTTGAAAAACCCGATCTAAAAGTCGGCGCCTTCAAATACACAGATAACTTATGAAAATATTCTTTATTACAGAATCAAACATTCAATCAACAACTAATCAATTGTATTAACTTTGAAATATGAAAAGTTGTCCATTAAAAAAACTCCTTTTTATACCATATTTGTATGGCAACAATATTTTAATATAGAATAGAAAAAACATATACTTGAAATGCACTATGTATGCATCGTTGGATACCCCCGGGTGTCAGTTTTATACATCATGATGAGTGGAGAATATCGCAGTTGATACTCTGGGGGTATCCGACAATGCATTAATGAATACAAAACCGAAACTTGTTTTCAACACTGGATGACATACCCATCCCGTACCCGCCCAATCTCATTTTGCTGTTACATGTGTTTCTAAAAGAAACAGTGTAATATACTGTGTGTTTTTTTATTCAAATAAGCTACGGTTTTTCTAATGAGAATTGCTTCATAATGGTCAATACCAGTATTTCCCCTGTGGCGAGCGTATTACAACCAATCCTTGGTTCATGAGTTTGAATCCCCATCCGACCACAGTATTCTTGATGATTGATATATGACATTACAAATGGCGCCTCTGAGGACCTTGAGTCCTTTCATTTTAGTATTAAGATAGGAGATTATTCAGAGAAACAGGAATTACTTTGTTTTGAATATTAATCATAAAACCATGTAGAAAAATATGTTAAATGCGAGGAACTTTCCTATTATGTTGTATACATTTCAATTAAAGTAGAAGTAGAAATTTAGTATGATAATAAACATTATATTACAAACAATGAGATTCTGAACTTTTATTATTTCCAGGTAAATTTGTAAAAGTAGATAGGCAGCTTTATTTTTTTTTGGCCAGATGAAAACAAATTCAACGATTTGAAAGTCACTAAACAGTATGGGTAGCTGCAATTCTGAGTGAGCAGGTAGGAGCACGGCAAACAAATTATGTTTTAAGAATGGCCCAACAATTCGGCTGAACGAAAGGGCTCCTGTAACGTTTGGCAGTGAAACCGTTAGTAAATCTTTGTATCTTCATATATAATGTATGTGCCATTCCATTATTTGAACGAGACAACCATGCTAGTAGAACTTTATCAATTCATTTTCCAGAACATTGAATCCGTCTTCTCCTGTTGATCAAACCGTCGTCTGACACCGAACATCGAAATGCTCCATACCGCTGCAGCCCTGTTTCTCTTCACGTTGGAATGTTTCCACGTCTGGGGTCATGCCCTCATTTTCTTTTAGATCCGATTACTTTACCCGGAAGGACCTTGTGCGGTTACTGTACTTTCTTGTCGAATTATTGACGGTATTCATCTCGTCGTTTTTGGTTACCGGCAAGCTGAAATGGTTGGCAGTGTTGCATATAATACAGCACGGATATTATTTCCTGAACTGGGACCAGACACACATGGCGAAAAAGGTAATATTCGTTTTACCACGTCGGCTTTCCGTTACAAGTAATACTAACACAAACAATGGCTTACCGTAAGTATGTTTATCAATGGCAAATTTTGGTACATGTTCATTTTTATAGTTCCAGCAGAGGATTCTATTTTATAGATATATTGATCAGTGTGACCTATAAAAATTCCAAATCGTCTCTTAACAGTTGAGCTCCGTTCTTAATGTAAACGTTACCGTAAATGAAGCTTAGCTGTTAATCAGAGGTAATCTGGAATTATATATGTCGTACTGATCTATATATCGGTGAAATAGATACTCCTTATACCCATGGCAACTTATAAAATCTGCACATGTATCCAAAATCGAAATCAAATGAAAAATAACTTGACCAGCATTTGAAACAACGTTCCAATCACTGTATTTAGCAGGCGATGAAGACGCGATGCTACGAACAGAAATATGGTGATGGTATGATAGCACGATGTAATATCGTTTCTTCGTCATCGTACTTGTCGTGGCATCACTCCATCACCATCGTGTACTCGTGTTATTGCGTATTCGTCATCGTCCCTCCGTTTCATCAACATCGTATTTTCGCCCCGACGCGTTATCAACATGCGGTAATCGTATTGTCGTGACATCGCGCGTACCTGTTGACAAAGCGACAGTTGGATGGTCCTAACGGAACACCGTATTTTATATTGTGTTTCGTGATGAACATAAGTGTGAATTTTAACTATGCCTTTTTGTATTTTCTTTTTGAAGTGTATATGTACGTTACTAATCTTTTAAATTAATAAAATATTAAACTCGATGAGGTTTTTTCCCGTCTTGTTCGATATATGGGAAATGTACATTATGGGCCCTTTTTTAAAACACCACGCTAATAAATCAGCCATTGCTATACATTTCGTCAATCATGGTGTTTTTCTTCCTCTGATGAAAGCAAGCTTAGGGTATTAGTTTTATATGTTTTAGCACAGTAAAATGACAATTCTCTTTATTTTATTTAATATTTCTATCATTTACTTATCCCTTATGCATCCGGTGCACCTGGAAGGTGTTTTGTAAGATGTATAATTGTATTATTTTTCCTCATGCATATTGTTGGAAAGGTAGGTCGAGCTTTTGCGTCTTTTGAGACCGTATTTTTGGATCGAAAGTTCGAAGGTAGGAAGTTGGTTCTAAATCCAACCGTTCAAAATAGAAATGCAGGGCAGGGATAGACCAAATGAATAGTTGCACAATGACTATAACATTTGGAACACCAAAAGTTGGATCGGATATCGTATATAAAGTATATACACATAATTCATAATCTCATAATCGGTAAATCGTCAGTTTCTTTATCATTACATTTTCAGATCGTTACAGGGAGTTCCTTGGACTGGTTTAAGAGCCACCTTCGCAACAACTGGGAGCTAGACTCCATCCTGCTAGTGCTGTTTGACATTGTGGTCTATCTATGTATGTCCTACTATCTGGGCGTCTACTTGACCACTGTCCAGGTTATTTGCTCCCTCATTGTGGTCCAGGCCGGCGTCATGCTACTATATTTCGGGCCGTACTACGCATGGGCGAGTCCAAACAACATACCGAAGTGGATCGAAAAACGAATTCATCCAGATAAGATTCAATAGACATACATTGATAAAGTGCTACGAAGAGGTAGAGAACTTTGAAGTATCATTTATTACCAATATCGTCAGTATTAATTAATGGTTATGTTATCATCATAGCATCGACCCCCTCTAGGCCATCCTTAAGAAAATGTTTGTTTGCTGTGTTCCGATGTAGGTAGGTAGGTAGGTAGGTAGGTAGGTAGGTAGGTAGGTAGGTAGGTATTTTTTCGCCACATGTTGATTCTGCATTGTCATTTTAAAGAGAAATGGACAAAAATCATGAAAGCAAAAGTTAAACACTTTGAAAGGCAATAAAAAAGCTTGTGTAGCTGCAATTTTGAGTGAGTAGGAAAAATGTTACTGGTCCATAGTCTTAGACACTTTTGTGTTACTAATTGCACATTGTTGTTGTCGTGCGTGCGTGCGTGCGTGCGTGCGTGCGTTCATTTATTAGCTAATGTTGCTCTGTTTAAATAAATAAACAAGATGAAAATGACATCTCCTTATTTGTTTTTCTATAATTATTCACCGGCCTCCTGGTTAAGCAGTTCCCGAGAACTGTGGCGGTGGTAGTGTTCATCTTGCATGTGAGAGATTGACCAGTCTTCGCTAGCCACGTCGTTCTAAGACGGTACATTTTCTATATAGTAATAGTTTTCTCTCTTAGTCAGTGACTTAATTACAGAGAATGGCAGGCTAATATCAATTCAACACATACGGCTGAAATTTCTGGTGACACCTTTAGGTATTTCTTTAATAACTCTGAACCTTTGTCTGAAATTGATAATTTTGATATTAAGTACTACTGACAAAACTGCTGATTATTACAGTCAATTATTTAATAATATTCTTCTGAATTGAAATAATTACGTTTCTAAAACGATAAACGTTGGATTTTTCACGAAATATTATTTTAACAAAAAAAACAGTAGTGTTCTCCTTTTATCAAAAACAGTTTACCTTCACATCAAAGAAGTAGAAATATTATGTAGAACGATGAAGAAGTTATCCATGGGTGAGAAAATGTCATATCCCTGTTCAAATAAGCTTTTTTTCTTCTTACCTTACTATAGGCTAAAATGAAGAAGAACAATGAACACAAAGCCGCAAACGTTAAAAAAACTCATTTCGAAAAAGTTACTACCTAGTGTTACAGTCAAGCCTTTTCTTTGGATTCCAGAATCACAAAAATCTATTGATATGGTTCAGGATGAGTTTTTTTAAGATTAAAAATGGACAAATGTGCCACCCCTCCTGAAATTTAGACAAGCACCTGTAGTCACTTGTCTCTGTTTATTACGTCTCTGTCTTAGCACTCAACATGAATTAGATATTTCCCAATTGTGAGTATAGTGCGATTTTGTGGAACACCGTGGTATAATTCTTTGCCGGTTGTTGCCGGTACATAGTTATTTGATGGGTGGGTATTTCCTAACGTCTATTTATGAGTAATGACTACCGGTAGCTGATATATTATGAACGGCACGCCCGTATACTTGTTCAGCTCTATGGCGGTAGCTGAATTTGACCACCATAAGCGTTTCATTGTAAAGGCAAAATGTTACTGATACACCGGTAGTTGCCGGACGTCCATATAATATATGGTAATAGACGTGTTTTGGACGTTTTACTGTGTCGATTCCATTGAATAAATACAATAAATTGTTTAACTGAATCTACAAAAATGTAAGATGTTTCATGCGGCTACGTTCGTAGTCATTCCGCCAAATAGAAGTTTATAAGGGAAATAACTCTTCTGGGTTTATCGAAGAACCCGTGTAATTTTAACGGGAAAATTTTAACATTTAAAATTTTATCTTTAGTTTATCCTTAGGAAAAGGTAAACAGAGCTTACAATTGGATTTGTGCTCATATTGTTATATCAATTTGCCAGTTTTTTACAAATGGACGTTGTACTTAGCGTTTATATTTTGTGAAACAAGTGTCAACACCAAACATAACATGAACCAACGACCCCATCGTACGTTATAACAAAAGGTAATATTATGCATGGCTGAACAAAAAAAATATTTATAATACAGAAAATATCAGCTTGCTATAAAATGACAGGGAAAATATTGTGAAAACTGCAAAACACCAATAAGGAAATTAAAAAAAGAGATATTTCAAAGTGAAAAACAATATAGTGGGTTAAGAATACAAGGAAGTCAGAAATTATTAATTGGCGAAGTAAAAAGTATTGAAGAACAATTGAGAAAAATAAAGGAACCTTGAAAAATGAACTTCAGGCG